>JANVCC010000037.1:15825591-15855570 GCA_025345505.1 Todiramphus chloris collaris | reverse complement strand
GCAGCCTGGGAGATGTAGTCCTCAGCCGCCCGGCACGGCTTGACGGGGCTTGTGGGACTTGTAGGAGGAGAGAGGGGCCGTGCCGTGCCCACCCGGAGCATCGGTATCTCCGGTACCTACGCCGGTACCCAGCCCGGGACACCAGCATCCCTGGTGTCTACCCCGGTGGCCACCCGAGCAGCCACACCGGTACCCCCCCCGGTACCTACCCTGGTACCCATCCAGCACATCAGCACCCCCCGTACCCACCCCGCCGCATCGGTGTACCCCAGTATTCACCCTGTTACCTATCCTGGGACATCGGCAACCCCCGTACCCACCGCAGTACCCACCTTGGGACATCGGCACCACTCGGTACTCAGCCCTGTACCCACCCTGGGACATAGGCATCCCCAGTATCCACACCAGTTCCCACCTCGACACATGGGTATCCCCTGGTACCCTCCCCAGTTCCCACTTCGGGACTTACACCGGCCTATCGGCATCCGCCCGCACCCACCCCGGCACCCACCCCATGGTACCCACCCCATGGTGCCCACCCCGATACACACCCCAGCGCATTGGCACCCCTGATATCCACCCCGCTGCCCACTGCGGGACCCACCCTGGTACTCCCCCCACGGTGCCCACTCCCGTACCCACCCCGGCACATCGTCACTCCCCGCTACCCACTCGGTACATCACCCCACAACCCATCCCGGTACACTGGCATCCCCGGTACCCACCCCGGTACAACGGCACCTCCCAGTACCTCATCCCAGTACCTCATCCCAGTGCGTGGGCATCCAGCCCGGTACCCTCCGCGGCACATCGGCACCCCGCGGTATCTCACCCCGGTACCCATCCCGGTGCTTTTGCCTTCCCGGTACCTACCCTGGCACATCATCACCCCCCCTCCCCGGTACCCACTCGCTACCTCACCCTAGTACCCATCCCGATGCACTGGCAGCCGCCGGGGTCCGCCCCGATACCCACCCCAGAACCCACCAGGCACCCACCAGCCTCCCACCCCGGCACCCATCGACACGCGGTTTGGGGCAAACCCCCATCTCCCCTTTACAATCCCCCGCGGAGGGGCAGAGTCAGTGCGCTGTGCCTTTAAGGGGGGGGAGGGGGGGGGGGGGGGGGGCCTGCCCCCGCGAGGCACCTGGGAGTTGTAGTCCAGCCTCCTCTCGCCCCCCCCCCCGCAGACGGGTTGGGCGGGGGACCTGGACTACAACTCCCAGCGTGCCCCGCGGCCGGCGGGGACAGCCATGGCGGCGGCGTGGAGCGGCATCCTCCTCACCTGCCAGCGGGGTGGCTGCGTCTCCGCCTTCCAGCGAGGCAAGCGGCGGGGCTGGCGCTCCCCCTCTCCCCCTCGGCGAGGCGGGGAGGCCGGTGCCAGCCCTGAGCGCCGCCGGCTTCTCGCTTGGCAGAGCTGGATGCCCGCCGGCTGCGGGGCGGCCTGGGGCTGCGGCCTCCCCCGCTCCTCCTGGCCGTGGAGGATCCCTGGGCCCGCCTGGGGAGCGGCGGGGCCACTCTCAACGCCTTGCTGGTGGCGGCCGAGCACCTCAGCGCCCGGGCAGGCTGCACGGTGAGGGGCCCTCCGGCTGGGGAACGAGGGGGGGCTGCTGCTGGGCCCGGGGAGGCTGGAAGTGAGGGGGGTGGGAGCTGCTGGTGGGCCCGGGGAGGCTGGAAGTGAGGGGGGGGAGGGGGGAGAGCTGCTGGTGGGCCCGGGGAGGCTGGAAGTTCCTGTCCCACCCCCACTGAGTGTTCTCTGCTCTTCCCTTCCAGGTGGTGAGCTCTGATGTCCTGCGGGAAGCTCGCATCCTCATTCTGCACATGGTGAGGGCTGACTTCCAGCCCAGCTTGGGACGCCTCCACTTGCACTTTCTTCCTCCCTGTGACCCACCCCCTCCCTGCATTCCCCATCCTGCCAGGGCCGTGACTTCTCCTTCGACGACTGTGGCCGGGCCTTCACCTGCCTGCCGGTGGAGGAGCCCAGCGCCCCGGCCGAAGCTCTGGTCTGCAACCTGGACAGCTTGCTGGAGACCATGACGCACCGGGTCCGTGTGGCCTGCGGGAGGGTGCCCTGGGCTCCTGCTGCGAGATGCTGGGCCCTATAGCGTGGGGGTGGGTTCAGCTCCCCCCTGAAGCCTTCAGGGTGCCTTTGGTGGGCTCCCGGCAGGGTGGGAAGGGTGCTGAGTGCCCCACAAGGGCCGAGCCCCTTCTGTGCCACCCCTGGGCACATGGATGTTCTCTCGGCAGCTCTGCGTGGGCTCCCCACCTGGCGTGTGGGTCTGCAGCACTGACATGCTCCTCACCGTGCCGTCGGCACCAGGTGGGTGGGTGCCAGCCCCAGTGGCACGGCCAGTGCCCTGCTGCCGTGAGAGGTGTGGGCACTGGGGCATTGCTGACACCTGCGTGTTGGGAGCAGCTGTTGTGCCCGCAGCAAGGTGGCCGAGGCTGGAAGCTGCTGTCGCCGCCTCTGCCACGTGCAGTTGTGCCTGGTGTGGGTACGTGCGCTGCCCTAGCAGGCACTCATCTCTGTCCCTCTCCCCAGGGATTGACTGGGATGGCTTCCAGGGCGTCAGAGTGATCGCGGTGCCCGGGAGCCAGGCGTATGCCAGGAACCATGGGGTCTACCTCGCTGATGAGCAGGTCAGGATCAGCCCCTCCTTCGAGGGGTAATCTTGGAGGCACAGGGGACCTCATCCTCCGGTCCCTACCATGGCTCCTTGGCTTGGGGATCCCTGAAGAGCTTATCAGGATGGTCTTGCTCCCAGGGGCTGGTGCGTGACATCATCTACAAAGGCTCAGAGGCCCAGATCCGTCAGTGTGCGGGGCCCGATGGCACTGTCCCACTGGTATGGCACGACTTGGCTGTTGGTGGTCCTGCCAGCCCCGTGCCTGGTGTCACCATGGCCTCGGCCCCGCTGTGCCCTGGCAGGTCTGTGGGGTTGTTTTCTTCTCCTCGGATGCCGCTGAGCAGCTTCTGGCCACCCACGTCATTCCTCCTCTGGACGCCTGCACCTATATGGGGCTGGACTCGGGGGCACCACCCATCCAGGTGACAGCCCCTCCATGGGGGGACAAGACCCCTCACCCTGTGGGTGCTGCTGCTGGGGATCTCTATAAGGCCTCTTTGCCCCACACATCACCAGATTTGGGTGGGAGGGGAGCACCCAGCAGCAGGGTGGGGGTCAGGGTGGCTGCACCCAACAGGTCCCTGCTCTCCTCAGCTCTCCCTCTTCTTTGACATCGTGCTGTGCATGGCTGGGGGGGTGATGGAGGAGGAGTTTGTGAAGGGTGGTGGTGATGCTAGTGTGAGGAGCGCCCGCTCCGTGCTCTGGACGGCTCTCCGTGCCTTCCCTCTTAGCATGGGTGAGTGGTGCTGATGGGGTGGTTGGGGCCTGGCACCCGGCTGGTTCTCCCCACAACCATGGATCCTCAGGTCTTCTTTGCCCCCCCTTCAGCCGTTGTGCTGACAGCTTCCCCACCCACCCTCCCTTCCCCCAGCCTGCATCCCTGATGCATCCTATGACTACATGACCACCTCTGCGAGCGACCACATCCGCAGCCTGACGCTCCCACCCAGCTCTGCTGGCCAGCGCCGCTTCTGCAAAACGGCCCATTCCCACGTGGAGGTACGGACTTCCGGTTCCAGCCTTTCCTCGCGTGTATAATGCAAGGGTCTAGAGCACAAGTGTTGTGACAAGTGGCTGAGGGACCTGGGGTTATTGATCCTGGAGAAAAGGAGGCTCAGGGGAGACCTTCTGGCTCTCAACAGCTCCCTGACAGGAGGTTGGAGCCAGGTGGGGCTGGTCTCTTCTCCCAAGGAACAGGTGACAGGACAAGAGGAAATGTCCTCGAGTTACACCAGGGGAGGTTTAGGTTGTACCTGAGGAACAATTTCTTCCCCACAAAGGTTTTCAAGGGCTGTCCCAGGCTGCCCAGGGCAGTGGTGGAGTCCCCATGATCCCTGGAGGGGTTTCAGAGCTGTGGAGATGTGGTGCTGAGGGACATGGGTTAGTGGTGCCCTGGCAGTGCTGGGTTAACAGTTGGACTCGATTTTCCAGCCAAAATGATTCTGTGATTATTTTTTGGGTTGCTCTGGGCTGTGTAGACAGACCCTCGTCTCACATGCCTGTCTTTTTGCCCCCGGCAGCAGCCACATCTCCTGGAGGACGGCTCCTCGGTCACCAACTGCCTGCTGGAAGGAGCCGTGCGGCTAGCGGCTGGCAGCGTCATCCAGCACTGTCACCTCCAGGTAGGTGACTAAGGTGGGGGTGACTCTGAGTTCTCGGCGCAATGAATGGGTGTAGGGTGGGGGGGACCTGGCTAGGATGGGGGACCCACGTCTGGGAGGTTTGGGTTGTCCTTCTTTGGGGCTGCTTTTCAGCTGGTTGCTGGGGACCTTGGTGGCTGTCACCCTCCCTGTCACTGCTAGGCTGTCTCTCCCTGGGCACCAGGGCAGACCCTCTCCTTGGGGACTCTATCGTGGCTCTCACCTGGCCTGAATTTCTGCAGTCCACATCCCTGCAGCCCTGTGACAAAGTTTGGCCCTGTGGCGCTTGTCTCCTGCTGTGGTTGTCCTGAGATGTGGCTCTGCTCTGGGCCAGCCACGCCATTCAAGGCCTCTTCTGCAGGGTCCCCTGGAGATTGGTCCTGGCTGCCTCCTTTCAGGCCTCACCGCAGACTTCTCGCCAGCCCTGCAGGGCTGTCCCCTGCGTGACATTGTCCTGCAGGGCCACCACGTCCGGCTGCGTGACCTGCCCTGCCACGTGTTCACGCTCACCGGCCGCCTCGATGACTGGCAGGTAGGAGGGGTGGTGAGGTGGTGCGAGGTTCCTCACCAAGCCACCGTGTCACTGGCTCCACTGTCCCCATGCAGAGCCCTGCTGAAGAGGCCACCTACCTGAATGTGCCCTGGGCTGAGTTTTTCCATCGGACAGGAGTACGGTAGGTGCCACATGCCAGCATGGGACAGGAGACCTAGCTCCCTGGGGATGGCTGCAGTGGGAGGTGTCATGGCCACCCCAGCCTATCCTGTGTTCCACCTCCCCTCCTGGAAGGTGTCCTGGAGCCCCAGCACAGTGCTGACGGGCTCTCCCTCCATCAGGGAAGGGGACCTTTGGGATGCTGAGATGCCACAGAGGAGCCACTGCCTGCTCAGCGCCCGGCTCTTCCCGGTGCTGCACGCCTGTGAGGCACTGGGGCTGGACGATGTGCTGTGGATGCTGGCCCCGGCGGCGGTGGCTAGCGAGCGGTTGGCGCGCTGGCGAGCGGCCTGGCGCATGTCCTGGCAGGAGCTGCTGCCCTGCCTGGACAAGGCGGCCGAGCTGGGTGCCCGCCGGGCCCTCTTCTTCCTGCAGGGCCAGCACAAGGTGCGGCGGGTGCTGCTGGGCCGCCAGGACAGCAGCCTCCTGCCACTCGCCCGCAGCGCTGTCCACGAGGGCTACCACAAGGCTGTGCTGGACACGCTGGACGAGGGTGAGCTGGACTCGCACTGGCTGTGTCCTGCATCTCTGGGTATCAGGGCTGTTCGGTGCTCCCCATCCCCTACAGTGGCCCCCTCCCATTGCAAGAACCCATAGGGGTGCACGCCCAGGGCATCCAACAAGCCAGGGTGGGCACAATTCACACAATTGGAACCCAGGAGGTTCCATCTGAATGGGAGGAAAAATTTCTTTGCTGTGAGGATGTCAGAGCCTGGCCCAGGCTGCCCAGAGAGGTTGTGGAGTCTCCTTCTCCGGAGAGATTCCAAACCCGCCTGGACAGTGTGATGCTGGGTGACCTGCAGCCTGGCTGTGGCTTTGCAACCTCCTTTTATTTTCTAGTTGCCTCCACGGCGGGCGACGCTGGCATTGCGGCGCGGGCACTCGCCTGCATCGCTGAGGTCCTGGGCTGCATGGCACGAGGGGAAGGGGGCTTGCGGAGCGGGCCCGCTGCCAACAGGGAGTGGGCCTCGGCTTTCAGGCGCCTGGAGAGCGGGGACATCGCTGGCGGTGTCCAGGAGTTGGCTGCTGAGCGCCACAAGTGGATGAGCAGGTGAGGCTGGGGCTGGCGAGCGGCAGCTGCTCCTTCCCTGGCCCCATCGTGGGTGAGGAGCTGTGGTGATGGGCTCAGCATCTCTCTCTTCCCAGTCCGGCTCTGCTGGTGAGAGCGGCTCGGCATTACGAGGGGGCTGAGCAGATCCTGGTCCGGCAAGCGGTCATGTCCTCCTGTCAGTTTGTCACCATGGGGCAGGTGGAGCTGCCACCCTTGGGGCACTGGGTGCAGGTGGAATGTCCAGCCCGTCTGGACCTCTCTGGTGAGTGTGTGTCCCCAAAGAGAAGATCCATGTCTCACCCCTGTGGCATTTATAGGATGAGAGGAAACAGCCTCAGGTTGCCCCAGGGGAGGTTTAGGTTGGATCTGAGGAACAATTTCTCCCCCACAAGGGTTGGGAAGGGCTGGCCCAGGCTGCCCAGGGCAGGGGTGGAGTCCCCATGATCCCTGGAGGGGTTTCAAAGCCATGGGGATGTGGTGCTGAGGGATGTGGTTTAGTGGTGCCCTGTCAGTGCTGGAGTAACAGTTGGACTGTGAAGAGACCTTTAAGCTCATCAACTCAAATGATTCTGTGCTGGGGGAAGAGAAGCTGGGGTGCTGCAGGGAGCTGATGGTGCATCTTGGCAGGTGGCTGGAGCGACACCCCCCCCATCACCTACGAGCACGGCGGGGCCGTGGTGGACGTGGCGGTGCTGGTGGATGGGTGCCGGCCGATGGGTGCCCGGGTGCGGCGCATCAGCGAGCCCGAGCTGCGCCTCCTCAGCCTCCGTGGGACACCCCAGGCTGAGGCAGCGGTGGAGCTGGTGTGCCAGGAGCTGGAGCACTTGCAGGATTACTGCCAGCCACATGCACCGGGTGAGGTGTCCCCAGTCTGGCTCTCTATCCTCAGCGTCCCCTTGGTTTCCTCATCCCATGGTGTCCCTTAGTGGGGACCGTGTGGTGCAGGAGCAGGTAGTGCAGCAGACATCAGCTTGGTGCTCTCTTTTTTTCCTTTCCAGGAGCCTTGCTCAAAGCTGCTTTCATCTGCACGCAAGTTGTGCAGTTCCCCTCGCAGAAACCCCTGCGGGCCCAGCTGATGGAGAGCTTCGGGGGTGGCTTTGAGGTGCACACCTGGTCCAAGCTGCCCCACGGCTCTGGCCTCGGTGAGTCCACAAGGAAAGGGCTGGGATGGTGCCAGGGAACCCCTCCTGCTACCAGCACGAGGATGGGGCATCCCCCTTGTTGTCCTCTGGCTCCTATGGGCATCCTGGCCCTGCCTGTGCTCCCTGCAGGCACCAGCAGCATCCTGGCTGGAGCAGTGATGGCGTCACTGTACCGGGCAGCCGGGAGGGCTGCCAGCACCGAGTCCCTCATCCACGCCGTGCTGCACCTCGAGCAGAGGCTCACGACAGGTAGCAACTTGGGGGAGCAGCCAGGGGGTGTGGGGTGTGGGGCCTGGCAGTGGCTGAGGACCCTCTGTCCCGCAGGGGGTGGTTGGCAGGACCAGGTGGGCGGGCTTGTGCCTGGCATCAAAATTGGGAGGTCGAAGGCTCAGCTGCCACTCAAGGTGGAAGTGGAGAAGATCCCAGTGCCCGAGGGTTTTACCCAGACCCTCAACGATCACTTGCTGCTGGTATACACAGGGAAGACTCGCCTGGCCCGCAACCTGCTCCAGGTAACGTTGCTGGCTCTGGTGTTCTCTGTCCCTCCACCAGTGCTGAGCTTTGCTGCCCCAACGGGAGCTGGCACTGAAGGCTGCAGGTGAAGCACTGCCTTGCCAGGTGCTTCTGGAGCCAGGAAGATGGTGACGGGGACGTCCTGGTCTCTTGCAGGATGTGGTGAGGAACTGGTATGCCCGGCTGCCCTCCATCGTGCACAATGCCGACGCGCTGGTGAGCAATGCCGAGGAGTGTGCCCAGGCCTTGAGACAAGGTGTGAGCCCCTGCCCTGGGCCAGCCTGGCCCTTCTAATGACTGCAGAAACACAAACTTCCCTGGGGAGAGTCTGTGAGTGAAGAGAACTCGGGGGGGTGCAGGTTCTTTCAGCTGCAGAAGCCTCAAATCTTCCCCCAGGTCTCCTTGTCCGTTACAGGCAGTGCCACAAAATTTGAGTGTGAGTGAAGACGTGAAGGGTGGGGGTCAGACACACTGAGTCTTCCCAGCTAGGGCAGTGATTGTCTCCCTGTACTGGGCACTGGGGAGGCTGCCTCTCGAATCCTGGGTTCAGTTTTGGGCCCCTGACTTCAAGAAGGACATTGAGGGTCTGGAGCATGGCCAGAGAAGGGCAACAAAGCTGGGGAAGGGGCTGGAGCACAAGTCTGGTGAGGAGCAGCTGAGGGACCTGGGGGTTGTTCAGCCTGGAGAAAAGAAGGCTCAGGGGAGACCTTCTGGCTCTTGACAGCTTCCTGACAGGAGGTTGGAGCCAGGTGGGGTCTGTCACTGCTCCTAAGGAACAAGTGATAGGAGAAGAGGAAATGGCCTCAGGCTGCACCAGGGGAGGTTTAGGTTGGAGCTGAGGAACAATTTCTTCCCAGAAAGGGTTGTGAAGGGCTGGCCCAGGCTGCCTAGGGCAGTGGTGCAGTCCCCACCCCTGGAGGGGTTTCAAAGCCATGGAGATGTGGTGCTGAGGGACATGGGTTAGTGGTGCCCTGGCAGTGCTGGGTTAAAGGTCTCTTCCAACCAAAACTGTTCTATGAGTCTGGTTGATGTTCTGTGAGCCATCTGTGATGGGGCTGGGGGCTGTGCCCAGCCTGTGTGGTGGATTCATTTGGCCTTTGGCTGCTGGGATGCTGTGGAGAGGAAGCCTGGGCATTAAAGCAGCCAAATCCCTCCCCTGTGGAGAGTTAAAATTAAACAGCAACATGACAGGGCTGGGCTTGCTTGCTCAGCAGGCAGAGCTGGGAGGAACCGGGTAGATGAGAAGGCAGAATTTATCTCGGGCTGAACAGGTGAGGCAGGGACGTGTTTTTGCCCCAGTCTGCAATACCCTCTCTCCCCAGGTACCCTGCCGCTCGTGGGCAAGTGTCTGGACCGCTACTGGCAGCAGAAGAAGTGCATGGCCCCGGGGTGCGAGCCGCTGGCCGTCGGGCGCATGATGGATGTTCTCCGGCCCTACGTCTACGGGCAGTGCCTGGCTGGGGCTGGCGGCGGCGGCTTCCTTTACGTCCTGACCAAAGCCCCACGGCAGAAAGAGGCTTTGCACCAAATCCTTGCGAAAACCGAGGTGAGATATGAGGTCCTGCGTGATTTGCTGACCCTGGCAGCTTGTTAGAAGCTTGCTTGCTGGTGGTGCCCTCAGGTCTTCCCGGGACCTCGGTGGAGAGAACAGGTCCCCTGCTGGCTCCTGCCCCAACCCATAATGGTGGTTGGTTTTTTTTTTCCTAGGGGCTGGGCAACTTCAGCATCCACAGCATCGAAGTCGACACGGGCGGTTTCTCTGTGGAGGTGGTGGGATGTGATCCAAAGAATGGTGCTCAGCCCCGAGAGGATGTGGTTGTGTGAAGACCTTCCTCAACCTGTTTCTGGAGATATGTGGGGCAGGGAAGGGAGCAGCCACCCACCTTCCAAAGCAGAGAGAGCCCTGTGGCTTCAGAGGCAGCTCCAGCAGGTGCCTTAGGCCTTGTTGTGGCCTCTTTTTTTATGCTGCTACCTGCCCCTAAAGTCACAGGAGCCAGAGATGCTGTGATGAGCTGGGCAGGCAAACACCATCCCCAGAAGGACAGTTTGCTAAGGCCTTCAGGCTGACTTTTTTTTTTGGGTTTCACTCCAGTTTTCACGGTTCTCCAAAAGGAAACTAAAAGCATTTGTGCTGCTGCCTCTAGAAGGACCCTTCCTGCTCTTCCAGCAGCAGGGAAGGCTCCAGCACCAAGGATGCATCTCGAAGCGGAATCAAGCCCCTCTCCTGTGCCAAGACACCATTTATGCAGCAAGTCCTGGCAGCCTCTAAATAAAAAGGCTTGTTCCCAGCATGTGTTTCTGCCCCTCTGTCCATGCAGGGCTCCTTGTGGGGGAACAAGGCCCCAGGAACATGGGGCCACAGCTCTTACAGGGATGGGTGGCAGCACCCACAGGCATGGGCTGGACATTGCCCTCCACAGCCCTGGGTGACAGGGGACAGGGCCTGGTGACACTGCCTCAGGGGTGTTTGGACTTGCCACATGGCAGTGGTGGGAGGAGGAAGCTCCTCCTGATGCCGTGGCACAGGGTAGGAGAAATGGTACATAGTTCTTGTCTCACAGCTCTCCAGCTTCCTCTGGGCCATCAGATGCAGACACCAGCCAAGGCTGCTGCTCAGCCAGGTGACATTTATTTACAGAACCTGGAACACAGCCCTGATTCCTACAGTTGCTTCCCGTGGATTTCTCAAGGAGATCATCCCTTTTCCCTCCAGCAGCACTGTTCCCAACGCCACTGGGAGACAGGGCTCAGGATTTGTAGGACTCCAGCAGCTGACCCTTAAACTGGTGGTGCAGAAGGAACACAACCATGAGAGCAGCATGGGCAGAGCTCTCTGCAGACCCACGTTTCACCCACACCCCAACAGCCCCCGAATGTCCTGACCTGTGGGTCCCCCCAGGGCAGCAGGATGAGAGCAGCAGACTAGCAGCTGTTTTCAGAAGTAGTGTCATGCTGCTCTCTACATATTCCTCTGCTGCCTTGTTTCTGCTCCCACAAAAGGATGGCAGCTCTTCTTCCCAGGCCCAGGAAAGCCCTTTGTTCTGAGGAAAGTGAGCGGGAGGACAGACATCACCCCATCCCACACCGTCTGATAGCTGGACAGCCCCAGGGCAGGCTCTCCAGGGCTGCAGCCTTCCCACCGTCACCTCGGGCGTGGTGCTGACCCAAGCACCCACCAGCTACAGGCGCAGCCGCTTGATGTCCTCGCTGCGGAAGTCGATTCGGAGAGCCAGGACCTGCCGCACCTCGGCAGGAGTCAGACGCCAGGTGAGCGGGCCCGAGTTCGGACCCCAGTAATCCAGGATCTCCGTCACCTGGAGGAAGAGGAGAACTTCAGGAGACAACCCAGCACCCACCACCCTCACAGGTGAGCTCAAACTCCATCTATGGTATTTCGTAGGTTTGGTTGGTTGGAATAGACCTTTAATTTAAGATCATAGAGTCCAACCATTAATTCAGCACTGCCAGGGCACCACTAACCCATGTCCCTCAGCACCACATCTCCATGGCTTTGGAACTGGCTCAGGGATGGAGACTCCACCACTGCCCTGGGCAGCCTGGGCCAGCCCTTAACAATCCTTGCAGGGAAAAAAATTGTTGATAGCAAGGTCTATCAGCTCTCCAGCATTGAGGCAAACAGAACAGCCTTTGCTGGCAACCTGCTGCCACTAGCACCCATTGGGCACCCATGGGGCAACTTTTCTAGCTTCTCCATACCCCCATAGGTGCGACAATGTCTGGGTGAGCCCAGTAAATCCATGTGGAGCCCAGCTGGGGATCATCCCTCCCCTGGTAAAAGCAGACAAAGTGCAGCTCACCCTTTCCAGGTTAAGGATGGTGGCCATCTGGGAAAGACGGGCAAACTTGTCACGGATCGTCCAGGTGGTGACCGTGGTCAGGTAGGCTATGAGAGACCTCAGCTCCTTGTCAAACTGCAGACCACCAAGCTGTGGGGATCAGGGGAGCTCCATTAACCCTCCATGTAGGCCCAGGGGTTGTGCCAAACAGTTAAAAGCTGCAGGTGCAAGTTTCTGAGCTGGAACTGGGTTCCAGTTAAGCCATTTATTGCAGGTTAAACCGGCTTATGTTCAGAGCTAGCTTAAAAGCCAGCCCACTTATTATCATAGACTTGTTTGGTTTGGAAGAGACCTTCAAAGCTCATCTGGTCCAACCCTGCTGTGGGGAGCAGGGACATCTGCAGGTTGCTCAGAGCCCTGGCCAACCTCACCTGCAATGGTTCTAGGGATGGGGCAATCGACCACCTCCCTCGTTAATGACACAAACTCTTCTCAGACCCATCACAAAATACACCTGGAGCTTCTCTGAGGGTACAGTTTGCCTCTGCCCTGCCCCATCCCCTCACTGAGAGTTTCCTGGTGGAGGGTTTGCAGCCAAGGCAAACTACAGGGCAGAGGACCATGTTTTGCTTACCCTGCTGAAGGTGGATTTGAGCAGCACTTTCTCCAGTTCGATGGCAATGAGACTGGTCATAAGACCAGTGAGGGTGTCGTAAATCACTGGAGACAGCCCAGCCTGGAAGGAAAAACCTGTGTCATTCTCATCAGGAACAACAGAGCATAGGTCCCCAAAACTGAAGCCTGTGAGAGCTTTCAAACAAAGACCCCTCGCTTGTGGGCTCAGCGAGTGGAGTGCTACAGAAGCAATCCAGGTACATGGAGCCTGCAAGAAGCTGAGAACTGGGAGGAGAAAGGGGTGACTGAGTTTCCAACAGCTCTGCGAGGCACCAGAGGACACCTCTGCCCACTGTTCCACTGGGAGATGCCACATAGAGGTCTGGCCAAAGCCTGGCAGGTGGCCATGTCCCTCACTCTCTCACCTTGAACTCTGTCATCTGGTGCTCCAGATTGACAATGAACTGCTGCACCCAAGGATCGTTAGCTTCGTAGTCGCTGAACTCCTCCTGACATGGAAATACAAACAGGATTGTTTATGTGGCCTGCCCTGAACAGCAGCCAACAGTCCCGAGGACAGGAAGGAAGGTCCCTCCTGGAATCATAGAATCTTTTTTTGTTAGAAGAGACCTTTAAAATCCTCAAGTCCAGACATTAACCCAGCACTACCAGGGCACCACCAAACCATGTCCCTCAGCACCACAGCTCCACGGCTTTGAAACCCCTCCAGGGATCACAGGGACTCCACCACTGCCCTGGGCAGTCTGGGCCAAGCTTGTCAACCCTTGTGGGGAAGAAAGTGTTCCTGTGGTCCAACCTAAACCTCCCCTGGGGCAACTTGAGGTCATTTCCTCTTGTCCTATCACTTGTTTCTTGGGAGCAGAGACCAACCCCACCTGGCTCCAGACTCTTGTCAGGGAGTTGTCAAGAGCCAGAAGGTCTCCCCTGAGCCTCCATTTCTCCAGGCTGAAAAACCCCAGGTCCCTCAGCTGCTCCTCACCAGACTTGTACTCTAGACCCTTGCCCAGCTTCGTTGCCCTATTCTGGACATGCTCCAGCATCTCTGCACCCCCACATCCAGCAGCTCTGCACCCTTTCCATTTTCTCAAGCTTCTCTCTAGCCAAATGCCCCTTTCCAGGCTCAGGTGCAGAGCAAAGTCTGGGTTTTTTACCATTGCTCTGCATTGAGGAAAATGTGGAGAACTGAGGGGAAGAAGGCAGCAGCAGCTCTGACTGTGCTGCCCAGCAGAGGAGGGAGAGCACACCAGTACGGCTGGAAGCAGAGACACCTGAGCCTCACCTCCTCAATGTTGTGGGAGACTGAGAGGAAGAGGTTGATCCAGGGCTTCACCTGCGGTTTGATGGCTGTGCTGTTCAGCTCGTTGAGACCTTCCTGTGGGGGACAGGAAGGAGAGAGGAGTGACTGAGTGCAGCTGACGTCCAACGGTGCAAAACCTTTGCAACCAGGCTGTTCTGATGCTGCCTCCATCCTCAAGGCACACTGGGGACAGCAACCCACAGCCCTGCACTGGAAATTGAACCCAGAAGTCCAAGATCCTACACTCTGCTGGTGCTGGAGGACTCTGAGGACACTACAGTGATAAGAAGAGGAAGGATGTGGGCCTAGAAGCTACCGTGGTGCTGGTTTGCAGCCTGCTCTGAAGTGTTTGTGCTCCACCATAGCCCTGCTCACACAGCTACAGAGGTTTCCTGGCAGGAGAGAGACATTCAGTTCACATCCCTCCAGGGTAGGAAAGGACCCAAACACCAGCCTTTCCACTCAGCACCAGCCAGGAGGACTCTGATTGGACTCCAGTGATGCCTCCCACCTCCAGTGCAGCTTAGCTCAGTAGGAGAAACTAAAAGGAGGATAAAAGCCATAACCACAGTTGGTTCCCTGAATTAATCATGATCCCAGCACACACCATCTCCCCCGAGCAGCATGTTGTCAGCAAAGGCTGTCCTGTCCGCTTCGATTCTACAGAGCTCTCTGAAAGCCCTCTCCTGCCAACCACCCCCAATTGGCTCAGCAAGATGCCAAGAAAGCTCACCCAGCATGAAAACTACTCAGGTACCGATACTGCCTGGCATTTGATGGAAGCTTTTCTCCAAAATTGGTGTTTCTGAGCAGGCCCTACTGGCAAGTGTCCTTTTCCAGGGCCAATTCTATGTGCGTGTGACTCAGGCAGTGCAGCAGCTTGCTGCTCAGCTTCTTGATTCCTCTGCAGCCAGTTTTACTACTGTACTAGAGCGATGCTGGAGAGTTTTACTCCTTACTGATGAGCTCTTTGGTTTTGATACCAGCCACAAGCCTCAAGAGGATTCACTGGCAGTACTGCTCTGAAGGAATCTGGCTGTGGCGAACCACAAAGCCCAATGAAAAATAGTCTGGCCTCTCTGAGAAGTACCAAGCTGGTGGTTCAAACCAGGCTGGTGCCTGGTTCAAAATATTCTGTTTTGCTTGGTTTCTATCTGCAGGAGTCTTCCTGCTCCTCTCCCTGCTGGAGACCACTGTGAAATTGTAGGGTGCTGGACACGGCACAGAAGAGTGTGGTCTTGGCCAGGGCCTTCTGCCCTGTACCCCAGGGAGTATTTCCATTTGGGAAAGGAGAAACTTGAGTGTCATCACCACTACCTAGTGAGGCTCTGGATAACCTGACAACATGCTGTGCTATGAGGGAGAATGCAGGAGAGGGAAATGCTATTAATATTTCTGCTCCTGAAAATGCTGAACCAATACAACTCTGCGCTGAGTGAAGACAAAGGGAGCAACACTCCATCTGCCTCTGCAGCTGCTTCCACTGCCTTTTATGCAGCCACCAGCTGCCGTGGCTGTGCAAGTGGGCTGGATCTGTTTCCATACCTCCAAGCTGACTGGTTTATTCCCTCCTGCACCCCCACCCAGCACTCCTAGAATCAGACGTGGCCTGGGCCTTGGGCTGAAACAATTCCTGCCTGAGCTCTCCCAGAAGACACCAGCCAGGTGGGGTTGGAGACCAGCAGTAACTCAGCAAGATGCTCACCTGCAGCAGGTCCCGGAATTTGTTGGAGACGGCAGCCATGTCAGAGAGGCAGCTGTCAATCTTGGCCTGTGCCTGCTCACCCCCAAAGCCTTGGCTGAGCAGTTTGCTGCAGTCGCTCTGCGGGGAAAAGATCCACAAGCAAGTGGCAAATGAATAACCTGGGTGGTTTCTACCCCTGCGTGTTGCTGACCATAAAATTCTTGCCCCTGCAAAGGCAGAGGCTGCTGGCTCGGGCTGGCATGAGGACAGCAAGAAAGGAAGCCAGGGGCTATCTATCCCACAACCACAGCTGATGCACACAGTCTCAGTGATGCACATGTCATTACACTGCCTCCCAGCCTGTACCAGGTCGGTCAAGATGGAGGAACTGGTATTTCCAGCTGTTATTACTGCCAGAGATTCCTCTGCCAGCTCAAAATTGCTTTCCTAAGACTGGAGGGGAAAAGATCTCAGGAATTCGGGCCGAGCGGAAAGTCCGGGTGGTTTACTTGACTCCCCGCAAGGAAGAATATTACAAACTTCACTAAGGAAAAAACAGTAAAGAATCCAGACCACACCTCCAAAGTCTTCTTCAGGGTCATGATGTTTTCACTGCAGACTTCCACATTGTTTAAGGTCACCTGGAAAAAACCAAGAAAACAAACCCAAGTAGAATTCATTGGAATTTCCCAAGTCCAAACATTCACTCCCTGCTAACAGTACGGGCTGAAATGCAAATATTTTACAGTTTACTCATTTTCCTCAATGTTCTGCAGCAAAGCCCTGTTTGTGGGTGATGGGTGGAAGGCAGGATGTAACCCCAACCTTCCACGACAGCGACGTGAACAAGAACGGACCAGGAGAGGCTGGAGGTGATGGTTAATCAGCCGTGTCCAGAGAAGCAGGGGAGGCAGGAAGGCGTTCATACCTAGGCAGGAGGAATCAGCACCTTCCTGCCAGACAAGCATCTGCTCTTCATGGAACAGACTGTTCTCTACCTGCTGAAGCTGAACAAAATGTCAGAGCAAGGCTGGGCTTTGTGCAGACAAGGAAATGAGGCGAGCTGACAGGTGAATGAGGAATTCCAGTGGGAGAACTGACATTTTAAGTGCTTTGCTTCAAGAAATGCAGAAACCTGTAACCAAGAATTTAATGAAATGGAAGAGTTCAGTCCCTCCTGCTCCCTTTGTACAGTGAAAGTCCCAAGGAGCCTCTTCAGCACTGGGTGTTCACAGCAATTCATGGGGAGGGAGACAAGTCAGGGTGAGCCAGTCCTTTTCCGGTGCTCTCGGGAGTCTCTGCCCACAGGGTTGGCACAAAGGGGAGAGCAGATCCAGAGTTGCCCTCCCAGTGAGGTCTTTTCCAAAATGAAAGGTTGATAGAGCATCCTGCCCCAGAAAAGGACATGTTATGCTGCAGAAGACAGGAGCGACCGCCCTTCAAATTCTCTCCAAGGGGGTCTCTAATGCTCACTGTCACATTCTGGCCTGTTCAAGCGTGCAGAGAGTCACAGCACTGCTGTTGAGAGAAGGCAACAGGAGGATCTTGCAGGCCAAGCAGAGCAGACAACATGGTTCTAATGGAAACTCTGATCTGATAAAGCAAGAATGAAGGAGCTGCTGACCTTGGGCCAGGAAACGTTTTCATCTAGAGGAAGGTGTGGACAAGATGCTCTCCCACCACTTTTGTGCAGAGCCTATGAAGACCAGGATTGATCGACACCTCAAAAGAACCCAGACTCTTCCCCAGCCTGGAGGGAATCGTCATTACAGCAGCCTCAGAGGCAGCCACAGGATCATACTTGCACAGGCCTGGTGCAGGAGCCCTATAAATATGAGTTGAGATGGAATCATCTACTGGATGTCCCAGGTCTGGCCACACACCATATCTGAACATGTTTTTGGGTTCTCTGCACGTGTGATAGTCGCACCAATCCTGTTCCCAAGAGCTCTGCATTGTCTTTCCCCTCACCCCAACTCATTCTACACCAGAACAGCCACCCAACCCACCAGAAAGGACTGCTTGGCCTCGTCGGTGCTTTCAATGCCTTTGGTATCAAACTTGCCCTGCTGCAGGCTGCTGTGCATGATGTTCACAGCACTGGTCACTCCTCTCTGGAAGTCCTGGAAGGTCGTGGCCGGAAAGCCCTGCTTCAGCTTGTTGTACAGAACCTCTCTGTGGGACAAGAACATAGCAGGGCTTAGAGCAAATGCTGCAAGCCATGGCAAAGCTGCACTCTGTGACAGGGGACAGTACTCCAGCCAAGCCGTGACCTCAGTAAGGTGACTGGAACTTCACAGGGGCAAAAAAGGCCTGGCAAGTATCACCTGACAGCATCTAAAGGACACAAGGCTGAGAGAAGAACACAACAGCCCAGTTTCTGAGCTTTCCCCAAAATCCTACCTGCAGCTGTCTGCTGTCTTCAGTCACAGCTCCCCTCTCCCACGTTGGGATGAAGAACAGGAGCAGGGTACTTTCTGCAGGCTCACCCTATGTTCCAGTTACTAAGCAATCTCACAAGCAGCCCAGAGAACAGTTAGGGGTGACCATGTACCATCAAGCAGGTGGTGACTCGGTCTCAGGGATTTGGGGCCACAAGGTTCCTTTTTCTGTTTCCCCTACAGGTGACCATCACTCCTGTGAGAAAAGTGTGCCCAGCCCTAGCTTCCCACACCACACCCAATGCTGCTTCCTACGAGCATCTTCTATGGAGACAACAATCCAGAGGTTCAAAGGTGAAGAACACAAGGAAGACTATATGGCAGCAACCACCGTTTGCAGAACATGAGGTGGAGGTAAGTTCCAATGAACCAGGTGTATTTTCCTTACCTGAAGTCAGACTCCAGCTCGGTGGTGGAGTGGTTGATCATGGCACAAAGACAGTCTATGCTGGAGCTGGACAGAGCACGCCCAATGCACTTCTTCACTATATAAAACACATCATCCACCATGCTGGAGGTGAGCTGGCCCTTCTCGTAGCTATCCATGGCAACAGCCTGCAAAGAAAGCTGTCTCAGTGCCCTGAGCTCAGCAAGGGAAGGTGCCCTCTCAAGAGCAGTTGCCAAGAGACTGAACTGCCAGCCTGGCCCTTTCACCCTGAGCTGAACTGTACCACATGTGGGCTGGAAACACCATCCTAGTTCTCAGTAGTCTGTAGACTTAGAAGATCTGACTTTGAAAGACACTCAGGGGTATGCTGGAGCATGTCCAGAGAAGGGCAATGAAGTTGGTGAGGAGCAGCTGAGGGTCCTGGGGTTGTTCAGCCTGGAGAAAAGGAGGTTCAGGGGAGACCTTCTTGCTCTCATCAACTCCCTGACAGGAGGCTGGAGCCAGGTGGGGTTGGTCTCTTCTCCCAAGGAACAAGTGATAGGACAAAAGGAAATGTCCTCAAGTTGCCCCAGGGGAGGTTTAGGTTGGACCTGAGGAACAATTTCTCCCCCACAAGGGTTGTGAAGGGCTGGCCCAGGCTGCCCAGGGCAGGGGTGGAGTCCCTGTTATCCCTGGAGGGGTTTCAAAGCCGTGGAGATGTGGTGCTGAGGGACATGGGTTAGTGGTGCCCTGGCAGTGCTGGTTTAATGACTGGACTCAATGATCTTAAAGTTCTCTTCCAACCAAAATAGTTCTGTTTGAAGTTAAATTTCAGAAACAACCACTTGCTTTTCAAGGCCAAGGGTAACAAAAGACCTTCCCAACAACAGCAGACCTGCCATGTACTCATCTCCCTACCGAGGAATGCTCAGCAGAGGACTGTGGAGCACACGCAGAGGTCTCAGGTGCTGGCAGAATGCTCAGGCTATCTCAAGCTGCAGTTTGAGCCCTACCTTGTTGACTGTCTCCCTCATGAAGTATTCCTCCATGGTGATGTAGTAGCCAATGAGTTCTTGCATCGTGCGACTCAGCAGACAGTTGTTGAGGAGCTTGTCCAGGTATTTTTGATGCTCTGTAGAACACCAAAGAGATCCATCAGCAGGGACCAAGTGCCAGAAAGCAGTTCCACCTCATCCCCCTACTGCCTGTCCCACTGGGCACCCAACGGACACCCACCTGCAAGGCCCGACCCAGAATAAATCACAGGCCTTAACTGTGGAGCTGAAATTGCTGAACTGACTTTTGCAGGTGACAAAAGTGATTCCCAGAGCTCCCTGGAGTACCAAAACCCCGAGCCTCTTTCCTGTGGCCTCCACCTACAGAATCTGTGCCTACAGTGACCACAGTGGCCTCCATCTCTTCGGGGACTTTGTTTAAGCTCTACAGTCATTCCTAATGTTGGTTTCCCTGTTAGAGGGAACAACCAGTGTTGAAAACGGGTTTGGGGAGGCCAGCCTACACAATCCTCTTCCACAGAGAGCTCACAAAGCACGTTTGCTGATCCCATGTCACTCTGCTTTGCCACTAACTTGGATGTATCTCCACTTCTGGCTGCAAGGAGAAGAGTATCGGTATTGAAGGTATTCAAGGCATTACCTTGCTTCACCTCCTCTGAGGCCATGGAGTCTCCCACCTCAAAATCGGATATTATTCGTCTCTTGATGAACCTCAAGTAGAGCTCACTGCGGGCATTCATCAGAGTGACTTCTGTTAAAATAGGGTCGAGTTCCCTGGAAGGAATATCACGAGAGTCAAGGTAGCAAGGCTACAAAAGGAGAGTTTAACTCAGTTAACATAGAGTGTTCTCTCTTACTACCAGATCAATGCTGCCCCTTTCCATCCGTGCTGCTGAGTGGCAAAGCTCAGGAGAATCACTGGCACGTGCAAAGAACGCACGTAACGATCAAAACACCCAGGCAAAAAAGTCATTACAGGGAAGCTTCTGTTTTCCTCATGCATGTGAGAACAACTTCATTAAAATGACAGCAGGAAGGACTGTGAGACTCTAAGCAACCTGATGTAACTTCAAAATTAGTTCTGTTTTGAGTGGGAGGTTGGACTAGAGACCTTGAGCAGTCCTTTCTGACCTCAATTTTGATGTGATTCTGTGAAACCTACGTGTTAGAAATGCCTGCTCCTGCCATCTCCACATCTGTGCTTTTGGGCACAGCTTCATGCATTTCTCTGAAAATGATGAAGAGTCTGTTTAAGCTCAACAGCTCATGAGCCACAAGACCAGAGAAAAAGCACGACAGTGCAGAACACAGTGTTCAGATCAGAGATGACTGTCAAAAAGACCGTCACATCAGCAGCTTTTTCATCAGCGTGCACAAAAGAACGTTACAAATCCTGTTCAATGCCTCGCCGCACACGAGTGGGACAAGGAACCTTTACGGTTATTTCACAGATGAAAAAGCAGAAGTGCTGAAAATCTGGGATGCATGGACAGTTACTCAGACCAAACAGTAAGTGGATTTTTGTATTGGCACTGGAATAATTAGTCCGGCAGGCTCAGAGACAGACTTTCTCCCTTGAGAAAGTTTCCTTCCAAGGCACATTTAGAAGTTGTGCAATGCCAGAAGAGCTGGGTGCACTTTCAAATGGCCTTACTCAAGGGCCATGTGAAGAAAAGGAGGGAGATTGAAAGCACTTTGGTGCAGTAGTAAGAAACTGATGTTACAGAGCTGATGCAGCAGCTAAAAAGATTCAGTAAGACCCAAAGATATTTTCCTGATTTTGTCACAAATTATCTGTCACAAATTATCTTCCCAGGGAGCTGCTGCATTTTGTGGGCTCCCAGGCCTGTACTCTGACTAGCAAAAGGTAGTGGGTACAGGCAGTGAAGGTCTCAGTCCTTGGTGTGCAGTGATACCACCAGCCCTCCAGCAACGTTTAGGGCCAAGGCTTAAAAGTAACAAGCAAAAAAACCAAAGCACCAGCACAGAAGCTGCTTCTATAAAAGGACAGCAAAGGGCACCAACAATTGGGCTTGATGCTTTCGTAGCCTTAAAGCTTCTGGAAGACTGGCAGAGTTATCCAAATACTAAGTAGAGTTAATAACAGCTGAAGAGTGAAAGGTTAGAGAGCAAAATGAGGTTGTGTTTGTACCTTGGTTCAATCTTTTCTGCAGAAGAACTTCTCATCATGCTGTTCTGAACTTGCTGGAACTGCAGTCACAAAGGGAAAAAAAAAAGGGAGAGTCATCGAAGTCTTTGGTGATCAGCACAGATATGGAGTAAAGTGAAGCTTCTCTCACTGAATCCCTACAAAAGGTCAAACTTTGCCACCTCTGTGACAGTTGGAGCCCTGTAAAGCTGGATGGAGGCCACAGTTGTCTGCATCAGGCAGCAGCACGCCCCTCTCACCTGCCTGTGATAGTCCCTCTCTTTGATGAACTTGTCCACCACCTTCTCCACCTGCCGGTCACACTCCACTTGAAGGTGCTTGATGAGGGTGTACAGCCTCCCCGGCCCATAGTAGGTCTCCACAATGGGCTGGTGGGTCTCCACAACACAAGCAATCCCTGCAGGGAGAGGGAAAGCACAAGGAGAGGCTTCAGGAGGAGTTCCCATCCAGTCTGGACCCAGAGCAGAGCTACACAAGTCCACAGACAGGACCTACCAAGGGATCATTCGCTTCCCACGTGAACAGTTCAGATTGTCCAGCCACTCTCTAGTGCCTCACTGAAGACCTGTCACTACCAGCCCTTGTTCCATGGCATCTTCTCTCTGCTTATGACACCTCCCATCCTCTCTGCTGTTTAGTGGAAGACTGCAGTGCAAGCCTCCTGGAGTAGAAGCCATCTCTCTTCCACTCTACCATCTTTCATCCCAAAGAGAGTTCTGACTCTGCAGTGTCTGTCAGATGCCTTCCTACCCAGTAAGATAGGAGGTATGAAGCTTCCACATGAGAAAGCCTCACGAGCTAAACCTGGCAGGGAGCATAACTGCCATCAAAACCCAGTGACAGCTTCCAGCACCTGCCAGGTTACAGAAGAGCAGTGCTGGGAAACCTCTGCTCTCATCTGTCACACAGATGCCCGAGAGAGGAAGACTTCCTTGGAGAAAAACCTCATCTCCAAGGAGGTATCTTGACAATATTGCTTTCTTCTCACAAGCTCTCTACTCTCCAGAGTCAGCAACACTCCTCCTCTTTTGATGGTACTGCCAAGAAAGCCTCCATGGATCTAAGGCCCTTCAATAGCAGCAAGGGTGCCAGGTTGGGAGAGTGACTTTGCAGTGATACGGTCTGGAATTACAGCAGGCTTATTAGAGAAGATGGTTAATCACCCTGGGATCTCAATTACTGCCTTTAGTGACATTTCCACTGAACATTCTGATTCCCTTCTCTCCCTTCCCTCTCCGCTTTCAAGCTACTGTGGTCCTCCTTGAAGAGACAGGCCTGGAGGCATCAACAGCTGCTCAGTCTTAATGGATCCGAGTTGTTTCTCTGGAGAACTGCATGGCTGAAGAAACCTTCAAGGAATACCCATTTGTTTTGAGGATGCAGAGAAGAGGAAGAGTCTGATTCCTGAAGGAAGCCAACAAATTCTTTGCAAATCCATTTTGTGCCCACGCAGGCTGCAGGGAAGTTTGCTTATTGTAATGCCCTCTCCTGTCTGGGGAAAAGTTGTGTCCCTGTCCACCTAGAGTGATGCTCCCATAGCTTAAAGGGGAAGGAGGCATTTGGTGATCTCCTGAAGCTAAAATTAGAAGCATATAAATGCTCATCACAGGCTGTTTTCAATCCATCAGCAAAGAGGAAGCGAAGATTACCTTCGAAGAGAAGCGTCAGGGTGTCCGCAAAGATGACAGCAGCTCGACGGTCACTCATGTCTGTCCCCATCACCAGCTGCAGGTTCTCTTCTGCTTTGTTGGCCACCTGCATGACAAAAGGACTGGTCAGCTGGTAACACTCAAAGATATTCTCCACCCCATGTCCCTTGCCCTAAAGAGCTGGCCTTCCCATGGCAAGAGCTATCGCTGCTGTGCCTCCTTTGAACAGAGATCCTTTCCTCTCTTGCAAAAAATTCAAGGATCAAGGAGAGGCAGAAGACTGTTCTTCTCTTTTCAGGCTCCCTCATTTGAGCTTTAAGCAAGCACAAAGAGCAAGACAGAGAAGGAAAAGCCAGCCAGCAGGATCTGTATTCCAAGAAGACCATCCTAGGATGCAAAATGCAAGGAGAGAGATGAGCTAAGGCTGATGCTGATTTTTAAGGTTAACAAACCAGAGCCAAGATCTCCTTCCACACCACCTCTTGACACAGACTGGGTTTTCCCCCAGGAGACCTGACAGGTCACAGTATGCCTCACAGAACCTGTTACCTGCTTGCAGAGGTACTCTGAGAACTTGCTCAGCCCTTCTTCATGTAAGCCCAGCAGAGGAAAGATCTTGAAGAATCGTTCCACGTGGGGCAGGTCTCCCTGCTTCATAGCTGTGTCGAACTTTTCTGTGACAATCGTCTTCAGGCGCTGCTCTGCTTCCTGCAGGAGCTTCAGGTTGGCATCAATTATACCCCCTGCTCAGAAAGACAGGAAAGAATGGGAAAAGCGACAGCACGATGTTAGTTTTGTATCAAGTGCTACTTTTTTTCCCAAGAGAGAGGCCAACACTGCACAGCCCTAAGGTGAGAAGGCAGAAGACACACTGTAATTCCCCTAAGGCAAAGAAAGACAGGTACGTGTGAGACGTGCACAGCTAGTGTCGTGGTCTCGTGTGGAGGACATGAACACATCAAACCGGGACATTTCTTTTGGGAATCAGGCAATTTGCTCCTTCATTTCCAGTTGCTCTGCTTGGTAGCACACCGTTACACCACAACAGTTCCTGACAGAGCCTTCTCCCCCACTTCTTTTGTCCTGAATGTTTTGTCCTTCACCTAGTTAAGCTTCTGAAATACTATCACAGCTGTGTGCCAGAAGCTCTCATTCTAAGTCATGATAATTCAAACCTAATAAGGCTTCAAAAAATATTCATCTGTATGTTACTCTATAGCATACTAAGATCTTGGGCTACCATTACACCTTCTGCTTTGTCTATATGCTGTGGGAAGTCATGCAGCCTCTAGTTATCTACTGACTTCTCAGCTTCTCCTCACACACAGTGCTCACCTTCCTTGCCCTGACGACTGAGCTCAATCACCGACTTGTCCAGAGACAGATAGCGATGGATATGAGCTGCTGCTTGCTCGTAATCTTCACTTCGCAGGGCTGTTTGGACTCCATCCATGCAGAACTTCAGGTCAAGGATGTCGTCGGCTCTCTGAATGGCCTGATAGAGACGGTTCTGCAAGAAAGGCAACCAGTAAGGCTTCTTGCTGCGGGCTGGACTGGGGAAAGAGAATTCTGAGGAGACAGCACGAGTGGAAAAAAAGGAAGGAATAGACTGAAGTAATGTTTCTCTACACAATAAACAGCTACGTGAGTAGAAACCCCAAACTACTTAAAAAGTCGTAAGACCAATGGCTCTGCAAGAGGAACAGCATTTGTCAAAACTCAGCTCGCACTTGGAGGCCATAATCCACTTTAAGAAGCCAGCAGAGACTGCAGATGTGATCACACATGATCTGTTTTGATCTGATCACACATGCGGAGCGCTGGGACTTGACGCCTCTTTGCGCATCTCTGTACAAAGAATATCACAGCCTGGAGTCCTGACCAGTCTTGGGTGACAACAACCATCTCCGCTGTCCTCAGCACTGCGCTTGTGGACAAAAGAGCACGAAACAAAGACTAACCTCAGCTCATTCACCCTGTTCTACCATGAGCTGCAGGGACAGAGGGGGGAAGCTGGAAAACCAGACACATGTTATTTACTCTTCTACCCTGCAATATAGAATCACAGAAGTTGGGTTAGAAAGGGACTTTAAAGGTCAGTTAGTCCAACCTCCCTGCAGGGACATCTGCAACTAGAGCAGGTTGGTCTGGCCAATCTCACCTGCAATGGTGCCAAGTATGGGACAGTAACCACCTTGCTGGGCAACCTGGGCCAGGCTCTCACCACCCTCACTGCAAAACATTTCTTCCTTCTCCTTCTCTCCAGTCTGAATCTCCCTCTTTCAGTTCAAAACCATCAGCCCTTGTCCTGTCGCAACAGGCCCTGCTCAAAAGCCTGTCCCCATCTTTCTGACAGGCTCCTTGAAGTCCTGAAAGGCCACCAGAAGGTCTCCCCAGAGCTTTCTCTTCTCCAGGCTGAACACCCCTAACTCTCCCAGCCTGGGCTCCCAGCAGAGGGGTTCCAGCCCTCCCAGCATTGCTGGGGCTCCTCTGGCCCCACTCCAACAGGTCCCTGTCTCTGCTGTGCTGAGGACTCGAGTTGGACCTAGCTCTGCAGGGGTATCTCCCCAGGGAAGCAAGATACCACTACCTAGCAACACTAGCTATGAGTAAAACAAAAAATAAAACAGTTTCCAGTCCAGCTGCCCCCTGAAAACATTTCCCTGTCATGCTGTGAGCAGACAGAACATGGCTTGGTGGTGGTAAGTCCCAAGCACCCCCTGGG
Source organism: Todiramphus chloris collaris (assembly GCA_025345505.1). Lineage (NCBI taxonomy): Eukaryota > Metazoa > Chordata > Aves > Coraciiformes > Alcedinidae > Todiramphus > Todiramphus chloris. The sequence continues at coordinate 15,830,103 of JANVCC010000037.1, read as the reverse complement.
TCCAGTTACCTTGGCGAGGTCGAGCTGGCGGACTTTGCTGCTGACGTTCTCGGCCAGGTTACAGGTGAAGGTGATCATCCCTGCCAACTGCTGGGCATCCCCCTCGATCAGCTGCAGATTAGGGCTGGGAACACAAGGGCATTGAACACGAGAGGCATATATAAAGTAGTCGGATGGTCTGCAACAGCAGGATGGTTCTTCCCAACCCAACTGCTCCTGTCAGCAACAGTATCTTTCATTTCATGTCTTTCCCATGGGTGAAAAGCACTGAAATCAAACAGGCTGCCTTGGAATAGGCTGCACGGACAGACGAACGGACAGATGGGGTATGAGTGGGCTGCTGAGGCTTTGTGATACTCTCCACTTCAGAAGTGGGAGATGAAATCTGCAAACTCAGAAACTCTGAGTTTCACGAGGCCACTTAGGCTGTCTTTCCATGCTGCCTGCACAGGCTCAGCACGAAGAGGCAGTGGTGTTTGTCCACATCCGTAAACTGCCTGACACAAGACACCTGACCCAAGCACTGATGCTGAGACCTGACAGTCTCTAAGGTGAGACCCTCAAAGAGCCACTCAGCCCACACCAAAATGCGTCAGGCTGTGGGAGGGTGCAGCAGTTCCCTCTGTTAGTGCTGTTGAGAAGAACTGGGCACCCAAGGGTGTGGAGCCAACTACTGCTCCCTACCATCAACCAATTTAAAGTCTGACGTTTTCTGAGAGTGAATGGGCTTCCCTCACAGCGCTGATCTGAATTCCCATGTCATGCAGTAAGCCGGGAGGTACTAAACAGTGCACAGAAAGCAAGGGAGAGGGTGGGGATCACTAACCCCATGCGATGAAGTGCAACCATCTTGTTCTCTATAGTGCTCTGCTGTTCCAGAAGGGCATCCAGCTCTTCCTGCACGGCTTTCTGAAACAAAAGGACGAAGGAAGTCTTGTGTGACTCCAGCTCTCCTCCAGGCCAGCAAGTTGGTGCTGGCCCATGATCAGCTTCTGACCCCCAGCATCCCCAAGTCCTTCTCCGCAGGGCTACTCTCCATCCCTACATCCCCAGCCTGTGCTGATAGCGGGGGATGCCCCGACCCTGGAGCAGGACACTGTACTGGACCTTGTTCAACCTGATCAGGTTCACACGGACCCACTTCGCCAGTTTGACCGGGGATTCAATATCCCTGCAAAGGATCTGGATGGCTGGCAGAACCGTGACAGCGAGGCACCCGCTCTCCCCGTCACCGCAGCCGCGGGCCAGAGGAGGCTGGTGCAGCCAACAGCGCCGGGGGGCCGCGTCCGGCACCCCCCGGATGGCCGCCGGCACCTTACGGTCGCCCCACCGAAGGCCCCGCCGCCTCCTGGGCCCGCCCCCTACACACCTCCTCCTCACACAGCCGGCTGTAGGCGGCTTCCAAGTCCGCCAGGTCGGTGAGCGACTGAATCCCCTCCATGGAGAGGGCGGAGGCGGCCGAGCCACCGCCCTCCCCCCCCGGCGCCTTCGGGCCCGGCGCCGTGGACGCCGCCATCTTGGTGTGCAGCTGACGCGGACGATGTCACCGTGAGGCCCATCGGGGCTGCCGCGGGTGGTGCCTGAACATTTGCGGCCTCTCAGTTCCGCGTAGCAGGCCGCGAGACTCTCGCTCCCTGGGTGCCCTCCGCTACAAGAGGGGTGAGAGTTTTTTTCGGGCGCTCTGAATACAGGGAGCCGCTGCCCTCGCCCCGTCATCATTCAGGCACTACATCGGACACCCTCCTCCGTCACGAGGCGCGCGCGCCGGGCCTGCTAGAAAGCCCCGCGGAGAGGCGGGAGTGCAGCGCGCAGGCGCGGGGCTCATGGCGGAGGGGCCCGGCGGCTCGCCCGCCTGAGGCAGGAGCTGCATCCGCCGCCATCTGCCCGGTAAGGGCGGCCCCGCCGCGTCGCGCCCACCCACCGGCGGCCCCTCGGCTGGGGGGGCGTGGGATGAGCCGCCGTTTTAGCGGGGGGGAGCGGCCACGGGCCTGATCGCCGCGGGCCCCTCGGGGCCTGGCCTGTGAGGGGCGGCCGGGCCGCGCCGGGCGTTGATCCGGGGCCGGTTTCCGGGGCCCGCCGCCCTGCTCCCCGCAGGGTGTGAGGAGCCCGCCAAGGGTGCGGCGCGGTGCCGGACTGTGGGTCTCGGTGAGGCTCGGGGCGGCTGAGGGCCGGTTCTCGTGACCTGCGGCCTATAGTCCCCGGCGGAATGAGCGCGGCGGCCCCTGCGCAGCCGGGAGTCCCCCTTCCGCGGTAGCCCCGGGGAGAGGAGTTGGCTCCGGCGGCCGGTTTTGGGGGGCTTGGCTCGTGTTAAATGAAACGGCGGGAGCGGGGAGTTGTAACGGCGCGGGGCACCTCTAGAGGGATTCCGAGCTTCGTGTGGTTTCTGACGCCGTAAGAGAAGTAATTAACCGGAATAATTAGCTGGAAGTCGTGATTGGTGTCGCTGCAGTGAGGAGCTGAGCACCTCAGCTTTTTGCCTTGTAATATAATTACTAAATACTGTTATTTTTTTAGTAAAACTGCTGCATGGCAGTCTGCCCGCTAAGGTGAAGCGATCTGTGTGCGCAGATGAGGGCAGTAGTTCTGTCTGTGCAGTCTGGAAGGCTTTGCCTTTGCCAAATACATGATTGTTTTTTCTCCTACTTGTTGCAGCCTCGGTGGAGCTACGCAGAAGTGAAGGGAACTCATCGCAGACATGTTTCTCTACAACCTGACCTTGCAGCGTGCCACTGGCATTAGCTATGCCATCCATGGCAATTTCTCAGGTGATTCTGTCCTCCCTTTGTGCTTCTAGGCTCCAGCTCTTTGGAGTAGTAGAGGAAAAAAAGGGTATTTGTCCTTTATTTGTCTGGGCTGCTGAAGCTCGTCTGCTTTGGTAGAGCATTTTTTTCACTGGAATATTAACATTTGCCTGGAAAGTGCCTGATAGAAATGGACCCGGGGGTGATGGTTGACAGCCAGCTGAAGATGTGCCCAGGTGGCCAAGAAGGCCACCACCATCCTGGCTTGTGTCAGCACTGGCATGGACTAGGGCAGAGATTGTTCCCCCTGGAATGGGCACTGGGGAGGCTGCCCCTCAAATCCTGGGTTCAGTTTTGGGTCCCTCACTCCCAGAAGGACATTGAGGGGCTGGAGCGTGGCCAGAGAAAGGTAATGGAGCTGGGGAAGGGTCTGGAGCACAGGTGTGGTGAGGAGCAGCTGAGGGACCTGGGGTTGTTCAGCCTGGAGAAAAGGAGGCTCAGGGGAGACCTTCTGGCTCTCAGCAACTCCCTGAAAGGAGGAGGTTGGAATCAGGTGGGGTTGGTCTCCTCTCCCAAGGAACAAGCGATAGGACAGGAGGAAAAAGCCTCAAATTGCACCAGGGGAGGTTTAGGTTGGACCTGAGGAACAATTTATTCCCTGTAAGGGCTGTCAAGGCCTGGCCCAGGCTGCCCAGGGCAGTGTTGGAGTCCCCATAATCCCTGGAGGGGTTTCAAAGCTGTGGAGATGTGGTGCCTTGGCAGTGCTGGGTTAACAGATGGACTTAAAGGTCTGATGATCATAAAGGTCATAGAATCACAGAACGGTAGGGGTTGGAAGGGACCTCTGGAGATCGCATCCACCCCCTTGCCAACTCAGGCACACCTAGGGCAGGCCACACAGGAACAGATCCTGGTCTCTTCCAACCAAAACAACTGTATGATTTGCTCTTGAGCTTGCTGTTTGTAGCTTTTGGAAACATTAAGAGAAGTTTGGTTTGATTACCTGTAGATTTAAGTTAGTATTTTGTCTGCTTTCCTGGTCTGTTAAGAGATGCTTCAGCAATAGCAGCACCTGATGTGGTGAATAAGCTGCTTTGAATTCCTCACAGAGGAGTCCCTAAAACTTTGAATAACTCTAAAACTCTTTGGCATTTAGTAGTCATGCAGTTTTATCTCTTTCCATGTGGTTTTTTTCTTGAAGTTGGATGCTCTGTTTTGTTGTTAACTCTTGTTCGTGTTTTGGGTCCTTCAGGAACCAAACAACAAGAAATTGTTGTTTCCCGTGGCAAGATCCTGGAGTTGCTCCGGCCTGATCCCAACACAGGAAAGGTTCACACCCTGCTGACGGTGGAAGTGTTTGGAGTCATCCGCTCCCTCATGGCCTTCAGGCTGACAGGTGGGACCAAAGACTACATCGTAGTGGGCAGCGATTCGGGACGCATCGTTATTCTGGAGTACCAGCCCTCAAAGAACGTGTTTGAGAAGATTCATCAGGAAACCTTTGGCAAGAGTGGATGTCGCAGAATCGTCCCAGGCCAGTACTTGGCTGTTGACCCAAAGGGCCGTGCTGTCATGATCAGTAAGTCCCTCTACCAGCTGTTTATCTCATTTATTTTTTTGACTTTCTGTCTTGTGGATATTTACTTTGAAGTGAGTTTTTGCATGGTACAATTAAAGCGTTTCTTCTCGGACGGTTTGTTTGTCTCTGAGTGGCAGACATTCCAAATAGTTCCATGACACTGATGGAATTGCACAAACACTGGGCCAAAGC
>JANVCC010000037.1:15794055-15825581 GCA_025345505.1 Todiramphus chloris collaris | reverse complement strand
TGGGAGAGAAGTTGGGGTGGCAGGTGTCAGTGCCATGAGAAGTAGTTTAGTGGTGCCCCTTTATAGTGAGAATAGCAATAAATAATGTTTCCTTTCTAAGAAGGCTTGTTTGCGTGGGTGAGAAGGGAGCATGGTCACAGTTGTGCTGTTCATCTTGGTAGTTAAGGGTGGAATGTGTCTGTGATGTTGTGGGCAAGAATATATTGGTGTAGTTAGAATATTTCTGAGGAAAGGTCTTCTTGCCAGATGGGTTTCAATGGGGGAACATCTGGTGGCTTCTTTCAGTTTGTTTTTCCTTCACTGTAATCTGCCAGCTCTTGTGTGGTGGAATGAGTGGAGCTGCCTGTAGATGTTATAGGTTGAACATTGGGCTGGGTGGATGTAGCCTGAAGGGTCAGTCTTTGGCTTTGAAGAGACAGAGTTGTCACTTTTGTGCTTGTGGCCTGAAACATTAAAAATAAGACGTTTGAAGTTAATTGGTGGCACAGAGAGAAACACCAGTGGTGAACTTCAGCAGAAGTAGTCCTGACATTCTCCTGCTAAGTTACATATTGATACTGGCCTGCAGTGTGATCAGACTTGATCACCAGACATTGCTGTCCTTTCCTTGCAGGTGCTATTGAGAAGCAGAAGCTGGTGTATATCCTGAACAGAGATGCTGCTGCTCGGCTCACCATTTCCTCCCCTCTGGAAGCCCACAAGGCCAATACCTTGGTCTATCACGTGGTGGGAGTCGATGTGGGGTTTGAAAACCCTATGTTTGCTTGTCTGGAAATGGATTATGAGGTAAGGAGAACTTGGTCTCCCTTTGCTGTTTTTTGAGCTTTGTTGTTCTTCTCTTAATCTTTGGAGGTGGGGAACATTGGCTCCTTCTGTCTTGGTTTGTAAATTCTTGCTGTTCAACTGCAAAAATGTCTGGTTTCTTCCTCTGAACCTTTTTATGTGTCTTCTTTTGGACTTCATTCTAATGTTACTCAAAACTGATTCCTGGTGCATCAGCATTGCTCTTTTAGTACCTTTCTTGAAAGACACCTTCATGTGTTCTGTTCTAGGAAGCAGACAACGATCCCACAGGAGAAGCAGCAGCCAACACACAACAGACATTGACGTTTTATGAACTGGACTTGGGTTTGAACCACGTTGTTAGGAAGTACAGCGAGCCCTTGGAGGAGCATGGCAACTTCCTTATAACAGGTACTACCTGCCTGATCACTGTGTCATTTTTCTGTGAACCTACTTGGTTCCCATTCCCTGGAGAAACAGAATCAGTGAGCTTTATGTCATAGGAAGTGTTTTGATGGTAGTCTGAGCCATTAGTGTAAGTTAATTGACAAGTCAGGTAAGGAGTGGTGGTTTGCACATGGAAATAGGGAAGGATTCATAGATGCAGCTGCGGTTTGAGAGTGTTCTTGATCTCTCTTTTTAGTGTTTTACAAATATACATATTCCAGATCTAGGAGATAGTAACTGGAATTTGCTGGTAGCAGACAGAAAAGCCTGTGTGTTTAGGTAACACACAGGTGGTGTTGTCCTCTCTTGCATGGGATTCCATCAGCTAATACATGTTCAAAAGGCAGTAGGTGAACTCATGGACTGCAGGCCTGCATACAGGGATTGGGTGCAAAGCCAACGTAACACCTTCGACCTGGGAAACTGCTGCAGATTCCTCTCCAAGCACCACAGAAGCTGAGCAAAGCAGAGCATCCTTGTGTGCTTGCCCTGTTGTGTATCTTCTGTAGGCAGCTGTCAGGTGCCATATATCGAGCTGGATGTGTCCACCAGTGATCTCTCTTGTTACACTGGGATGTCAGTAGAAGCATTTTAAAAAGCATACTCTAAAAATGAAAGATCTGTCAGAGAACTATGGGATGGTTTTTTTTTTTTTTTGATAGCAAGCAAACATGTCAGTAACCCAAGATCATGTTTAACTGTCAAGTTGACGATGTGGTATTGGGGGCACATCATGGTTTGCTGGACAAGAATAAGCCAGGAGGGATAAAACAAGCAGTTTGAGGCTGTATCTTTCTTTTCTTTCCTTCCTGGTCCCCCAGTTCTCATGCTAACGCAGGCAGTCGTGCTTGGTCTTGAGCATTTCCCTTCAATAAGAGCATGAATACGTAGGATAATAGCACTGGAAACAGTGTTGCTTTATAGAAACACAAAAGAAATGTTCTGCAGGCAGTAACTCAGATCTGTGGTAAGGGTTTTTTTAACCATAATTCTTTTTTTCAGTTCCTGGTGGTTCTGATGGACCTAGTGGAGTGCTGATCTGTTCTGAAAACTATATTACTTATAAAAACTTTGGTGACCAGCCTGATATCAGATGCCCAATTCCCAGGAGGCGGGTGAGAATTTGGGGATTCCTACCCTTTGTTTTTTGTTTGTTTTAATTTTTTTTAAGGTTAGTTTTTGTCAGTGCCAAATGAATGTTTGGTATTTGCCTTTCAAGGTTAAAGGCATCAGGGAGGTTTTAAAGCAAGTAAAAAAGAGTTAAGCATGTTGAGTTAAGCATCTTCTGCCTTACTTGCCCTACGTTAACTGAGGGAAGGTGGGCACGGCCTGAAGTGATGAGCTTGGTTCATGTCTCTTCTCTGAGATCTTTGCTGGAGATACTCCAAAGACTCTGATCAGGTGCCACGGTGGCAGCGCTGAGTGGGTGAGTCACGGCTGCCATCGCATACGCAGGTGAATTCAACAGCTGCTCTGTTTGCGGCTGCTTCTTCCTCTGCTGGGACTGCAAGTCCTTGTGTGCTCTGACAATGCTTTGAACGCCTCCCAGGGCTCTCAGAACAGCGGTGTGTGGAGGGATTGCAGCCCTCACCTCTGTGTTAGGCTTTGATATGTGAGAGAGGCTTCTGGGGAGGAGACTAAAAGAGATAGGAGGGAGGGGTGCATAGGCAAAGCATCTTAGAAATGCGTTTCCTTCTGGGGCAGAGATGTACCGAGGGTATCTACAGGTGTGCTTTGTGTTCAAAGCCTCCTTGTGTGCTGTCAGCTCTTGAGGCACCTGTGAAATGGAAATACTCGTGTCTGAAATCACATCTGCACTTGCCAGGTCGTTCCACCAGTGACCTCCACTTGTTTTCTTGACAGAATGACTTGGACGACCCAGAGCGAGGTATGATTTTTGTCTGCTCTGCTACACATAAGACCAAGTCCATGTTCTTCTTCCTGGCCCAGACAGAGCAGGGAGACATCTTCAAGATTACCTTGGAGACTGATGAAGACATGGTAAGCATCACGTGAAGAACAACAAAAGCATTCAGTGAGAAGAATCCTTTAGTTCTTTTAATTCTGTAAAGTGATAAATATTTTTAGTATTGTGGTTTTAGCTGTGTAATGGAATGTGGTTTGTCGTTTGTGATACAGTTAAACCCACAGCTGTAACTGCTGCCTGTAGAGACACAGCACAAGGTTTGCAAAACCCTGTGAGAATTAGCTGCAGAGTCACTTGGGCATATTTTAGATGTTCTGCAGGTGGTCCTTTCTTCAGAAGGTGTTCTGTCAAGTGTGGCCCTTGAACCTGCTAGAGGGTACTCCAGAAAGGAATTCTGGGGAACTTAGTTTCTCTTGATCACAGTAGGTGATCTCTTTCATCTCTTCATTGAATAGTTCCATGCTGCAGTCAATCTTGCAGATTTTGTGGCTAGCTTGGTACAGCTGTTCTGTGAGTTGAAATAACAGGCCTGAAGCAGCTCCTGTAGCTTGGCCTGGTGTTTTGCAATGAAGCTCTCACTCTGCTGCAGTGTATCAGTTGGGTTTTTTTTGAGTAAACGTTGAACATTGGTTCCTCCTTCGTCTACACAGGTCAGATTTGATTCAGGGGGTGATTGTGTAGCATCTTTAAGTGGCTTGAGATTGTTCTTGGATGTTTCACCATATTAAATTTAGACATTTGCTATGGACAGTTAATTTTTCATGGGTTGGAGAATGGCTGGCATTCAGGGAAACTAATTTCTTCTTCCTTTTAGACAGCTTGCTATTTGTGCAACTGTTTTTTTCCACTTTGTTACCAAAGCCAAAGAATAAAACAGTGAGCCTGACTTGTGTGTTCGAAGTAATGTGCTGGATTCTGTGATTCATAACCTGCTGCCCCAAGCTACTGATGTGGTTAAGCCTGGACATCTCTCTTGCTTCCTTTCTTTGGAAAGGACAGCTAGGCAGCTTTTTTTAATTAAATCCCACATGGACAGCTCTGGTACTTTGCCATCTTAGTCACATCTTCCTCTGCTTTCAGGTAACGGAGATTCGACTGAAGTACTTTGACACTGTCCCTGTCGCTGCTGCCATGTGTGTGCTGAAGACAGGGTTTCTCTTTGTGGCATCTGAATTTGGAAACCAGTGAGTAAACAGTTTCACATGAGGGTTTTTTTTTTTTCCTTTAAACAGGAAGACTTCACACTGACCCTTGAACTTACTGAACATATAAAGGCCAAACCCCGTGTTGTAGTAGGTAGATGAATGCTTTGCTCACATGACTTAAGCTGAACAATTGGTTTAGACTGTGATGGAATGGGGGATTTTTCTTGTTGTTTGAACCCAGCTGAGATGATACAGTGCAGAGAACAAAAGATTACATGTAGCTTTTGGAAGAATTGAGCACTTGCAGTTCATACAAGATCCATCAGGTATCCAGATGAGTTATCTTGTAATTAGTTTGATAGTTTTTATTGAACTTGTGTGTTATAACCCAGTCAGAAGTAGCTAGGGTTTGTTAGCAGTAACTGCACCTTAAGAGATAAATACTTGAAGTCTCTCTCCCAGTTCTTGTTTGGGGCTCTAGAATATTCTAGAGACTCAAAGAAGACTTTGCACACCTTTGATGATGACTTAACTGTCTAAGTGGGGGATTCACAGGAGACTTGCACTCTTTCCTGACTCCATCTGTGGTCAGCCAGCTGAGGGAGCTCCAGCTGGCTTACTGGAGTCAGTCTGGTTTGAGTTGTAGAAACCAAGCTCCTGAGAAAGCCATATTCATTGGAGCTTTATTAAAACCAGGAGGTAAATTGGTCTGTCTTTCTGATTTTACTTGTTGTTGTTCCTCTGAAATTTAACTTGGTGGTTGTGATGTTTAGGCTTATAAAATGGAATAGGGAATGTGGTTAAAAATAATAAGGTGAGAGTATTTCAATAAAATTGATAACTGTGGAATGGCCTTCTTAGCCATTGGCCTTGCTGTTGGCCTCAGCTGTCAGTTGGTTCTTTGGCTCTAACACAAGAAAGTCTGAAAGGCTCAAGGGTAAGCAGTCAAAACACTGAAACTCTGGGCTACCTTGTCAGTGACAGCTACAAATGAGAAGGTTTGGAGGGGGAGGTAGTGGTGTTTGTTTATTGGTGATTTTTTTTTGTGTGTGTTGGTTTGTTGTTGTTTTCATTTGGTTGGTTTGTGTTTTTTGCAGGCATCCAATTCCCTTTAAAGTTTTTTGTCACCAAAAGACAATGTCTAAGGGTAAATTTTAATAGCTGTGTAATGTAGGGAAGGATTTCTCCTCACTGCTGCCTGACTATCTGAGCCTTTCTTAGAGAAGGCTACACAAGCTTTGCACTGAACATGCTGTTGCTTTCTGTCTCAAGTTACCTGTACCAGATAGCTCACCTGGGTGATGACGATGAGGAGCCAGAGTTCTCATCTGCCATGCCTCTTGAGGAAGGAGACACGTTCTTTTTTCAGCCACGACCTCTCAAGAACCTGGTGCTGGTGGATGAGTTGGACAGTTTGTCTCCTATTCTGTGTTGCCAGGTATGTTGATATCAGCAGGCACCCATTCAACACAAAAGTCTTCCTCATTTACAGAGGAATTGATCACAGATGCATGATTTTTTTTCTTTGCTTTTCTGTGGAGTATTTGTGTGTAAGCCAAGTCACAAAAGCTATGTTACTCTGTTTCCATACTCTATACTAAATGCTGATAGAAAGGCAAGCTGCTAAAGTCTCAGAGGCCAAAGACCGGTACCTAGCCTGGCAGCCTTTGGTTCTCAGAGTCCCAGCATGGTGGGTGTTGGAAGGGACCTCTGGAGATCATCTTGTCCAACCCCCCTGCTCCAGCAGGGTCACCCAGAGCAGGGTGCCCTTTGTCCAGGTGGGTTTGGAATCTCTCCAGAGGAGGAGACTCCACAACCTCTCTGGGCAGCCTGGGACAGGTTCTGACACCCTCACACCAAGCAAATTTCTCCTCCTGTTCAGATGGAACCTCCTGGGTTCCAGTCTGTGCCCGTTGCCCCTCTTGCTGTCACTGGGCATGACTGACAGCAGTCTGTCCCCATCCTCTTGACCCCTGCCCTTTAGGTATTGATAAGATCCCTGTGGTGATAAATATATATCTGGACACAGGGGTCAGCCAGCAGACCTGTGCTGCTCTTCTGACCGTGACACCAGCTCTCTGTAGTGAGTTTGGTTAAAACCCAACATTTCAGGGCAGGAGATGGTCACCCTGGGGCATATTCTACTGCCACATAGTAGGGTTGATGTACACAGCTTAGTTTTCTTTTTCTCTTGCTGTGGGGATTGTCTGACACGCTTTTCTCCACGCAGATAGCTGATCTGGCCAATGAAGACACACCCCAGTTGTATGTGGCTTGTGGTCGGGGGCCCAGGTCATCTCTGAGGGTTCTAAGGCACGGACTTGAGGTAAGACTTCCAGCACTTGATAAGAACAGCTTGAGACGTGAGGACATTTGGGGGGGGGGCTGGAAAAATCCTTGCAATAAGGATGCTGAAATGAAGGGATTCTCTTGCTGTAGCCTGGAGAGCAATTTCTTCTGTAAACAGGAAAGTTGTACTGTTTGTCCTGATGCTCTTTGTTCAGTTGACTCCACTTGCATTTTACCTCTTCTAATACTTGAGTGTATTGAGCTGGAATGTTCCTGGTGTCTGCCAGCTGCTGATCTCTTGGCTGGGGATGGGTAGGGTGACCTTGTTTTAAAGCTGATCATCTAGAGCTCTCATGTTGCTGTCTCACTACTGTATGTGTTCTACCCTGTAGCACATCTGGCACGGAGAGAGAGCATCAGCACTGGGAATTACTGGCATTCCTGCCCAGTTGTGGGAAAGCTTAAAAACTGCTGGTGGTTTGGTGACTTAATTGCTGTAAATCTAAACATCTGTTTGCTGAAGAACCTTGTTCCTGTTTACTCTTAGGTATCTGAAATGGCCGTTTCGGAGCTGCCTGGTAACCCCAATGCTGTATGGACTGTGAGGAGACATGTTGAAGGTATGAGGTGTTTTCCTAAAGCCCAGGGAGGTCAAAATGGGTTCCAGTGTGTTTGGTTTGTTGTGGTTTTTTTTTTTGTTGTTGTTTTGTTTTTGTCCAAGGAGATAGGAAAGCTGCTGTGTGATGGTTGTGCTCCCTGCCCTCCCCAAAAGCTGGGTTTTGAATTGGTAACCACCCATTTGTACTTAGAAGCCACCCCCTGGTCCCCTAGAATTGTCAGGATTCCTTTTGACAAAGAAGCACCTGCTGGCAGCTGTGCCCATCGCTCAGTATGCTGTGTCAGCTGGACCTTTGCAGCCTGAAGCTGCTGACCTTCTCAGCCCTTCCTGCTTCCCATAAGTTCTTGCTCCAACATCAGCCCGCCACGATTTTGCTTTTTGTTGGAGCATATTTGCTATTCTTTATATGCCTGTTGACAACTACAGTAATCATCAGTTTGTAAGAGAGTGGGGTACAAATTACAGAACAAAGAGGATAAATCTACAACAGTGTCTATATTTTATTACTTCCCTCTTTGCATATCTGCAAAGAAAACAGTGGATTTGGGTAGGACACACTCCCTATTCAAAAACCCAGCGGTGTATAGAAGGCTGCTGATTCCAGGAAGGTCAGGATTGGTTATTGGCAGAAAGTACTGGATCATGGGTTTGGTTTTAGGTTGTTTTTCTTTCCTGATCTGAAATAATAGGTTTGCCTTAGTAAAGTATGAGAGGAAATGTAATGCCTTGTCCTGCCTTTCTCTTGGGGGCAAGAATAGAGTTCCTCAGAACTAAAAAAGTCTGGAATGAGTCTGTTCTGGGTACTGAATAATCTTGGTGATTATTTCCAAGGCAGTGCTTTGTATAAATCTCACCAAGACTTGCTGTACGTTCATGCACTGGGTATAGAAATGCCAGACTGGTGGAGTGCTATGGTGACAGGGTATCTTGTTTTGAAGCAGTCGCAGAGTAGCCTGTCTTCCAGGAAGCCAGTAATCCTGTGGAATTTCCAGTGTTGCTGTGGGATTTTCCCTAGCCACCCAAGATCTGCTGTCAATTCCTGTGCTCATGTTCTGAGACTCAGGCACTGCCTAAGCAGTGTGGAAGGAGCTTTGAGTGTAAAGTGCCTTCACATTCTCCAGAAATCAAAGGGTCAGAAGGGAAAGTATTTCCACAGTTCATATCACAAACACGTGCTTTTCTGAAAAGATGCATTCCAGTTTGTTAGAGACAAACCTGCCTTCTGGAAAAGGACTTGGTAACATGTGCTCCCACTGAGAGATGGAGGCTTCTGATGTCACCTTGCAGTTGTAAAACCTTTTCTCTTGGAGTTCCAGCGGATGACTTTGATTTTTCAGGAGATGGAGGATCCTTGCTAACACCAGTCTCTCCACCTCACTCTTTTTTTCCTCCTCCCAAATTCTGCAGGTTCCAGCACAAAGATCTCCTTGATTTCAGAAAGACTGGAATCTGTAGCTGTTGCAAACCACGAGGCTTTCTGAATACGGTTATCAGTGAAACTGATCCTCAAGTTACAGCTTTCAGAATTCAGGAACAGTTTTACTGGGTTTTAATCAAGAGAGGTAGATGGATCTTTTCAAACACACATCCCTCATCTTGACACTGCTCAAGTGCTGGTTTTTGGGTGTCTGGTTTGCAGCGTGGAGCTGCCTCGATGGCACAGCCTGGGTGTGCTGCAAGGCCTCTGTAAGACACGTGCAGGTTTGCAGCGTCCTCAGCAGATACTAACCTTGGCTGGTACGTGGTGATGCACACTACCAATACCAAGCCTTTTTTTTTCTTCCACAGGTGGCTGGTGGTGGAGGTGCTGATCCCCACAGGTGTGTACCTACTGCTGGGGGTTGCTGTGCCATCCCACAGGTTAACCACAGAGAGCCCCCAAATCATACGACTGCTTCTATGCTAAGCTTTCCAGTAAATGAATTCTAGCTGCTGTTGTGTAGGTGAAGGAGAAACTTCTTTGCTCTGAGGGTGTCAGAACCTGGCCTGGGCTGCCCAGAGAGGTGGAGTCTCCTCTGGGGAGATTCCAGTCCTGCCCAGACAATGCAATCCTGGGCCCTCTGCTCTGGGTGACCCTGCAGGAGCAGGGGGGTTGGAGCAGATTGATCTCCAGAGGTCCCTTCCAACCCCCACCATGCTGGGATTCTGTGATTATTGCTTTTGTAGTTCAGTAGCTGAGGAGTAGAAAGCAACTGCTATTCACAGTTCTGCGGAGTTATTAAACGGTGCTCTAGGTAATCATTGTGATTGTACAGGGTGCAGGCAGGTTCAGAAAAGTGACCACCAGGTTGAAGGAGGGAATTCTGTCCCTCTGTTCTGCTCTGGGGAGACCCCCCTGCAGTGCTGGGTCCAGCTCTGGAGTCCTTAGCACAGGAGAGACAGGGACCTGTTGGAGTGGGGCCAGAGGAGCCCCAGCAATGCTGGGAGGGCTGGAACCCCTCTGCTGGGAGGCCAGGCTGGGAGAGTTGTGGGGGTTCAGCCTGGAGAAGGCTCCAGGGAGACCTTGTGGCCTTTCAGGACTTCAAGGGGCCTGACAGAAAGATGGGGACAGGCTTTTGAGCAGGGCCTGTTGGGACAGGACAAGGGGTGATGGGTTTAAACTGAAAGAGGGAGATTTGGAGTGGAGAGAAGGAAGAAATGTTTTGCAGGGAGGGTGGTGAGAGCCTGGCCCAGGTTGCCCAGAGAGGTGGTGGCTGCCCCATCCCTGGCACCATTGCAGGTGAGGTTGGCCAGGGCTCTGAGCACTCTGCTCTAGTTGCAGATGTCCCTGCTCCTTGCAGGGGGTTACACTAGATGGCCTTTGAAGGTTCCTTGAAGCCCAAACCAGTCTGTGATTCTGTGAAGAGTGCGGATAGCTCCTCAGTGGACACTGAGCAATCAGAAATAAGCCAGGTACTCCCTTGTCTGCTTCTAAGCTAATAATCTGCTCCCTGCAATGAGTCCGGAGTTCCCTTTGGTGACTTACACTTTTGGGGAAGCTACTGCTAGAGCCATGAAGGCTGGGACTTGAGCCCTGCTGCTCTCACTTCATATAATGCCAACTCACCATAACAGGCCTGCGACCTTGGAGATCAGCTCTAAAACCAGAGGCCAGATTGACAGATTCCGTCCGACATCCTTTGGGGTGCAAAATAATTGTCAGTGTCTCCAGAAATCAAAAGGCTGCATTTTAGGGGTGTGTTCAGTTTCCTTCTAGACTAAGGGTTGGCTCCCAGCTGCTTGGTACAGGAGGAAATGATGGAGGGTGCCTGACGCGCCCGTAAGTATTGCTGGCGTGTGCGTGCCCTGTGCTTACGGGATGGGTCCTCCCATCAAGGATGAATCAGATGGGGTTTGCCCCAAACTCTCTCTTGCAGTTGAGTATCAAGATCTGTGGAGCCAGGCATGAGCTGGGAGCGAGCAGCTGCGCTCACTACTTGCACTCTTGCACGAGGAGCAGCGTGCAGTGAGTCATGTCTGCGGAGCTCCGCACTGTAGTAAACAGAAGCCCAGGAAAAAGTGCTGTCATCCCATCAGCAAGAATAATCCTCAGCTTGGTCACTGCTCATCTGGTCGCTGAACTCCTGTGAGCTCGTGGTGACTGTTTGTATCGGTGTAAGTTCAGGCACTGTGGAGCCTGAAAAAACTCTTATCGGGCATGGGCTGGCCTGGAGGAATGGAATTCTCACAGGCTGAATCCATGGCAAATACCAAAAAGGACAGTAGCAGAGAGTTCATGGACTGAGCTGAGATGTTTTCATAACGGGTCGTGACGTGTGTGTGAAGCTGCAGAAACCTTGTAATGAAGGCATAGGAGAAGGAGTCCAGCTGTGGTTCTTGAGAGTGGTTGATGTGTGCCAGCCCCTCACTGAAAGGAGCTAACTGGAGCAATTAGAATGGCAACAACCATCTCTGAAGCCTTGTCACCACACAAAATAATGCCTGTCTGTTCCAAACTCCGGGCAGCCTGACATTATGCTTGAGATTGTGCAGAGCTAAGGAGGCATCTTTTCATATTAAAATCTATCTTCCTTTTTCTGAGGCTACTCAGTGTACCTCAGGGATTTAGTCCTCTTAATTTCAACTAAGCTGCTGTATTTTCCAAACCAAAATTGGATTGTTTGAATGCATCTTAGTCACTGACTTAAGTCTGATAAAGCAAAAGCAAACCCTTTATTTCAAAAGCTCCAGCAGAGAGGTGTTAAGCAACACTACTGGACTTCAGGCAAAAACATACTTGTCACTATTACCCAGACTTAAAGGCATGCTCTAATGTAACTGGAAGCCAGGAAAAAGCAAGAGCTAAAAAAGCGTTAAGAGGTAGGAATGAACTTTCGTTTAGAGCAGGGCTAAGGGACTCTGTTTTGCTTTCAAATGGGAGTTCTTTGTCCTGCTCTGCATCACATGGTTAAGCCTCCAGCTGGGAGTGGTGGTTTATCCTGAGAATGACAGCCCCTAGGGAGGGGGGCAGGCAGGCAGGCGGCAGTTCTCAAGAAGTTTGGAAAGCAACGATGGCCTTTGATATGGGAATTTTTAGAACATCCTGTCTACAGGATATTTATGAATTAAATGCTTAGCCTGTGAGCTGCTAGAATCGAGGAATTCTTGTAGGCTTCTGGCGTAGAAAAATTCATGCAGGTTTGTAGGGGAAGCTACAGAACACAGAGCTATAGAAAATAACCGGTGTGTAGCAGTGCAGATCTTGCTGAACTCTTAACCATCTGCTCTTAATGTTAGAGCAATTCTCCTGCTAAGCCAAGCATTTAAATAGCTGTCATTACTGCTCAGTTTTTGGGTGCAGGATCAGTTCTTTTCTCATTTCTCTAAGTGGACCCACTCCTGTTTGTGGGGTTCGGTAATGTGTTGGAGGTTATAGCTGGGACTGCTTCACAGAGTAGTTAATGCCACAGCTCACTGTTGGAATTGCTTTAATTATCCAGAGCTCCTCAGTTGGATCAGAGCTGTGGTCTGTATACCAGATGTTGGAGGGAAGAATGGGGGGGGGGTTTTGTTTTGTTTAGTTTGGGATTTTTTTCACTTGCATATTTTCAGCTGGATGTAAGAACTTTCCGTTACAAACATGACACAGCAGGTTTGGCAGCACCTCCCTCTAAACAGGGTGGGTAGAAAAAGGGTCAGCTCCTGAAGCATTTGTTTCCCTTAACCCAGTTCAGCTTCTTTAAGCTGCTGTGTGGTATTTGCTGGTGGTGTGTTCTTATCTCAGTGAGAGCTCTCTCTTTTCTTTCTCTACTTGGATAGTCATTGACCTCTTCTCTGTATCTCCCACGCTTGGAAATTGAGGAGAAAAAGCTGCTCAAGGGCAAAAACTGAGATAACCCTTAAATCCTCACCTCTACTGATTCTCTTGCCCTGTGGTGCCTAATCTGAACTTTGGGTTGAGCTGGGTTAAAATGGGGAATTCTTTCTTAAAAAGAAAGAACACTTGCATGACAACAGCAGCAGAAGTGGAGTTGCTCCTCTGAGGCAATCATTTCTTCACCAAGGCTTCTGGCTTTGTTTCCCAACAGGCTGCATTGTTTTGGTCACTTCTGTTGTTCTCTTTTCATGAGGCTGTCCTTTCCCCCCCCCGTACCTCCTGTCGCACAGTGCAGACAGCAGTAAACTGGGGCATTCCCTTTACCCAGTCCTACTACCCTTCTTCCCCCCAAAGCTCCCCTATTTCCAGATGAGCTCTTCAGACCATTTTGATTAGCGTAGCAATTCCATGTCCCAGCTGCTGGTTTCTCCCAAGCTGTCCCCTTTGGGAGAAGCTACCACTGGAGATAATAGTTGCAATACTGTCAATTATTCCAGTAGAAATAAAGGTCACAGTTTGCTCTATCTTAAAAACATAATTGTTTCTCATCCCAGGAGGCAGTACGTGTAAATGTAAGCTAGTGGAGCTTCTGCATGATGGTGGAGCAGACTAACCTTGAGCTCCTCTGCTGCAGTGCACCCTAATTATTCTCTGCAGCCTTTTATTAGGTGGACACTCAATAGAGATGCATTCCTGCCACCTCCTGTTTGCAGCATCCCCAGTGTGGTTCCTGCAGCTGGGTTCCATGTGTTCAGATTATCGGAGCAAAGCATTTCCCTTGCCTTCGTTTGGTGTTCAATCTCCTGTGAGGGGGGGGAAAAAGTGACTTAAAGGCTTCTAGGCCTTGTCCTGTCTTTGAAGGAAAAAAAAGGGAAAAAACTAGACAGGAGTCTTGCTTGCCAGAATCCAGTGTATCATGAATTGACTGGATCATCATGTGATCCCAGTCTTGCATTGTTTGGAGTCTCGCAGCAGCTGGGTTTTGGACAGTGTGTCCTAGAATGAACTTGCACAATACTGCCAGCAGATGTAATTATCACAGGACTTCTGCTGAAGAGTAACTGCTAGACATCTGTCAGACTGCTCATTCTGTTGGTAAGCCTTGCATTTATTTAATCAGCACCTTTTTTCCACCCTCCCTGTCTCCCTTGACCAGATGAATTTGATGCCTATATCATTGTGTCCTTCGTAAACGCCACGCTGGTGCTGTCTATCGGAGAGACTGTAGAAGAAGTGACTGACTCTGGATTCCTGGGTACTACACCTACCTTGTCCTGCTCTCTTCTTGGTGATGATGCTTTGGTACAGGTAATGGAAAGCTGCTTCTCACACATCTACTTAGATCTGCTGCTCTTTGCTTGCTGCGCAGCCGTGGTTTCTATGGTAGTTCAATATATGTCATGTCTAAAGGTGTGGACTGGCAGAGAATGGCACTTTTTCAGCCTTTCTCTTCTTACATCTAACTGAAGATGGTCCTGATCTCCTTCAGTGCATGCTTAGTAGTTCCTTGCTGGAGTTCCAAGGTGCAGGACTTCTGGCTGGCGAGCAGTTTCGTGCTGCTTTGGCCTGTTGTGTATCAAATGGATCACTGGGAGTGGTGCCATCTTTGCCTCTCTCTTTGTCAGAACCACCAGTGGACAGGAGTTGTGAAGGGGTAGTAGATAAAGAACTGATGTGACCTTTTTCCTCCAGGTTTATCCAGATGGGATCCGACACATCCGAGCAGATAAGAGAGTAAATGAATGGAAGACACCAGGGAAGAAAACCATTGTAAAATGTGCTGTGAATCAGAGACAAGTAGTGATAGCACTGACTGGAGGAGAACTGGTTTACTTTGAGATGGACCCGGTACGTGTGCTGATGTTGTGAAGGAGTTTGGAAGAGCAAGGCAGAGTGTGGGGCATGCTGGAGGCTGGGCCTTGATCAGGAGAGGATTCTGTAGTGAAACATCCTTCTAGAATGGAATGGAGAGACCAATTAAAAAAAAACCCAAGGGGATGGGTGGAGGGAAGGTGTGGGGAGACAGTTTGGTGCTGATTTACCCCCTAGTTTTTAAGTCTCTGTCTTTTTCTGTCTCAGTCAGGACAGCTGAACGAGTACACAGAGAGAAAGGAGATGTCTGCCGACGTCGTTTGCATGAGCCTGGCCAACGTTCCCCCTGGGGAGCAGCGCTCCCGGTTCCTTGCTGTTGGGCTGGTGGACAACACTGTCAGAATTATTTCCCTTGACCCTTCGGTGAGTAGCTGCGCTGTTGGCGTCAGACGCTCTGAAGGGTGCTCCAGAGGTGGGCTGTGTCCATCCGAGCTGCCTTTCACTGTTTGGGTGCATGGCCAGGAATGAATTGCTTGCCTGGCAAGGTTGGGAGGAAGCACAGCCCTTGATCCTAAGCTGTAACAGATTCCCTTCTATCTTTTTTTGTCTTGCCCGTGCCTGGAGGCTCAGCTGTTGAGATATGAAAGTATTGGGTTTTTTTCTTTGTTTATTTGGATTTTGTGTGTATGTTTTGTTTTGTTAGGAATTTGTTTGGGGTTTTTTTTTCCCCTTTCTCACTCTTAATACCAATACTAAAATCAGACTCATTCTGCAAGCAGGTCAGCAGGAAACCAGCATTATCATCCCTCTGCCTGCAGCAAATGAGTGTTCAAGGGATGACTGAATTAAAGTAAATTTGCTCAGGCCTTTTTATGCTGAATAGTTGCAAACTGTGCTAGAACAGTTTCATAGAATCACAGAATGGTTTGGGTTGGAAGGGACCTTAAAGATCATCTTGTTCCAACCCCCCAACATGGGCTGGGACACCTCCCACTAGACCAGGTTGCTCAGAGCCCCATCCAACCTGGTCTAGAACACATCCAGTGATGGAACAGCCACAGCTTCCCTGGGCAACCTGTGCCAGTGTCTCACCACCCTCACAGTGAAGAACTTCCTCACTTGTAGTCTAAATCTCCCCTCTTCTAGTTTGAAGCTGTTACCTCTCGTCCTGTCACTACAAGCCCTTGTAAAAAGTCCCTCCCCAGCTTTCCTGTAGGCTTCTTTCAGATACTGGAAGGCCACAAGAAGGAGCCTTCTCCTCTCCAGGCTGAACCACCCCAACTTTTTTGGCCCATCCTCGTAGGAAAGAGCTCCAGCCCTCAGTTTGGAAAGGTCCAGTTTTTCTCCAAACCTTGGGGCTGCAGTTGCTCCTGCTTGCCAAAACCCACAGTGCCAGTGCCTATCGTGACTTTTCTGTCTTTTGTTTTTTCCATGCTGAATACTTCTTTCTGGAGACTTAAAAGGGTGTCTTTAAGCTCCTTAGATGGAGCTCAGATCCCCTCTTGCCGTGCCAAGCCCTACTGACTAGTGTGGCCTCTCTTGTGTGTCTCCTGCAGGACTGCTTGCAGCCCCTGAGCATGCAGGCCCTTCCTGCCCAGCCTGAGTCGCTCTGCATCGTGGAGATGGGGGGCACGGAGAAGCAGGATGAGCTGGGCGAGCGGGGCTCCATTGGCTTTCTGTACCTGAACATTGGACTGCAGGTGAGAGCTGCCCACCTGCTTCTGAGGGGCATTTCTTGTCTGGCGTTCGCTTGACAGACGAGCTGCTGTGATGGCCTCGCTGTCACGCGGCACCGCACAAAGCCTGGCAGTTCCCTCTTTGTTCCAACGCGCTTAACCGGGACCGGGGGATTCACGCTGTCACTGAGGGGAGGTGCAAACTTCCCCATGCTTTCCTAGACTCAAGGCAGCCCATTGTTCCAGACTTCACATAAGACAAATTGTGCTTTACCCCTTTTCCTAAAAGGGCATGTTCTTAAAAAAAGCTTTCTGGGTGAAATGTTGGTGGGCAGTTCTTTAAAAAAACTGCCTGTAGGGCAGAGTATCAGAGAAAGAACTGCCTGCAGCCGCAGGCTTTGCTCTAATAACTCCACTGTTGCACAGCTTTTTGTTGCATCCAGTCCTGACTCTCTGATCTTTGACCAAAAAATGTTGTTTTGACAACTCAACGTGTGGGGAAAAAATAATCGGAGAGATCCAGGTTGTTTCACATGCCCCGCATTCGATGTCAGAGTGCAGCGTGAGTTTGGGGGTAAACACTTTGTACCATGTCAAACTCAGGTTTTTCACGATGCACCACGCTTCTTGGTTTGTTTTTTTTCTGGTTTTTGGGAGGTTGGTTGGTTTGTTTTAACAGTATTTCCTTTCTGCCCTGCAGGAGTATGCAGGAGCTCTGCTTTTTAATATCAAGAGCTGATTCAGATGCAGCGTGGCTGTAGAAGAAAGTTTTATCAGGAGCTAGGAAAACAAACACCTAATGCTTCAGAAATGGCCTTTCTGTTTTGAATAATGTCTGTAGCTGCTGATTACCTGCAGTCTTGATGAAACTTTCTCTTTTGCTGATCTCCAGAACGGTGTGCTGCTGAGAACTGTCCTGGACCCTGTTACCGGCGATCTTTCCGATACCCGGACCAGATACCTTGGCTCACGGCCTGTGAAGCTCTTCCGAGTCCGAATGCAAGGCCAAGAGGCAGTAAGTGAGGCGAACTTTCGGGGTGGAGTTGCAGATCCAGTCCCCCAGGCACAGCATCCCACTGTTCCTTATAAGTGGGCTGGGTGGGGATGTGTCCTTGCAAGACGCTCTGGGTAAGGGTGGGAAGTAGAATGACTTCCTGATGGAGCCGCCTGGCTCGCAGCTCGCTCTGTCACAGCCTTGTCCTTGGTATTCCCTTTACTTCTGAGGAAGTAATGTGCAGTGCTTCCCTGCCTTCTTTGAACTAGGACTTGCCTCACCCATAGGGTGTGTTTGCAGTATGTCTGCGAAGCTCTGAGCAGCTTCTTGGGCACAGATGCTGAAAAATCTCACCTTGCCTGCCTTAGTGCATGGGGTGAGAAAAGAGCCCCGTGCAGAATGCTTGGATTCATTTTGGCTGGAGGAGACCTTTAAGATCATTGTATTGCCCCCCTTGGCTGCTTGATGCAGTTGATGGTCTTCTCCTGTGCTTATTGAGAACAGCTCAGCCAAGGGCTGGGCAGCTGCCACACATCGTTGAAGGCAAATATTTGCAGGATTTGGCATAGAGGGAAGAATGTGTATCATCAGAAGTGCCATTTCCAGCCTTTCTGATGTGGCACTGGGGAGATCAACCACCCCCTGCTTGACTCATTTTTGGACGAAACCTTCAGAGTTGAGAAATCTTGCCGGTCAGTGGAGGGGGCTGGTTCTGGCAATCCAAGCACTGCTTTAATTCACGCTGGGTGAATCTCTTCAGCTTGTTCCTGCCACTCTGCCAGCTGGATTTTGGAGCTGAAAGGCTGTGCAGCTCTAGCAGAGAATCCTTATAGAAGAGCCGAGTGGGTTTCTACTCTGTTCCTTGGCTCACAGTGTGGGGAGAAAAAACACACTGCTTACAGCCAGTCAGTGATGGGCTTGGAGTAGCCTGCCTGTGTTTCAGTGCAATCCCAATGTCATTTTGTCACTTGGGCAGAAGTTAAGGTTGCACTGAAGTTTTATTTAACCAAACGTATAAAGCTGAAGAGCTTAGAAGTTCGTCTGCTGCATTTGTTGCCCTTAACTTGATGGAAAACAAGCTGCTGATCATTTCATTTGGAGCGCTACAGCGTTTGGATTATGACAAAGCAGTTAAATATTAATTTTAAAAGACCTGTTTCCATTAGAATGGGCTATTGTTTAAGAAAAAAAGATTTGTTGTCCATCTTTCCCAGGTGCTGGCCATGTCAAGCCGTTCCTGGCTCAGTTATTCCTACCAGTCCCGCTTCCACCTGACTCCCCTGTCCTACGAGACGCTGGAGTTTGCGTCCGGTTTTGCTTCCGAGCAGTGTCCAGAGGGCATTGTAGCCATCTCCACAAACACGCTGAGGTAAGAACCAATGGGGCAACATGGATTCTTCTGGGCCAGGCAGAGGGAAAAGTGGTGAGGAGCAAAGGAGCTCGAAAGGAGCATAGTCAAGTGACTTAGGAATTAAGGCGTTTTGAGGTTATTTGATTAGTGATAATGATTTGATAGAAACACCCGGATGGATTTCACAAAGCAAATGGAATTCAACTATAGTGGGGTGTGCTTCTTTGATTTGTATTTTCCAACCTTTTAGAACGACAAATGAAATCCAAGCTATCTGTAAATTCTCTGATCCTCGGCAGGGGTAGGGGTGGGGGTGGGGGGGGAAGCTTTTAATAAATATGAACCTGTTGTGTGTTAGGCCCTTGTGGTTTCTGTTCTGGTTTGGCTGCTTTGCAGAAAATAAGCCACGTAATTGAGAGAAATCAGAAGCATGACAGGGGTGTATTTGTTGTCTTTTTCGAATTCAGCTGAGACATTAAAAAAATACATGATAATAGGGGAATGCAAATTCAGGAGCTCTGCTTTATGTGCTTGAACAGGCACTTTTTTCATATCAGTCCACACTGAACTATTACAGCATTCATTGCTTTTAAAGGAGTCGTTCTTTCTGGAGAGACTTGTGGTTTTTAGTCACTAGATGCCAGCAGAACTGGCATTTCATCTGGCAAGTCATAGGAAGAAAGAGTTGGCATTGATTTTTCATACTCCTTTTAACTAAAATGCCTCTGAGGAGCACTTGATTACACGTCAAAAGTCTGGGTCATGTTTAAATTCAGCTTGATGTGCGCTCCAAACATTGCTGACTTGGCCTGGGGAAGGTCCTGCTTGTCTCCAGCACTGGCCTTTCTCACAGACCTCAAGCTCAGCTGGATTTCTGTTCTCTTGGACAGTTGATTTCAGACCTTGTTCAACACATGTCCCATCTTTGCCCCCCAGGATTTTGGCCCTGGAGAAGCTGGGGGCTGTCTTCAACCAGGTTGCCTTCCCGTTGCAGTACACGCCCCGAAAATTTGTCATTCACCCAGAGAGCAACAACCTGATCATCATCGAGACAGACCACAATGCCTACACCGAGGCTACCAAGGCACAGAGGAAGCAGCAAATGGCCGAGGTAACTGGGCTGGGGGACAGGTACATGGACCCATTCCCCAGAGGGAACTTGCAGCTGGAAATCCTCCCTGCTCACTAATTCCCAGCTGCTGTTGCCTGCAAGGTTTTGTGCCCTGTGGGAATGCAGGGGGTGAAGATGTGCCTCAGAAGACAAATTTAGCAGAATACATTGCTTCCCAGTGCTCTTTTCTTAGCATGCTTTAAGGACCACACACTGGAGGACAACCGTGTTCTTGGAACATCATTTTCTTTGACTGTTGAAGGATGTTTGGACTTCAGTGGGTTATTTTCTTCTCACTGCTGTTTCTGGAGTTGTTGATTTGGAGAACTAGCTCCCCAGACAAGGACCCATTGGGCAGGGCAGAACTGCCACTGCTCTGCTCCCTTGGGAATACGCTCAGGGTAGTGGGGAGCTTTGGGATTTGGTGGCTTTCATGTTTTGCCTGCACTGTAATCCTTGTTCTTAGGGGAAATAGGGAGGCTGTATTCTGTGCAGAGCATCAGCACATCTGGAAAGGAAATCCACTGAAGTGTTGTTTTCTCCTGCCCTTGAACGTGCCATAGGAAATGGTGGAGGCTGCAGGTGAAGACGAGAGGGAATTGGCTGCAGAGATGGCTGCGGCCTTTCTGAACGAGAACCTTCCCGAGTCCATCTTCGGTGCTCCCAAGGCAGGGAATGGACAGTGGGCCTCTGTTATCCGGGTGATGAACCCCATCCAGGGGAACACGTTAGATCTGGTCCAGCTGGAGCAGAACGAAGCCGCTTTCAGGTAAGAAGTGATGCCAGATGCAGCGACTGCTTGTGATGAGTCTCATGGTGGGTTTTTTCCTCCTTTTGCTTGGCTGAATTGAAATCCAGATGCAGCATGTCTATTAGGAGACTGGCATGATGTTCCAGAAGTGATTGGCACGTGCTTAAACCTTTTTTCTTACCTTTCCTGCCTTTCCCACCCTGATCTGCTCGCGTGTGACACTTGGAGCTCGTGCTCGAGATGTTTGCTGGGCCCCAGTGCTTAAAGAACAACATGGGGATGTAAATGACTGATAAGAGAGCTGGGAACAAGAGAATGTGCTGCTATCTCTCACTTCCCCTTCTCAACCAGATAAACCAAGCATAGATTAAATGGAAAGGAAGCGTTAGAGGGGCTGGAAGGGAAGCCCAACACAATAACCACAAAGAATAGCGAGTGCCTCAGCAGGTGGAGTGGAGTTAGGTCGTGCTAGTCCTAAAAGCTGATTCTGCCCTGTTTTGTCCAGGATTCCCAACTGGCTGAGCTAGGCACCAGGCAGGAAATAGCACTGGAGGGGAGAGGAAAGGTGTATGTACACATCCAAGATTGGAACACCCTTTGACAAAACAGCTTCTGATGGAGCTTTCTGCATTGCTAGGCAGCAGCCAGCCTATGAAAACAGAAAAGTAATGCTTTAGGAATTGCAAAAACATAAAAATTAAGACTTTGGGGCGTATGTGACAGCTGGAGCACATCTTTTTACATGGGGATTGTAGAAGACCGAGGGAATGTGTGCTAAACACTTCCACAGGGAGGGAAAATGACCTCTGAAAATGAACTGTCAGTGTTGGAAGGTTGGGCTCCTGAAGCTCTCTGCCTGACAAGATTCCGGTTGCGCTGTTGGGGAGCCCAGTCCGTGTGTGCAGTGTTCATTTGGTGTGATCACCCCGGTCAGCTCACGTCTTGTCATCCCCAGTGTGGCCGTGTGCCGGTTCTCCAACACCGGTGATGAGTGGTACGTGCTGGTGGGAGTTGCCAAGGACCTGATTCTCAACCCTCGCTCGGTTGCTGGGGGATTTGTCTACACCTACAAGCTGGTCAATAGTGGTGAGAAGCTGGAGTTTCTGCACAAGGTGAGAGGAGACTGTGTACAGGCAGAGTGTTGGAATAGCTGTTCCTGCTGTAGTAATGCTGCAGTACTCCGTGCATCCTGGGCAAGATCCTCATGCTGATGTTAACATACTTGGAGAAAACAAGCTGCCTCCTACAAAACCATTTGGGACGTGTTGTAGAGCCAAGGGTTGAACACAGATTTCCCAAGAGTTCCACTCCTTGGCCTTAGCTACAGTTGTACCCGCTAGCGGGGTAAATGGGCAAGGAGCGGTGTTTTCATGTCCTGATAGGAAGGGGAGAGAAGCAGCTCTGTGTCCTTAGAAGATGAGCTCAGAGAGATGCTCTGAGCACTTGTTTACAGAGTGAATTCATACTTGGGTCACTTGAGCCCTGGTGTGAAGGCTCCCAGCCCTTGGCTGACCACCTCAAGCTGGTGTGAGCTGTTGTCTTTCCTCTGACACTGGTCTCATTCTGTGTAGAAATGATTAGTCACCTCGTGACCAGCTTGCTTGACAGGTCTCTGGGGCTTTAGCAAGGGTTTCAGCAGAACTCCATTAAAACAAAATTTCATTCTCTTTCCCACATGCTTCCAGCGTGTCTGAGATTTGAGCAGCTGAGCATGTGTAAGGGAATGTTGTGGCTTATTTACTTCCTGCGGTCCTGATGGAACCAGTGAGTTCTGTCCTGGATCAGGGCCTCTTCTGGTGCTGCTGAACCCCTGCTTGGAGGTTGACAGAGCTGCTGATGTGAAGTAACTTCTTAGAGCAACCAAGCTAGGAACGCAGTAACTGGAAACAAATCTCCATCTTCCCAGTCTCTGCTGTGGCTGATACTGGGGATTGATTAGTGGTGGGAGATTTTTCAGCCCTGAGTTACTGGGATTGTGGGCACGCTGTAGTTGTTCAGCTGTTACGCTGCTTCAGTGACAGCTTCAGGGCTTCTGTGTCAGATGACAAATTAGATTCATGCCTTTGTTTTCAAAACAGACAGTCTTGGTGGGTTTGGGCAAAACAAAATCGTTCTGTTGGGTATAAATCAAAACTACGAACCAAGGTAACAAGATCCTTCTCTTTTGCTGCCTGCCCAGCCTGGGGCTCTCAGAGCAGTCCTGTGCTTCAGTTAAGGTGTTGCCTGCAGGGTGTTGTCTGTGTAGAGACAGAGCTCTGTTATCACCGCGCGTGGGGAATGCTGCTGTTGAAGGTCTATGGACAACTGACTGACCTTCCTGCAGAAAAAGATTGTGATCAGCATTTTATGTTGAAAACTGTGACACAGGCCAACGAGCTTCACAGAATCATAGTGTCGTTTTGATTGGAAAAGTCCTTTCAGGTCATTGAGTCCACCTGTTAACCCAGCACTGCCAGGGCACCACTAACCATGTCCCTCAGCACCACATCTCCACAGCTTTGAAACCCCTCCAGGGATCATGGGGACTCCACCACTGCCCTGAGCAGCCTGGACTGGGCCTTTATAACCCTTGTGGGGAAGAAATTGTTCCTCAGGTCCAACCTAAACCTCCCCTGGTGCAGCTTGAGGCCATTTCCTCTTGTCCTGTTGCTTGTTCCCTGGGAGAAGAGCCCAACCCCACCTGGCTCCAACCTCCTGTCAGGGAGTTGTCAAGAGCAAGAAGGTCTTAACTGACCCATGAGCTGAATCCATTGTGAAGCGTCGTGTAAGGTTAGCTCTCTTAGTGAGGGTCTCACAGTCTTCCTCTCTTCTCTCTAGACCCCTGTAGAGGAGGTTCCTGCAGCCATTGCTCCATTCCAAGGTAGAGTCTTAATTGGAGTTGGAAAGCTCTTGCGTGTATACGACCTGGGCAAGAAGAAGCTGCTTCGGAAGTGTGAGAATAAGGTACTGGCTTCTGTCTGGACCAGAGCTGTCGATTTGGTGCAAGTGGTGCTGTGCAACAGGAATGAAATGAGGGTTTAGCTGCTCCTCCAGACCAACTGTGTGTGCGCGGTTGGGCCTCAGAGCAGTGTCTGTGCCTTGATGGGATGCACTGGGCGCGTGCATGCCAAGCAGTACTGGCAGTTCTGGCTGCACTAGGATGCCCCTCTACACCCCCAGCACTCGCTGCTTCCCATTGCCACACAGATGGTGTTGCAAGTTCCTATTTGAAACAGCTCAGTGCAGGCTGTTGATAGATGTGTGCAGGGGTTTCCCCAGCCTGTACAGAGCAGACCTTTGGCCATCCAGTGCAAATGGGAGAGGCCTGACCTGGATTCAAAACCATAGCTCCTGGAAACGTTTCCCCTAGGTGAGGTGATCTGCAGGCTGCCAACAGAAGGTGGGAGGTGTGTGTGAGCACCTTTTCAGATCCCCACAATGGTGAAAAGGAAATTTTTCTCCTTGAAGTAGATGGTTCTTCTCAATGAGTGTGTCTGGTACTTAAGGAAAAATTGCAGAGCATGGTTCTGTAGCTCAGCTGCCTGCTCCTCCCTCTTGTGCAAACTACAGAACCTGTGCCAGTTGCTCATTACTGCGCAAAGAACTCCAGCGAGCTCACAGACACACTGGGAATTTGTAGGGGAATAGGGGGGTTTTGTGTGCTTTTGCTTTTGTTTCCTACAACATGACTCACATGAAAAATTGAAGCTTTCCTTTTTGTGTCTTTCATGACCTGCAGTAGCAAGGCGACACTGAAGCAGCAATGCTTGCTTGGGGGACTGTCCCCAGCAGTTCAGAGGCTCACCAGCAGTGCTTGGTTCTCTGGACGTTAACCCATATTCAGCATCAGCTGAGTGTGACACGTGGTGGATGGTGGGTAGCAGGGCCCTGTGTTGTGACTAGGGGCTGTAGTCTGCCAGAAGTGAGAGGTGGTTTTGGAGGGAATGATGGGAAATACGGAGTGGGCCATACTTCACAGGAGTAATTAGATTTTTGTCCTTTCTCTCTCAAAAGCACATTGCCAACTACATCTGCGGGATCCAAACCATTGGGCACAGGGTGATTGTTTCAGATGTTCAGGAGAGTTTCATCTGGGTGCGCTACAAGAGGAACGAGAACCAGCTCATCATCTTTGCTGATGACACTTATCCCCGGTGGGTCACGACAGCAACTCTTCTGGATTATGACACCGTGGCTGGAGCGGACAAGTTTGGCAACATCTGCGTGGTGAGTATGGCTTGGAGAAGTCAGGGCTTCTCAGGCAAGACATATTTTTCTTTAAAACATCCATGATTTGTCTTAAAAGAATGAGAAGCTGTGCTTAGCTGGAGACAACGCCCTGTAGCATTCACTTGTTTTTTCTGAGGTGACCCAACTTTCGTCATATCATCCGGCTGCTGTTTATCAGCGTAATAAAAGTAAACAAGTGAAAGCATCAGCAGGTCAAAAATCATATTTGTGAAGCCTTCAGTAATTTGGGTTGAAATGATCCCCAAAACTCACCATGAATAAACCTTGAAACAAAGCTTGTGACTGTGAAAGGGCCCATGAGAACTTGCATCAGGGTTATCACTCTTACTTTCCCTGGCTAAACATTGCTGGCATTTAGCTTTCTCTGTTGCTTCTTCTCAAAAGTTGGCTTTGTCGGTGCTGACACTTCCCCACTTGGCTGGACTTCAGCAGGGGAGGAGGAAAGAATAGATGGTCTTTCTGCCAGAGCTTTGATCTCTCCCTGAAGCGTGCTTGGGTGCTTTGGAGTGCCAGAGTTCAGCAAGTGTCCAACGCTGCGCCTGCAGGATTAAGCCAACACATACAAATCAATCCTCTCTCTGGTTTTCCTGCCTCATATCCATCAAACTTTTTCCTTGGCAGGAACCACCTTTAAACCATTTTGACCATACTTCCCAGGGTGATCTGAGCGCCAGGCCAGGCAGAGCCTGGTCAGGAGGTCCTGCAGCTTGTGTTTTTGAGTGCTGGGCCATCAGTCTTGACGGTATGGCCCTTGTTGAATGCTAAAGGCCTTGTTGTTGGAGGGGCAAATGGGTGATGTTGCTCTAAGTGTAAAGTGATTCTTGTAGAGCACACCAAAGTGGCCATTCAAAGACCACGAGAACTCTCTGGAGATAATTTGCCGCTTCTCTGTGGCTCACTGACTCTTTCTTCCTCTTTCAACACAGGTGAGACTGCCTCCCAACACCAACGATGAGGTAGATGAAGATCCCACAGGCAACAAGGCTCTCTGGGACAGGGGGCTGCTGAACGGAGCATCGCAGAAGGTAACGCTTCATGGGAGGCACACGGGTATTGTGGACACAGTGTAGGCTGATCTGCTGCCAAGTCCTCTGCTGCCCTGGCCAGATGTGTTGGCAGTTCTGCTCCTACACACCTACTGTGGGTGGCTTTCACTGTCACCGGGAGACGAATTCCCTTTGTGGAGTGAGTGATGTCAGATTGAAGCAGGATGCTCATGTGCTTCCCCTGCTTTCCCTCATCACTTGCATCCATTTGTCCAGCTCGAGAAGGTGACTCAGCGCTGTGCTGAGTTTTGCCATCTGGTCACAGGTGGAAGGCACTTCCTCCTCAGGAAGGCATTTCAGAACTAGCAGGTGGCCAGATTTATTCTCCTCAAAACCTTTTGGTGCTTTTATAGAAGCTGAAGAAAAAACATGCTTCTGTGATTGACTTTCAGGCTGAAGTGATTATGAATTATCACGTGGGAGAGACAGTACTTTCCTTGCAGAAGACCACGCTGATCCCAGGAGGCTCTGAATCTCTTGTTTACACCACCTTATCGGGGGGGATAGGGATCTTGGTCCCCTTCACTTCCCACGAGGTAAGCGATCCCCATCGTTATGTCGCAGAGTTGCTGCTTTTCTGGGTGCTTGTCCCCAGCCACTCTAATAATGGGCTGCGTTCCCTGAGGGTGACTCCAGAGCTCTGCTGTGCCTGAAAACCTGGGCTGCAGGAAAGCCTGTGGCTGTAGGACAGGCTCAGGTGCAGAGGGGGAGAGAAGGAGCTTGTTTCTTCCTCATCCATTGATTCTGTGAAGTGTTTTTCTTGTTCCACCGCTGTTCTAGGATCAGAATCATTTTGATTGGAAGAGACCAACTTAACCCAGCACTGCCAGGGCACCACTAAACCGTGTCCCTCAGTACCACATCTCCACAGCTTTGAAACCCTCTCCAGGGTTGGGGACTCTACCACTGCCCTGGGCAGCCTGGGCCAGGCCTCGAGAACCCTTGCAGGGAAGAAATTGTTCCTCAGGTCCAACCTAAACCTCCCCTGGTGCAACTTGAGGCCAGTTCCTCTTGTCCTGTCCATTATTGCTTGGGAGAGAGACCAACCCCACCTGGCTCCAACCTCCTGTCAGGGAGTTGTCAAGGGGCAGAAGGTCTTCCCTGAGCCTCCTTTTCTCCAGGCTGAACAACTCCAGGTCCCTCAGCTGCTCCTCACCAGACTTGTGCTCTAGACTCTTCCTTCCCCAGCTTTGTTGCCCTTCTCTGGCCACACTCCAGCCCCTCAATGTCCTTGGAGTGAGGGGTGCAAAACCAAACCAAGTATCCTGAATCTCTGTGCTCCAGAGGAGCTCTTGGGTGACTTGGTGCATATGAGGAGGGACCTTTTGGCCTGTTTTGTGTAGCCTGTAAAGTCTATTGATGAGGTGCTTGCTGATGCTTCATGTCCTGAAGATGTTTGCTGTGTCTTTGCAGCAGCAGGTGCCAAGATGGTTTGTCTCCAAGCAGCATCTCTGTGCTGCATGGTTCCCATATGCTCCCATTCCTGGGAGCCTGTTCCTGGCCACGGTGGCCCAGTGGGGTGCCTCCCCTTGCTGTGGGTGCTAATGGGGTAACCGTGACCTTGGCTGCCATGTGCAGGTCTGCTCCAGCAGAACCTGGCAGTGATTCAGAAGCACTGAGGGTGCTGATGGATGTCACCTCGACTTGTAGCAAACTGTTCTCTTCTCCGTTCTTCATCTCCCCAGGATCACGACTTCTTCCAGCACGTGGAAATGCACTTAAGGTCTGAGCATCCTCCTCTCTGTGGACGTGACCACCTCAGTTTCCGCTCCTATTACTTCCCAGTGAAGGTAGGCCTGAGTATCTAGGGATTGGCTGGTCATGGCAGGGCAGAGACTTGCTGGGTGACACAGAACTACTTCAAGGCCTGGCAGAAACAAGTCCCAGTTGCCGTGCAAGCAGGGAAAGCTGGGGCAGTGTGAGCTGTAACTGGTGCAGGCAGGAACTGGAGCCTCAGCTCCAGTGTGGTGGCTGCTTTAGCCTCTTAACCCTTGTAATGAGCCTTCTGAGGGTTGGTTTTGAGACTCAAACCTAGCAGTGCTGCTGTGCTGCTCTACGCCCCAGAGCATCTCCTTTTTCTCTTGGGATGCAGCATTACGTAGCTGTTTGCATCACTGGGACAAACTGGGTGTTGCCTGGGGGATGCATGGTTTGTTTTTTTCCTTCCACCACTGAAAAGATTGCTCTCTTGAGAAAAATGGCTGTTCCTGCCTATTTCTGCTCTTTTTGAAACTGTCGGCTGCTAAATGCTGGCACCAGAAGGGTCCAGAGTAACGCTGTGGTAACTACTACCAGAGTAATGCAGGTGGTGTCAGAAAACAGTCCCAGTCTCCAAGATGTTCCCCCTCTGACTGCAGCTGCCCCTCAGTCATCTTCTGCAGCTTCCCCCAGCCTTCCTAGCAGTGCTTGGACCCAGGTCGGGTTCCTCTTCCCGTCCCTTCTGTGATTCTTCAGCTGCACCCAGGCTTTTGGGGTTTCTCCTTTCATTAATCAAGCCAGTCAGTAATTAAGTTGATGCTAAGTGCTGCTATTCAGCAGATGAGGTCACTGAGCATGGTCCTGTTTCCAGGACAGGATTAAGAAGCCCCTGGGAACAGGCTGTTTGTTGCCATTTTTTCCCCGTTTAGGCAGGGTTCAGTGCCTCTCTGTGGTGCCGATTCAATGCTCTCCTCCTTACCCCTCCAGAACGTGATCGATGGGGACCTCTGCGAGCAGTTCAACTCCATGGAGCCCAACAAACAGAAGAATGTGGCCGAAGAGCTGGACCGGACCCCACCCGAGGTGTCCAAGAAGCTGGAGGACATCCGCACGCGCTATGCCTTCTGAGCGGCAGCAGCAGAGCTGGGCTCCTCCGGACGCTCTTCCAGACACAGGGGGGAGGAGGAATTTTCCCTTTTGTGTTTTGTTTTGGTTTTCTTTTTTCCCCCCCCTCAGTTTTGAATACTGGTTTGCTCCTCAGTTTGTTTCAGAGTAACGTGGCTCCAGTACATGTGGTATTTGATATTAGGTCTCCCAACACATCCCGCCGCTTATGTTGAAGGCTTCTGGTGGAGCTTCCAGCCCAAGAGATTCCTTTCTGGCAAGTGCCCCCGGAAAGGGCACAGGCTGCCCCTCAGCCCCATCTCCTTGGCCTCTCTTAGGACGGAGGAGCCCAAGGGTGTCTTGTGCTGATTCTGCCGAGTTTTTGTGGGATCCAGTGGGTTTTGCAATTTCCCAGTTTTTTGGTAAAAGAAGGAGCTGTGGTGTGACTCGGGATTACCAGGCTCCTTCTCAGAGGAGCTCTGGTCTCCCCCCAGCCCCAGGAGCAGCCTGGCTGCGAGGAGGGCCTGTCACACTTGTCGTGAATGTTTCCTTTTGAATTGCGAGGGGTTTTTGGACTCGCTGTTTCTGTCTGTTTTCCCTGTAAATAGAGTTTTGTACAATGTTGACTCTCTTGGGGGTGGGGAAGAGCAAGGCCCAAGTCTGGGACTTGATTTGTTTCATAAGAACTTTGGCAAGAGCGGTGTCTCCAGGCTGTGACTGTGAGCAGCACATGAAGAATAAAAGCCTGTTTTTTAACTCGCCTGTCTCGGGGGCTCCTCTTTGTTTGCAGCAGCTGCTCTTGCTGACCTGGAGAGAGCAGGAGAGGTACAGAAATGTCCCACCCTTCAGGTGCTGGCCTGCAAGCCTCTCCACCCCTGCCCAGAGCCTGGCCCTATCTCCTGCTGCTCTCCACCCACACAGAACAGGGTCTGTGGAGAAAGGGGGAGTGGGAAGCCCTTTCCCACCCACAGCTTCTATTCTTCCAACCGTTCCAGGGCATGGCTGCAGCTCGGCGTTGGAGCTCTGAAATCCAGCAGGTGCTTCCTAGTCTCTCCTTCACTTTCTCCTGCCTTATGCATCTGTCGCCCCAGCTGGAAACTTTCCTTGCTGCATGGCACCCTGTGCAGGGACCCAGCCTGCTCCCCAGGGTCCTTCCTGTGCCATCCGCCACCCTCCTGTTCTGTCCTCTGCACCCTCCTCTCCCCTCCTGCTTCCGCTTGTCGCTACAGGCCCGTGTGGGACGGGGCTGAACCCAGGGCTCTGCCTTTTGCCTCCTGAGCGCACCCAGCCGCTGCTGCTCGCCCCACCCAGGCCCAGCCTCTGCTGGGGTGTGGGGGGAAAGAGCTTCGTGCTCCCTTCCTGCTGCTGGCTGGGCAGGGGGAGCCCTAAATCTATCAGCTGAGGGTGGTGGGGTCTGCCCTCAGGCTTGTCATGAAAGTAGGGTGCCCACCCAGTGCTCCAGGCATTCCCCATCCCCCTGTCCTCCCCCTCCTGGAGCGATGCCTGCTTGGAAGGGGGGAGCGCTTCCCCGAAAGCTCTGGCAGAACTTGGCATCGAGGCTGTCAGTAATCCTAAGGGCGAAACTATGCCCTGGGGGGCCTCAGGGTGTTCCCAAACTGGTTCCGAGCACAAGGTTTTGCTTCCTTGTCTGGACCTGTGTGCAAAAAAAAAAAACCTCTCCCGTGCCAGGCAAAGCCCGGGAGCGGCTGAGCCCCAGCCTGGAGCTGCTCTGGGGGCTGTCAGACCCTCAAGCCCCCCTTTGCCTTGGGGGGTTCCAAGCTGGGGCCCTCTGAGGGCAGGCTCCCCTCAGGCCCCTGCAGCTGCAGGGTGCCCGACTCCTGCTGCTGCGTGGGAGCAAAGCTCCGGGTGCCGTGTGCCGGGGGCTGTTTGCCTTGGGCTTGCACCAGCGGTGATTTCCAGCCAAGGAGAGCAAACCGCCCTCAGTCCCCTGCCAAGCAGCAGCTCTGTGCTTTTACCTCCTCTTCCTCACCCCCTCCTGCCGGCCAAGCTGATGACTGTCAGGGCAGGGAAGGCGATTAAATGGCTTCCTCTAACGTCTGCAGCAGATGTGGGCAAAATCCCTGCAGACACCTAAGTGAGGAGCTGGACCAGCTTCCTTCCCTGGCCTGAAGCTGGGAAGGAGGCGAGGGCTGTGCCCAGGGGCAGGGGAGAAGCTTGGCAGGCGAGCAGTCCTGGCCCTGACTCCATGCCAGGGGAATCCCAGCGCGCTCTCCTCCATGAAGAAGCGCATTCCTTCCCACGCGTTTCCCTAGGAGCGCTGACCCTCTCTTTGATAGCTGGTTTCTCTCGATGACCTCTGGGGTGTCCAGCAGTCCCCAGCACAGAGACAGCCAGCTCTCCCATGGGGCTCTTCTGGGAGAGCACGATGTCCCCCACATCCCCTGCTCCTGGTAGGGGCTCAGCCCTGAAGCATCCTTCTGAAGACGCTGTGGGCTCTGGTCAGAGGAGTGGAGTGCTGCTGGCCTGGAGACAGCCAGGGATCCTCCGGCCCCTCAGAGCTGGCTCTGGGCAGCATCCCCTGCATACAGCAGGGCTGACACCCATTGCGAGTGCCCTGAGATGCACCCGGGGGTGCCCGAGGTTAGTGAATGTTTTGGGACACTCAGCTATGGGAGCCCAGCGCCCTGGGAGTGCTGGTGCAACAGAGCCCGCTGGGGAGCCTGGTGCTGTGCAGTGTGGTTAACTGAGCACCCCGGGGGCACGCTGCTGGGCTGGCTCAGCACCCTGAGGAGCAGGGGGGCATGCGGTGTACTTAGCCAAGCATCCTAGGGCCACCAGCTATGTCATCCAGGCACACTGGGGACGCTCAGCTGGCTTAGCTGAGCACCTTGGGGACACCCTCTCGGCCAGCTGAGCACCCTGGGGAAACACTGTGGACCAGCTGAGCACCCTGGGGACACCCGGCTGAGCACCGTGGGGTACCCAGATGAGTAAGCTGAGCACCCTGGGGACACCCAGGGAGAGCAGGGCACCTGGACACCTCGGGGTCATCCAGCCCTAGCTAAGCACCCCTCAAGCTAACTGGGCAGCCTGGTTGCACCCGGCTGGGTTAGCCCAGCACCCTGGGGACACCCCAGCGGGCTAGCTGAGCACCCTGGGTGCACCCGGCTGGGTTAGCCCAGCACCCTGGGGACACCCCGGCGGGCTAGCTGAGCACCCTGGGTGCACCCGGCTGGGTTAGCCCAGCACCCTGGGGACACCCCGGCGGGCTAGCTGAGCACCCTGG
>JANVCC010000037.1:15770162-15781903 GCA_025345505.1 Todiramphus chloris collaris | reverse complement strand
CCCCCCCACCTTTCTCAGCCCCCTCCCCACTGCTCCAGCCCCCCTGCAATGGGGCTGAGCCATGCTGGCCTCCAGCAGGCAGCTGGGGGGGCGCTGGGGACAGAGACCCCCCCCCTGCTCCTGGTGCTGCTGCTGCCACGGCCCCCACTGCTGGCACCGGCCCTGGGGCTGGGGCTGGGGTCACACACCCCTACCTGGGGCAGGGGGCACAGACAGGGGAGGGGAGGGGAGGGGAAGAGAGAGGGGTGGGGGGATAGGAAAGAGAAAAGAGGAAAAAAGGAGGAAAACAGAAGAAAGGAAGGGGAGTATAAGAGGGGAAAAAAAAAGAGAAGGAATAGTGAAGAAAAAGGGAAGAAAATAGAAGAGGAAAATAAAAAGAGAAGAAAAAAAGGAGAAAAAGCAGAAAGAAAGAAGGACAGGAGAAAAGAAGAAGATGAAAAGAAGAAGCAGCAGCAAAAGAGAGGAAGGAAAAAGGAAAGAAAAAGAGAGAAAGAGAAAATCCAAAGAGAGACCAAGCGCAGGAGAGAGGTACGGAGGGGAGGGAGAGCCGGAGACCCGAGGAGCTGGGGTGGGGGGACAGCAGGTGCCAGCAGGTGGGGGGTCCCGGGGAGGCTCAGCGGGTGCCCCCGGGGGGGGGGGGGGGGGGGGGGCGGGGGGGGGGGGGGGGGGGGGGGCGTCAGGCGCGTGGCCGCCGGCCGGGGCGTCATCACGATATCCGCGGGGCCGACCTGTCGTTGGTGACGGTCCTGCGCAGGCGCACCCCGCGCCGGATGGCCACCAGCATGTCTTCGGCCGGGGGGTCCATGGAGGCTGCCGGGGGGGGCACGGGGGTCTCCTCGCCGGGGCCGGAACCCGCGAGGGCGCTGGGGAAGGGGAACTGGCCTTCGCCCAGGGCGTGGGCGCCGGCCACCAGCTCGCCGATCTTCTCCACCAAGCTGTGCCGGTTGGCGGCCAACTGTTGGTCCTCCTCTTCCTCGGCGGAGAGGTGTTGGCCGGCCCCGGGGTAGACGGAGATCTCCATGGCCCCGCCGCCCCAGGCGGTGTTGGGAAGGCTCAGCCGCTTGGGCGAAGCTTTGGCAAAATCCAGGGGGTTCGGCGAGGCGTCGTCGGCGTAGAAGACGCACTCTTCGCTGCCCACCCGCGTGGGGCCGGCGTAGCCGGGGGAGTCGGGCACCGTCGGGGTCTTCACGGGGACGATGGGGGGTCGGATGGGGATGGGGCCGGCGTTGGAGAGGGTACGGCGGACCGAGGGTTTGGTGGAGGGCGTGCGGCGGATGGTGGCCACCCCCGGGGTGGTGCCGGCCGGTAGGTTGGTGCCGGTGGGCAGCCCGGCGGTGGAGGCGGGACGCTTGGTCTGGATCATCCGCCGGTAGTTCTGGGCGATGTTGCTGTTGCGTGGGATGGTGGAGGACTTGTCGAAGTCGCTCTGGGGGTCGCACTCCACGTCGCCGTTCACCGAGTAGCAGTCGTAGTCAGAGCCTGGGGAGGGGGTGGCACGGTCACACAATCACCCCGACCGTCACGTGGAGATCACAACCGAACCCAGGTGGCACCGTCGCAAGGTAACCGCAGCCAACCCCAGCAACAACCGTCACAACCGGCCTTAGCTATCACCACCACACGGTCACAGTCAAACCCAACCATCACAACCACCCCAACCACCCCTGTCACGACGTGGTCACACAGCCCAACTCCTCCATCACGTGCTCACAACTGGCTCGGCCAACACACTCACAGCGAAACACGACCGTCCCCGTGGTTACTTGATCTCCAACCACCACCTCTGCTGCCAGCACTCACCATCTGCCACCGTCTCCGCAAGCACGTCACCGCAAACCACCACCAGCCACACTCCATGTGCTGCTGCCTGTTACTGCCCTGGCACAACCGTAGCTGGCAAGACCCAGCTAACGCCCAAGTAACCCAGAACCCTCATGGGTACTGCGTTGGCACTACCAGCCTCCAACACACGCCATCGTCAGACCTTCAGCCCATGGGACGTGACCACAGCCCACATCCTGACCACCACCACCTCTGCCATCCCCTTCCCCTCTCTGGATGCCCCTGGCTGGGAGGGGGGAGTACCTTGGGAAGGGATGGTGTCCTCAGAGCAGGACGGGGTGGTGGTCTGCGTGCTGTAGCCGCTGGAGTACTGCAGCGAGTCCCGGCTGCTCTTCTGGTGCTCCAGGCTCAGCCCCCGGGTCAAGACCATGGCCAGGTCGCTGGCGGCGGGGGACACCTCCTCCCCGTGCTACAGAGGCAAGGGGGACATCATCAGCACCCTCATTCCTCTCTTGGTAGCCCCCCAAGAGCCCAACCACCTCTGTGCTGGCCCTGCTGGAGCCAGTACCTTGGCGGCGATCGTAGCCGGCGACATGCGGGGCCTGGGAGCGTCCTCGGTGCCGATGGCCGGGTAGGCGGTGGCGGGCAAGCCCATCTCGGCTTCCCGCAGGTGCTCCACGCGGTCCTTGCGGCGCTGCAGGGTGGGAACCACCGGCTGGTCGTAGGGGCTGGCCTTGGACCAGTCCTGCAACGGGCGAGGCAGCGGGTGACGCTGGGGGACGCTGGGAGCGGGAGCTGGGAGCAGGGCAGGGTGGGAGGGGATGGGAACCGATGTCCTCTGAGGCGTGGGTGCTGCCCAGGGGGCTCTGCCCCGCAGTGGGGTGGGGTGGGGTGGGGTGGGGTGGGGGGGGTCTGGGGGCTGAACCCCACGAGGTGTGGAGGGCCCCACGCAAGAAACCCCGCGGGATGAGGGACAGCGCCCAGGAGGGGACGAGAGGGAGGGGAGGGTGCTGCTGGCAAAGGCTTCACCTTCCCACCGCCTGCCCGCGCCCCAGGGTGCGGCGGGGACTGACCGAGGTGGGGGAGCTGCACTCGCTGACCGACTGGCAGGTCTCCGACGCCTCCGAGGACGCCGAGCTGGAGGACTTCTGACGGGCCGTGCCGGGAGGACGAGGTGCGAGCCGGAGCGGGAGAGAAGAGGCCGTCAGCAAGAACAGCCATCGCCCCGGGGTGGGGACAGACCTCCAGCTCCCAGCCGAGCAGGATCTGACCCAGCGGGGGGGGCTGTGGAGCTGGCCAGGGTGTTCAGCCCCAACCCTTCCCCCTGCTCATCCCTAGCCCCACGGTGTTTTGGGGAGAGGGGAGGGTCCCCACAGCCACGGTGCTGAGACCCCTGGTTAGTGTGGGCATGTTGAGCTGGTGCTGGCAGTGCCAGGCAGCCCGGGGAGGGGAGAGAGGGACCAGCAGCTGCCGGGGGGTGGTCCCGGAGCATCCTCAGCTCTGGGGTGGATGAGGGGTGAAGGGGAAGCTTTGCTCCACGCTGCCTGGTGGGAGACTGGTACAAACTGGGTGATAAGAACAGATCCTGTTCCCCTGGCACAGGGTGGGTATACCTGTGCCCATACCCTTGTGGGGGGTGTCACAAGTGGGGTTTCTCTGCAGCGTGGCCCTCAAACAGGGCCGGCATCCTCCAGTATTCATCTCTGACACCACTGGAGACACGCCTGGGGGGTGGCTCCCATCACCTCCACACCAGACCCTCCTGTTACAGACATTCTACAGCAGGGGAAACGGAGGCAGGGGGTGGGCGGGGGCAGCGCTATCCCCTTCCTCCCAGTACCTGGCTGGTGATGTCTGAGGGCATGGGGGAAGGCGGTTTGGAGTAAGTGGCGTCCTGGGAGATGAAGCCGGAGTCGTGGGAGGAGACGCTGGAGAGGCGGGTGGCGGCGGCGGGGGGCTGCGCCAGGCTGCGGTAGCGATAGGTGGAACTGGGTGAGCAGGTCTGAGCCCCGCCGGGCCACGCCACGCCACCCTTGGCACTGCTAACGCTGCTGGGGGGGCGCCGGGGGGGGGGACACGGGGACACGCCGGCCGGCAGGGGAGGACAAAGGAAGGAAAAGAGAGTTTAAGACGGAGGTTCGGACTTTGCCCCGCAGCCCAGCTTGGGGAAACTGAGGCACGCGGTCCTCCTGCGGAGTCCCTTTCCCTTCTGGGGTACCCCCAGGGGCAGGGGACATGCTGGGGAAAGTGGTGAGGGTGACATGCTTGCCCCCAAAACCCCCACATCATCCCCAAAACCCGGAGGATGGGGCACGTGCCAGGCACCCATCCTGCCCCATAGGTCCACCGGCCTCGAGTCTGCATCCATCCCAGTGTGCCCAGACCAGTTCCTCCACATTACTGGGGACTAGCTGGCTGTATGGACACATGGAGGCGGACAGCAGCTCCTGAACATCCCCGAGGGCCCTATGCATCGTTAGGCGCCCGGGGTTAACGAAGGGGGCCCACCCCACCATACCTGCACATGCTGGACTTGCGAGAGCTGGAGCTGCTGGGCGAGGATGGGGGGGTCTGGTAGGACCAGCTGTAGTCAGAGCCCTTCAGGTCCTTGATCACCTGCAGGAAGGATGGGGTTTAAGCTCCCCAGAGATGCTCCCCACTGCCCCGTCTCCCCCTGCCAGTTCTCCCCATGCTGACCTGCTCGCTGGCGGGGGGCAGCTTGTGGGGCTCGGCGGTGAGCATCACCAGGTCCTCAATGATGCCCTGAAGGTGGGTGATCTCGCCCAGCATGGTGAGCTCCCCGTTCTGCAACCAGATAAAGGGGGACCCATCAGCACCCACTGGGTGCCACCAACTTCCCCCTGGCCCTCCCATCCCAGCCACGCTCACCACCACGGGCTGCAGGAAGGTGATGAAGGTGCAGAAGCGTCCCCGCTCCTCGATGAGGGCTTTGCGGACCGCCTGCTTCTCCGTCTCCTCCAGCAGCAGGTACATGTCGTTGACGTCCTGCAGCGCGTTGTCCAGCTGGGGCTGCAGGTCCCCCTTCCCTGTGAGACGGGGGTACTATCAGGGCTGGTTTCTCCTGACAGACCTCCCCTCCCACCCCCAGCTATCTGCTGGGGTTCCCATGGCCAAGCCAAGGCCACCCATGGGCTCCGGCTGGGAGACATCACCCCCACCCATCACCCCATCCTCATGTCCCTGTGGGTGCCGCCGGGTGTCCCCTGTGCCTGTATCCCAGGAGGGTCCAGGAACACCCTCACCCCGTAGCGACCCGGGGGAGGGGGGTCTTCTCCACCAGTGGCACTCGGGACGGGGGTGCCACCGCCCCGGGGTGCGGGGTGCAAGCTAAGCTAAAAGCAGGGTGGGGGGCACAAGGAGAGGACGGACAGACAGAGAGATGGAGGCAGCCCCGGCCCCGGGGAGCGGGGAGCAGATGAGGAAGCAGAGAGGGGGCCAGGGGTGGGGTGGGGGCAGCAGTTCACTTACCAAGCAGCTCTACAGGAAGGATGTGGAGGGGAGGGAAGAGAGAAGGAGACAGAGAAAACGTGTGAAAAGAGGCCGAGGGCCGGGGCGCGCGCCCCGCCTCCCCGCCACCCCTGGGGCCGTGCCGGCACCCCCTTTTCTTAGGGGGGGGCAGCAGACCCCCTGGTGCCCACCCTGCCTGGGGTGCCCCATCTGGGATGCCCGTGGGGGGGCTGGCAGGGGTACCCCCCCCGCTCACCTTTGCGAGCCTTTTTCTGGAGCTTGAGGGTGTCGGAAGATTTTTTCTTGATCTCGTGGCGGGCTCGTTTGTACTCTGAGGGCACAGAAGGGCTGTCAGAGGGGACCCCCCGGGCTGATAAGGAGGCTCTACAGAGGGGTCTGGCCAGGCTGGCTCGATGGGATGAGGCCAGTGGGATGAGCTTCAACAACGCCAAGGGCCGGGTCCTGCCCTTGGGTCACAACAACCCCCTGCAATGCTCCAGGCTGGGGCAGAGCAGCTGGAAAGTGCCCACTGGGAAAGGACCTGGGGGTGCTGGTCAACAGCCATCTGAAGATGAGCCAGAGTGTGCCCAGTTGGCCAAGAAGGCCACCAGCATCCTGGCTTGTGTCAACACTGGTGTGGCCAGCAGGACCAGGGCAGGGATCATCCCCCTGGACTGGGGACTGCGGAGGCTGCCCCTCAAATCCTGGGTTCAGTTTTGGGCCCCTCACTCCAGGAAGGACATTGAGGGGCTGGAGCGTGGCCAGAGAAGGGCAACAGAGCTGGGGAAGGGTCTAGAGCACAAGTCTGGTGAGGAGCAGCTGAGGGACCTGGGGTTGTTCAGCCTGGAGAAAAGGAGGCTCAGGGGAGACCTTCTGGCTCTTGACAGCTCCCTGACAGGAGGAAACAGCCTCAAGTTGAACCAGGGGAAGTTTAGGTTGGACCTGAGGAACAATTTCTTTCCCTTGAGGGCTGTCCAGGCCTGTCCCAGGCTGCCCAGGGCAGTGGTGGAGTCCCCATGATCCCTGGAGGGGTTTCAAAGCTGTGGAGATGTGGTGCTGAGGGACATGGGTTAGTGGTGCCCTGGCAGTGCTGGGTTCATGGTTGGGCTTAATGATCTGAAAGGTCTCTTCCAACCAAAACGATTCCATGATTCTATGATTCTGCCATTATCACAGGACCTGCCCATCCCACCCGTACCTTTAGCATGGTCCTTGTCCAGCTGGTTGGCAGTTTTCTTCCAGTCCTCAATCCTGTCCTGCAAAGGGTTTATCAGGCTCTCCATGAGGGCACTGGAGCAAGGAGAGAGAGGCAGAGATGGTGGGACAGGGGAGCCAGGGGAGGTGGTGCTGACATCCAGCGCCTTTAGCGATGGAGGGAGGGCTGAGCCCGGCCAACTCGAGTCAGCGATGCCCTGGGCCCCGCTTACTTGGTGAACTGCCGGAGCTTGGCCTCGATGCTGCGGTGCCGCATGCACATGCGGGTCAGCGCCGAGCCGATGTCCCTCGTGGCACCTGGGGAGGGTGTGTGAAACACCGCTGAGGACACCCCCACACCAGTCCCAGCCCAGTTTGTCTACTGGGACCAGGCGGGCACATGGTGTGGACGACCAATGCTGGGAGACTTTGGACTTATTCCCCAGAGTGGAGAAACTGCTGTTAACTCTGAAGCCTAAGGATGGCCACATGGTGGCAGTGCTGCTGGCAAATCCTGGCAAAAGCAGCAATCCCAAATCTCTGGGTGCAGACTAGGGAGTGAGATTCTGCTTTTCGCTCCCCAAAAAACCCTCCAGGGACGGCTCCCACCTTTTGCAGAAGTTTTGGGTGCTCCCCAACCCCTCAGTGCTGTGGAAATGGGGGATCCTGAGGGCTGCACCAGGGCGTTCTCCTAATCCCTCTCCTAATGCTCTTATCCCGGTTCCTGCTGTTCCTAATCCGATTCCCCGTGCACTCACGCGCTGGGTGTGAGGCCACCAGCCAGCCCCCACCCAGTGCTCTGCCTCAGTTTCCCCATGCTGCCTCTCTGCCTTGCCCCACTTCCCCACCAAGATGCCCAGGGGTGGCCCACGATGCTGATTCCCATGATGCTGGTTCCCAGTAGTGCCCCCCATTCTCTTCCGGTGCCAGAGCTGGGGGAGCACTAATCCCCCCCCAGTGCAGTGGG
This sequence comes from Todiramphus chloris collaris, assembly GCA_025345505.1. Lineage (NCBI taxonomy): Eukaryota > Metazoa > Chordata > Aves > Coraciiformes > Alcedinidae > Todiramphus > Todiramphus chloris. The sequence continues at coordinate 15,774,492 of JANVCC010000037.1, read as the reverse complement.
CCAGTGGGTTTGGAGGCAAAGCTGATCCCAGCTCAAGCTGCTGCCTCCACCTCCTCCTCCTCCTCCTCCTCCTCCTCCTCCTCCTCCTCCTCCTCGTGCAGCTCCAGATGGCCTGGATGCCGCCAGTCTGCAAACCAGCCCGGGACCATCTGCTTGGCAGAAGCCGAGCGGTGGGAAGCGGCTCCTTGCTGCCAAGAGGAACCTGGAGAGGGCCCAGGGGTCCAGCCCCCACCCCACAGCAGCATGCAGGGGGCCCCCCACCTGCAGCCTCAGCTCTCCACGTCACCCCTGCAGTGGGTCGGGGTTTGTCCCCAGAGCAATTGAGAGTGGGCTCCTCCATCTCCCTCCACCCCAACCCCCTTCTCCAGAGCCCCCTGCAACCCCCAGCAACTCTCAGGTGGGTGCAGAGGACGAGGGGCACCAGAACCTGGGTGCATCTCAGGGGGATAGAGATGGGTGTGGGGGACCAGGAAGTGGGGCTGCATCGCCCCAAATCTACTCACAAGCAAAGCAGCCCCACCAGAAGATGTCAGCGAAGCGGTGAAGAGCAGCACCTGCACAGCTGCCCACCCCCAGCCTCAGCTGCACCCCATCTTTCCAACCCTGCTTCCCAGGGGATGCTCCACCTCAGGGTGGGGACGGGTTGGACAGGGCTCCACGGATGGTGGAGCTGCTGCTTGAAGCCCATCTCAGCCACACGGGCAAGGGACACTCGCCACCCACCCACCTGCCCGGCCAAGCCTGGGGACGCCAGCCCCGGGGTGGGGGGGACCCTACCTCGGGTGTTGGTGGCCATGTCGGCCACTTTCTGGAAGGCATCCAGGAAGGCAACTGCGGCCAGCACCGTGGTCCTGGGGTGGAGAGAGCGAGGAGGGAGCTCAGTGGGAGCTGGGCACCCCGGGGTGTGCCCACAAGGATGGGGGGGTTCCCCGTGTCATCCCCCACCCCAGCCACTCACCTGAGCTGGGAGTGCAGCTTGGTGGCCTTTGAGTTGAAATCCTCCCAGATGGGGTAGGAGCTCTGCGAGAAGAGAAGGGGACAGTGAGAGATGATCTGAGCCCCCTCACCCACCCTGTACCCCCTCCCTGGGCAGGGCAAATCCCCCCAGGGCCCTCGCTGGCCATGCCTGGCCTGCTGTGGGTTCTCTGGTGGCTCATATAGGCTAAGCACGACCCTTTCCCCTTTCTGGGTTTTTTCCCTTCTTAGTCTGGCCATGCAGCCTTGGAGACCATGGAGAGCTTGGGGTTTTGGGGGATCTCTTCCTCAAAGTGAGGAAGGCAGCTCGTGGGTTTGGAAACCTAAGGGGAGCTGGTGGCCAGGAAAGCTCTGAAACTCTGGCCAGCAACAGAGCAGAGCCCTCCAGTGCCTGTGGCCTCCCCTGAGACAGCGGTGGCCAAAGTCACCACCATGGAGGGCTCCAGCCCCACAGTTGGTAGCCCCAGTCCCCAGCTCCCACGGGGTCGTAAGGACCAACAGGCCAGGAGGGGAGTTCTGGGGACCCCCCAGCCATGAATGGAGTGTTTGTGTCGGGACAGGGAGGGGTCAGAGGTGCTGGGGATGCCACCCCAGTGCTGTCCGGGTGAGGCCACCGTGGTGCCATCATGGCCAGGCCATCTTGATGCCATCCCAGTGAAGCCATCCCAGCAAGACCAGTCGCAGTGCCCTTGTGGTGAGGTCATCCCAGGGTTGTCCCACTGACACCATCGCAGCGAGGCCATCTCCGCACTGTCCCAGTGAGGCCAGTCCCAGCAAGACCAGTCTCAGCGGTGTCTCAGAGATGTCAATCCCCATAAGACCATCCTGGTGCCATCCCAGCAAGGTCAGTCCCAGTAACGCTAGCTCCACTGTCATTCCAGCAAGGCCAGTCCTGGTGTCATCCCAGCAAGGCTAATCCTGGTGCCACCGTATGATGAGGTCATCCCAGTACCACTATCCCAGTGAGGCCAGTCAGCGTTGTCCTGGTGAGGTTAATCCTGGTGCCGTCTTAGACGAGGTCATTCCAGTGCCAGCTTGGCACAGTCAGTCCCAGTGCCACCATCCTAGTGAGACTATCCAAGTGCCACCATCCTGCCAAGGCCATCCTGGTGCCATCCCAGTGAGGCTGGTCCCAGTGCCACCATCTCAGCAAAGCTGTCCCAGTCCTGGTACCACCATTCTGGTGAGGCCATCTTGGTGCCAGCCGAGTGAGGTCAGTCTTGGTGCCACCATGCTGTCAAGGCCATCCTAATGCCACCATCTGATGGCAGTGTCAGGGGCCTGCAAACTCTCCTGGGGTGGCCACCAGGCTGGGACATGGGCACCAGAGCCAGCTTTGCAGGATGTGGGTCACCACACATCCCCATGATCCCAGCTTGGTGGCACCTCTGGGAACAGAGTTTGCACTGAGGGGACACAGAACCAGCTCAGCATCGCATTTTGGGGACCATGAAAGCCCCAATTTCCTCACGAGTCAGCAAAGAAGGGGTGTGATGAAGCCTTCACATGCCACTTGTGGCAGTGCCCTGGCTCAGGGCCCTGAGTGCCTGAGGACAGCCATCACCAGAGGGCAGGACCATGCCCCAGGGCCACCATCCCCTGGGCAGGGAGACCAGAGGCTCTGCCTGAACAAGGTGGCAGGTTGTGATACCCCCCGGCCCCCTGCGGTGCCAGGCAGGAGGAGGATGGGGAAGAGGACAACGGGGACAAGGACATGCCAAGGTCACCCAGGGACGCTGAGCACACTGGAAGAGGAATGAAGCTGGCTTGGGGACGCCGCCAGCTCGGGGACAAGCTTCGTTGCCTGTGTCCTCCCTAGCACAGGCTGGGGGGTGCCAAAAAGCCACCCGCCACCAAAAGAAGGTCCCTTTGCCCTGGTGTCTCCTGTGCTCCTGGTGGCCGTTGAGCAGCCTCAGCCGTTGGGGCACGGTGGGGCTTTTCCCCGTCCCCCAGCGCCGGGGGAGATGGGGACAGGGATGGGGATGGCACACGCACCCTTGGGGGCCACCGCTGCTGGGCCGGGGCCGTGCAGGGTACGAGCCGAGGGCAGTGGGGCTTTGATCTTCTCTTACATTCTTTATTCTCCTCATCTTTCCCACCTCCAAACGGCATGAAAATGAACCCAGGCCGGTTTCCTTGGGTGCACAACACCACGCCGAGGGCCTTCCGATGCCACGCTGAGGGGCTACTGGCCCTACCGAGCTCCTGGTGGCACTGGGCACGTCGCTGCGTGGCTGTGCTGCCACCAGCCAGGGAGGCAACAACGCACAGCCAGCCCAGCTCAGCGGGGCGAACGGGGAAACTGAGGCACGGGGCTGCCTCCCCCTCCATCCTGGAAGGGTTGGCTGTGGTGAAGGTGTCTGGGGGGGGCTGATCCCCTCAGCACCTTTCCCCTCCAGCCCTGGTCCCCAGTGCAATGGGAGAGCTGCAGTTTGCTCCCTTTGAGGGCTATTCCCCAGAGCCCGGAGCCAGAGTCCGGCCCCGCGGAACCACCACTGCCCCCCCCCCCGCCGGGGTTAAGCTCCTTCTCGGCGGGGCTTTTATTTTTTTTTTTTTTTATCCCCCCCCCCTCCCCTGCTTTGGCAATGACAGCATTGTCTGGACTGGTCTGCAGCAAGAAGAGAGGAAGAGGAGGAGGAGGAGGAAGAGAGCTTTTGACTCCCCAAAATGACTGGGTCTGAATCCCACCGCTGGGGTCGGCAGTGAGAATTTGTACACCCGCCCCCCCCCAGCCCTGAGGTAAAACCAACCCGGCTGGTCCCCTCCTTCCCCAGGCCAAAAGGCCCCCCCCCCAAACCCAAGCATTTTTCCTTTATTTTTTTGAAATGAAAACAAACAAACAAATAAAAAGGCATTTTTTTGGTAACCATCCTGCTCTCAGGGAGAGCGGAGGCGATGTCCCCTCCCCACACTGGGAAATGGGAGCCAGGAGCCGGGGGGTGGGGGGGGGGGGAACCTTTTTGTTCCATTGGTGCCAACCCTCAGTGGGTCCGGCTGAAATCCAAAAGGGAGAGCAGAGGGTGGCAGGGGCAACGCGATGCCCAACATGGGGCCAGTGGTACCCGATGTGGGGCAGCGATGCCCAGGCTGGGATACCCGACATGGGGCCCCGACACACAATGTGGGGCTCCAAGACCCGGGGACGGACATGGGGATGCGGGGCTGTGATACCCAGCGTGGGGGGGGCTGATGCCCAATACGGGGCCCCGATGCCTGGTATGGGGCTGATGTGGGGCTCCAGCACCCAGTGCCAGGCTCTGACACCTGATGTGGGGCCCCAGTGCCTGATGCGGGGCTCTGATACCCGAAGATGGATACAGGGCTGATGTGGGGCTCTGATACTCGGCACAGGGTC
>JANVCC010000037.1:15628520-15769762 GCA_025345505.1 Todiramphus chloris collaris | reverse complement strand
GGGCTAAGTTCAGCCTCTCTCCAAGGGCTGTGTGACCCCCACTGCCCTCCTCACCCGGGCAGGGCACACATCTTGGTGTGCTGCGGGCAGCCACCCTGGTGCAGGATGAAGTTCAAGACCCTCCAGCGTGATTGTACAGCAGCTCTGAAATGTCTTAGGGCACTCGATAACCAGAGAGCTGTGGGAAATGTCAGAAGAGTGCCCCCTCCCCATAGCTACCCCAAGGCCCCATCCCCACCTCCTGGGATCTGGGGGCCAGGGCTGAGCCCCGATAGACCTCACTGCACCTCATGGTGAAACCACGCTCAGCTCAGGGTCACAGCCTGAGAGGCTTATTCCCCCTCTTGCCAGAAAAGCAGCCCTGAAAAACAGCCCGAATCCCTCTCTGGTGATGCCCTGGCTGCTCTGGCCTGTGCTGGTCAAGAGCCACCCATATTGAAACGATTACGGCTCAGCGCTCCGGCAGCTGGCTGGAATTCCTCCCCATAAACCCTGTCCCTTGGCGTGGAAAGAGGCCACTCGGCAGCAGTGAGCCCGGCAGGAGCAATGGGACAAGCCCTGGGGCCAGCGGCGAGTGGGCCACTGGTTCGGGACAGGCAACAGGGACCTTCCCAGCATCCCGAAGTGCTCGGTGGGCTTGGGAAGCCATCGCTCACCCATCCCGATGGCTGGCTGTTAAAATTAACCCGCCGTGACCGGGTTTGGAAAGCCCTTTCCCGGGAATGACAGGAATGTCTTTATCCCGGCCAAAGCAGCGCTGGTGTGGGGCTGTTGGGGGAACCCGCTGCCAGAGCCGGCTCTGCTGTAAACAGGCCGGGAGCCATAAAAACTCCATGAATTCCTCCGACCCCTGCTTTCCCTGGGATCAGTTGAGGGCCTGGAATGCGCTGGGGATGCAACGATGACCCCCAAGATGCCGGCAGCCTGGCACGTGCCTGCGGTGCCGGTTCCTCAGTGCCACGGGACGGGGCGAAGGCAGCGCCGGCGGCTGCTCTGGGCCAGGAAAATGCCTGTCACCGAGCTGCGGTTTCGTGACCGTGGCCTGGAAGAATTTCGGCAGTGGTTGTTTTTCCTGCTGGGAAGAGCAGCGGGTGGACAAGCCCAGCTCTCCGTCGAGCCAACGTGGCAGGGCTGGGCCAGCCCAGGGAGCAGGGTTGAGGAAGATGCTCTGTGCCATCCCCTGCCCTTGCCAGGGACTGGATCCGTGATGGGGAGCTACCAGGAACAGGCTGCTCTGCATCGCTCATTTATTTTATCGTGGGGAGCTTAACGTAGGGACAAAGAATGGAGCCTGGGGCTGGGTGTGATGGGGGTCTCCGCTGCCCCCCGTGCCCACCTCGGTGATGGCTGGGAGTTAAGGCTGTGCCGTCGTCTGTGCCAAGAGATGAGGGCTCGGGGAGGGTGTGTGGACGCGGGGAGGGGGGCCAAGTGCCACGCACAAGAGTCCAAGTCCCCAGGTGAGATGCTGCCAGCAGCCTCCAGCATGGCCCAGGAGCTGGAGGGTGGAAGTCAGGGTGGTGAGAAGCGGCCGGCAGCCCCGCGCTCTCGTTTTCCAGGGCGGGAGGCCAGGGGCTGCTCCTGTCTTCCCTTCCCCTCTGGTCTTGCTGGCAGGAGGCTGGTGCTCAGCTGACAGTCACGGGGAAGGCATTAGGCAAAGCAAAGGGGAGTTTCCTCGCCCTATTGCAAGAGAAGACGAGGTGTTTTCCCCTGGTCCTCTCCTCCTGAAACCCTTCCCCACATCCCTGCATCAAGCCAGGCAGAGCCTTGCGGGGTCCCCCACCACCCGCACACACAGCAGGGAGGAAAAACCGTGCCGAGTGCTCTTCCATGTCCCTCTGCCACAAAACCTGCCAGATCCTCCGGCGGCCAGCTAACTGGTGTCCCTGTCCCCTGGTCCACGTCCCCTGGTCCCTGCCCCAGCAACCGTGCGCACCCGCAGCCGCAGCGGGGATGCTCAGAGGACCACCCGCCGGTCCAGCTGCTCTGCCCGCCCGGCTCGCTGGTGCCGGGCTTCCAAGTGCTTGTTCTGGACCTTCTCAAAGTGCTGCAGCAGCTCCGAGTAGTCGATGTTGGAAGCTGTTGTCCTCTTGAAGCTGGTGCTGGGTTTGGTGCTGTCCCTGTGGGGAGGGAGCAGAGAAGTGAGGGTGGGAAGGGGCAGGAGATGCTCATCACAAGCAGCACCAAGGGCTTGTCCTAGAAGCAGCTGAGCTCAGCGCATCCTAAAGATGCTGGTGACCCATTAAACACCCCCAAAGACCCGTTTCTCTCCCTCAAAGGCATGAGATAAAGCCCAAGAGGTCCTGGGACAAGAGAGAGGGGACAAAGGATATCTGCCTCAGCACCCTTGCCCCATGGGTGAGGTTTAACACAGAGGGTCCCCACGCTGTTCCAACCCTTTCCAGCCAAAATGCAGCGAGATTGGCCAGAAAGGGTGCCAGCTCCACGTGCCTCAGTTTCCCTGCCTGTTTTTATGAGCGAGCTAAAAAATATTAATGTGCTATGGCACAGAAGGGCTGGTGGCAGCAGGGACAGTCCCAGGGGATGAGCACCCATGGCCAGAGCCCTGGGGGGTCCACAAATGGCTGAAGCCCCATCTGTGGGCTTCCTGGGGCTCTGTCTGTGGACACACATCCCCCAGAGCTGTCCCCACACAAGGGAAGTGGGGGAACCAGCAACGGGGAACCCGCGGGAGGATGGCAGGAGGCTCTGGAGGCCCCCAACATCCCCCTGGGGAGGGGGCAGCTGGGGCTGGCGTGTTATGAAAGCCGGCTTCGGTGTTTGAAGGAATGTAGGTCAGAGTTAATCAGATGCTCAGGCCGTCTGACAGCTCCGGTTGCTCGAAAAACCCCCACTGCCCGGGTTATGGTGGGGGGAGAAGCACGTGAAGCCCCTCCCCACAGTTAAAATCAGTGCTGGGTTGTTGGTACGAGATCAGCACCCGAGGCCACGAAGGATAAAAGCCAGCCCAGGGGAGCAGTTAAAAGCTGGAGCAGTGGCTGTAGGGGAATTAATTCAGAAACCTGTTCACCTTGGGAACTCTTCTTTTTGTTCCCAGGGCTTTGGGAAGGCAGAGGCAGCTTTATCATCACCCACCCCCCCCCACTCAAACCCCACTGCCAGTGTCTAAGGACACCCCTGGGGAGGGAGCATGAGGGTTTGGGCTGGTCCCCAGAGAGATGCCACCCTTGGGCATCGCTGCTTATGGCTCCCCGAAGGCCAGGGCTGGGGATGGAGCAGCCAGCTATTTGTCATCCGTGGATGACAAGGTCCTTCTGGGTGCTGGGCTTTAGGAGGGGGGACGGTTTGGGAGCAAACATCCCCCCCCCCCCCCCCCCCCCAGAGTCTCTCTCCATAAACCTCCTTCCCAGCTCTGCTCGTTTCCATAGTGATCCCACAAGTGAAATTTTCCATCCCGGATGCCAAATGCCTGTGGATGAGGCGCAGCCCTCCCAGGGTTACCAAATATAGACACAAAAAACCCACCCCCCAGCCAGAGCCAATGCTCCCAGCCATGGCCACGGGGCAAGGACCAGCCGGGGCCACTCCGGAGCCGGTGGGTGGAAAGCTGCAGCGTGGGGCTGAGCCCAGCATCACGGGGATGCTCAGGGGATGGCTGGTTGGACACCGATGCCGGGGGTCCGTCCCCACGGCACTTACGCGGTCTGCATGAGCTCGGGGTTGGGCACGCACTGGAGGCGGTGGGAGAGGAGCTGGAAGGCGCTGCTCTGGGGCAGCAGCATTAAGAGGCCGTAGAGAGCCTTGATCAGGTATGGGTTGTTCTTCACATCCAGCAGCTGCAGGCGGAGATCTGGAAGAGGAGAGGAAGAGGATGGTGATGCGGGTAAAACACGTTTCGCCTCCAGCCCCCATAGCAGGTTCCTCCCAACACATCTGATGGTCCTGGGGAGGCTCCAACTGAGCTAAGGGGCATCCGTGTGGCACCAGCAACTTCTCCTCTCCCACCAACTCATCCCTTTTTGTGTCCCACATACACCAGATGCCCCTCTCCTCATCACAGCCCCCAGCCAAGGGACCCATGCCCAGCAGTGCTGCTCTGTGGGGGACACATTTGTCCCCTACCCCGAGGCTTGAAAATTAAGGTGAGATGAGCGAGGAACCCTCAAGGAATAATATGGGACCATGGAAAGCCACCGCAGACATGTGGGTGCCTCTCATGGTGGCAAAGTCCTCCTCGGGATGATGCACAGGGTATCGTGGGAGGGAGCGTGACTAAGGGTAAGCCCAATGTCTCCATCGCCTGGCTGCTCTAACCCTCCTCCCCAAAACATTCTCCAGCCCCAGGCCTATAGAGATCACCCCAAAGCCCTTTTGAGGACATTTTGCAACACCCCCAGTGGTGTCACCTCCAGAGAGGATCCCAGGAGGTGACCACATCACCACAAGAAATCCCCCGCAGCCACAGGTCACCCTGCCACACGTGTGTGTGTCCCCTGCCCTGGCCCCCACCACCACGTTCCCAACCCCTGGCCAGGTCCTGGCTGCGTTACGCAGCGTGGGGGGGACACACGCAGACTGCCGGGTCCAGCCCCCTCCCACCCTTCTTCCATTCCTTTGTTCGGTGCCAGCTCTGCTCGCTCCCTTAACCTATATCTGGGGGGCAAGCTGCTCTCCACCCCCCCTTCTCTGTGCTGCCAGCGCGCCCGTCCCTGTCGGGCAGCTCCAGCACTGGGCAAACCTCCTGGCAAGAAGTCTCATAACTTCTGCTCTATTTACTCGTGCGGCGGCTGCTGCCGCTCCAATGGAGGAGCGGGGAGGGGACAGTGCCTGGGGTGGGGGAGCCCCGTGTGCCGCCCCCTTCCTTCCTTACATGTGAATATGGGGCACTCGATGAGCTGCACCAGCTTGTCCACCTCGGTGAGGAAATCCACGGTGACCTCCAGATCCCCGCTGCATGCGGCCGTTAAGGACGTCACTTTGGGAAAGGGTGGCCCGGCAGCGGCAGATGGCTCGCCCAGGTGATGCCCGGCACGGAGCGTGGCTCTGCCAAACCCTCCCGGCACCCACAGCTCCCACGGGAAGCGAGAGGGCAGGGAACGGGCAGGGCTCGCATACGGGCAGGGCTGGAAGGTCTGCGGAGCGGCCAAGGGCTGAGGGAAGGAAAGGGGAGGAGCAGGCAGGGCTGGGGGGAATGGCAGGCTGCCCAAAATGCTGGCAGGCAGGAGGATGGTACAAGGGAGGACACTTGATTTCACCTGCCTGGCCCCTGATGCCAAGTGCTCCGGTCCCCCCACAGAGAAATGCTGGAGAGAACTGGGAAGGGAACCGGAGCATGTTACTGAGATTCATGGTATGGAAAGCTGCCCAGTGAGGCTCAGGGTTTGCCAGCATATAGAATCATGGAATCCTTCTGCTTGGAGACCTTTAAGAGCATTGAGTCCAACCATTAACCCAGCACTGCCAGGGCACCACTAACCCATGTCCCTCAGCACCACATCTTAACAGCTTTGAAACCCCTCCAGGGATCATGGGGACTCCACCACTGCCCTGGGCAGCCTGGGCCAGGCTGGGACAACCCTCAAGGGGAAGAAATTGTTTCTCAGGTCCAACCTAAACCTTCCTCGGCCCAACTTGAGTCCATTTCTTGTCCTGTTGCTTGTTCCTTGGGAGCAGAGACCAACCCCACATGGCTGCAGCCTCCTGTCAGGGAGCTATCAAGAGCCAGAAGGTCTCCCCTGAGCCTCCTTTTCTCCAGGCTGAACAAGCCCAGGTCCCTCAGCTGCTCCTCACCACACTTGTGCTCCAGACCCTTCCCCAGCTCTGTTGCCCTTCTCTGTCCACGCTCCAGCCCCTCAATGTCCTTCTGGGTGTGAGGGGCTCGAAACTGAACCCAGGGTTTGAGGTGTGGCCTCCACAGTGCCCAGTACAGAAGTAAATATAAATAAACACATGAAAAATAAATACTCAAGCATAGTCATTCTACTGCAGGCAGATGGTGAGCTCACCAGGAACCGCACCATGCTGGATGCTGCCTGCTCCTCATCACACCAGGAGACCAAAGCCTTCATCTTCCTGGAAGGAAGAGGATGTTGAGGAGCCTCCCCTCCCAGGCAGGGGAAGGTCAGGGCTCAGCCAGCACACGCTTTCCTCTTTTTTACACCACAAAATGTAAGGATGACACCAGGGGAAGGGAGCTGGCACGTGCCCAGCCCTGTCCTCTCATTGCAGGGCCGCCGCCCCGGTAATGACGGGCTCAGGCAGAAGGCTGGGCTGGCCTGCAGGGTGTCCTGGGTGGCCACAGAGGGACCAGGGGCCAGCCTGGCCACTGTCCTAACAGAACACCCCCCACAAAGGATACAATTTCTGGATGAGGTCATAGGCGTGCTTGTAGTTCTGGGTGAGGAAGCAGAGGGACACGGTTGTCACAGGGTTGTGGCACCAGGAGCGGTACAGGCAGCAGAAGAGGTTTCGGCTTTCCTGGGGAAAGAGGGAGCCATCGGGGCTGGGTCACCAGCAGCAGCAAGGACATGGCACTGAGAGTTCCAGGTCCCTGACACCAACCCACTGGGCTGGCGAGTGCCTCTGAGATACGAAGGGATGTTTCCAGACCCACCAAATTCCACCTGGCACTGGTATGAGCCCATCAGCCTTGGGAGATGGTGACCAGGCAGGTTTTGGGGTGGCCCTCAGGGCTGCTGTGTCCAACACAGGACAAGGGGCTGGAGAACAGTGGCTGTCCCACCCAAGGGGACACCACTGCATCGCTGGCCTTTGGCATGAGGAGAAGTCTTCCTTCCTCTCCCTGCCTTGCTTGGTCATCACCAGTGCCAGTGGCAGCTGCTCAACAAACCCTGCGGGCACATTCCCAGCACGGACAGCTGAGGGACTGGGGGCTCTGCTCCTGCTGTCACCTGTGCCCTGGTCCACGTTGGGGTGGAGGGAGGGAGGGAGGCAGCAGCTGCTTGAGCTGCTTCCCTCCCATTATGCAGCCTGCTCCCACTGCCCATACCAGGGTCTTCAGGTCCTTCAGTTGGTTCCTCAGCTGGAAGAGCTCAGAAGACGTCAGCAGGATGGTGTTCAGGGTGTGGACCATGGTAGAGGCAAACTTGAGGTCCTCCTCCCGAAGCAGTATGTCTGCCATGGAGTGGAAGATGTTTTCTGCATTCAGAAGCAGACAAAGCTGCCTACATATCACAGAGGAGAGAAACCAGGGGAGAAGGATGGTTAATGAGCACAGCTGAGACCCTGACCTGAACCCACACATCACCCCCTTCCTCCAGAGAGGACAAAGGAGGATGAGAGGGTCATCCCTGCGCCTTTTTTCTGGGCTCAACAACCCCAGGTCCCTCAGCTGCTCCTCACCAGACTTGTGCTCCAGCCCCTTCCCCAGCTTCGTTGCCCTTCTCTGGCCACGCTCCAGCCCCTCAATGTCCTTCTGGGAGTGAGGGGCCCAAAACTGAACCCAGGATTCAAGGGGTGGCCTCCCCAGTGCCCAGTCCAGGGGGATGATCCCTGCCCTGGTCCTGCTGGCCACAAGGATTGCCAAACCAGATGTTCATAGAGTAGGGTGGCACCAGATGTTGCGGGGCAATACCAGGGTCTGCATTTGGAGGGTGCAGCTCTTCACACCACGGCAAGGCAAAAAACCCCAAACACCTAGGACACATCCCCAGCCTGGCTCCCACAAGAGATGGTGTCCAGGGGCTCTGGAGCTCCAGCCAGTGAAGCTGAAGGTGCCTCTGCTCACCAGAGAACCCACCAGCAGTATTTGCCCCAAAACAGAGTGTAGCTGGCACTGCAGCCCACACTGCTCTGCCTGGCTGGGCCCAGTGGGTCACAGCAGGAATATTCTGCTTTGCAAACCTTGGGGCATTCTCAAGAATTTCAACCCTTTAGCCCAGAAACCAAAAAACAGTTGTGGTTTTTTTTTTTTTTCTTTCTTCCGTGTTTGTTTGGATTTGGGGATTTCCTGTTTTTCTCCAGGCTCCCGCCAACACTGCCCAGTGCTGGCTCAGCTTACTGGTGCCCAGACTGGGGAGACCTGGGAGAGTCCAGCCAGCTCCCCAGCATCCCCACCTTCTCCTGAAACTGGGATGGTCCCCACATCTCCCTCTCAGCATGGAGTGAAGGTGCTGGAATTCCCCAGAGCTCTCCTAACTCCTACCAAGCACCGTTCCCCACCAAATAATCTCAGCTGGCAATGAAATCCCCCCCTGGAGGTATCTCACAAGGGTTTAGGAGGCCAAATAAGGAGAATGCGCTTCGGCGGTTGGGTGGGAAGCATTTGGTAGCTGCTTGATTGGTCTGGGAGGAGGGAGGCACATCTGAACTTGTCCCCCTAGGTCATGTTTTTACCTCCTGGCCTGACGAAGAGGAAGGAGATGAGTTTCCAGCCCTCATGTCCACAGGGAAGAACTGGTGGAAGACTTTATGGCTACAGGAAGACACCAAAGACCATTCCCTAAAGCCTGATGTTTTAGGGACGCAGGACATGGATGGCAAATGAAGAAATGGACTTTCCCTCCCAACACGTGGAGGAAGAAAGACCCCATCTTCCTCCCAGTTCTGCCAAGCAGCCCATCCCCTCCTCGCCTGGCCCTGGCTCCTCTCCATCGGCAGCTCCCGCATCCCGCGTGGCCGCCGCAGGACAATGAGATGCTCTGTGCGGGGCTTTTACGTAACCCAACCCGGCGACCGCCCCGGACCCCGTTAAAATGGAACGGGCCGTGATAAATAAGCTCATTTATCCCAATTATTCTTACGTAACTGGCTGCATTCATGGGGCTGAAAACGCTTCCCCGATTTCTCGCCGCTTGGCCGCGGGGCTGGCAGGAGGAGGGAGAGCGATGGGAAAGCGAAGCGTCGAGGGAGGGACGGGGAAGGCAGAAGCTTTTAGTCCAGCCCGATGGAGCCAAAAGCAAATCAATAGCTCAGCGTTGCAGGATCCGGTCACCGCCAGCTGTGGCAAAGCTTCGAGCTCAGCCTGGGCAGGTCCAAACCCAGCCGAGCAGTGAGCTGGCTCCATCCTACCCTTTCCCAGGAAGAGGGGATAACAGGCTGGCCCATGCTTGCCGAGCTTCCTCCAGCAGCCGTGCTGGGTGCTTGGAGAGTGAAGCAGGATGATTTACTGTGCCCAAAGAGGGGATGAGTCCTCAAGGGACAAACACTGGGATAGCTGATAGGACAACAGGAAATGGCCTCAAGTTGGGCCAGGGGATGTTTAGGTTGGAGCTGAGGAACAATTTCTTCCCCACAAGGGTACTCAAGGCCTGGCCCAGGCTGCCCAGGGCAGGGGTGGAGTCCCCATGATCCCTGGAGGGGTTTCAAAGCTGTGGAGATGTGGTGCTGAGGGACATGGGTTAGTGGTGCCCTGGCAGTGCTGGGGTAACAGTTGGACTTGATGATCTGAAAGGTCTCTTTGAACCAAAATGATTCTACAGTAGTTGTACCCCCGTTGCAAAGTGTCTGGTACAGCCAGGGCCCAGCTCTTCTTCTCGTGGCTGGTGGAGAGAGAATGTTTTACACCTTCCAGGCACAAACCAGCTCAAACAACGTTAGCCAAAACAAAACTGGTGCTGGCGACCGCCGAGGGCAATTCGTTGCCCTCTGAAGTCGCCCTTGGGTCCACCCTCCACGGCTTCCGTCTGGAAAAGGAGGGCTCTGGCTTTCCCTAACTAGGAGCTCTGCCACTGGGCTGGCTCACGCTGCGAGATGGGGGCTGGCCGCCAGCCGCTTTCTCTTTTCATGCCTGGTTTTGATTAGTGGGGAAGGGGCAGGTTTGTTCCCGCTCCTTTCAGTGGCACTGGGAAACTGGAAACCATCGGAGTGTTAAAGGAGCGGCTGGGCAGAGTCTGTCCCCCCTGCTCCAAAGCCGCGTCACCTCCCCGGGATGCTGCTCCACTTGGGTACCATCCCCTACGGCTGCCCCCAGGGAGGGGTTCTCTGGGAACCGCCAGCAGAAGGGGTTCACCAGTGCTCACCAGCTTGTCCCAATGCATCCAGAGACCCCAAACTCTGCCTCTGAAGCCCCAAAACAGTCCCCGAAAGAGGGGACAACTGGCTGGCCACGCAGCTGCTGGCCTCTGTGACAGCAGCCAGCAGCTGAGCCCAACCACCAGTGCCGGGTGGGAGGGAAGGGGTCTCCTGGAGCCCATCCCCTGGGAGGCTTCAATGGCACGAGGGGAACGCGAGGCGGGCTGGGAGGAGGCTGGGATGGGGCTCTGCAGGGGACAGGTGGCTTCAAACCAACCGGGCAGCAGCCGAGATGCCAGAGGAGCGGCTGCAGAGGGGGCAACAAGTGGGAGCTGTACCCCAGATATATACAGCCCAGACATATAGACCCTAGAAACATACACATGGATACATTTATATATCAGACACGTACACTCCAGATACATACACCCCATAAGTACAAATACACCCCATATATATATATATGTATCTCGATCTCCCAGATATGTACACCCCAGATACATACACCCCATATATATGAATAATGCCCATAAATACAAACACACCCCATAAATACATATATATACAGCGAGATCCCAGCTGTAAGACTTAACCCCCCAGTTACTAACTGGGCCAGCTGTGGCTCACCTGGCCATCCACCTGCCTGTGCTTTGATGTGCCAATGCCAGGAGCCAGCCAATCCACCCCCCTCAAAGCATCACCCCAGCAAGACGCCTCTCCCCGCATCCCTGCGGATGCCACCTGTGTCCCCCTGCCCACCCCCTTGCCCAGTGGGGTCCTAGCGAGTCCCCGAGGACCTCCCAGCGTGGGAGAGAAAGGCAAGAAGCAGCATCCCCAGGGAGGCAGCTGGTGTGGAGCATCCTGGCCCCGCATCCCCAAGCCGAGGATGAAGTGCCGTGTTTAGGCCATTAAAATTTAACTCCTTAAATTAAAAGCGTTATCTGAGCCTTTCCAGCGGCGCCAAGGAACACGGCTGCGGGCAGATGGGAGGCAGCAGGGCAATGGGGGACACTCCCTCCCGACCCATTGCCTTGGTGGAGCTCCCAAGGGACCCAACGGGTCACCTCCCAGCCTGAAGGACCCCTCGGCAGGATGATGCTGGCCAAGGGAAGCGCCACGGAGGTCAGCACAAGCTTTGCATCCCTGAGCTGCACCCCGTTAAGCAGCGCAGCCCCCCCTCGACACGGCAGCCACCGAGCCAGCGGCGCGGTGACGTCCGCCCCGACAAACTCCCGGCAGCGGGGCAGGATGGGGGGTGGCTGTGAACGGGGACAAGATGAAAGTTCCCCGGGCAGACGGGGAGCTGCTGCAGGGCCGTGTGCCTGGGGGGTGTCAGAGCGATGGGGAGGCTTCAGAGCCACATCTCCAATTAAGGGCAAGCCCCGGCATCCTTCCCAGCGCTCTCGCTTTGACAGCCCGATGCCTGGAAACCCGGCTAATCTAAACATCATCATTTCAGGGAGCTGTCGGAGCTCCCATCCCACCCTCTCTCCCCTTTAACCGTTTCAGCCCCATCCCCTGCCCCAAACGGGGCGGTGGAGGGTCAGGGCAGTCCGATGCTTGCTCAGTGGGGGCAAAAAGTCTGTTTTTACATAAAATGAAGAATAAAAAACCAAAATCCAGCCCCACTGCAGATGGAGACGCCCTCCCCTCTGCTGGGACCTGCAGGGATCCCTGGGGGACAGTGCTGCTGGCCCCCTCCCATTGCCCGGCCACGCCGAGCACCGTCCCGCTGTGTTCAATTAAGCAGGTGCTTCTTCATTAAGCACCAGAGATTTGCTTTATTAGCTCCGGGCAGACATGGGGCCCCAGCAGGGAGAGGATCGTGTCTTGTTCCACTTCCAGCAATTGGGACAGAGCTGGAGCTGGGGAAGGAGCTGGCCAAAGTTGAGGGGAGCGATGCTCTGAGGGACTCTGCCCCATTTTTCAGCTTGCTGGGCCAGACCATCATCTCTGGGAGGGGAGCAGAGCCCCTCCATCCTTCCTCCCCACCCTCCTCTTCCTCCGCTCCCTTCCTCTCTCCTCCCCAAGGCTTTCTGCCACCCTTCCTCCCTGCTCCAGGCTCCCTGTGAGATGCCCTGTCTTGGTCTGGGGGACCTTCAGCCCCCACAACACCCATCCCCATCCTCCTGAAATCTTCCTGCTGGGAAAAGCAGCATCCCCAGCCCAGCCCAGCAGCTGGGATCTGTTAGGAATTTGCAGAGGAAGCACAGATAAAATTAGGACGAGAAGGGAGAGGGAGGAGAGCGGGGAAGCCAAGAGGATGCCATTCCCCTGCCCTTCCCCACTATAGTGGCAAAGGGAATCCCAGTCCTCCATTTTTCTCCTGTCCTTTGCCGAATCTGGCCTCAGGAGCCGCTCCTCCAGACATGGGAAACCATGGCAACCCCGGCAGCTCTGCTTTCAAAATTCACAGCGTTTCACGGAAGGGATTGAGAAGGGCTTGGGGAGTTTAGGAGCAGCAGAAGGCAGGGCTGGTGAGGAGAAGGACCCTCTGCCTGCTCCACCTCTCTCCCAGAGAACTGTTCCCATCTCAAAGCCTCCACTGGCACGTTTCCCTAGCGAGCTTGGATCCTCGTCAAGAGACAGAGAGGACCCAGAGGGGTCTGTTTCCTGAGAACGGGCTTGCAGGCACCGAGATGGAGCCAGGTACACAGTGGAGCACCGGCATCTGCTGGATATGGAAAGCCAAGAAGTACAACCTGGCCAAGGAAAGCCTTGGAGAGCACGGACAAGTCCTTGGGAAGGGCAGCTCTGGAGCTGGGAACCGTCAGCAAAAGCAGGACTCGTGTCTCTTCCTTCATGCTGCTTTTGGGCTCTTCTTGATGTCCCAACATTCCGTCCTGCTCCTTGAGGATGTCAGGTCAGCAAGGAATGGGAGCATTGGGTCAAAGGGAGCCCATTGGCAGGAAGGGTGAGGCCGTTTTGGGGAGCCCTAGCTTAACACGTGACAAAGCTCGAACTCTCTTTTCAACCCCACCAGCCCCAGTTTCTCATGGTGGTTATGAAGTTCCCCTCAGGAAACTCAGTGAAGGCTGTGGACCAGAGACACGCAGATCCCAGGAGAAGATGTGTGGATCTCTGGAAGCAGGAGACAAGCCCTATGCTGCCTCCGCTTGAAAAGGGAAAGGCGGGGAGTGTTTCACTGCAAACAAGAAAACCCTCCCACGGAGCGTCTGCTCAGCAAGAAGCCGTCAGCGTGACAACTGCCGAAGGAGCCGTGGTGCCAGCTCGGCACCGGGCCGGGGCTGTCTCAGCTGTAGGTGCTTCCCAGAGCAACACAGGAGATCCTCAAGAGCACAGCATGAATGGATGTTAGGAGCTCAGCATCTAGTCCTGCAGAGCTTCAGCCCTCAGTTGCTGCTCTTCAAGATGCTCCCCTTGGGCACTGGACTGCCAAGATGTCCTCGTCCCAGCTGGTAGGATGGCTTCCCCACTGCTCTCTACCAAAGCTGGACATGTCCACCTTGACTTATGATGAACCCAGGCTTGTCCCCACCTTGCACACTGGCAGTCTGGAGAACAGTGCCCTTCAAAGAGGTCACCTTCAGTTTATAGAGCAGATGTCCAACAGCTCCAGGCACTTCTATGATCAGTGAAATACCCACAGCTCCGTACCGAACAGGACAGGGAAACGCAACTCTACCAAGAAGAAGAAGTTTCTTCAGACTTCTTTAGCTTCTTCCTCTGATCATCCTTAGCACAGAGGATGACCAAGCACTAACATCCGTTAGGATGGGCCAGAAGTTAAAAGGCAACTAAATTTAGAAAAGTAATGGTTCACTCAGCCCAAGGCATTGCCTGACTCTTAGGTGTAACAGAGATGAATGTGATACCTCCTCCAAGGGGAAGGCCACATCCAGTACCAGCCTCCAGCTGCTCAAGTTAGTGTGTCCCAGGAAGTTCCTTGAGGAAATCTTATGGTGAGCCATGGATAAAGCTGTTCTGCCCTCAAAGGTACATTCACTGACAACCTGCAGAGCTTACAAGATGATGTAGGAACACCTGAGCATCAACAGGAGGTTCACCTGGAAAATAGACAGCTCTCTCACTCTGAACACTCCAGAAAAGCCAAAAATAACACCCTCAAGGCCCTTCTTCTCCAACTCTTAAACCTGCTGATAGCTTGATGGCAAAATGGATGGCAAATGCAAGTCTCACGCTGGACCTCAAGCCCTGGGCAGGAGGCACAGGCCGCAGTGTGAGCCTGGCAGGGCTGAAACCCTGTCTCCACCACCACCTCCCAGGAGAACAACTCATGTCCAGCCGAGACTTCCAGAGCCTGACCCCAGAGCGGGACTTCCAGAGGGCAGCGGTGTGTTCAGGCGAGAATCCTCTGGTTTGAAGGGGAGGAAGGATAGGGGCTGTCTGGGGAGGGGGGGAGATGGGCAAAGCAGCAGCAGATCCTTCCTTTGAGATGTTCGCTTCCCTTTCAGGCTGACAGCTGTGGCCTAATTTTCAAGAAAACTGACAAGCGCCTTATTTCTCCCCCTATAATTTCTCTTCGCTGCAAATAAAATAGGTTAAAGGAGCGGGCGCAAAGCTGTGACAAGAGCCGGGAGAGCCTGATCTGGTTTGGGTTGTGCAGAATTTGCATGGAGATGGAAGCCATGGCCCCTGCACTCACACTTCACCTTCCCTCCTCAGAGCTTTGCTTAAAGATGAGGAAATGGTGGGTGAGGAGCTGGGGCTGAGCCGGCCCCGTGTGCTCGCACTCCAGCAGCCACTGGCACCCTGGGCTGCATCCCCAGCAGCATGGGCAGCAGGGGAGGGGGCATCCTGCCCCTCTGCTCCCAGGGCTCTGGGGAGACCCTCCCCCAGTTGATGCCCCATCCCTGGCACCATTGCAGGTGAGGTTGGCCAGGGCTCTGAGCAACCTGCTCTAGTTGCAGATGTCCCTGCTCCCTGCAGGGGGGTTGCACTAGATGGCCTCTAAAGGTCCCTTCCAACCATTCTGTGATTCTTCGGCTGCTGGCATGGCAAGGAGCATCCAGCCACTCTCCTCACACATATCTATGACCTCTGGAGGGTTAGGGGGAGTGAGGTTCCTCAGGCTGCATCCCCCGTTGGGATCCACTCAGGGAGGCCAGCTCTGAAGGCCAGGCGGGTGTCAGGATCCACCCTGCGATGCTGAAGGGCAGCGAGAGGTGGCAGGCATGGAGGAGAGCCCAGCAGTAAAACCAAAACAACACTTGGGGCATCTACACCACAGGAGAAGTAGGGTACTCTTTTAGGTGACCCACTTGAGCCCAGAGTGCAGCCGGGCTCACCAAGTTACCTGCAAGCACCTCCTTCCCTGAGCTCCAGGATGAGCTCCAGGATGAGCTCCAGGATGTCCCCACTCTTCCTGCTCCTCCCATCCCTTGTCCCTGGCTGCGCAGGGATTAGTGCTGCCTCGCGTGCAGCTGGACCTGGGTTTGAGCTGATCAAGCAAAATACAGCCAGTTTACTCAGGCAAAGCAAGGCAAAAGGCAGCGGCGGGTCTGAGTCCAGATGTTGGCAGCTTCACCTCCCAGCCCCGGGCATGCTCATCCCCGAGCTGATCTGACACGTCCCCACCTGCTGCCACCTCCTTCCAGTCCCTTTTTTATTTCCTTTTGGAAAGCTTCACCCTAAAACATGGGTGTATTCCTGATGTTCTCCACACCCAAGCTGGTCCTTCTGCTGTCAGAAGTCTGGGGATGCCCAGTGGGACCATCTTCTCCCAAATTTGCCTCCCATACAGGGCAGAAATACAACTTGTACCTAGAAGTGGGATGCAAAGGCTCATCCACCTCTATGATAACAACCTGGCCATGCTTTTAGGAGCAAGAACATATGTGTTTCATAGAATCATAAAATGGTTTGGGTTGGAAAGGACTTTTCAAGGCCATCTAGTGCATCCCTGCAGGGAGCAGGGACATCTACAAATAGAGCAGGTTGCTCAGAGCCCCGGCCAACCTCACCTGCAATGGTGCCAGGGATGGGGCAGCCACCACCTCTCTGGGCAACCTGGGCCAGGCTCTCACCACCCTCACTGGAAAACATTTCTTCCTTCTCTCCAGTCTAAATCTCCCTCTTTCAGTTTAAACCCATCACCCCTTGTCCTGTCCCAACAGGCCCTGCTCAAAAGCCTGTCCCCATCTTTCTGACAGGCCCCTTGAAGTCCTGAAAGGCCACAGGAAGGTCTCCCTGGAGCCTTCTCTTCTCCAGGCTGAACACCCCTAACTCTGCCAGCCTGGGCTCCCAGCAGAGGGGTTCCAGCCCTCCCAGCATTGCTGGGGCTCCTCTGGCTCTGCTCCAACAGGTCCATACCCCTCTTGTGCCAAGAGCAGCCATTGCTACAAGGGGACCTGCTCCAGGCACAGCTGGGCACCAAGAGCAGCTCCCACACCAGAGGGAAGAAGCTCCAAAGGCAAAGAGCTCCAAGCAGGGTGGCTTTTGCACATCCCCACGCTTTCAGTGGGACGTTGAAGATGTCCCATCCTAGAACATTCTTCCCTGGGATATCCTATCCTAGGAGCAGAGTGTCTGGTTGGACCTGTCAGCGGGATCTACGGAGCTTGCAGCTGGGCTCACCTCTTCTCAGGGCAGCATCCAGCCACCTCTGATGGAAACCACCCCATTAATTGAGCAAGGAAAATTTGGGAAACACCTTTGGAAGCTGCTCATACTGAAACCCCACTCCAGGGAATGGGATGGATTTGGTCTCCCCTCCTTTTCCCAACTCCTCCCTTTCCCAGCCTCCTTTTCCAGAGCGTTCCTGCTGGGATCCCAGTGAAAGCACTGGGAGGGAACAAATATACCTCCCAGGGGATCTGCTCTTTGAAGGAACTTGGCCATTTTGATAGGATTTTCCTCCGCTACGCACACTTCCCCTTCTCCTCCACCCTCTCGCTGACCCCCATCAGTCCCAGACCACTCCAGCTCTGCTGCTCACACGTGGTTCCCATTTTCCTCCAGAACATCCCATCAAATCCTTCCAGGCAGCTCTGAATACAGCCAGTCCTGAAGCAGCTCCAGTGGGTAGGACAGTGAGACCATCTTCAGGTGCTCATCCCCCCCAGCTCCTCCAGCTCCAAGGAGGCATCTCCTGTCCTTCCCTGGGGGCTCCAGATCCTGCAACCCCAACAGGGATAATCCTTCAGCAGAGCAACCAGGCTCCTCCAGCGCAAAGGTCATGATACCACCAACAGCAGACACCCACCAGGGCTGTGCATGATCCTCAGCTCCCATGGTGTTGCAACCCTAAGATTCAACCTCCAGTCTGGGGGAAATGGGGTTTCTCCCCTCCAGTTCCTGCTGTGGAGGGTATTTTAAAGCCCAGAGTGATGCCCCATAGCCTTGGTGAATTAAAAACTCCTTGAGCACATGCCCCCTTGGGCTTGTGGGGCCCACTGTATGATGTAAAACAGGACATGTGGGAGCTGGGGGGGGGCATGTAGAGGTGCAGGGGCATTGCCACCTTCCACCCCAAGTTCACATCAAAGCCCCAGAGGAGCCCGTGTCTGGCTGGGGCAGCAGGAGATGTGGAAAACCAGAGCCTGTATGTCTCCATCCCCCTAAAACACCACTGGATCTCCAGCCACAGGGTTTGCCGTGGCTGGGGGGGAAGCAGAGCTGGGAAGGGGAGATTTCAGGGAGTGCACAGATGTTGAAGGGATGAATGAGCTGGAGACGAGCGAGGAGAAGGCCACAAACCTCAGTGCAGAGCCGGTGATGCTCCATCACCTCACGGCCAGCCATGGGGCGAGCCCCACTTTCTGCTTCGCAAACAGGCGGAACAAAACAAAAGAAAAAAAAAAAAAACCCCCAAAAAAGCAGCTTGCTCCAGCCCCCCCTTTCTGCGGGGTGGGGGGGAGGGATGGAGAGAGCACAGCTCCTGAAAGCAGAAGGGCAGGCGGCCAGCGCGCGTCCTGGCAGCCGCAGCAGTGGATTTTCGCAGGCTCGCTGCCTCCCGACACAGAAGCTTCCCTTGTGGCGCTCACAGCTGTTTGGATTTTACCCGAGTTCATATCACAGTTTATCAAAGGGGCTGCGTTTTAGGTTTTGTTGTTTTGGGGTTTTTTCTTTTTCCCCCCTCCTTGCACTTTGCTGAGTACAAGGCGAACGGTTCCTGCGCGAACAAACGCAGGTTTTGTTCTGCAGTGCAGCGGCCTTGAGGGTGGGAGAGAGGATGAGGTGACACGTGTGGGTCCCCCCAACCCCCCAAACCCAGGACCAGCCCCAATTGATTCACTCGCTGGCGGGGCAGAGGGAATTTCAGGGCATAGATTTGGCAGCGGGAGCTGGAGAGGGCCCGGTGGCATCAGCACACCCAAAGCACCAAGGTGGGGACCTCGCATCCCAGCCCCGGGAGCCTCCAGCCCATCATCACAGAATCGTGGAATCACTGCAGTTAGAAAAGACCTTTAAGATCATCAAGCCCAATCATTAACCGCTATTGAGATGTTTGCCCAAGTGAACGGTGTGTCCAGGGGAGCTCAAGAGCATCCAGGCCTGGGAGAAGAGGTGGATTGTGGTTGTCCCCAGCTCTTGAGGTGGGACAAGGTTAAGGATGGGATGTGGGGGGCCAGAATGAGGCAAGGGGACAGCAAATCACTGCAGGATGGTGGCACCCTGAGGCTTCAGCATCCCCTTACAGCAGACAGCCCCCAGGTCTGTGCAGGATGCTCAGTGTATCCCTCACTAGCCAAGCCCACTCCCCCCACAGAACCCTTCCCTTCCCACCTGCCGAGAGGGAGAGCACAGCCCTGGGAATGCCACAGGAAGGCAGGCTGAGCAAAAAGTGATGTAACATGCTCCTCAACTGCCTGCCTGACAAGAGCATCAGATATCTGTGCTCTGCAGGACTCGTGGGCCCTCTGCTCACCCCGCTTCTCCGATTCCCCAGCCCTGTCAGTAGGTTCAAACCCACTTTGCTTCTTTTTCCCTGTTCTGGGGGGAGAAAGGGGTGTTGCGTGGTCAGCCCCAGCCTCTCTCTGAAGCAGAAAAATCCCCTTCTGCCCAAAAAGAGGGGACTGGCCACCCCAGCCCCACACCAAGGGCATCACAGCAAAGCCCTTCATGCACAAAAGGTGACCTGCTGGTGTTTGTCCCCTCTTCAGGAGAACTTTGACCCTGGCAGGTCTTTGAGACCTCAAGAAACAGGCTGGATTTCCAGATGGGTGGACTTTTCCCATCTGCAGGAGCCATAAAGCTGCGGCCCCATCACGAGATGTGGGATTTTCCAGCTCCCCGGCTAATGCCATAATTTGGCCAAATGACCTTCTCTGCTCCAGCTTATGTCTTCTAGAGTGGGTGGAGAACCAGCCTGCCCTCCTGGCCATCCCCCATGAGGTTCAAGCATCCCCACAAAAAGCCAAAGACTATCCCCAGTCAAATGGCCAAGACCATCACACAGGAGATGGCTGAAAAGTCACCCCAGGGCCCTTTTCCATGCAGCTTAACCTCCAAAAGTGCCTCCTGAGAAGGTGCTGGGCAGCGGGGAGGTTTATTTAACGGCTCTATAAAACAAGCTGAGACAACCCCTGCATGCAGGCCCCCAACTAGGGAGCAAAGTGCTGACTCAGGTGCCCTCCCAGGCCCCAGGGTGCCGCCGCTCAACGAGAAAAGGACCTCTTGGGCTTAAAAAGCTCAGCCCAGTGCTTCAAAGCATCCGCACACAACACGCGCGGGGACATCTCCGGCCACTCGAGCACATCAAGAACCCCGGAGCGTTCGTCTGCAAGGTCCATGGGCCACAAATGCCTGAGCAACCACCTCGGAGAGCAGCCAGAAGCCAGCTGCGTTGCCGCTAGGCTCGGCTTAGTGAGCTAAACCGGCTCCCCGGAGCTCAGACAGACCCCGGGGATAGTGCAGGGGCTGTGGTGGGGCCTGGGGAGGGACGAGAGGGGCGAAGACAGCTCCTTCCAAGGGCAGCAAGCTGCTAGGGCAGCCAGCCCCATGCTCAAACCCTGCTCTGAGCAGCACTGCCGATGCCCACGGGGCAGGGCTCAGCTTTTGATTGAATGCCCGCCCCCCAACCCACAGTGCCAGTACCAACAAACCAGCATTAAACCCAGCCTGCACATCTCAGCATGGGCTGAAAAAGCTCATTGCCGCTTCGCTGGCTGCCTCCCGAGTGGCCGAGCAGCTTTCCCTCTGCATGGTCCTTGCCCAGAGGATGGCCGTGCCGCTCCAAGGAGCCATGTGATGTTTTGGAAGCTCCTCTGCATTTTTGTGCCGCTCCAAGTCATCGTTGGGAGGCCAGCAGCTGAATTTGAATAGTTGCTTCTTGCTTAAGGGCTCGGTTGAGGCCAGGACGGCCAAGTGCCAGCTAGGGCAGGTCACTCCCAATTAGCAAGGAGGCTGGAAGGTCTTGGGTCTGCTCATCAAGGTGAGGGGTAACACTGAGCCATGGCTGATACTCCTGCTTCTGACAGCTCTTCAGGAGCCACCTCTGAGCGCAAACGTGCTTGGCTTGAGCAGAGGAGGTGGCGCTTTGAACCCTAACTTTCCAAGGTGGAATAACTTCACCGGCTTCCAGCCTAAAACATGTCACAAGTGACAGTGACAGAGCCTGACCCCCAGAGGAAACTGCCATCTCCTGCCATGCAGGAAACTGATGCCAAGATTAAAAAAAAAAATCCTTGGAAGAGACCATGGGAGTAGATTTGCCACCCCTCAAGGGAAGAGAGGTGGAAAGTGTGAGACTTTGGGTGATTGGTACCACTGGAGCCCACTCGGCACAGCCCTTTCCCAGGCATCCATGAGGCCCAGAAGCAGCTTTGAAGTGCCTTTTCCTGGACTCTGTCCTTGCCTTCTCCTCCTGATGGAGCTCAGCCTGGTGCATGAGCTTGGTTGCAGCCAGAGGCTCTTCCTCTCTGTGAGGTCACCTTGGGTGGTGGCACCTACGAGGCACCACACCACGGTTTTACCTGGTGATGCCGTGCTGGATCCCACTGGGGAAAGCAGCAGACCAAGAAAAGCATCTCTTGGATGCACCAGCAGCACAGGCAGAGGGACTACATTCCAGGGACAGTGGTCCCAGGGAAGTGAGAGATGATCTGGGTTCTTCCTGATGAACAGCAGAAGCTTTTGAAGATGTTTGCCTGTTATATCAAAGGCAGTTTGGTGTTTCCATTTAGCTCCACAATGTTTTCTCTGGCAAACCCTCTCAAGACACTCAGCTTGAAACCAGGGTCGCTGACTGAGTCCCATCACTGCCCCCATCTCTGCCTGAGCCAGGCTGGGAGGGTAAGCTCTGCCTTGGATGGCACCAGGCGCTTCTCCCACCCATCTCCCAACATCAGGCAGGCACCAGAGCAGATCTGCACATCCTGGGGATCACCAGTGCCTACAGAGGAAGGGACAGTCCCATCTCCCCGGGCTCCCGCAGTGATCGCTGCTCAAATCGCACTCCTCAAGCACACAATGTACTGAAACCTCTGCCTCCGGGAAGCCAAGGACATCTCAGGAGAGAGACCAAAGTCCTCTCAGAGTCAGCAAACAGACATGAACAAACTTGAGTTGGGTTAGAAATTACCTTTAACCGTAGAACCTCTACCTGACCTCATGGACCTTTGAGCTCGACTGATGGCAACGTGATGGGGAAAATTGCTGTGCTGTCCCATTTCCTTTTCCCCTGAGTGCTCATCCTTTGGCTGGAAATCACTGCCTGAACTGACCAGGTCTATCTTCAGCTCTGCAGAGAAGGACCTGGGAATGCTGGGGGACAACAAGTTCACCATGACCAATCATGCTCCCTCATGGCCAAGGCCAACGGTCTCCTGGGGTACATTCAGAAGAGTGTGGCCAGCAGGTTGAGGGAGGTTCTCTTCCCCATCTACTCTGCCCTAGTGAGGCCACCTCTGGAGTATTGTATCCAGTGCTGGGCTCCCCAGTTCAAGAGAGACAAGAAGCTACTGGAGTCCAGCAGAGGCTCCAAAGATGATGCAGGGACTGGAGCATCTCTGTGCCCAGGAAAGGCTGAGAGCCCTGGGGCTGTTCAGCTGGAGAAGAGCAGCCTGAGAGGGGACGTGAGCAATGCTGAGCAACAGCTAAAGGGCCCCTGGGGGGCAAGAGGATGGGGCCAGACTCTTGTAAGCGGTGCCCAGCAACAGTATAACGGGCTACAGGCACAAACTGGAACCCAGAAGGTTCCATCTGAACAGGAGGAGAAATTTCTTTGGTGTGCGGGTGTCAGAGCCTGGCCCAGGCTGCCCAGAGAGGTTGTGGAGTCTCCTTCTCTGGAGAGATTCCAAACCTGCCTGGACAGTGGGATCCTGGGCCCCCTGCTCTGGGTGACCCTGCTGGAGCAGGGGGGTTGGACCAGATGATCTCCAGAGGTCCCTTCCAACCCCTACCATGCTGGGATTCTGTGATTTTTCTCCCCTGCTTTGCTACTCCTGGGTCAGCCAGCAGCAGAATGGGGCAGCGATGGTCCTGGAGAGCAGGGGAAGATGCTGGGTACAAAGGGAGCAAAGTGCTCGTGCCAGCAGTGGGAGAGGACTGCGCTTTGGCACACACTGTCCTGGTCTCTCAAACATCCACCTTGTGCTCTCCAGCCCAGGATTAAACATCGCCAGCATCTCCCAAGTCAAACACGAGGCTGGCTTTTCACCCCGCTGCGCGAAACAGCTGAGCTGGCTTCTGGAGAGGGGCGGGATGGAACGTGGGAACGCACATACGGCTTCAATTTGAAAAGCAGCTAAAAATAGCACCAGGAGGCTCCCACGTTTGCTGGGTCTCTCCAGCGAGAGACCAATCCCTTCCAGAGAGTCCCGTAAAAGTTTTCCTCGCTCTATTCCCATCTTGGTTTTTTTCTGGAGGTAGCAGAGATGTAGTGAATACCAGCACTTTAACAACCACCAGTAGGTTCCAGAGTTAATCAGTAGTACCCGAGGGCATGACGCAACCCTTCCAGAACCACCGCTTTGGCTCCAGACCTGCATCTACTCCACGTGAGCCACAACGTGACATGACAAAGGACAGAGTCATATATTCTTTTTCTTTTGTGTTTTTTTTTTTTCCTTTACTGGATTTTTCTGGGCATGAGTCACTGTAAAAAGCCCCGTCTTGCTGAGCTGCCCTGAGCCGGTCCCACTGCACCATCGGCCAGCTGCTGGGAAAGCCAAGGCTCATCCTGCCAGAGGCAGAGGGAAAAAAATCTGAGGTGGTCATAATATGGGAGAGCTTTTATTAGGACCAGGCTCACTACTGCTCTAATTATCCCATGCCCTTAATGAGGAATGAGGGCGGGTCAAACCAGAGGCTGTGCTGACCAGGGAGAAGTGAGGGGATGCTATGAGTGGGACATTGTCTCTGCTCTATTCTTAGATCCCCATAGCACTACACCCAACACTTCCAGGCTCCCATCAGGAGCAAAAAACCATATGCTCAGCTAGATTAATTTTTTTAGGGGATGGAAATAATTTTTCAATGGGTATTTAGAATATGGCGCCGTATTTTAATATCCAGTGGGGGGGAAACTCTGAAATCCCTGCCCTGCCCACATTTCATCTCCTTTTTGAAGCCCTATTTTGTACCGCAACCCGCCACGCTTCAGCTCAGCGTCCGTCTCTCACGGGATGAATCCAGCAGCTGCTTTCTGGTGCACTCGTGGGCTGCCCGAGAACTCGGACACAAAGTGCTGCCCAAGCAGGTAGGACTCAACGCCTGGCTCAGCTCAGCAGACTTTGGGAACTCTGCAGGCCTGGTTTTCCCCCACTGCAGTGATGGGACCCCCCATCAATACCTCATGCACCCCTCTGCCTTCTCCCACAGGAGCACTGCTGGGTTTCATGCTCTCCCCAGGTTCGTTTTGATGCCACCTCATTGAAAGCAAGGAAGAAAAACACCAGGGTGCTCCCACCAACCTCTTCACCGATTTCTCCACCTTGCCTCGACCATGAAGCCCGTTATTTCCCAGTAAGCTGAGAAACTGCTGTCCCTTGCCCCTGATTTCATTGCATTAAGGATGATGCCCTGCCAGCTGCCACGATGCTTGGCTCTCCATCCTCTGCTCTTTACAAAGCTGAAGCAAAACCTACCAACTCCCAGAGTGGGATTGGGAGGGCAAGGCTTTCACTGGGAGAGCTTCTCGCCGAGCTGGGTGGAGGCATTCACTTGACCTGGCACCCTGAGCCCCAGCCTGTCTTCATGCTCTGGCTGCTCTAGTTGTTTCTTAACGAAACGGGCTCTGACAACGCAATTTAATAAGGAGCTACTTTGCCTCCAGGGATAGGAGCGAGAAATATGGTGCCTTGACATGTGAAAGACAAGGCCTGTTTGCTCTTAAACCATCTGCTGGTGAGCAAGGGAGGCTCGTAGAAATGGTTTTGGCTTTGCTGGAGCTCAGTCCTTGGGCTGCTCAACCCCATCACCTCCATCCCACCCTACCCAGGGGTGCTCGAGGGCTTTGGTGAGCTGCTGGGGTGCTCTGACCTGATGATGAAGGCTCCTCTGGTCTCCAGGAGTTTCCGTTCGCTGCTGAAGCGCTTGAGGAGGTTGATCATGAACTTGTAGAAGTAGGAGTTCATGGTGGGGGTGGAGGGTGAGCACTCCAAGCCTTTCGTACCTGAGGGGGCAGGGGAAGGGGAGAGAAAATTAGAGCAGCCAAGGCCTTCTTGCCAAAGCAGTCTCAAACCAGAGACTAAACACCCAAAATGAGGTCACAGCACTCGGCAGAGAAGGGTTGGGGCATGACAAGATTTCCAAGCCTCATATAATCACATCTGCTCAGTCCAAGCAGAGCCAGCCCTGCTGCAGCTCTCTCCATCCCAGGGGAAAGTATCTTGTGGTGGTCCCAGCCCTTGAAGCAGCACACGGGGGTGAAATGGGCTTTTTAGGGGATCATCTTCAAGCCACTCAGCTTCAGCAGCTGATAGAAGGGACACTGAGGCTCTGGATCAACAGGCAATCCTGCCTCCTTGGATAGTGCATGTACACTCATCCCCCCATGCAGATTGCTGATGAGTTGAAGAGCCTTTAATCCAGCCCCACGTGCCACAGATGTCCCAAGCCCAGGGTGCACGTAGCAGACACACACGTTCACCCCGGCTCACGACACGGCCACCGGTTTACACTTGGTGACGTGACTTCACCCAAGCAGGACCCCTTGGTGCAACCATGTCACGCACAAGCTGCCCTGAGGCACCCCTCAGGTGATCCCTCCAGCCTGGAGCATCCCTGCTGCTCCTTCCCTGCAAGGGCTGTCCAGACCTGCCCCAGGGCAGTGGTGGAGTCCCCATGGTCCCTGGAGGGGTTTCAAAGCTGTGGAGATGTGGTGCTGAGGGACATGGGTTAGTGGTGCCCTGGCAGTGCTGGGTTAACAGTTGGAGTCGATGATCTTAAAGGTCTTTTCCAACCAAAATGATTCTACAGTTCTACGACTCCCAGAGTGCCTGCTGGGTCAGGGCACAAACCTGCTCCCTGCTTCTGCAGCTGCCATGGTCTCTGCCCAGAAGGCAAATGAGGCTTTGTTTTGAGGCAGCAGCTATCACAGATCACATCTATAAATCTCAAAGGCAGAAAATTATGCGTAAGGAGAGAGGCTGACCTCTCTGAGCAAGGAGGGTGCAGGAAGTGATGTGAAAGCAGAGAGGGGAGAGTGCTCAGGAGAACTGAGACATGCTCTGATGTACCCAGATCCAGTGCACTCCAGGACACAAGACTCTTCCTCGTTTTCTTTGCTTGGGGCTGGAGGATTTCTAGCAGGGCACAGAAAGGATGCTCTGCACCCTCCTGTTGCACTGAGCACCCAAAGCTGGTGAGCTTCTGCTCCCAGCCTCTGCCACATGGCCAGCATCCCCCTCTGCATCTCTCAGGGCCACAAATTCACCCCAGATGGGCTCCCATTGCTCCTTTAATAGCAAATGCTGCTCCAGACTGTAAGGTGCAGGGCCTTTAACTCTCGCTGCTGTGGCACCCACTTGCCAAGACACCCTAACTCGTTCCAAGACTCTTTTGCAGGGTGGTCAGCCAGAGCGGGCTGGTAAAGGGGCATCTCCCACTCAGGGGACGCAGGAAGCATCAGAAAAAAAATACCCCTTCAAAGCCCCACGTGCAGGGAGCTGGCAGGTGAAGATTGCTTTTCCCACAGCGAAGCTGCTGGGGAGATGGTTTATTTAGCTGGCTCAAAGCAAATGTTTGGAGAGAGGGTTTGAAAGGCGACTCTGCGACAAGGGGAGCCCTCCGCCTTCGTTTCTCCTACGGAGAGACCATGTCTGACCGTGGTAAGGAGGGAAGCCGGAGCACATGAGCACCTCAAGGTTATTCCCCCCCCATCCTGAGAACGGCATTTTCATCAGCTTGCCGAAGGAAACCTGAGGAGTTTGATTTATGTGTGTTGTCTGCTCCTACCGAGCCTCAGCAGAGCACAGGGGCAGCCAATTAAAGATGTAATCAAGCCGCCAAAGCTCAGGAAAGCTGATGGAAAAGCCACTGAGCTGTTTT
This sequence comes from Todiramphus chloris collaris, assembly GCA_025345505.1. Taxonomy (NCBI): domain Eukaryota; kingdom Metazoa; phylum Chordata; class Aves; order Coraciiformes; family Alcedinidae; genus Todiramphus; species Todiramphus chloris. The sequence continues at coordinate 15,743,416 of JANVCC010000037.1, read as the reverse complement.
CATGAAGACACAGGCTTCCCTGGGCTGGGATTTAGCATCTAAGAGACCACAGCCAAGTCAAAGAAAAAGGAAAATAAAAATCCAAGGTCATCCGGACCAGAACCTGGCATCTTCTCCCCGCCGGAGCCGCGTGTTCGCTGCCTGCCCCCCTCGGTACATCTGAAACCCCAAACCAGGCTTTGAAGCCGGCACTGCCCAGAGCACAACTGTTCACCAGAGCATCGAGTTTCCCCTCAGCTGCAGGGAAGATGATCTGGGCAACAAAAAAGAAAAAGAAAAAAAAAAAAAAAAAAATCCGATGGAGCTGAGCCGATGGGCTCCAAAACAAAGGTGCGTTTGTTTGAGGGCAGGGAAGGGAGCACCTGGCGTGAAAATCCAGCCATGCCCCACGTGTCGGCTCTACAGCTGCTCAGCGCCGCTCGGAAGCGGGCTGGGAAAAGCCACGGTCTGGACAAGGTGACATAGAGCAGCTCTGCCCTCCCACTGTGGCTCAGCCTCACATCTCCCAGCCTGAACCATAGGCAGAGTCCTGAAAGCCAGCACTGGTGGGGGGGGGAGGTGAAGAGTGAGTGGAAAACATCTTTTCAAAGCTGAAAAAGTGATGCTGAGGCATCCAAACAAGAGCTGTGCTGCAACCCAAGAGCCAGCAGCAGGTGGGATGTCACCTTCAACCCCACCACCCAGTAATGCCACAGCATCCTAACTTAGAATCATGGTTGGAAGGGAACTTTAAAGCCCATCTAGTCCAACCTTCCTGCAGGGAGCAGGAACATCTGCAACTAGAGCAGGTTGCTCAGAGCCCTGGCCAATCTCACCTGCAATGGTGCCAGGGATGGGGCAGCCACCACCTCTCTGGGCAACCTGGGCCAGGCTCTCACCACCCTCACTGGAAAACATTTCTTGCTTCTCTCCAGTCTAAATCTCCCTCTTTCAGTTTAAACCCATCACCCCTTGTCCTGTCCCAACAGGACCTGCTCAGAAGTCTGTCCCCATCTCTGTGACAGGGTGTCCTAGGAGACCAAAGCCCAGCTGTGACCTACAGTACAGTGAGCCTCCAGTCCTGCCACCTTCTTCCATCAACCCGCTCCCAAACCTCTGACCCCCTTGTCCGACCCGGGCAGTGGGTCAGGGAGCTGGGATCAAGGATGGATTGGAACACGGAGATGGTAAAACCAAATCTTAACCCTGTTTGTTTTAGGAGAGGAAAGAATGATGTGATGGTCTGCATGTTCCAGGGAACTGCTTCATCATCCTTTACCTCTGGCAGCATCGAGACCAAACTTCAAAGGGATCATTTTTCCACCCCTTGCCCACCCAACACCAAGCAGCTACACCTGTGTGTCCCTAAGGAAGGATTCCACCACAGCACACAACGCTGAGGCTGAGAAACCAGAGCGTAGGAATCTCCCAAGCTGCAAAAAGCCCAACCACACCTTAGTTGCAGCTTCAAAGGACAAGACTTCTTCCAAGCAGGCACAACCTCCAAAAGTCCCGTTTGCTCTGTGTTTACAGGATGTCTAGGAAGTGTCTGACACCTTGCTTGCCGTGGTGTAACCCTTGCCAGCACAGCCTGGAGCTCAGCTCACTGCCCCACGGGTTACAGCTCAGCAGCATCCCTGCCTTGACAGAACCATAGGAGCAGCTCGTCAAGCGTTTCCACGAAGCACGAGCGACGAGCGGAGAGAAGTGTGATGAAAACTGTGGCTTAATTAACTGAAGGTTGCACCTCTCCCCCTTTCCCTGAAGCGAGAGTTTGCAGATCCGTAACCCGCCAGATCGGCTGCTAACGTACCCGGTGCGGGGCTGGTGGCACAGCATGGCTCTGCTGCCTTTTTTTTATCTGGCATGGAGGAAGGAGCTGGAAGAAGAAAGAGCCCAGCTCAGAGGAATGACAAAATTCAGCCCAAATTGACACACAGCATCATGGAATTGTTCTGGTGGGAAGAGACCTTTAAGATCATCAAGTTCAGTAGTTAACCCAGCACTGCCAGGGCACCACCAAACCGTGTCCCTCAGCACCACCAAACCGTGTCCCTCAGCACCACATCTCCACAGCTCTGAAACCCCTCCAGGGACACGGAATACACCACTGCCCTGGGCAACCTCTTAATCCTGATATCCACTATAATAGCAAGAAATGGGAATTTGGGGCTCAAAGGAATATCAGAGGAGCAAAAAAAGAGGCAGCAGAAGGAGGCTACAAAAAGCAGGTAGAAATTGCAACTCTGTGGCTGAAATACATCCTCACTGTCCAGCCAGCCTGGAGCCTTCTCACTTCTACAGCATCCTCCTGTATCCTTTATCCAGGCAAGCTCTGCAGCCTGGGGTAGAGCCAGGGACACAAGCGGGCCGCTTAGATCACCTAAGTAAGCACCAGCATCCTTCCCCCCACCCATGGGTGCTCGCTCGAGCTAGCAAAGGCCTGCTGAAAGCCCCAGAGTAACCCCTAGTGCTCACCAACCGCTTGCGTCGTTCCCATCGCTCACGCAGCCACGCCATAAATCAACTGAGACGGGCAATTAGGGGTCTATATTAAGGCCCTTATAAATATATATTGTAGAGCAGTCTGGAACATTTGGACTGTCTGGCTGCTTGATGGGCTGAGACCTACAGTGGCCAAGGTGTCCCCAGATTGCTCTGGAGGGGGTCTAGAAGACTCCGAAGCAAACTTGGCTCTTCCTACCTCGTCCGCAGAGTGCTGAACTTCACCCTTGGCACAAAACCCAACTCCTGCTCATTTAGCGTAATTGGTTTCAAACTGGGCTTAATTAAAACCGGTGCAGACTTGCTTAACTCCATTTAAACCAAATTTAAATACGATTGGTCCAGAATTGATTCCTTTCCGAAGCGAGCTAAAGCCGGGTAAGCTGTTTAAAGAGTAACCACAAGGGTATTTGCGGTGGTTGAGCTAAAATGATTTACCGCAGTCCCTAATTGAAGCAATTTCAGCTCGGGTATCGGGAGGGAGAGCGAAGAGCTGGCGAGGCTAAGCATCCTTCCCACCCGAGCGCCTTCCCTGAGGCATCACGTTTCCAGCTCAGCCCGGACAAGGATCTCCCCCCCTGGCTCCTCTGGGAGCGGTCAGGATAAACCCGTCAGCAACTGGAGCCGGGCGGTGAGCCTTCGAGCGACGCAGGGCCGGGCTCGAGCGCCGGCGGCGTGGGAGTCGCTGCTGCCAGATGGTGTTCGGCGAAACCCCGGGCAGCGACGTGGGAATCTGCGCGGCATCTCCCCAACTCTCCCCCATCCCCCCCGGCAGCCTTCCCTTCCCCAGGATGTTTGGAATTTTAGCTTTCGCAAGCAAGGGGCAGCGAAGCCTCGCGGAGCGGGATAAAAATAGAGCCGTAAAAAAAGGCAGATCCTTCCCTCTCCGCCCCCCAGACTCCGGATCCTCTCCCCAAAATCCCGGCGCAGGGCGTAGCTGGAAGCAGATGTAAAGGTGTCGGCAGCTCAGCTGGGCTCTGCAAAACCTCCGCTCGCACTTCTGCGGAGCGCAGGATGCTGCTGAGGAAATCGAGCCAGGGAAATGATGGATGGCAGGGCCACGGGCTGTGCTCAGCCTGCTCTCAGCACGGACGCTTCTCCCCTTCCCACCCAGCTAAAGAGCCGTGAGTTTGCAATCCCCAAGACTTCGGCAAAGGGAGTCCCCAGATGGGCCAGGGTCTGGATCTGGATGGCATCCATCTGGATGGCAAATCAGGCTTTTGTTGCTCTGGATCCTTCTGGTTCGCCCTGCTCGGCACAGGGTCAGTGCCCGTGGCTGCCGCCGATGCGTTTCCTGGGAAGGTTAGCAGCCCACGCCTGGCTCCTTTCTCTTTGTTATGGTAAATCAATAAGCAAAAATCCAGCAGAGGTATAGCCCAGGAAACATATAGCAGAAGAAAACACCCAGCAGAGCTGTAATAGTGGGAGTGGTGAAGCTTGGTGGGGAGTTCAGAGCAGGCTGAGGCTACTGGATGGGAAGGTGAAGCGCAGGGAAGATAACCTGCGTGCAGGAATGAGCAGCAATGGGCTTTACCAGGCCGTTTCTACACCAATGTTCATTTTGTGAGTTTGTTTCCATCTTATTCCTCACTCTGCCCTCCAAATTCATCCTAATATCTTGGGGAAACTGAGGCAGCCCAGCAAAGTAACTCCATGGCAAGCATTTGGCTATGAGTGACCTTACCTGTACCAGCTACTTCTCCTGCAGCGGGCCATACACACCAGTAATCCCAGCTGGGATTCCAGTTGGAAATCCCCAACCTTTCAGGCCAGCCATGTGCTGTAACCATCTCAAGAGGGATCAAGACCTGAAGGCTACAGTCTGGATGCTTTCTCCTGGGGTCTTCCATGGCATCCCAGCACTGCCATTGCAGCGCATCCAGGAAAAGAAACAAATCACCTTTTTTCCTCATTCCCCTCCTCTCCAAGAGGCAAAAGAATGTTTCTGAAAGTCAATGCTACTCAATAGCTCCATGCCAATAGGAAAGGAGATGGCAGACCCACCAAACATCAGGAACCAGAGTGTTGAGCTCTCAGGAGCAGCAGGTCTCTCCTCTCTTGCCTGCCTGGCTCATTCATCCCCTACTCTCACACTCCTGATCTCACGACAGCTGCTGGAAACAGACTCCTTTGAGAGCAACTGGTCCATGGTGTGATGTCAGCTATCTCCTTGCCTTTTGTGAAGAGGGTGAGTATGGGGGGGTTTCCCCTTTATCCTTGCCAGCTGAGCAAATCTGAGCCTTCTGACGAGGGGCCACCTTTTTTTCCTACTTTTCACAGACCCCCTGCAACCCTACAGCCTCTCACTTGGTGTTTTCAGAGGTCTTCCATGCTGTCTGGAGGTGGAACCTTGTCCTACACTGCTGTCTCTACAGATCTATGGCTACAAAGGGCATGAAGGGCATGGCTTGGGCTCACCGATAACAGAACCCTTCAGAGATGTTGCTAAAAACCCCGGTCACAGCACATCTCAAGTTTGGGTCAGGCTCTGGAGCGCTCTGTGTTCTCCGGTGAGGATACAGCAAGTGTGAACTCAACCGACTATGTTTCTCAGGGGCTTTTAGAAGCCTTCCCTGGAGTAATCCATCAACTCCTGGAGCACCCACAGACTGCCAGTGGAAAACAATGACCTCAGGCATGTTAATGCATCCACGTATGGAGTCAACATCCTATAGCGTGAGGTGCTCAGGGGGTAGGACATCGTCCCCGCCACCTCCGGCAGGAAGCCAGGCGAGAGAAACCGGACTGAGACAGAGGAAAGTGTGAAACAAAGGGTCATAACCACTGCTCCTTACAAAGCTGTGGAGAAAGGAAGGAAGAGATGTGTGCAAGACCTACCCTGTACGAAGAGGAAGATGGTATCAGAGTCCTTTGGGAGGGGTGTCTCCTCCCCTGCAAAGCAGAGCTGGAGACAAGGCTGGAGGGCTTGTATCTAGAAGGTTTGCACCTATGTGATCACAGAATCATGGAATGGCATGGGTTGGAAGGAACCTTTCAAGGCCATCTAATGCATCCCTGCAGGGAGCAGGGACATCTGCAACTGGAGCAGGTTGCTCAGAGCCCTGGCCAACCTCACCTGCAATGGTGTCAGGGATGGGGCAGCCACCACCTCTCTGGGCAACCTGGGCCAGGCTCTCACCACCCTCACTGGAAAACATTTCTTCCTTCTCTCCAGTCTGAATCTCCCTCTTTCAGTTTAAACCCATCACCCCTTGTTCTGTCCCAACAGGCCCTGATCAAAAGCCTGTCCCCATCTTTCTGACAGGCCCCTTGAAGTCCTGAAAGGCCACCAGAAGGTCTCCCTGGAGCCTTCTCTTCTCCAGGATGAACCCCCCCAGCTCTCCCAGCCTGGGCTCCCAGCAGAGGGGTTCCAGCCCTCCCAGCATTGCTGGGGCTCCTCTGGCCCTGCTCCACCAGGTCCCTGTCTCTGCTGTGCTGAGGACTCCAGAGCTGGCCCCAGCACTGCAGGGGGGTCTCTCTCTCTCCCCAGAGCCCTGGGAGCAGAGGGGCAGGATCCCCCCCTCAACCTGCTGGCCTTGGTGACAACCACTCTCAGGTCATCTGCTACATGTCCCAACTTCTACACAGTGGACAAATCACTCCCAAAGCAAAGCAGGCAGCTGGATTCCCATTGTACAAACCCAATGAGTACTTGCACCATCACCCAAGGAGCAGGAGCTCTTAGGCACAGCCCTGCAGCCCTTGTCCCTGAGAAGTGGGCAGAAGATAACCAAGGAGAAACTCCCAGAGGTCAGCACCAGCCACCCTCTGCCAGGGCACCCGGAGCAGGTTGGGAGAGATGTCGGGTCTCCCAGGGTGCTGAGCTGGGCTGGCCCCAGCTCATTGTGTTTGGGGAAGGCGTCGAGGGCAGCTGACCTTACGTAACCAGAGAACAAAGTGGCTAAATAAAAACTGGAGCTGGGAACGGGCTGCGGAAGTGGGACACGACTTTCCTGACTAATCAACCAGCATCTGAAGGAAACCGACCTCAATGGCAGGGAAACAACTGCATAAACACATCCCAAGGGAAGAAAGGGAGCGAGAGGAAGGGGGGGGAAGACCACGGGGGGCACCAGCCTCTTCCACCACCCCTCCTGCTCTCTCCGTTCGGGTGGCAAAGGCTGAAGTGCTGAGATGGAGAGCGCAGCACGGCAACCTGCTGTGAGCTCCAGGGTTTTAAGGAGCACCCACACTCCTTTACCTGCAAAACCAACAACTGCACGCTCAGGTGGGCCCGAGAGAGAGGTAGGAGAGGAGTGGACCCCAGATGGCTCCACAGCTCTCCTCCCACTGCCGGCTGCGATGGCATCTTGGTCAAAAGCGAGATGAAGGGAATGGAGCAACGTAACCCTGGGGAGAAGTGCTGGAACCCAGCAGCTTCCTCCCCCGTGGTGCAATAGCGTCCTACTGCCAATAAAGCATGAGCCAAGGCACGCTAGCCAGGGAGGTGTGCTTGGGGAACACTCCAATGCCTCCCAGTACGAAAGCAGTGACCCCAGCAAGGGGCACACCCTCTCTTCGCTGCCAGCACCTCGTGGGTTTAGCCTGGGAAGGGCTGTACTCACAAACACATCAGCGTTGGGGTCCCGAGCTCCCACCATACATCACTAGCCCAGGACCCTGCACAGACACAGGTTTCCACCAGTGGCCTTCCTGCTCCAAAGCTCGCCCCAGTAACCCTCTGATAAAAAGAGTCTTTTCCAAAGCCTCTGCTTTTCCAGGAGAGTCCTGGACCCCTCAATTCCCCGGGGAACCGGAGCCCAGTGGCCGACCCAGCCTCAGCTCTGGGTGGTCAGAGGCAGACGGGATTGGGGCCACGTTAAGCGTCCAAGGCCAACGAACCGGCTCCTTCTCCCCTCCCCAGCAACATCTGCCTTTGGGTAAAAGCCAACATCCCTGGAAAGCTCAGCCCCGAACAGATTTCCACAGAAACAATTTTCTGGTGCATCACACGGAAAAGTAAGTAAGCGAGGAAGCCAGAGCCCCTTAGGACCTGCCTGAGGGCAAGTTGCCCCGCGCTGGGGGCAAGAGGAGCTCTGGCTCCAGCAGATCTGCTCGATGTGAGGAGAGCCAGACTCTCTTCAACCGTTCCACTTGAACAAGCGAAGCCAAGTTGCTCTTCCAGATAGCTAACAGGGGCCGCGGCAGCCGTTAGGATCCACACCATCCAGCCTGCTATTTTTAGCTCATCCAGAAGGAAGGAAACCTCAGACAACCACCAGCGTGAGCTCAACTGCAGCTCCTCAGCTGCTTGGCCGGCACCGCAGGAGCTGCTCCACCCAGGCGGTCTCACTTGTGACACGGGGAGGGAGGGATGAGACCCGCAGAGGGCTCGGCGAGGTCGCCAGCACTTGGGCCCCCACCGCTCCGCCGCAGAGCTAACGCGCCAAACAGGTAGATCTGCAAGAAGAAAACCCATTGCACCCCGAGCAACCCACAGCCGGTTGCTGGCACAGATGTTCCTAAGCTCAGGGAGGGGCGAGCGACCGCGGCTCTTCGGAGGAAACAAAGCCTGGGGAGCGGAAAGAGAAGCCTCTCTCTCCAGCCGTGAGCTTTGCGGCGGCCCAGCCTTGGCTCCGCCGTCAGCCTGCGATCCAGAGCTGCCGTGAAACGTGCTTTTGGCTGGGACGACCTGGCCTGCCCAGTACAACGGGGAGGCCCTTAAATAGCAGCAGCGAAGGAGAAAGGGCGGCCAAGCAAACAGACAAGAGAAGAGTGGAAAAAAAAAAAACCATTCCTGATGTGGTGGGATAATTAATGAAAGGCTTTTTTTTTTTTCTAATCCCCCACATCTCCAGAAAATAGGACTGCCCTTTCTCACCTCTTCCCCGAGGTTCTGCTGGACTCTCACAGCAACGCTGATCTGGGCACCCCTGAAGAGGCAACATCACAGACACAGACTGACCCCCCCTACAGATCTAGCCACATTGGATACCTGGGCTCACAACCAGCATCCCACCCTGAACTGATTTTAGGTCTTTGAAGGCTTTTACAAGGAGAAAAGAGGCTGGTACCCAAGCTCCTGTAAAAACTAGGACAATAATGACATCCCTCTACACCAGCCTTTGCCGCATCCTGCTGCTAAACAGAGTCCTAAATCCCCAAAACACAAGCTAAAGGAAAGAGCAATAAAGCTAAAAGCAGTGTCCTGGTCAGCGCTGTGGCAGACTCGATCCTTGAGCGATGCCAGGGAGCAGGGGGGATGGATTTATTACTGTGAGAGGCTTCTCCAACTGCCTGAGCCAATCTGACTGGGGCCACCGAGCGAGCCCTGGGAGGGATAGAAGTGTGGCACTCACCAGAGGAGCTCAGCTGGCCAGCCCTGGCTGGGACGTGAAGCTCCACTGGGCCAGGTCGCACATCGGAGCTGTCGGAGGGACCAGTACCCTCTGTCTGTCCCGCTGGGGAAGAAGCAATCTCAGCCAGCACCTCCAGGTCCTTCAGGATAACCTGCAGAGAGAGGGGTGGCACGGGGTGAGCACGCACAGGGTGGGGATGCTAACAGGGTCAGCTTTCCCTGCACAAACCCAGGGCCAGAGAGGGTGACATGGGAAGCAAACACCAAATCCTGGTGCACAAAGAAAGGTGTAGAGGAAACAAGGCTCCCTGTGATGTTCAAAGGGGAAATTTCAAACGATTGCAGAGGGGATGGGGCAGGAAATAGAGGGGGGAGGGGGGAAGAAAAAAAAAGTTTCTACTCTGTGAGTCCCAAAGGAGAATATGAAATTACCTGCCCTGCAGTGCTGGGGCCAGCTCTGGAGTCCTCAGCACAACAGAGACAGGGACCTGGTGGAGCGGGGCCAGAGGAGCCCCAGCAATGCTGGGAGGGCTGGAACCCCTCTGCTGGGAGCCCAGGCTGGGAGAGTTGGGGGGGTTCAGCCTGAAGAAGAGAAGGCTCCAGGGAGACCTTCCTGTGGCCTTTCAGGACTTCAAGGGGCCTGTCAGAAAGATGGGGACAGGCTTTTGAGCAGGGCCTGTTGGGACAGGACAAGGGGTGATGGGTTTAAACTGAAAGATGGAGATATAGACTGAAGAGAAGAAATTTTTGATGCTGGTGGCGAGAGCCTGTCCCAGGTTGCCCAGAGAGGTGGTCACTGCCCCATCCCTGGCACCATTGCAGGTGAGGTTGGCCGGGGCTCTGAGCAACCTGCTCTACTTGCAGATGTCCCTGCTCCCTGCAGGGGGTCAGAATAGATGAACTTTAATGTTCCCTGCCAACCCAAACTACTCTGTGATTCTATGAAATTAACCAAATTTACATATCAGGAGCAGGGTTGGCTTCTTCCCTCTCCCCACTTTGAGGAAGTCTGAGCTTTGCTTTCCCACACCCCTTCACAACTGCAAATGTGGCACATCAGCAAGAGCATGAGGATGTTCTTGGGGGCACACAGCAGCCTGCCCCCCCTGCACCCTGGGCAGAGCAGGCTCAGGATGATGATTCTGAGCTGCCATCAGGATTTCAGAGCTCTCGCCTTCCAGAGATCACTGAATTAGTCTATAAATAGCATTTCTGGAGAAGTTATTACAGGGTGGGGGTTTTTTTTCTCCCTCTCGTCCTCAACCCTTCTCATGTCTCAGACTATTTTGGGTCCCCCTTCACTCAAACGCCCTTGGGTTTAGATGTTTCATCAGCCATCCCCAGTGCTCTGAGCACAGCGGGGCTGTGCAGAGCAGAAAGGCTGCCAAGATGGGCTGATGGCACGTCTAACCCATCAGCATCCAGCACAGCTCCTCCCGGACCACCCTTTGCACCCCAGGCTTTCCTCATGTTCTCACAAGGCATCTTCTTGAGGAGCTGCAGGTATATGGGAATTTTAGCTTCTGAGCTACCCAAGAAAACCCTTCCCCCTGAAAAAAACAACAAAATATGGCTTTCTTTGATCATGCAGAGCTTGCACTTATGACCCCTGCAAATCAGAAAGAGGAGCTCCTGGCTTTCTCTGTGCAATTATCTTAAGCTGGGTGGAGGGTTTTTTTTTGTAATTAGGGCTAATTTTGAAGCCCAAACAACCTTTAAGCCTGCAGCAGAGCATCCAGGCTTGGGTGCAGAGCCATGGGGAAGCATCCTGCCACAGGTACTGCGAGGCTCCAGCATGCTTGGGAAGACCCTATACCTAGAAACATGATTGAGTCCCAGCTCACAGCTCCCCCCGGGATGAAAATACGTAAGGTAACAACTTATGCAATGAGAAGCTATGATGTCACTGTCCCCAAAGAATAGGGCACCCCTGTGATGCTGCCAAGGATGGGACTTTGTTGCCATCACGGGACATCGCTGCCACTGCCGGCCTTCATCCCCTCCCAGGGAAGTGACGGGGTCCTCAGCAGAGGAAAGACCTCATTTCTCCCTCTCTGCCCAGCTCTGCAGGGCTTTCAAGCATCAGTGGCTCAGCTAAAGCAATGCTGGTGGTGTTTCGTTTCAAGCAGAAGATGCCCTTGAGCAGAGCTCGGAACATCTGGTCTCCTGAAGCCCTGGGTAGATTCTCTGGTGGCTAATCATGAGGCTCAGGTGAACTTGCAGCCTTCCAGCAGAGAAAAGCACTCGCTTGGATCTCAACCTCTCACAGCTGGGGAAACACTTGTAGGGGTTTCCAACTTTCACTGTCTTAGGCTAAAACTGGCAAAGAGACTCAGGGCTTGGCTACCAGGGCTGGCAGGCAGGTGAGAGCCGGGGCTCTCATTCACACCACTAATTTTCATAGAATAGTTTTCGTTGGAAGAGAGCTTTCAGATCATTGAGTCCAACCATTACCCCAGCACTGCCAGGGCACCACTAACCCATGTCCCTCAGCACCACATCTCCACAGCTTTGAAACCCCTCCAGGGACCATGGGGAATCCACCACTGCCCTGGGCAGCCTGGGACAGCCCTTCACAACCCACGTGGGGAAGAAATTGTTGCTCAGGTCCAACCTAAACTTCCCCTGGTGCCACTTGAGGCCGTTTCCTCTTGTCCTGTTGCTTTTCTTGGGAGTAGAGAGCAACCCCACCTGGCTCCAGCCTCCTGTCAGGGAGTTGTCAAGAGCCAGAAAATCTCCCCCAAGCCTCCTTTTCTCCAGACTAAACAAGGCCATATTCTGCTGAACCCAACACAAGCAGGAGCCACGGCCATATGTGGCTGATACACAGCAGAACCCAGTCACGCACAGTTGCTGCCCTGCTGCATTCACTGCTGCCCTGATCCTTCCATCCAGCCCAGCACTTGGGCTATCATCTGATGTCAACTTTGCCAGCACCTCCTACAGCATCAGAAAATGGGACCAAGACCTTGGGCTGGGCAGAAACCACCCCTGCTGCCTCCTAAAGCATTTAGAGCCATGTCTTACACCATGAGAATCATAGAGTAAAAGAACACCAGGTTAGAAGGTACTGCCAGGAACATCTGGTCCAACCTTTCTTGGGAAAAACACCATCTAGACAAACACCCTGAATCTTAAAGGGCTCCAATGCTGGGGACTCCACCACTTCCCTGGGAAGATGATTCCAATGACTGATGGCTCTTGTGAAAAGTTTTCCTTGTGTCCAATTGAAATCTCCTGATGAGTAACTTGTACCCATCACCCCTCTTCTTTTCCATGTGACTCCTCCTAAAAAGGGAGTCTCCATCTTCTTTGTAGCCACCCGTTAAAGGTCAAATACTTAATCTTAGAGGTCAAATTCTTAGTCCAACCTCCCCAGAACTGTGGGCTGAGTCCCACCTCTGAGATGCTGCTTGAGCTTGGGATGCTCTGGTCAGGCTGCCCGGGCAGCAGTGACCAGCACCACTGAGGGTATGGTGGGACCTCTTGAGCACTGGAGAGGTTAAGGGGTGTCCCCACCAAGCCAGCTGTGTAGGTCCCAGGCAGGAGGATGAAAAAAAACCCCCAGTGTAGGCTGCATTTTCCAACTGAAAACTAAGAAGGAAATAAAAATCAGGAGGGACGGGTGCAAAAACACCTGGAGGAAGAGGAAGAGCTGCGAGGCCCTGGGGTTCTCCAGCCGTGGGAAAGAGGCAGGGAGCTCTGGCTCCTACTGCTTCTTCCCCGCACGCTCCGGAGTGGGTTCCCAGCTGGGAACAGAGGAAAGCCGGGAGCGCTTGGTATGCGCTGCACATCCCTGCGCTGAGCAAAGCTGGAGCCAGCGGCTGGCTTTGTGCGAGCGAGGAGGTTGTAAGAAAGCAATATCCTGCCATTGCCATGGCAACGGGCTGGCTGCGCCAGGAGCCAGCGGGTCCCATCCGTCAGGAGCTGAGCGGCCGTTGGACCCGAAAGCGCTGGGAGCACAAGGGCCGGAGCCGTTCCCTGCTGCTGGGCGAAGGCGTGATCCCGGAGGAGCAGCCACTGAGGATGTTTTCCCAGCCCAGAAGGGATTTCCACAGAGGTTTCCCAGTGGTGATGAGGTGTAGGGTGGTGGGTCCCTGCTCCAGGCAGGTTAGCATGAACTGGAAGGATTAGGATGGATGGGGAGACCTGGCTGACAGTGTTCCCAGCACTGGGATGAAGAGCAGCAAGGAAAGGGGTGAGCTCTTTACACAGCCAGGGGACAAGGAGCAGCTTATTAGATGGTTATAAATAAGCTGTTATAAATAAGCAGCTACTTCTCCTTCCCAGGAACCGGCAGGATTTTGCCCTGTACTGCCCCTCCAGAGCACGGATTTCGAGGGCACACACAAAACCCTTGGTCTCTCCGGCTTTTGCAGATCTAGGTCAGGTTAATTTGCTGCTTGTTCTGGTTGAACGGAGCTGAGACCGGCTCTGCTGGCGGTGGCCCGGGGGAAGAGCAGCCCCCGGATGGTGTGCGCTGGATGGGACGCACCTCTTGCGTGCAAAGCATTGCCTTGATGATCTCAGGGGGGAATGTGCCTCTGGCTAAAACGCTGGACTGGCCCCAGAACATTGCAAAGGCAGGAAGGGGAGGTGACCCCAAATCCACTGCAGATCCCCGATGAGCAAGGCTTGGCACCCTCCAGCACCTGCTGACTACCAGGACACCGGGGCAGGCTGCAGCAGCAGCTCCTGGGGCACCCATGATGGCAAGGAGAAGGACTGAGCTCCCAAGGATGCTGTCCTTACTGGTATTTATGGAAAAGGGAAGTGCTCACAGGTGGCCTTGGATGTTCCCGAGGGTGGGTATTCCCCGAGCGGTGAAACAGGGCACACGCCACCAGGGACGAGGTTATTCTTGCCAAGGGGCAGATGAGAATTCAGCTGACGCATGACAGAAACCAAGAAGGTTAAAGGCTGCAAAGCACTTCTTCAAAGTGGACCGAGATTAGGGAGGCTGTGGAAAACCCCACGGCATGACCAGGCTGTGGAGGAGCAACATGGTGTGGACCAGGAAAGCTGAAGATGCTGCTGGGTGCTTCCTCCAGCTCCACCACTTGAACGCAGCCCCTCGCTGCCACAGCGTCCACCGAGACTTCCCCAGAGGTCTTAATTTAATTTGAATTATAGTTTTTTTTACCTTTCCCTCCAAACCTTTTAGCCGTAGCCAGGGAAGGGGAGGCAAGCACGGGCAGGCAGTCCCAGAGCCAAGAGCAGCCAGCAGCGAGGCTGGCCGAGCCCCAGACACACACGGTGTGAAAAGCAAACTTGCGTCCCCCCCGCTCCCTCCGCCTCCACCGGCTTTAAAGACAGAAAAAGAAAAGAAAACCCACCATTAATCTTCCCACACCAATTTAAACGAATCTCTTTTCAGGTCCCCGGCACGGCAACTTTTATCCCCTGATCTTGCCAAGACCTTTTTCTTCTCTTCCCTTTACAGCCGCTGGGTTTCAGCCGGTGGCCGGGAGAGGATGGGGAGCGGAGAGGAGGCACCAGGGCTGGGGGCTCCTCCTCACCTCCCCAGGGCAGATCCTGCTAGCACACACTCACAGCGTCACCGAACACGGCAGGAGGTAGGGGGTTCCTGGACAATACAGCCACAAGCACCCAAAACTAAGCTGCAGAACTCCCCATCCTCCCTCCTGCTTCGGCAAATCCTTCATTGGTCCCTCCGTGAGCCTGGTCCTCGCACTCCCACAGCAGCCCGAGCGCTGGCACAGGCTGGGAGAGCTGGGGGGGTTCAGCCTGGAGAAGAGAAGGCTCCAGGGAGACCTTCTTGGGGCCTTTCAGGACTTCAAGGGGTCTGTCAGAAAGATGGGGACAGGCTTTTGAGCAGGGCCTGTTGGGACAGGACAAGGGGTGATGGGTTTAAACTGAAAGAGGGAGATTTAGACTGGAGAGAAGGAAGAAATGTTTTCCAGTGAGGGTGGTGAGAACCTGGCCCAGGTTGCCCAGAGAGGTGGTGGCTGCCCCATCCCTGGCACCATTGCAGGTGAGGTTGGCCAGGGCTCTGAGCAACCTGCTCCAGTTGCAGATGTCCCTGCAGGGGTTGAATTAGATGCCCTTTGAAGGTCCCTTAGCACTCAAACCATCGTAGGACAGGGATTGCCTCTCCTCCATGGCAGACAGGTTTTCTGTGGTTTTACTCTGCTCTCTGATTTCACCCAAGAACGCCACAAGCACCACCTTGAGCCCAGACAGCCAGCTTGCCACTAGTTGTTAGGCATCCCTATGAAATGTATATGCATCTGTATACTCAAGCCATGAAATTATGGTCTGGAACAGGTGCCGAGCCAAGAAGCTCTCTGCAGATCGTGCTCCTCCCAAAACACTTTCCGTTCCTGAACAGATCATCTTTCAACCCAGTGACCTCACAAGGCCTCGAGTTCTTGGAGAAAACATCACCTCACCCTGCTTCTAGACTTCTGCTCCTTCCACGTCCACCAAGCTGGGCTGACCACATCTTCCACCATCCGGCTGAAATTATATATCCCTCTCTCCACTCCCCCATTTCAGGCCAGAGCTCAACCTCAGCAGACCTTCCCTCTTGAAAACAAGTAGTCTCCCCGCTTCGATGACTCGTAGCTTTGGGTCTTGCTCCAGAGAAGCTTTACCACCAAACAAAAAGAAATTAAAAGCCAGGCATATGTACATTAGAGCTCTCCTCCTCACAGCCTTCACACTCTCTGCATTGCAGAGGGTCACGACGTTTCGGCCACAGCGAATTAAAGGCTGGGAGCTGGAGCACAACGGGTCCAAAACCAACAAAGCAAAGCTCCAAACCACACTAAGAGAGCTCATCGCTCTGGCACAAGCTTTTGTTCAACTTCATTGTACTGGGAATTGGGCACACTTGGAGAAGTTTGCTGGGATTTAGCACAACGGCACAGCTCAGAGAGCTGGGCAGAGACCTGGGCTTCCAAACCCTGCCGAGCTGCAACAGGACATGCAGAAGTTAAGAGCGAAGGAGAGAGAGGAATACCAGTATGCCACCATGCCTGGGGTTCCTCCTCTCCTAGTTGAAAACTGGAAACCCCAGAGAGGAGCAGTGCTTCAGCTTCTCATGGAGAAGTTGGCTTGAAGGCCATGCAAATGTTCAAATCCATCACGACCTCCACAGGCTGTGGTAGCCCAGGGTTGGCCATCCCTCTCTAGGGAAGGGTACCAACCCTTGTCCGGTGCCAGGAGGAGACTTCTCAAGATGTTCTAGGAGACAGAGCTGCAAACAGCGAGCTAAGAAACCATTTGGATCTTCTCGCTGTATTCAGAGCCTCGCCAGGCCGCTGCATAAACACAGGTAGGTTTTCACGTCGGCAGAGTTGAGAGGAAGCTGGAGTCTATCCTGCTTCACATCAGGCACCCGCTCCACCTCCTGCGTCATTCCTGCATGAGTCAGACAAAAGTCCCAGCACAACTTCCAACCCCCAGCGAGATGGAGAGGAGCAGATAAGCAAACAGGAATACGCTCAGCCGTAAAGAAACAACTCCACTTGGAGACAGAGAAAGGAAAACAAAGCCAAGAGAGAAATCCAGCAGCGTCACTGCCTCATGGTTTTCTCCGAGATCCCCTCACCGCCTGCTGTGTCCTCCTGAACTCATCACCCAGGGCCTGACAGGAAGGACCTGGGAATGGAACAGCTGCACCAGAAGCTGCCTTTGCACCAGGAGCTTGAGGAGGGTGATAATCTGAAGAACAGGTCATCTCCCCAGCAGTGCCTGCCAGAATGGGGCTTTTAACCTGCAGGTGGAAAGGTCCAACCCACTGCTCCCAAAAAGCATCTGGGCTTGGGCTTTTCACCTTTCCTAACATCAGTTCTTCAATCAGGTATCAGGGTTGAGCCTCCACACCGACAGAAAGACCAACTTGTGCAGAAAAACCCACTCCCAGCAGGATCCTGAGAGTCTCAGAGCTCTAAGGAAGTTTTTAAGCACTTAAATTTTAATCAGGGCCGTTTCAGGATTGCCTTCAAAACCAGGACGGAGCATCTCCCTGCCGGGGAAGTGCGGGAAGCAACACGAGGTGACGCAGTGCAGCAGTACAGCATCTGACAGCCAGGAACCCTCTGTCTCCACTTGTCTCCATATCAAAGGGAACTGCTCACTTCAGCTTCGCTCCAACCTCTCCGTGCCGCCTTTGTGAATCTTAACTAGGGCTCTTGACCACCTCTCCACCAGTGCAGGAGAACTGGGTAGGACGGGGAGCAGGAGAGAAGGCAGAGATGACTCAGGATGCCTCAGATGCATCATGAGATACCAGCGCCTGTTCGGCTTGGCAGAGGTGGTGCAACAACTTGTGCTACTTGAAGGATAAAAACAGGCACGACAACTGAAGGGGCACAGAGCTGGCTCCATCCAGCACCAGTCTCACCTTGCTTCAGGCTCAATTGCTAATGGCAAGTGAACAGAGAGACTCAGAGCAGCTCAGCAAAATCAAACTGTGAAAATAATCTTGGAATCCTACGATGGTTTGGGTTAGAAGGGACCTTGAAAGGCCATCTAGTGCAACCCCCTGCAGGGAGCAGGGACATTTGCAAGTAGAGCAGGTTGCTCAGAGCCCCGGCCAACCTCACCTGCAATGGTGCCAGGGATGGGGCAGCCACCACCTCTCTGGGCAACCTGGGACAGGCTCTCACCACCCTCACTGGAAAACATTTCTTGCTTCTCTCCAGTCTAAATCTCCCTCTTTCAGTTTAAACCCATCACCCCTTGTCCTGTCCCAACAGGCCCTGCTCAAAAGCCTGTCCCCATCTTTCTGACAGGCCCCTTGAAGTCCTGAAAGGCCACAAGAAGGTCTCCCCAGAGCCTTCTCTTCTCCAGGCTGAACCCCCCCAGCTCTCCCAGCCTGGGCTCCCAGCAGAGGGGTTCCAGCCCTCCCAGCAGTGCTGGGGCTCCTCTGGCCCCGCTCCACCAGGTCCCTGTCTCTGCTGTGCTGAGGACTCCAGAGCTGGCCCCAGCACTGCAGGGGGGTCTCTCTCTCTCCCCAGAGCCCTGGGAGCAGAGGGGCAGGATCCCCCCTCCCCTGCTGCCCACGCTGCTGGGGATGCAGCCCAGGGTGCCAGTGGCTGCTGGGTGCCAGCGCACGGGGCCGGCTCAGCTCCAGCTCCTCACCCCCAGCTCCCCCACGTCCTTCTCCGCAGGGCTGCTCTCCATCCCTTCACCCCCAGCCTGTGCTGATACCGGGGGCTGCCCCAACCCAGGGGCAGGACCCTGCACTTGGCCTTGTTGAACCTCATGAGGTTCACACAGAGCCACTTCTCCAGCTTGTCCTGGTCCCTCTGGATGGATCCCGTCTCTCAGTTGTGTAATGATTGTGCCTGAGCAAGGTCTTTCAGTCTGATGCAAAGCCCTGACTATCACTGACCCTCCAAAATCAAATTCTTCTTGAGATAGTGAGAAACAACCACTCCAAGACATCTTCAGGACAGATCAGAGAGTGACAGCCAGCCGCCAAACCTGGCAGGGGAGCCAGAGGTCCTGCAAGCACTGCACAAGGACATTCAACCTTGCTGGGAAGAAAACTGGAAGTGGCACTGCTGGAACCAGCAGCACTGCAGTGAAGAGAGCAGGAAAGCCCCCTGGACATGTGTGTGCACCACGTGCTACACCACACAACCTGGAAAGGGGAAAGAAATGCTTCCTCATCAGAGAGCTGATGGCTTAGCTCACAAAGAACTCCAGCCTGGGTGATCCTCAAGAGTTCCTGAGGATTCCAGTCTGCACCAGGACAACACCAACATGCACAGAAATACTCCACTGAGCAGGAGGTGATGGCTACAAGAGCACCCACGTCCCCTTTCCTACCAGGCACTGCCATGAGGGATTAGTTAGCTCAGTCTGTCCTCAGTGGTCCCAAAAATGTCCTCATGGCAGGACTATTCCTTCTACTATTTTGGTCATTTCTGTTTCCTCTGCAGAGAGCAGCAGTTCTGGTTGGGAGTCAGCTGAGCCATGGTGTTTAATAAATTGACTTGACTATGGATTTCCTTTAAAAAAAAAAAAAAAGCAAACCAACCCAAACCCACCCAACCCTCCAAACATTTAAATAAACAGAAGACAGGATTAAATAAATCAGCTTAAAATCACTTTCGAGCCATTCCCAGTTATGTCACATGGAAGGAAATGCATCACCAGGGTCCTTTTCTTCACTGCTTCTTTTTTTTTTTTCAAATATTAATAAGCAGTGTAATTGCAACATGACTCACTGCGCTCTCCTGCCAAGCTGGAGACACTATCTGGGAGCTGCAGCTTTCTGGAGCGCTGCAAAGGCAGATGTGTGCGCGGGGACGCTCTGGGAAGGGTTTGCAGAGTAAGCAGCAGGGTATGGAAAATGGCCAGGCACCCACTTGCCTTTGCAAATCATTCCCCCTTCCCTCTTCACGACCTCCTCATGCACAGGACCGGCGGTGGGGTTGGGGTTTGATGTGTGATTCAGATACCACAAAGAAGGTCTGGGCTGAGAAAGCAGCCAGGCTCATACGCAGCTCTGGGTAAGAGGTGTCCAGCTGATGGCAGAACTGCTACCAGTGCCTGGGCAAGCTGTGTGTCAAAGCTGCTGGACTCCCACCCAAGCACTAGAAGTCACAGAATTATTTTGGTTGGAAAAGACTTTTCAGATCATGGAGTCCAACCATTAACGCAGCACTGCCAGGGCACCACTAACCCATGTCCCTCAGCACCACAGCTCCATGGCTTTGAAACCCCTCTAGGGATCATGGGGACTCCACCACTGCCCTAGGCAGCCTGGGCCAGTCCCTGACAACCCTCACAGGGAAGAAATTGTTGCTCAGGTCCAACCTAAACCTTCCCTGGGACAAATTGAGGCTAGTTTCTCTTTTCCTGTCTCTTGTTCCTTGGGAGAAGAGCCCAACCCCACCTGGCTCCAACCTCCTGTCAGGGAGTTCTCAAGAAGGTGGTCTCCCCTGAGCCTCCTTTTCTCCAGGCTGAACAACCCCAGGTCCCTCAGCTGATCCTCACAACATTTGTGCTCTAGACCCTTCCCCAGCTCTGTTGCCCTTCTCTGGCCACGCTCCAGCCCCTCAATGTCCTTCTGGGAGTGAAGGGCCCGGATTTGAGAGGCAGCCTCCCTTGTGCCCCAGTCCTGCTGGCCACACCAGTGCTGACATAAGCCAGGATGCTGGTGGCCTTCTTGGCCACCCAGGCACACTCTGGCTCATCTTCAGCCATGTGTTGACGAACCCCACCCAGGTCCTTTCCTGAAGGGTGCTTTCCAGCCACTCTGTCCCATCCTGGAGTGCTGCAGGGGGTTGTTGTGTCCCAAGAGCAAGACCCGGCCCTTGGCCTCATTGAACCTCATCCCACCAACCTTGGCCCATCAATTCAGTCTGTCCAGACCCCCTGTAGAGCCTCTTCTACAATAAGATCAACACCCCTGCCCAACTGGGTGTCATCTGCAAATAGACTGAGGGTGCCTTGATCCCCTCAACCAGATCACTGATAAAGATATTAAAGAGAACTGGTCCCAGTACTGATCCCTGGGGACACCACTTGTGACAGGCCACCAACTCAGCTCAACTCTATTCCCCACCCCACTCTGGGCCCAGCCAGGTTTTTCCCAGTGAAGAATCTATCCATCCAAGTCATGAAAAGCTATGAGCTCCAGGGTACAGTGGAGAGGGGGAGAAGATGCCAAAGGTGCCAAAATTCAGACGCCTGGAACCAGAGAAGAGGGTGAGGAATAGAGACAAGGAAACAGGATGATGGTGCAGCAGCCTAGGAGATGAAGAGCCCTGCAATGGCAGAAGAGTGCAGGCAGAGCAAGTTGGCTCATTCATCGCTGCCTGATTTTCTCTGCTTGCTTCCAAGCCAAGCAGTTCACAGCCAACCAGATGCCACCGGGCACTTCCTGCAGCCCCATGAGTGGTGGGTGCTGCTGAACCACCTCAGGACTCGGATCTCGCAGCGCTGGCCGGGCATGATCCCCCTCACATCTCTATGGAGCTGTAGCAAGATGCCCAAATTCCCACTCACCAAGGACCTGACCAGGACCCAGCCTTGTGGGGAAGACACCAGGTCTGGGACCTGAAGCACCAGCTGGCTTCCCAGGCAGGTGAAAAGGATTTTTAGGAGTAGGCTTTGAAGGATCAGCTCTTGGAGACGGAGAGGAAGGTTTAGACAGAGGGTCCCAAATACACCAGTCTGAGATGGCTGAGCTTTCAGCCAAGAAGTTACCTGTAGGCTCTGTGTTGGGTCTTCTTCAGTTTAGCCAACAAGGTTAAGGTCCCCAGTGCCAACACTGGCCAAGCCTCACAAAATCTCTTGGTTCACCCCAAAAAATCCAAAGCCCAGCTAAATATGGAGACTGCAAGCTTTCAGAAGGACTTCTGCAGCACTTACCTCATCTGACTCGTCTGAGAGGGTCCGCAGCAAGATAGGGAAGAGGCTGTCGGTGTGTCGGAACATCTGGAACCAGAAAGATGGATGGCATCAGTCCTACAGGCCTGTTCACCCCCTGCCACAGGAACCTTTGCCCCAGGGGAGGCTGCTGAAAGCTTCACCAGCGTTTTCCACCTGCGCTGAAGAGCTTTTCTCCCTTAAGCTACTGGGTGTGCAACCAAAACCTCAAAAAAAGTAGGTGGACACTTGGTTGCAATGCTGCCGAGATGACTACAGCCAACTCAAAGGCAAGGAGCAGGCTGGGAGCAGAGAAGCTCAGTGAGTCCCTGACATACCTTACGAGGAGTCTTGATGTACAAGTGGTAGAGCCATTTCAGGACCGCGATTCTGGTCATCATCCCAATGGACGTGTCGTGAAGGTGGCAGTCCAGCACCTGAACTATTCCATCCAGGTTCAGGGTCACCTGCATCCTCTCGGAGCTGCACGGAAAGGAGAGAGACTGGTTCAGTGCTGTAATGTCCAACTCACTCCTCTCACAGCGGAGAGGTCTATGACACACCAGAGACTGCATCAAACATCTCAACTCAAGCCTTAAGAAACCTCAATTGTCCCCTTGGCCTGGCTCCTGCCCCACTCAGCCCCACATTTCTTATACTGTGCATCCAGATCTGTTCATGGCAAACCCAACAAGCATGCTCGTGTCTTCAAGAGTTATGATAACCAGGAAACAAGCTCCAGGCTTACAAGACTGTGGGGTCATGGCTAGGCATGACCAGGTTTGCCCAGGTGTCACAGGCAGCTTCTGACTGGCATTACAAGCTGGAGAAGCACAATGAGAGACGTGGCACACACCAAAAACTTGCTTTGGAAACCAAAAGAAATATTCCAGGCTTCGATGTTCGCCACTTTCCCAAACCAGCTGGTACCTACGCATGCCAAGACCCCACACTAGATGAATCCAGCACCGTGGCTGTGTTGAGAAACTGGTCAGTATTAACAGTCACCAGGTTTGGGGTTCAAAGACTACAGATCCATAAAATGCACTCAGAATTCAACTCAAGTTGGACCAGCTTAAACATCTCAAGAGAACATCAACCCACGTGTCTTCAAATTGCACTAGCTGGGACCACCCAACCAGGTGAGGACATCAGGTCTGCTGGGATGAGTAGAAACTGGAACTGAGGACTAGCAGATAGCACCTTGGCTGGCTGGGTTTTTGGGATGCAGCTCTTTGCTACATGGCTGTCTTGAGAACATCACCTTGTTTCCCAAAAGCCATCCCAAAAGATGAGAATAACTCTTGGACATCAACCAGGGATGAAAGCAAACAACCACCTCAGATCACCAGGATATTGCCTCTTCTCTAACACTGGCAGCCTCCAGACCCTTAGCTCTTACTGTCGTGAAAAACTCCCCCGTTTTTTCCCAACTACTTGGGAGCTGCACTGGGACAGGAGATCCCGACGCAGAAGAGGTCACATTACAGCATTTTTTTTGTCCTGTTTGTGATCCTGAAGTCCAGCTGATGGTTTCCCACATCCTCAAGAGCAATGAGGTGGGAAGTACCTGTCACAGGAGACCACGTTAAGGAGAGACAGTTGGACCCGAGATGATTGGAGCTGAGGTGGTCAGAGCAGACCTCCAAGAGGGAGCTGCACTCAAGAGCTAAGTCACTCCTGTCCTCTCCAAGCTCCTGAATTATTCAAGGCCGGACCAGGCTCTCGCTGATTGTTCCGGCGCGTGGAGCTGCTCTGCATCTCCTTTGATAAGGAATCCCGAGGGGCAGATTTCTCACGGTATAATTCGTGAGTAGAGCTGCAGCTTAACAGGATTTGATGTTCCCCGGGACAGGCGTCGCAGGGGGGGGAGGAGGCGGCCACGGCCCCGCGGTATCTCCCCGATTCACCCGCCTGGCGCAGCGGCCGCCGGGCTCTGCCAATTGTGTTTCCACTCAGACTCGGTTCTGCTTTGATGTCGCAAACGACCGCTGAGAGCCGAACGCTCCGACGTGCGGAACCGAGGGGAAGGAGGGAGCCCAGAGCGCAGGGAGACTGGGAGAAGGGATGTACGGCCAAGGGAGCACCTATCCCAGGAGACACGAGCCAGCCTGAAGCAGCCCCGTAACTGGTTTTCCTGCCAAACCAGCTCCTGCTGCAGCAGCCCAGCCTGCTGCCCACCTAGCACGGGCTTCCCAATGGATGAGAAGCACGAATCCTTGACCTGATTACATCTTCACACCAAAGCATGAATCGCCTGTGCAGGATGGGGAAAAAAAACCCTCAGGGTCTTGTGTGTTTTCAGATGGATGCAGCCAAATGGATGGCACAGAGAAGCCGGCCGGTTAGGAGGTGGCCTCGACGCTGTCACATCCACCAGCTCAGTGAGGCAGGCAGGGAGGAGAGGGGGTGGTATCATTAGAGGATAATGGTGGACTGCTGCCAGCACAGCAACGAGCCATTTCCAGCCTGGCTTATGCCAAAATAGCTCATGAAATCCCTTTCCCCAGCAATGCAGCACCTGCACGGGAGGGGGCTGTGGGCAGAGCCTGGGTGGTTCAAGCCAAAATCCACCCAAGCTGAGCCCAGGAGGTGGGTGGCAGTGCTGGGCTCACCTCAAGCCAGCCAGACCCTAGCTGTAGTTCCATGGGTACCACCACCCTCCAGCTCAGGTTGAGCTAGAAGGACTGGCAGGTGGGCAAAGCTCCTCGTTGGCCATCCCCTCCCCACATCTGCTGAGATAAACCTTTTAAGGGGGTTGCCAGTGGAGAAGCTGCTAGTTTACTCAGCACGGAACCAGGGCACTATCCCGAAAGGCAGGAGGTCCCACGAACGTGTGAAATCGGGCTAAGAATCTCCCAACCAACCACGCTCCTCTGCCCCTGGAGCGGCACCAGATTCCCGTGGGCTGCCGAGCATGGCAAGCGTGCCGCAGCTCCGGCTCGCTCCAGCTCTCCTTTAATCCCCAAGCAGCAGCAGTGATGGCATCGCATCAACGCCATCCTCCCCGGCTCCCAGCACCGGCATCTGCGGCAGATGTCACACGCGATCGCTTCCACCTAACCCACTACCCCAGATTCTCCTCCGGAGGATGAACGCGGCAGCCCCGGCACCGCCTCCGCGGCTCAACTGTCACAGCCAGAACGTGGGGTTGGGGTGGATCGAGCAACAATGGGAGCTGTACCAGGCTCTCGCTGCTGGAGACTGGTGCCTTTTGCTCCAGCTGAGCGGTGGGGCAGGAGATTCACAGCCCAGCATGCCCCCCCCCAGCCCAGAAAGCATCTTCCAGCACGGGAACAGAGCTGGCCTTCCCACCGTATTCACCCCACAGTGATGGTTTTCAGCCCGTGTCCCTTATTAAATCACTGTCTCATTTCTCCCCTTTCTTCAAGGGCTTCTGCCATCTCTCTCCTCAGCGGTCGCCTCTTCTCTGCCAACGCCTGATCTGTCATCTCCCTCCTGGCCTCCTGCCTGGCCCAGCTGCTTTCCTGACCCCATTTTCAGCCAAGGTTAAGGTCTAGGCCAGGCTCTGGCCTTTAAGCAGCCTTGCCAAGGGTGAAAATATCCAGGTTCTTTCACTGTGGGCCAAGTCACAAGGGCAGCTCCCATACGGGCTGGCAGCTGTGCTGCTCAATGGGCTCGAGCCAGGCCAGGAGGTAAATAGCTCCTCTCTGCTATTGGTCCCACAAGCTGTCGCTTTGTTGTCCTCCATCGCTCTCATTTCGGCGCTCTTGGCTTCCTTCTGCTTACTGCGGTTTCCAAGTCCTGGATCAGGGTGAGCTGATCTCCCAGGGAAGCAATGAGGCCAAGGTCTAGGCAGAGGCACCCAGTCCAACAAGCTGCAGATCACCAGGACAAGGGCTGGGGCAGCCTGCCCGAGGTCCCCCTTCAGCTCACCCAGTGGGATGCAGCAGCAGCAGGTAAAGGAACTCATCTCCTTGCTCCAGAATGGAGAGGACAACCAAGAGGAAAAAGCCTCCCTAAGAGGACACCCAAAAGCTGCAGCAAAGCAGACTCCACCTTACAAGCAACTGGAGAACAGAACTCCAAGGCAGGCTTGGGACATGGGCTCAAAGCAGCACTGCCTTCAACCAACCATCCCCTGGGTGCTGCGGGGCACCCAGCAGCATCCTGACCCTCCACCCAAGTGTCTGCCTCCTCAAGGAGCTACTCAGCTTGCCGGCTGCGCCCCAAAGGTGCATGGGGCTCCGAGCACAGGGTTACAGTGACTTCCAGCACAAAACAAACATCAACAACTTCAGCTTCGTACTAAGCCCCAACTGCCACCTTTAGAAGTCCAGTTGAAACATGGCCTTGTCCAGTTCAGCTGCATGGCAGCTGTTTGCCCTTTCTGCAGAGCAGTGAGTGGCTTTATGTGTCCATGTGCTGCTGAACACTACCCAAACCAAGAAGCCTAGCATAAGGAAGGACCACAAAGGCTCCTCTAGAGCTCCCCATATCCTTTATCTAGTTCGCTGAAGGATCATGATTCCATCACCCATGTTCAACTGCCATGAACCTAACCTGGGAAGGAAGTTGTCTCACAGAATCCCAGTGCTGTAGGGCTGGAAGGGACCTCTGGAGATCATCTAGTCCAACCCCCCTGCTCCAGCAGGGTCACCCAGAGCAGGGGGCCCAGGATCCCATTGTCCAGGCAGGTTTGGAATCTCTCCAGAGAAGGAGACTCCACAACCTCTCTGGGCAGCCTGGGCCAGGCTCTGCCACCCCAGCAAGTGAGTTTCTCCTCCTGTTCGGATGGGACTTTCTGGGTTCCAGTTTGCGGTCATTGCCCCTTGTCCTGTTTCTCAGCACCACTGACAAGAGTCTGGTCTGACTCTCATAGCCATAGCGGGGCTCAAGAACAAGTCTCTCTACAAAACAAGTCTCTCAGAGACATGAAGGGTCTCGCCTGCTGTCACAGAGGGTTTTCCCTGGTCTCAAACCATCCAGGTCTTGTACTGAAACTCCAATGCAGTTACAAGAGCCTAAAAGGCCCTTTCCAGCTGTTCCGGCCCAGTGACAGAGGAGGGACATCTGCATCTTCTCCTGCAGCAGCTCAGCCCGACGGAAGGAAGCCCGGGCTCTGCTCCAGCAGCCACACTTCCACCTCCCCTTCCTGATTCGGGCTTGCACCAGTGATTGCAGCATTGGTGGGGCAGTGAGGCCACGGGAAAGCTCCAGTGCCTCTGAATCACAGTTCTGGACCACTTCCAATGATAGATTTTGTAGCAGAAGCTGGAAGCGGGGACTCCCACCTGCACGGGGACCCCCATGGTCTCTCCATCCCCGAGCAGTCAGGCTCTCGTGGGAGCCAGTTTTAGTCTTGGCACAGACACAGTCCCCATTTCCTAGCAAGTGCTACCAGGAAGCTCCCTCCAAGTGAAGCTGGCAATGACCCTGGAAGCATTTTGGATCACCAACAGCACATTTGAAGATTGGGGCAGGGGTTGCGTGTGTCAGTTTGTGGCAGTAGGAACGTGCCCAGCATCCATGTACGGAGCATTCAGACCTCGTCATCTTCTTGGATGGCATCTTCATGGATGATGCAGGCTCTGGGCTGTGAGCTCCTCCACCCCACTGGCCAAGGTCCTCCTCTTTTCGCCTCCACTGCAGTGCTGTCCCTCTGCAGACGGCCGCACAGGGAGGGCAGGAGAAGGGGGCGTGAGAGCTGGATTCCTGGCACCAGGCCACGCTCCATCACTCGCTTGCTGGAGGAGACTCGAGGGGAACGAACAAAAACACGAGCAAAGAGTGACTTCATCTTAAAAGGCAGCTGCAACTTTCCCTGTTTGCAGGCTCTCCAGCTCTTCAAAGCAACGTGAGGGTTTCCTGCAGTCCTGCCTTGACACCCAGTGGGCATTCTGCACGCAGGCAGCTGCCTGCTCCCTGGAGTGAGTTACGGTCACAAGTGGCTATGGAGGCTGCTCTCGCCTTCCTCCGGCAGCCTGAGCAAGAGATGGAGTGCTGGGTAGATGGCTGGGGCTCCTCTCGACCATGTACAGCCCCCCCAACCCTCTGCCAGTCCCTCACAACGGGGGACATGGGGAAACTTTTCCACATCCTGACACTGGGTGAGCAGAGAGATCACACAGGATGGGGGAACAGGCTTCAGGGGAGGGA
Organism: Todiramphus chloris collaris; assembly: GCA_025345505.1. Lineage (NCBI taxonomy): Eukaryota > Metazoa > Chordata > Aves > Coraciiformes > Alcedinidae > Todiramphus > Todiramphus chloris. The sequence continues at coordinate 15,716,160 of JANVCC010000037.1, read as the reverse complement.
AACCCCAGGATAAAACCCGGAGTCTCCCATTTCAAAGGGCGTGTGAGGGCTCCAGAGCAAGTCCCTCTACAAAAGCAGGGCAAAAGCAGACGTGAAGGGTCTCGCCTGCTGTCCTGGAGGGTTTTCCCTGGTGCTTGAGGACCTGGCAAACTGCTTGTCTGGGCAGCTGTTCTCCTCCTGGATCTCAGGGATGCTGTGACCAAGTCACTCCAGCTCTCACTGCTTCTGTCCCTCTTTGGTCTCCACTCCCTCTTCCCCCCACGGTGCAAGCTCTTCAGCACAGACCTGTAGTTATCACTTCTCCTCCTGGACTCGGCACCTCTCCTTTTCCTTCCCCTTCCCAATTCCACCCCTATGCACCCCCACTTCTGCACCCGCTGAACTTTAAGGGCTTAGCAGCAACCACACTGCTGGAGAGTCAATCAAAAGCCAGAGAAAACCATTTCCCAGCCCTAAAATGAAATCTAAGCTCAAACGAAAAGCTCTGCACTTTCAAGTGAGGAATAAATGAAGGGCATCATTAAGATGAGGCAGTAGCTGGGCTCTGCAGAGTGCAAAAAGAAAAGAGCAACAGAGAGCCCAGATCATCAGCCTGGAAAGCTGATGCTTGCATTGCTCTGGGATGCCTTATGATGTGCCCATCATCATCATCATCACGAGTCAGCCTCCCTGGCAGGATGCAGCTAGAGCAACGCATCCTATTTAGGGGAGTGCAGCAACAAATAAATACATGCCTCAGCACAATGGAAGTGTTGGGAATCACGACCTCTGAGGAAAGGGAGTGCAGGAAGCAGGGGAAGAGGAAAGGGGTGTTACAGGAACAGATGGATTTGGCCCCAGATTCACCAACAGCTAGTAAGGAAGGAATTAGTTCCAGGAGACATGGAGCAGTTGGAACAGGGCCAGAGGAGCCCCAGCAATGCTGGGAGGGCTGGAACCCCTCTGCTGGGAGCCCAGGCTGGGAGAGCTGGGGGGGTTCAGCCTGGAGAAGAGAAGGCTCCAGGGAGACCTTCTGGTGGCCTTTCAGGACTTCAAGGGGCCTGTCAGAAAGATGGGAACGGAGTTTTGAGCAGGGCCTGTTGGGACAGGACAAGGGCTGATGGGTTTAAACTGAAAGAGGGAGATTTAGACTGGAGAGAAGGAAGAAATGTTTTCCAGTGAGGGTGGTGAGAGCCTGGCCCAGGCTGCCCAGAGAGGTGGTGGCTGCCCCATCCCTGGCACCACTGCAGGTGAGGTTGGCCAGGGCTCTGAGCAACCTGCTCCAGTTGCAGATGTCCCTGCTCCCTGCAGGAAGGTTGGACTCAATGACTTTGAAAGGTCCCTTCCTGACCAAACCATTCCATGCTTCTATGATTTAGATGAGGTATTGGCAATGGTGCAGGGCAGGGCACTGCTCTCTGCAGGGCTGACTAATGCCACACTAGGCTGGCAGCAGATCTGCCGAGACACTTTGGCTGGGCGACGTGCCCCCAGGTGCAGCTCCACAGCACCATGCCATGGTGGGCTGCCAGAACAGCAGCACAGAGGGCTGCAGTGCCCAGCAGCAGGGTCAGTGTCCCACAGGATCTTCCTCCAGCCCCAGATGGTTCTCATACCGCCTTCTCACAAGGTCTCTGCCTTCTGGCAGACCAGCACAGTGCTGTTCCTCCACCACCGTTCCTCTGCAAAGCAGGAGGGAAACAAATGCCTCCTGTTTTGGCCAAGCTAGAAGAGTCATAACCAAGACAACCATGCACCTTCACCCTGTCTTTTAGACAGAGTTCCCAACCTGGGGGCTTGAAGACAGGCAAGGAGCAGAATCCCGAGTGCACAGACACATGCTGGCTCACCAGACCTCCCTGGGGGCTCTATGAGGTCTTCTGAGGGAGCCAACGTCTCAGTTTATCATAAAGCTGTGGTATTTTGGTGCAAATGCATCAGAGATAAGCAATCGACCCCTAGAGCTTCCCCAGCCATCTATCCTACTGTGACCTAGAGGACCCCAACTTCTTTCCAGTCCAGCCCATCTTTTCCCCCAGCTTTGTCAACATCTGCCATTTGTTGTCTCTACCCCAAAAAGCCCTCCCTTTTTCTCAAGCCCCTCTGAAGCAAGGAACAGACCATACCTGGCTACTGTGAAGACACTGCTGTTGCTGAAGTTGGAGTCACCAGATGCATCCATAGAGCCTGGGGGCAGATAAAAAGGAGACCCAGTTAGTAGGACGGCAGGGAGTGTGGAGAGCAGATCTTAGAGGCTGGAGAGCTGCGTGGCCTTCTGCCAAGACATCACCAGCCTTTGTTAGAGGGTTAGGGAACCCCAAGGATCTCTTCTGTCTGCAGCAAGCATTTCCCATTCCTTGTCAAGCTCTCCTCCACTGCCAAAGGAACTGGACAAAGCTGGTACAGGACTGCACTCGCTCGGCAAAACACAGCCTGCAGAGCTTCAAACACAGACACAGCTTGGAGACCCAGACACATCCTTCTCATCGCTTCAACTGTTTGCAAAGGAGCTCAGAACTGCAGAGCTGCCTTCCACCGTCCCAACTTTGACACCAGGAGATATCCCACAAGCACAGGAAAGGCTGAACCCAACCGCAGGACATTGCCACCTTGCCAGCACTCCCATGGTTTGACTCCACAAGCAGCTTTCCAACCTTGGTCCTGTGCTAAACTGGATTTTACAAGCGCGGTGACAAAGCACCACAAGATGAACTTGTCTCTTCATGCCCCCTTGTGCCAACAGCCTCTACTCACACACAGCAGCAGCATTGCCACATCAGCACAACCAGGGAGCAGAGCTGAGTTTGTGACACAGAAGCATCACATTTATTTGATTATTATTTATCTGATCCTGCCAATGGCACCCTGGGCTGCATCCCCAGCAGTGTGGGCAGCAAGGGAGGGGGGGATCCTTCCCCTCTGCTCCCAGGGCTCTGGGGAGAGAGAGAGACCCCCCTGCAGTGCTGGGGCCAGCTCTGGAGTCCTCAGCACAGCAGAGACAGGGACCTGGTGGAGCAGGGCCAGAGGAGCCCCAGCAATGCTGGGAGGGCTGGAACCCCTCTGCTGGGAGCCCAGGCTGGGAGAGCTGGGGGGGTTCAGCCTGGAGAAGAGAAGGCTCCAGGGAGACCTTCTTGGGGCCTTTCAGGACTTCAAGGGGCCTGTCAGAAAGATGGGGACAGGCTTTTGAGCAGGGCCTGTTGGGACAGGACAAGGGGTGGTGGGTTTAAACTGAAAGAGGGAGATTTAGACTGGAGAGAAGGAAGAAATGTTTTTTCACTGCCTCACTACAGCACTAAATTTTTTCCCCTCAGTCCCTTCTAAAAATGAGCCGTTGCATTGGCCGGGAATCGAACCCGGGCCTCCCGCGTGGCAGGCGAGAATTCTACCACTGACCCACCAATGCTGCCCCTTGTGCACCCCACTCCTGCCCCCCAGCCCCTGCCTGCCCCTCGCCTTCATCCCAGCTGCTGCTCAACAAGAAATGGGAGCTCCTCCCAAAACAGTCCCTGCAGACAGGTGGGCTGGTGTCTTCCCATCTTCCGTAGAAAGATACTAAACATTTAACCATAAACGGTGTTTTTCAGGTCAACTGAATGACTAAGTTGAAGCAAAGTGTGGCGAGGGGACGCTCACCAGGGAGACCAGCACTGCAGCATCTTCTGGGCTCCAGCCTGGACCACTGACCCTGCTATGCAGACAGCACAAAACATGTCTGCCTCAGCAAGGATCATCTGTGAAACGAGGGCCAAGGCTCAAAGAAAGCACAGATATCCTATGTGCCCCAAGACACCAAATCAAGAAATTCTCTTGAGAACCTTCCCTTGACCATCCTCACACCTCTAATGGCTCAGACCAATGGGGACTCACCGCTGGATGCTCCTTCCGGCTTGGAGAAAGACTCCTCTGAGGTGGGCTCTGCCGGTAATGTCATCGACTGCTTGGTCTCATCCATTTCATCATCTTCTGGGATGACCAGCTTCATCAGACTCTGGTTGCACACGTTTGCCACCTCCTTGATGTCTGAGTGGAGGCGGTGTAAGGAACACGCAGTCCCACACGTGGCTAGGTGCCACATCTGGCCAGCCACGGAGAAGCCACCGCAGCCCCACCAGGGCTTCCCCAGCCCAGCCACTGCAACCCCCCTTGCGTCCAAAGGGCTGGTGTGGGTTTTAGCACTTGGTGGGAGGACTTCTCCTGGCCCTCTCCAGCCCCCGCAGCAGGAAACGGGTGCTTCCCTGGGGGTTGCCGTAGCAGGAATGGGAGCAGCTCCAAGTTACAAGGATACTCTTCTTACGATCGTCGTAGGAGAGACAGGGCAGGACAGCAGTCAGGATCCCTGAGGAGTACGGCAGCATCACCCGGCCAGCCAGCTGGATGAACTCCCTCATCCAGCACATGGCTGTCAGCTGGATCAGGTCATCTGCAAGACAAGGGAGAAGCAAAGGTGAGGGAATGGACAGCACTGGCAGCTGAGAAAACGCCAAGGAGCACCTGCGAGCAAAGAGCTGCCTTTGCTCTGTCCAGAGAAATCCCAGCCTGGGACTGTTTAGTTCCAAAGAAGACCTGAATCTGCAGTGAGGTTGAAATCAAACATAATCACCAGAATCATGGAATTATTTTGGTTGGAAAAGACTTTTCAGATCACTGAGTACAACCAATAACTAAGCACTGCCAGGACACCACTAAACCATGTCCCTCAGCACCACATCTCCACAGCTTTGAAACCTCTCCAGGGATCACAGGGACTCCCCACCACTGCCCTGGGCAGCCTGGACCAGCCCTGGACAACCCTCAAGGGAACAAATTTGTTCCTCAGGTCCAACCTAAACCTCCCCTGGAGTAACTTGAGGCTATTTCCTCTTGTCCCATCACTTGTTCCTTGGAAGAAAAGAGCGACCCCCACCTGGCTCCAGCCTCCTGTCAGGGAGTTGTCAAGAGCAAGAAGGTCTCCCCTGAGCCTCCTTTTCTCCAGGCTCAAGAGCCCCAGGTCCCTTCAGCTTCATTGCCCAGATTTTGGGCTTAAACAGTGTAAATTCATGGGGCATCAGTTTAATCAAGAGCAAGCAGTCTCAGAGCCCCCCAGGAGACCCTCCCAGATGTGCTGGATATCCACAGGTGCAATCCACAACCAGGTGTTTTATTTTCAGGCACCACCCATGATGCCAGACCTGGATTTGAGGCTAAGGGGATCGAGAGGAGTAGTGCCAGCCTTGGCAGAGCTGCTCGTTCCCTGCTTCCAGTAGGATTTGTGTGCACCATGGTGAAGAGAAAGGCAACTGGGTGAGCTGGTGAACAGCCCCCTGGAAAAGCAGCCTGACCCAAGGGAGGTGGATGCTGTGGCTCAGTCCTGTGCACTCACCCGCAGCCTGGCAGTGGATCACCAAGATATTGGCCATTTCTGCAAACTTGACGCTGGAGGGGTTTTTCTTGATCTCCTTGAGGAACTCCCCGAGAGCCACCTCGCACCTGCAGACAGGCAGAGCAGCTGGTTAGTGCTCCACTGCCTCGGATGGACAACTAACAGACACCAGCCTCCCACACACATACACACAAAGGATAGTGGTGGCACGGCAGGGCCAGGAAGGCCAAGGCTGAGAAGCTCACCCTGCCCACAGCTGAGAAGATGGAGGTGGTGACAGCCCAGAGTCCCCTGTACCTTCCTTCAAGGCCCCCCCAAGGGCCACACAGACTCTATGGACATTGAGGTGGGGAAGACAGAGCAGGGGGAAGATGACACCCAGAGCTTTCAGTGCTTGTTCCTTGACACAGGGAAACAAGGAAGCAGGGAGGATCCAGGAGGGAAGCCACTCCTGGGCTTCAAAATGCTCCTGACTTGAGACCAGCCATGGATCTCAGGAGAAAGCTGGTAATGCTTGCTTCTCTTCTCCACCCAGGAGATGCTGGGCTGCCACCTTGCTGACAGAGGCTCGCACGCAGCAAGCTTGTTAAGAGCTCACACCCCATCCTAGGGGCACACAGGAGCTCTGCCGCTCTGATACTGGGTGCAAGGGCTGAGAAGGCAACAGCTCAAACAAGACAAAACAGTTTGTCCTCCAGCACAGACCACAGTGTCCTCCACAGCCACTCCAGCCACAACAGGCAGAGGACTGGAGACCTTTGCCAAGGACACTCTAATCCACCAACCAAGCCAGCAGGATCGCTCCATCTCCCCAGATGAAGATGGTGATGGACAGACAGCGAGCACGATGCAGCCCTTGGACCCCAACAGCCTCCACACTCACATTTTCCGTATCTCCTTGCTGTTGTCTCCCAGAATCTGGAAGAGCCCATCGAGGATTTCTGGCAGGTAATCCAAGAGGTTGATGTCAGGCACAGACTCCAAGACTAGGATCTAGGTCAGGGGAAGGATAAGAAAGAAGAGATGAGTTTCAGAAAAGCCAACTAACATCACCAGCACAAATATGGCGTGATCCTGAGGAATTCAGAACTGAGCTTGTATAGGATGGAAGAGAAGGAGAAGAGGACAGCACGGAGTCACCCATCTCAGCAAGAAGCTGGGCTAGCACAGGAAGCACATGATCGGGCAGCAGTATCGCTGTTCCAACCACAGCTCTCTAAAACAGAGCAGGGATGAGGAATGGACCTGTGCATACCTACCCAGGATATGATGAACTGGCGGGCATACTGGTTGTTGGAGTAAATCCTCTCACGCAGCAGTGGGATGAAGCCCACCAAGTCAAACTGGTTGCTCTCTGTCACGATGTCCTGCAGAGCCCAAGCAGAAGGTTTTAGGAGGGACAGCCACCACCCTGCGCCCACGCAGCCATCCCCACCCAGCCTTTTTTTTTTTTTCTTAAGGCACATGACAGGAAAAAGATGACAAGCAGTTGATGAATGAGTCTGAGGATCAGGAGACCCATGGAGAAGGAACGACGCAATTTATTCAAACGATGAGCTCATAATTCCCCTTGGGGAGGGACTAACGGTGAGCAGGACACAGCCTGGCTGAACGGGAGGAGGACAGAAGCTTCTCTGCTTCACACCTCAGTGGCGTGTGGCACACACGAGCGAGCTCCTTTGTTGTAATCACGCGTGCCAGGGGTGGGAGAGTCCCCTGGCTTTCCTTTAAAGCTCTTCCGACACGCTCGGTGGATTTTGCCGCATGGCTACGCCTCTCGCACCAGCGCGGCGGAGCGGATCTCCCAGCAGGAAGGTCTGCAGCAGGCGATGCGGAGGCTGCGTTAACTGCTGTGATAATGAGGAGGAGCTGGCAGGGAGCCACTCACCACTGAATAGCAACTGGGAGAACGGTGAGAGTAAAATCCCGTCGGCAGGCAGAACAGGAACTGAGCCCTTCACCCCGAAGCAGCAGCAGAGCAGCTCTGCTCACATCACCACTCACTTAGGCGAGGGAGGAAAAGTCAAGGAGCAACTTCTGCTCTGCCTGGGATGGGGCTGCAACCCTACTGGGACTGGAATTATGGAATGGTTCAGGCTAGAAAGGACCTTTAAAGGCCATCTAGTGCAACCCCCCTGCAGGGAGCAGGGACACCTGCAACTAGAGGAGGTTGCTCAGAGCCCTGGCCAACCTCACCTGCAATGGTGCCAGGGATGGGGCAGCCACCACCTCTCTGGGCAACCTGGGACAGGCTCTCCCCACCCTCAGTGGAAAACATTTCTTCCTTCTCTCCAGTCTAAATCTCCCTCTTTCAGTTTAAACCCATCACCCCTTGTCCTGTCCCAACAAGCCCTGCTCAAAAGCCTGTCCCCATCTTTCCAACAGGCCCCTTGAAGTCCTGAAAGGCCACAGGAAGGTCTCCCTGGAGCCTTCTCTTCTCCAGACTGAACAAGCCTCTCTCAGCCTGGCCTCCCAGCAGAGGGGTTCCAGCCTTTGGATCACTAAAGCCTTGCTTCCCCAGACACCCAGCTTCCAAGATCTGAACACACATGTAGCATTGATGTAACCTACCAGTCTCTGGACCCAGATGTCTGAGATTGCCACCAGACTCTCCATCTAAAGGGCTACAGTTGGTGAGCATAAGGAATGTTTTGACAGTCACCCTAGGACTGAGCTGAGATAGTTTTAGCAACTGTGGCCTCAGGGACTGATGCATCCCCAGCCAGGACATGCTTGCAGCCTGCACCAAGGATTCTCAGCCAGAGGAGGAAGAATACCTTGAGAAGCCGATCGAGGAGCTCAGAACCGCTCTTGACATTGGGGTCAGGATCAGCAGCCAGCTGTGAACAACAGAAACAAGAATCACTGTAGCAGTGGGTGCCAGGCCTGCTCCCTGCTCAACAGTGGAGCACCCAGCAGGCTCACGGTACTGTTTTTCTCCTTTGACTTTACAGGGATGGACACAGGAACGTCCCTTTATCTCCAACTCCTCATTAGACTCCAACAGATTCTTCTGAAAGACTTCCTAAGCTGGATATTGAGCACCCCTTGCCTCCTCCACCTATGCAGGTTTTCATGAGCCAGCAGCCATGCTGCCAGGGGTAGCTCCAGTGAAAAGCTGCAGAGACAGGCACATGTAGACATGGTTTTGACCCTGCAGACCTCACAAAGCTGTAGAGCTGCAGAGCCAACTCGCCTGCAGCAGGCCCGCCAGCCATATTTCCTAATGCCACTCAACAAGGTGCAGGAAAATACATCCTGGAGATGAGGGCAGAGAAGGAGATGTCTTACAGTGAACTCCAACAAGCACAACATCAGTGGCCAGCTTGGTACTGCAGAAACCACTCATTGGTCCTTCAGACTTGCCTGGGTCAAAGCAAACTTGGAAAGGCAACCTTGAACAACCTGATTTGTTTGACCAAGAGAAGACAAGGACTAGAGAACAAGTCTTACTTCTCCAGTACGAGGAAATAAAACACATGGGTACTGAGAGGAAGCTTCTTACCTTGCTGAGGCCATCGAAGAGCACGTTGAAATGTGGGAGGACAGAGCCCCTGGCCACCTTGACGATGTTATAGAGGGCCTCGCAAGCGTAGTACCGCAGCCGGCTATCGGCATCGTTGAAACATGTCAGCACCGGCTCGATCAGCTCCTTCAGGTAGAGCCCAGAGTCCTGGTGGACAGGAGCAGACTGGTTAGCTGAGGACCACACTACAGGGAGAGGGAAGAGATGGTGCTGCCAGGCAACAATCCAAACCCGTGATGGCTTAATGCACCTGTGCTGGACAGGATTTATTCATGAATTATTGAATTATATTACAGCGAGAGCCACCTGAGCAAGCTGAGAAGTTGCTTCAGGGGAGTCTCCACCAGCAACTAAAATGATTCCCACAGCTGTACTTGGCTGGTTCCACTTCCCAGAGATATGCAAGACATTTGGGCCATTATTCAGCACCTGCTCCAAGCACCTTCCAAAGCAAGAGAAGCTGCCTCCCACTGCACACCACTCATCTCTGATGGTTACTACCCCAAGGAGAAATCTCTGCAGGCAGGAGATGGAGCAGGTCTCCAGCAAAGCCAGTGGTCACCAGCCTTCCAGCAGTCAGCCACTGGCCAGGATTTATCCCACTTTGCCAGCTGGTTTTGACGTAAAACCAACAAGGTTTCCAGAACCAGGTTTCCAAGACAGCAACAGAATGAGCCCACCTGCACCTTCAGTCCAGCAAAGAAGCCCTCGGTCTGTTGGGCTACTCTTTGTAATATCATAGGTTGGGAGCATGAAGGAGCTGGCACTACAGGCTTCAAAAAAATAAAAGACAGGCAGCAGTGCCCAAAGCATCTTCCTGCCTTGTTGTCAGCTCAGCTGAACTGTGGTCCCAGAAGAGGAGCAGCTTCAGCCTGTACAACTGTTGCAGATGTTCCTGCTCCCTGCAAGGGGACTGGACTAGATGACCTTTAAAGGTCCCTTCCAACCCAAACCACTCTGTGATTCTGTGATCTAGCAAAGGAGACAGTAAGAAAACCAACAACACCCAGACTTGCAGATTAAAGAGTCCAACCCCTGGTTTTATCAATGCCCCTCAAGGCCACCAAAAGCAACTCCTCCACCCTCCCAAGCTAGCAGCTCTGGCAGCACAAGTGCCCATCTGCAAGAGGACAGGAAGGTGGGTTATGTGCCCAGGCTGAGGGGGACGTTCCCACAGGGACCCAGATGCTCTGGCACAGCTGGAGACAACTTACACAGCTTGTTCTTGCTCACAAGAGAAAAGTTCTTCTGCCAAGCCCAAAAGATGTAGTTGGGGAAACTGAAACATAACCCAGATGTATGCCACGATGCAGGGAGGGAGCTGGGGAGCTGCAGGGCCACCAGCCCGATTCTCCCCATCACACTGACCTCGGAGGAGCTGCCACTCACCCACTGCAACCCACACAAGCCCGACAGAGCCCCCACCCAAATCTACCTTGCCCAGGGCGATGGAGCAAGCGGCCAGGCCAATGAGTCCCCCTTTCCGGCTGTGGGGGTGCTGGGACAGCGCAAACTCCTGCGACAGGATCTGGATGACGTGTTTGATCTGGGACGTGTTGTTCTGAGCCACAAACTCTCGCACCAGCCTGGGGAGAGAAGAAGAAAGCACCCAGGGGGGCTTTAGGTTCTGCTTGATACAAACGCTCTGGGGCTCGGCTCAGGAACAGGGATTTCTGGCTATGACGCAGAGAAAGTAGGAACGAAATGGGGAATGCTGGAGGAACCCACAAGTGAAACTAGAGCTTCCCCCTCCTGCCTGCTCATGTCCAACAGTGGGTTGCTGACCTCCTGCTGCTCTCAGCCTGCAGCGTCCTGCATTGCTCATGAACCCCCAACTCAAGGGCCACTTCACTGTGGCTGTGTGCCTGCAGAGGAGGAGTCACCTGGTCTTCAAATGCTCAAAGAATCCCACTCCAGGACAAAAGCAGTCACCAACTAAAAGTAACCCTCCTAACTCAGCACCGCAGTGTTTGCTGCAGGCCGAGTCCCTGCGTCCAGCAGCCCTCCGGGCTGTGACTTGTTAACCTGCAGGAATCATGGAAATGTTTTGGTTGGAAAAGACCTTTAAGAGCACTGAGTCCAACATTACCCCAGCACTGTGGGGGCACCACCAAACCACGTCCCTCAGCACCACATCTCCATGGCTTTGAAACCCCTCCAGGGATCATGGGGACTCCACCACTGCCCTGGGCAGCCTGGGCCAGCCCTTCACAGCCCTTGCAGGGAAGAAATTGTTCCTCAGGTCCCACCTAAACCTCCCCTGGGGCAACTTGAGGCCATTTCCTCTTGTCCTGTTGCTTGTTCCTTGGGACAAGGGACCAACTCCACCTGGCTCCAACCTCCTGTCAGGGAACTGTTGAGAGCCAGAAGGTCTCCTCCAAGCCTCCTTTTCTTCAGGCTAAAGATCTCCAACAAGGCAAGTTATGAGGGTCATTTATCCCCTACGTGGCACCAGTTAGCAGCAGAGAACTGCTCAGCACACACCAGGAGTACTGGTGGCTCCCTGGGGAATCGCTGCTCACCAGACCCACACCCAGCACCAAGGTTTTGGACCTTTCCAGCCACCCATGCAACTGCTTCAAAGTCACAGGTCACCGGATTGTACTTTCAGCCCTGGCTCCCTTGCCACAGAGCTGGTGTCCAGACAGAAAAGTGGCTCCGGCAGCTGTGCAGACAGCTGTGCAAGCAGCTGGAGCATTGGTGGTTCAGTGGTAGAATTCTCGCCTGCCACGCGGGAGGCCCGGGTTCGATTCCCGGCCAATGCAACACTTGTTTTTCCCCCTTTTTCTTGGGCTTCTACCTATAACCAGATCCAGGATTCTCAAAATTTCAGCTTAAACAAGGATCTCGACTTTAACCTTCAATGAAAATCCAGAAGTTTCCACTACCTAACTCCACACATGGGGATTTTTGCCCCTATATCGAATCTCATGCTGCCCTTTCCCAGCCAGCTGCCCCTTAATAATCCAGGAAAAATCATTCTAGAAGATACTAATGAACTTTTCCCCCCAAAAAATGATTAATGCCAGCCCTGTTCTCACCGTGCTCTGCAGCAAAGCAGCCAGCCCTTTCTCCCTCAGGGCATCACACAGCCCCTCCTCGCTCTCCCCCCTCCAAAGTCCAGTCTTCCAGCAGTTACAGCCCAACTCGCTCTCACAACCTGCTGCTTTCGGGCAAACGGCTCCACCTCCAGTCCCAGCCCAGCAACAGGAGGAAAGCACTGAGCTCAAGTAGCGTGGACTGTTGGGGTGATCCTTCCCCTGCCTACATTGAAGGGATGGAGCTTTGCCAGAACAGGCATAAACTTTACAGGTTTCCTTCAAGAGTTTTAAAGGGTTCAAGATCTAACAAGGCAATAGGCAGTGAAAACCAACGTGCAGCATTAGGGGACCTCCAAGAAGCAGGAGCTGCACGTTACTGGCCAGAGGATGAGGAGATACGGGAGCTGAGAGGTGGTGAGTTCCTCCTTGCTCGATGCTGTAGACACCAGACAGATGCTGCCGGTGCTATTCTATATGAGTTTTAGCTGATCTAGAGATGTGTATCTGCAGAAAAGGGGGGGCCTTTGCCCTCCCCCCTCCTCACACCCTTCCCAAATTGGGTTTCCAGCTCTACCAGCTGAGCCATCTGACCACAAACCAACCACAAATACATAATCCTGAGACAGGGTTAAATCAGAGCAGAGCTGCTTGGAGAAGACAAGGAGCATCATCCCTCATAGCAGCAGTGAAGAGCCAGTTACTGAAGTATCCCTGAGACTGGATTTATGAGGACATCTGCCTTAAGAAACCATTCCTATAACGAAGAAGAACCCTCAGCAGAGTGGCTCCATCTCCACGTCACCCAGGGCTGCTCCCATCACAGGCTCACCAGAACCACACCTCCTACTCCAACTAGACTCCAGGCTGTCCCCGAGGGGATGCTCTGGATCTCCTCCTTGCCGACAGAGCCTTTCCTGGGCAAAGCCATGGAACAGAGCAGCAAAAAGCATGCAGAGAAGAGTAAGATACGCGGGGAAGGCGTACGGGTGACACTAGAGGGGGCATGGCCATGCCAGCAGCTAGATGCCTGCAGACCTTCCATCATCTGGCACGCTCTGAAAGGAAGGCACCAGCTCTGCCGAAACAGCAGCGATGCAGCAACAGCCGAAGGCAACAGCAGCCACCTCCCGCCTCCACAGCCAGGACCAAGCGCAGTGCGAGACCTCAGCCAAGAGGTGGGATGGCACCGTGAGGTGCTAGAGCCAGGCTGATGTGAGACAGGCCCCGCTGATGGGCACGGCCACCCCAGCGTCAGCCTGCTGTCCCGCTGCCCGGCGACACCCTGGCATCCTCCACGGGCAGGGTGCGGAGCTGGCCGCTCCGTAAGCGGCACCCAAGAGCGAGTACCGTGTTTGTGATGAGTTTCTGAAGCCACGCTCCTCGTGTTTACGTTGCACGGTGCTGTGCAACGGCACCGGGGGGCCACCCGCCTTCTGCGAGGGGCTCACGGGCACCACTCGCGCCCCGGGACACCCACCCTGAGCAGGCACGTCCCTGTTTGCACCCAGGAACTGACAGGCTCAGAGATAAACTTCACTGACTAGTGATACGGTGATGAGGATGCGGGGAGGGGATGGGGAAGAGCCCCTCCTGCCCAGGCACTGTCACCTGACAGGGTCACCGAGCCACCGCAGTCCCCTCCACGGGCTCCTAGGCCCACAGCTCCCGGTACCCCGGATCCCCTGGGGTAACACCCATCCCCAGACCCCCTGGGTACCCTCGAGGGTGACCCCTTCTACCAGACCCCCCCAGTTCCCCCACGCGTGACCCATTCCCCAAGACCCTCCGGGTTCCCGGGGGGTGGCCCCCATCCCCAAAGCCCCCACGGGGGACCCGGGCCGGTCACGCCCCGCGGCCGGACCCACGGTGCACGGCCAGACCCCCTGCCACCCCAGCATCCCAGACCCGCAGGTGACCCTAGGAACTCCCCCCAAGCCTCCCCTCCAAAGGCTCCGGGCCGGTCTCCGAGCCCCGGTGCGCTGGGGTAGGCCGGAGCAGCACCGCCCCCCCCCCCCCCCCGGCCCCCTCCCCGCCCCCCGGGCCCCGGCCCCCCCCCCGTCCCCCGCCCCCGGCCGGCCCCCCCCCCCCCCCCAAACCCGGCACCCGCCGCCGCCACCGGCGGCCACGTGACCCCGCCCGGCCCCCTCGGCCCACGTGAGGCGCCGCCCGCCCCCGCCTCACAGCACCACCCCGCGGCACGGAGGACTCCGCCGGCCCGTGCGGCCTGCCGGGTTTATTGGGACACAGCTCGTTACCAGCCCCGTTAATAAACCATCACCGACCCACCGGGAACGGCAGCCCCCCGCCCCCAGGGGCTCACGGGGGAGAGGGGACACCCCTGAGGTAGTAGACCCAGGAGACGCCGGCCCCCCCGGGGCACGAAACCACCATCTTGGTGGCGACAGGCGCGGGGCCGTGGAAGGAGAGGCTGAGGAAGGTGGTCTTCTTGGGGCGCAGGCTCTCGGGGGCCCTGACGGTGAAGGCCGGGTGTTCCACCGCGAACTGGAAGGCTGTGGGCTGCAGGAAGATGTTCTTGAAGGGGATGGAGGTGGTGGCGCCGGCCTTGACCAGGAAGGGGCCCTGGGGCTTGGGCGGGAGGGCGAGGCCAAAGAGGGGCACGCTGAGCTCCCCGCCCAGAGGAGAGCAGAGCTGCAGGGTGCTCCGGGCTTCGCCCAGCTGGCAGGGCTCGTAGGTCACCTCCACGCTCATCTCTGAGCCCCCTGGGCCTGCAGGGGCCACGCTGATGGCTTTCTCCGTCTGGAAGTCAGGGCTGTTGGTCTGCCCGGGGGGAGAAGGAGAGAGCATGGAGGGGATGGGTCATAAAAGCAGAAACAGCACCTCAGAAGAAAAGAATGGTCCCCACCCTCTCCTTCCCAGTACTGCACCTGTACCCCCTACACCACACCCCTGGTGAGTTCCCAAAAGGAACGGCCACAGGATCTGCCCAGACCTGCCCAGCAAGTGTAACTGCACCCAGACCCTGGGAACCTTAAACCCCAGCTCTGGCAGTAACATGGAAGTCAAAGCACCATGAGATCTGCAAAAGCACCTCCTACGAGGGTAGCAGAAAGGGATCTGCAAGTGAGGACAGACCAGCACGGGACAAGCCCAGTGCTGGTGGGAAGATCTCTGGGCTCACATGGCTACCCTTGCTCTGCCAGGCCAAGCTAGAAGGGTAGGATCTCTGATGGAGAGAGCAGATGCTGGCCCAATAAGCTGCTTCCCACTGAGAGTCGCTGGCAGACTGGGGTCACCTGGAGAAGGTAGTCTGTCTTCTGCCGGGCGTAATTCATGATTTTGGTGGTGATGGTCTGACTAGAGCCCAGTGTGGTGCAGAAGTAAAGGGGCTTCTCCGGCCTGCTCACAGTGGCTTTCAGGTGCAGGTTGTAGTAAAAAGAGCCCAAGTCGCTGCTCTGGAGCACCAGGCGCCCAGTGCTCTCACCCATTTTCAGGGGTTGGTACTCCAAGACAAGATCAGCCTGAGAGAAATGAAGGGAAAAGCCACTGGGTTGGCCAGGGGTGGGGAAATCAGTCCCTGGTGCACTCACACAGTGCTGAAGGGCAGTCCAGCACCTTCCCAGGCTCCATCTTGCACTCTCTGGGGCAGAGTCTTGCTGCAACTGGGGGACAGTTCACTTGCAGCACAGTCTCCAGCACCTGAGATCATTCCAAGACTATCCCAGATGTTTCCCACCTTAAAATGCTCCTATACTGGCCTGGGTACACTCCACCTCCTACCAATCCAAGCTGCAAACACCCCACCAGTGTCACAAAGCACACCTTGAGGCCGCTCTGAACTGAGAACACCCACACTAAATACAGAGCATGTGGCACAAGGACCTGCCACGGGAGGCCTGTTGGGACCAGATCACAGAGGGTAGCGTGGCAGACTACATCAGCACAGGGCAATTCCCACCAGGGATGTTCTCACACTGCTGCTCCTCCACATGGTTAGCAGGTAGGAGCTGTCACCCACGGAAAAAAGCCCCAGATGGTTGAGGCAGGGCATCACCCTTCAAGAGCAGCCATTCCCAGAAGGCTGCAGGGTGAGGAGAGCAACTGGAGGAACTTTGCTCCTACCTCTGACCTCGCAGGAACAGTGAATTGTGGGGGAATGTTGACATCAGGCACTTTGCAATCGATGGCAAACGTCACTGGGACAGCCAGAGGGTTGGCCACCTTGACAGTGGAAGACGCTCTCTGCCGAACAGGGGTGGTCATTTCAACAGTGCTGATGGGTCCTGAAGCGGTGGCCTTGAAGGTCACCATGTAGAACAAGTACTCCTCAGTCACCTCATTGAGGAAGGTCACCTGAATCAGAGAACAAGGGAAGCGCTGGTCATTCTGCCCATGAAAATACACCAGTTGTGTCAGGCCAACCCAAAGACTCCCCCAGCTCAGTACCCCACCCCCAAGAACAGCCATAAGCAGCCACCCAGGAAGAGCGCACGACCAAGCAAAGCACAGGTGGTGTTTCCACTTGATAGTCTCCCAATTGTCCATTGCTTCCAGCTCTCCAACATCCTGATCCACCTGTGCTTAGCAGCCCTTGGTAGGAACCTCCCAGAGAGTAAGAGTGAGATGTGTGGAGAGATCAGTACTCACCTAGGATACCTACAATCCCATCAGTGGGCACGTGGAGGGATGAAAACAGGTGTGGGGCTTCTCAGAGAGCCAATAGCTCCTTGAAGGGCCTCACAGCCTGGTGTCCACACTTACCATGGCACTAAAGACTCCTTCCTTATAGGAGAGGAATGTGAGCTTGTAGTCCTTCTTGGCAGAGCCTGGCACGTCAATGTACTCCAGCCCCTGCAGCACAGAACTTCTCTCCAGGTTTTCTGGTTTGAGCATGTTCAACACCACGAGAAACCTGTGGGGTAGATGGATGTGGTGAAGGGCAATAGGAAGGACACACATTGTGGGGGGGTATGACACAGTCCCTTTTGTCCCCAGTGTCTCAGGCAGAGGGAGAAATCACAGAATCACTGCATGGTTTGGGTTGGAAGAGACCTTAAAGATCATCCAGTTCCAAACACCTCCCACTAGACCAGGTTGCTCAAGTCCCCATCCAACCTGGGCTTGAACACATCTAGTGATGGAGCATCTGCAACTTCCCTGGGCAATCTGTGCCAGGATCTCACCACCCTCACTGGAAAACATTTCTTCCTTCTCTCCAGTCTCAATCTCCCTCTTTTCATTTAAACCCATCACCCCTTGTCCTGTCCCAACAGGCCCTGCTCAAAAGCCTGTCCCCATCTTTCTGACAGGCCCCTTGAAGTCCTGAAAGGCCACAAGGAGGTCTCCCCAGGGCCTTCTCTTCTCTCAGCCTGGCCTCCCAGCATTGCTGGGGCTCCTCTGGCCCTGCTCCAACAGGTCCTCTCAGGAAACTTTCATCCACCTTGGAGGAAAGTCTTTCAGGAGAGGTCTGCACAGGCAGAACATGGGTAGTGCCATCCCAGACACCCATGGCCAGAAACAGCCGAGAAAAGTGAAAAGCTTTCCAGGATGGAGCTGCCAGGCAGTGGGAAGCCCTTCCTTGTGCTTGTTGGGGTTTTGGGGAGTTATTCTGTTTTCCTTTTTCTCTTAAAGAATTTTTCCACACTTGTTTGTCAGGGAGGCTGTACTTAAGAGAGACAAAAGGCCCTGGCCACAGGGGGAGGGGTCCAGCCAGCCGAATAAAGGGGGTTGGGTGGAGCCCCTGGGGCTCTTGGTTTGCTCCCTGCATTCGAGGTGAGGAGAAGCTGCCCTCGTGGGGCAGACAACTCATCCCCACTGCATCTCCTGCTCTCCCTGCTGCTTCCCGAGGATCCGGTGGGACACCGGGATCAGCTTGGAGAGAGGTCGTCCCTGCTTCGCCTCCTGCTTTTCCTCCTACCCCTGCTGTCTCCCAAGGATCCTGCTGGACACCGGGATCTGCTGCCCAGGGGGTTCGTGACCGTGGGCTTTCCGTTGGCCATTGCCACGTGAGGCCTGAGCTGGTTCCGGAGCGGCGGGGAGACCATCGCTGCTCCCCGGGAGCCCCCGAGAGGCTGGCACTGGGTTCCTGGTGCTGTTTGCTGTTACTGCCATAGTTAGTGTTGTTTGTTTGTCTTGTTTTATATATATTTAGTAAAGAACTGTTATTCCTATTCCTGATATCTTTGCCTGAAAGCCCCTTAATTTCCAAATTATAAGCATTCGGAGGGGAGGGGGTTGCATTTCCATTCCAAGGGGGCTCCTGCCTTCCTTGGCAGACACCTGTCTTTCAAACCAAGACAGTGCGGCTGATGGGACAAGACCTGCTGGTCTCCTGGACTCACCTCTGTGGTCTGCTCAGCCAGTTGGAGACAGGGATGAGCTCAGTGTAGGAAGTCCTACATGGCACCTGCCGGAAAATTGTCCCTGAACACTTTGGGGCCTCAGCAGTCCCTTGCAGGAGGTAGCACAAGCCTGTCCCATCTGGCAATGGGAAGAAGATGGAGCCCTAGAAGACAAGAAATAAGGTAAGTGAGCTCTCCTGATCTCTGTCTGGACCAGTTATACTGGAACAGTCACACAGGTCCTGGTTTCAGCTGGGATAGAGTTCATGTTCTTCCTGGGAGCTGGTGCAGAGCTGTGGTTTGGGGTTAGGGTGAGAAGAACGTTGGTAACACGCTGATGGTTCAGTTGTGGCTGGGCAGCGCTTACACCCAGTCAGGGGCTTCTCAGCTTCTCCTGCTGCCCGGGCAGCGGAGGCTGGGGGGGCACGAGGAGCTGGGAGGGGACACAGCCAGGGCAGCTGACCCCAGTTGGCCAGAGGGCCATTCCAGGCCGTGTGACATCATGCCCAGCATTGCTGGGGCTCCTCTGGCCCTTCTCCAACAAGTCTCTGTCTCTCCTGTGCTGAGGACTCCAGAGCTGGCCCCAGCACTGCAGGTAGGATCAGCAAGAAATGGAGCATCAGCAACCCTACAGGGCACAGATCTGCTGAGCACTCTGGAGACTGAGGCCAGAAATCTCTGGCCTCCACTCTGGCCTAAATTCTAGCACAGTATAAGGTCAGCTGGAGTGAGACAAGGACTCTAGTAGATCCAGCACCCTTCAGACAAGAAACCCAGCTTCCAACAGAGATCACAGGACCATTTCAACTTGGACAGGACCTCTGAATGTCATCTCATCCAACCTCCTGCCCAGAGCAGGGTGAGCTATGAGGGTCAGCCTAATGGCACATCGCACGTACCTGATGCTTCTTTTTCTCTGAGCTCATGGTTAAGGGTTTGTAAGTGATCTTGTAGGGCTTTCTTTGTTGATTGGCCTCGAGATGGAAAAATTCAGGCCCTTTCCAGTGTTCCCCCTCAATGATAGGCTGCAGGGTCCATGCCTCGTTGCTCGGGTTGGACAGGAGGATGGTCTGGCTGTGCTTCTCACGCACATTGCACACAAAAGTCAGTGTCTGCAACAGAGGAGCACAGAGGATGCTGGGGTGTACTGAGGAACCCTTTCTGCTCTTCTCCAACTTGTTCGATGCCAGGACCTGGAGCACAGGGAGCAGCTTTTCCTCATCATATGCAAAGTTTCCATTTGTGCCATAGCTTTTGAAGTAAATCAAATTGCCCAGCTGCACACCCCTGCAATGCCTGTGAGGGCCAGCAGTCCTCCACCCAGCATACCAATGTCCCAGGAGATGGATGGAGATGCCTTGGCCGCTCCTACTGCTGAACACCCTCCCTTGCCTCAAGAGGGAGAAGAAGTGTGGCTGCTGGTGCAGCACTGGGGGTATAGTTGAGTAGCTCTGTTGGAAGGGTCTCAGAAGAGCCCTGTGAGGTGTCCCTGTGACAAAGATTCTGCCATGCAGAGCCAGAAGCAGCGCCCTTAACAGCAGAGGAAGGGCTCAGAAGCTTTGTGAATCCTGCCCAGTGTTTTTCTCAGCTGTCTGGGACACCCAGGCAGGATGACTGGCAGGAGCGAGTCTATACACCTGACTGTCATAGAATCATTTTGGTTAGAAGAGACCTTTAACATTGAGTCCAAACCTGATGACCCAGCACTGCAAGGACACCACTAACCCATGTCCCTCAGCACCACATCTCCACAGCTTTGAAACCCCTCCAGGGATCATGGGGACTCCACCACTGCCCTGGGCAGCCTGGGCCAGGCCTGGACAGCCCTCACAGGGAAGAAATTGTTGCTCAGGTCCAACCTGAACCTCCCCTGGTGCAACTTGAGGCCATTTCCTCTTGTCCTGTCATTTGTTCCTTGAGAGAAGAGCCCAACCCCACCTGGCTCCAACCTCCTGTCAGGGAGTTGTCAAGAGCCAGAAGGTCTCCCCTCAGCCTCCTTTTCTCCAGGCTCAACAAGCCCAGGTCCCTCAGCTGCTCCTCAGCAGAATTGTGCTCTAGATCCTTCCCCAGCTCTGTTGCCCTTCTCTGGCCACGCTCCAGCCCCTCAATGTCCTTCTGGGAGTGAGAGGCCCAAAACTGAACCCAGGATTTGAGGGGCAGCCTCCCCAGTGCTGAATACATGGGGATCCCTGCCCTAGTGTCTTTCAGTCCCTGCCCTTGGAGACATGTGGTGAAAATGGTGGGGCAAAAGGGGTACTCATCCTGCCTCTGCTCTCATTACCTCTTTGCTCATGGGGCTCTCCATGCAGCACCCTGTCAGCATCAGCCGGAGTGGCTCAGCGCCCTGGATGAAGCACTGCAGACCCTCGTACTGGATAGAGTGACTCAGCTTAGAGGGTCGGAAGGTCACGACGAAGGGGACGTCCATCCCTGGGGAGATGTAGCCCTTTGTGGGGCTGATGGAGAAATCCGGCTTGAAGCTCTCAATGTCCCACTTAAACCTTGCCCAGGAAAACACAAGGACAGGAAGGCAGGATTAGGAACTGGAAGGCTGCAGACACAGCACGCTGTTTCTGAGCCTCTCATGGGCTTTTCCACAGGATCTCAGGTACGGTGCTGTGCCGCCAGGCAACAAGGCTTCAGGCTGAGCAGGACTCAGCTGCACTCTTCTGTAAACAAGCCTTTGGGTCTATCTCTTGCTAACTTCCATGGCCTAACTGCATGGCATTGGCTGCAAACCCTCCACTGGGATGGAAAACCAAAGGGGAACTATCTGGGCAAGCTACCGCTCCATCCCACCCTCCATCCAGCCCTCAGAGAACAGAGCTGTGCATTACTTGACTCCTATGTCGCCCGTGTTCTGCATGATGACACGCTGGGATGTGTAGCTCTGCTGCACCACCACTCCAAAGCTGAGGTGTTCCTGGTCCAAGCTCACACAGATGCCCTGGCAGGAGCCCCGAATCATGAAGAGGGAGCGCACCAGGCCGCTGGACTCCAACATCACTTCTTCAGTGAAGGGCTGGATGCGGCACTTTGGGGAGAAGGTCACCTCCACTTTACAGGTGTCTCCTTTGGGCTTCAGACTTAGTTCATTGGTGGGGTTCAAGGAAAGAACCTGCCCAAAGAAATGAGCGCAGACTAATTCATCCAGCAGCCAAGCTGTGAATCCTCCACAGCATCTTCCAATTCCTCTTCTGTCCCCACTGATATTGCCCCAGTCCCACCCATTTCCTAGGTACCAAAGATATATCTGCTATGTGTTCATCTGGCCACGGTGAGCTCGACTACATCTTTGAAAGTAATTTCACATGAGCTACAAGAGAGCTGTAACTCTTAGTCTTTAAGGATTCATTTCTCTCCCTTACAATTCCATACCTAATACACATGGCCACACTCTACTGTACGTGTCTAGAACACATGAGAGGAATTGCACCTTCTTCTCACTTCTGACTGTCGGGGGAGTCCTGACACCTCCCTCAGATCACAAAATCATAGAATTGTTTTGGCAGGAAGAAACCTTTCAGATCATTGAGTTCAACTGTTAACCCAGCACTGCCAGGGCACCACTAAACCTCAGCACAAGCCCCATGGCTTTGAAACCCCTCCAGGGATCATGGGGACTCCACCACTGCCCTAGGCAGCCTGGGCCAGGCCTGGACAGCCCTCACAGGGAAGAAATTGTTGCTCAGGTCCAACCTGAACCTCCCCTGGTGCAACTTGAGGCCATTTCCTCTTGTCCTGTCCCATTTCCTCTTGTTGTATCAAGATGAGGCATTCACATTCCAAGTACCTGCTGGTAGAGTGGTCCCAGCAGGGAGGACAGGACAGTGGCCAAGTAGCCAGGACAGCACACAACTGTAAATAGCTACTAGCTCCCACCCAAAGCAGCTCACAGCTGGCACACCCAAGTGCTCTTCAGTTAAGGAAGGGGCCTTACCCCAGCTTCTTGCAGCTCTGACGTGGTAGACATGAGATTGAGCTTAAATGTGAGAGGGGCAGCACTGTTGTTTGCTATAGTGACAACTTTCTTCACCGTCTGTCCAATGGAGAGGGCTCCCAGCTTCACCACCCTTCCCTGTGGTTCCACCACGTCAACCTGAAGCAGGAGGGATTAACATAAAGTGAAAGGAAAGAAGGAAGGAGAAAATGTGGTAGGCTGGGGGAGAGATGAGGAAAGTGAGAGAGAAAGCCACACTGGCTGCCTGCCACCTGCAGTTTGAGGATTTGGATTCCACCTTACCTTCATTTCTGTGCCCCTTCCTCGGACCTCCACAGATTTCTGGCAAAGCCCATTGATTTCAAAAGGGATGAGCTCATGGTAAGACACAGCTTCTCTGGGGTAGAAAGTGATGGGCACCTTCACTGTCCCTCCTGGGTGCAGGACGTACCCTGGGAAGTCCACCTCCAGGTGTGCAGTGTTGGTGAACAAGCAGTTCAAGCTGACAGAACAGAGAGGAGTGGAGGTGTCACAAAGCTGGGTGTGCTCAGACAACATCAGGGCTACTTAGGACTCTGTTTCCCCTCCCTACATCATCAGGGGTCACGAGAACATGAAGCCAGCCCGTGCTAAGAAAGGGCTGAAGGCGTGTGCAGAGAAGGCCCTACCTCACATCCTTGTTTGCCTTGTTTGTGATGACAAGGGTCTGACGGGCAGGCAGCATCCCAGCACGGTAGATGAAGCAGGCTCCAAAGTTGAGTCTGGTGGTGGAGAAGTAGACAGTGGGCACTACCACGGTGGCCAGGAACACAAAGGTGAACGTGGGACCCTTACTGATCTGGTGAGGAGAAAAGACATCACAAACCAGCTGGAGAGATGGCAACTATAACTGCAAACACCAGAGATAGACAAGGAACAGGATGGGGCACTTAAAGTTCTCAGGCTCTTTATTTTGGCAGTAGGAGCCTCTGCCTCACTCAGGCTCCATGGTGATGGAGCTCCCTCCAGGCTCTGGGCTCCTGCTGCTGAGCTGCAGCATAGGGATGGTGAAGGTCCATCCTAAATGCTGGTGCCTCACCTGCAGCGTCAGCTCCACGTCCTTTAAAGAGCATATCTTCTGGGGGTGAAAATCCAGCTGGGTGTCTGCTTTCCCCTCGGCCTCTACAACGCCTGCCCGAGGGGTGACACTAAGGACCTGCTTACGGGCTGAAGGACCACTCAGCTCCCACGAGAAGGTGAAGCTGAACTTGCCGTTATTGCGGATGCGGAACATGCGCTTGACCTGCTCATTTAGCTGGACCTGTGGGGAGAAGGTGGCAAGGACTAGGTGTTGGAGCACAAAGTGTCAGCTGGTCCAGCAAGGGCTCCTGCATCTTCCACACTCAGCTCACGATCTTTGTGAAAGATCAACCTTCCTCTCCCTACAGACCCCACACAATGCTCCAGGTTGGGGCAGAGCAGCTGGAAAGTGCCCAGTGAGAAAGAACCTGGGGAATGTTGGTTGACAAGCGGCTGAAGATGAGCCAGAGTGTGCCCAGGTGGCCAAGAAGGCCAACAGCATCCTGGCCTGTGTCAGCACTGGTGTGGCCACCAGCAGGACTAGGGCAGGGATTGTCTCCCTGGACTGGGCACTGGGGAGGCTGCCTCTCGAATCCCGGGTTCAGTTTTGGGTCCCTCACTCCCAGAAGGACATTGAGGGGCTGGAGCGTGGCCAGAGAAGGGCAACAGAGCTGGGGAAGGGTCTGCAGCATAAGTCTGGTGAGGAGCAGCTGAGGGACCTGGGCTTGTTGAGCCTGGAGAAAAGGAGGCTGAGGGGAGACCTTCTGGCTCTTGACAACTCCCTGACAGGAGGTTGGAGCCAGGTGGGGTTGGGCTCTGCTCCCAAGGAACAAATGACAGGACAAGAGGAAACAGCCTCAAGTTGCACCTGGGGAGGTTTAGATTGGACTTGAGGAACAATTTGTTCCCTGCAAGGGTTGTCAGGGACTGTCCCAGGCTGCCCAGGGCAGTGGTGGAGTCCCCATCTCTGGAGGGGTTTCAAAGCTGTGGAGATGTGGTGCTAAGGACATGGTTTAGTGGTGTCCTGGCAGTGCTGGGTTATCAGGGTTGGACTTGATCTTAGAGATCTTTTCCAACTGAAATCATTCTATGAGCCATAAATGAAGACAAACATTCTCTCTTGTTCAAACCTATCTGCAAAGCTCCTGGTTAAGGCCCAACCTTACGGAGCTTCATAGGGCAAATGGTTCAGGGAGCTGCTCACCTCCTTGAAATCAATGACGTTGATCTCCTGTGCACTGAGCTCAGTGACATGGCCATGGCTGTCCTCACACCTGACAGACACGTTCATGCTATACCCAGTAGCTTTGATATTCAAGGAGAGGGGCTGGCTCTTCCTCTTGACATTACACTTGAGGTTGAAGACTACCTCTCCCTCTAGTGTTGGTGTGAAGATGACTGTAATGGGAAGCCTGGGAAGAGAAGAACCTTTTTATTCCCTTCACTGTCTCTCAGCTCTCTTGGCCCCACACTGCCTGCTCTATGGGTGAGCAGCTGTACAATGAGACCCCAGGCCTGGGAGAAACCAGGAGCTGTGCTCTGTACTTCCAGGGCCTTCTACTATGGAGCAAGCCCAGGAGAGAACTACTCAGGGTGCGATAATCCCACGCAACGACGTGCCAGAGGATACAACAACGTAGCAAAGTTTGAGCTACCGCTTGACCTCCCTGTCCTGCCCATGCTCCACAGGGCAGCACTGGGCTGAATCCCACTTCAGAGTGTCTCAAACACAGAGGGCAGCACTCCCAAAGACCCCCAGTCTCTCTCATCTGTATCACAGAGGTGACATCCTCTTTGCAAAGAGGAATCATCCAGCTCCTGTGACAGCAGCACAACAGGGACAACAAGCTCACTATGAGTCAGCCACGTGCCCTTATGATGAAGAAGGCCGATGGTCTCCTGGGGTGCATTCAGAACAGTGTGGCCAGCAGGTTGAGGGAGGTTCTCCTCCTCCTCTACTCTGGCCTAAGGAGGCAACCTCTGGAGTATTGTGTCCAGTGCTGGGCTCCCTGGTTCAAGAGAGACAAGGAGCTACTGGAGAGAGACCAGGCTGTGAAGATGCTGAGGGGACTGGAGCATCTCTGTGCTGAGGAAAGGCTGAGAGCCCTGGGGCTGTTCAGCTGGAGAAGAGCAGCCTGAGAGGGGATCTGAGCAATGCTGAGCAACAGCTAAAGGGCCCCTGGGGGGCAAGAGGATGGGGCCAGACTCTTGTCAGTGGTGCCCAGTGACAGGACAAGGGGCAATAGGCACAAACTGGAACCCAGGAGGTTCCATCTGAACAGGAGGAGAAACTTGTTTGCTGTGAGGGTGTCAGAGCCAGGCCCAGGCTGCCCAGAGAGGCTGTGGAATCTCCTTCTCTGGAGAGATTCCAAACCTGCCTGGACAATGGGATCCTGGGCCCCCTGCTCTGGGTTAGCCTCAGTAGCTGATACTGGGTGTTCTCTTGTCTTGCATGTTGTGACAAACCAAAATTCAGTATCTTTTAAAGCCACAGCAAAACTGCCTGGAGCTAAAGCATTCTCCTTATGCCCAGGAAGGCTACGAGTGGGCACAGGGGCATCCATGGTGGATCAGCAGATGAGCTGGCGACCTATTATCTGCTTGAACTCATGAACTGATCCATGTCATGGCTGTAGTTCACAAGAAAAGAGCAGCTGTTTTCTGGTAGATGATCCTGCAAACTACATCTGGTTGTGTAAGCCCACTGCTGTCCTTCATGATGGGCTGTGGTGCTGCTCATGGGCTCTGCTGCTCTTGGTGGCTTTGCACAGACCATGTGTGGTGGGCTTTGTCACTGAAGGAACACAGGGAAGAGAGGTGACCTTGTATACTTGCTGGCTATGGGGATTACAGATTTAACCCCCCCCCTAATGCTTTTATCATCAAAGCTAGAAGATCCAAAGCCTGAGTTTCTCCAGGAAGAGGGCCTAGAAGAGGGGTAACCCCAAACCAGCTATTTCATGGAGAAACCTGCAGCTTCCTGGTGTCCCCATTGGGAAGGAAGGAAACCAGGCAGATGTATGCTACTGCTGAGAGTCACCTGGGGACGGCTGAGGGGAGAAAGCCTCAAAAGCAAACTGACAGCACAACGTTTGGCATGTAGGAGAGGGAACATGTGACCCTTGTTACCTTGAAAGAGGAGCGATGGAGCCTTCCAAGGGCTCTACTTTCACAGAGGCATTGCATCCCTCCGAGAAGAGCGAGCTTTCTCTGAAAGCAAAGCTGAAGGCTTCCTTCTCACTGTTGATCATATAGATGGTCTGCTGTACCTCGTGCCCTGGGGAGAGAATAGAGAAGCTGCTGAAGTCCTTTTGTTCCTCTGGCCACCAGACCACTGCTGCCCAGCGTGCTCCAGCAGTTTGCAGCGAGGAGCATGGAACGCTGAGGAGGCCAACATGGAAATATGCTGCTGACCTCCTGGGCTCACCTGCATCACCCTCCTGAAAACAGCCCCAGCCACGTCCCTGAGAGACACCTTCCTCCCTTCCCCTTCCTCTCCCTTGGACACTTGGGTGCCAGGAGATGGATGATCTGCTCACAAGAGCCCATTTCCAGCTTCCTCATGAGATCCTGCTGGAATAACAGGACTGCTGGAGTGGTCTGTACCTGAGAGTATAACTGTGGTGCTCACCGATTAACAGCAAGTGGAAGTTCAGGTGAGATCTGTCCAGGGTCACAAGCGGGTCAGTGGCATTGCCCACCAACAGGAATGGGACAGAGATGCTCTGCTCAGGGACTGTAAAGACCCAGAATGATTCTGTGATGTCCAGGTGCTGGGGAATGAATTCAAACTTCATCTGGGGGAGAAAGAGGCAAATGAAGGAAAGCTGATGCTTTTGGCACCAAGAAACCCCAGGAACCTCCACCTTACATTGCTGTGAGCTGAGACAGTCTGTCGTGCCACATACAGCCCAAAAGCATGGCAGGTAGTCACAGAATTACAGAATTGTTTTGGTTGGCAGAGACCTTTAAGAACCTTAAGGAGAGCCAGAAGGTCTCCCCTGAGCCTCCTTTTCTCCAGGCTCAACAACCACCAGGTCCCTCAGCTGCTCCTCACCAGACTTGTGCTCTAGACCCTTCCCCAGGTTCATTGCCCTTCTCTGGCCACGCTCCAGCCCCTCCATGTCCTTCTGGGAGTGAGGGGCCCAAAACTGAACTCAGGATTCAAGGGGCAGGCTGGCTGTGTGCCTAGTCCAGGGAGACAATCCCTGCCCTGGTCCTGCTGGCCACACCAGTGCTGACACAAGCCAGGATGCTGGTGGCCTTCTTGGCCACCTGGACACACATTGGTTCATCTTCAGCTACATGATGACCAACCCCACCAGGTCCTTTTCCATCCCACAAGATGTGGGGTACAGGGCAAGAACAGGCTCGTCTGCCAGTTCATTCACACCGCAGTCCAAGGCAAGCTCACAGTGAGATGGGATGCCCAGTGAAGTGCAGACACAGCTGGTGTTAAACTGGCATACACGTGTACTGGATCTACCTTGTGAAATTTCTGCACCAACCTGGGCTCTTTTCCCTGGCTGGATCCGACCTCTCTCTGTGAGGCAGAAGAAAGCCACCTGTTCTGGTGGGACTCCCAAGTCTTGGCAAGTCCACTGAAAGGAATATGAAGAACTGGTTGTTGGGTTCATAACTGTGAAGGTCCTGGGAACACAAAGAAAAGAGGACTAGTAAGGTGGCGTTGGGACATTAATGACTGTCCCTGCAGCAAACATCAGACACTGCCAGCCCTGGACACCTCTGGAAAGAGTTCTTTCATATGGGGGAACAAGGCTGGGAACACAAACATCTCAGCTGCTTTCTATGGACCCTGTTTGTCTCTCAGGTGGCTAAAAGATTGACAGCTATCAACAAAGAAATGAGCAAAGAAGTCGGCCAAACTGCTGCATGTTAAAATGGTAACCAAGTGAAAACAGGGAGAACAAGTGCAGGAAGACTCCTCTGGAAGACAGTGTTCTTGGTTGTGGTTGCAACCTTTGCTAACCCTGTCTGACTGGTATCTTAATGGTTGGACTTGATCTTAAAGATCTCTTCCAACCAAACCGATACTATGATTCAAAAGAGCAAGAATGGCCCAAGGATGCTCTTCGAGGAGACAAAGGCCATACTGTCCACAAACCACAGGCTGGAAATATGTGATCCTCCCAGACTGACCTATAACTTACTGAAGAAAGAGACAAAGAGGACAAAAAAATTGCTTAGCTGGTCTTCAGTGACCAGCTTGTCCCAGACCCAAAACCACAGGCAAGGCACAGATGTACCTTGGGGCTTGGAAGAGAAGTCTCTGGTTAAGAGGGGTGGCCAGGAGACCATCAGCAGGAGAAGCCATGTCCACACCTACCTGCTGGTCCTGCTGCACACTCCAACTGCCACGAACTCAATCACTCTCGTGTCGAGATCCAACGTTGCTCCCTTTGGTCCCTGCAACCTGGGGTCGCGCCTTTTTGCAGTGAGGTAGTCGGAGTCTTCCAGGTCAAAGTGGCAATTTGTCATCAGGCTTCTCCCCTTCACAGCCACCTCTGGGGCCTTTTGATTTGGTCTCAGGTTAGGAATACTAGGAAGAAAGGGACTGGTATTGGCCAAACGTTCTCAACCTGTCTCCTTGTACAGCACACAGTGGTGGATCCTCTTCCCGTGGAGAGCAAATCCAACAGAATTGCATGGAGGTGGTAGAGGTGACATGGCAGAAACATGACCTGCTACATACCTAGACACCAACCACAGCACACAGGTTTCTGTGCAGATAAGGAGGCTGTGCTTGACTGATAAAGAAGCATCACTAGGGACCAGATGGCCTCTTGACAGCCATTCTGAATTTCTCATTCCAGATTTTGCAACTCTCCAGGAGCTTCCCGTTTCATACAACATCTTTTCCCAGTGTCTCCATACCTGCTTCCACCAAAGCTGGATGATCATCTTTCTTTGCTGTTTTATGTTGGATGTTTCTACTGCTTCTCTGGTGCTGGTCACCTTGTCCCCAGGTCCACACTCACACCCACCCCAATCAGAGGTATTACCACAACTATCCATCCGAAGGCACGAGTTGAGAAGTGCCTGGACAGTTCCTACCTGCAGCGCATCCGGCTCTCAAAGTCCCCCACACACACAGGGGAGAAC
This sequence comes from Todiramphus chloris collaris, assembly GCA_025345505.1. NCBI lineage: Eukaryota > Metazoa > Chordata > Aves > Coraciiformes > Alcedinidae > Todiramphus > Todiramphus chloris. Next base: position 15,686,834 of record JANVCC010000037.1, on the reverse strand, counting down.
CTCATCTGGAAGAGCTGTTCCTGTCCTGCAGGGATGGTGCCGCTGTGGGGCTCAATGGAGAACAGTGGGGTGGCACTGATGGGGTTCAAAGATGAGGTCAGGGAGGAAGAGACCTCCTCTGGAGTGTGACCCAGCTGGCTTGAACAACGGCTGGACTGGAGCTTCGCAGATGCACCGGAAGTGGAGGAGAGGAAATCCTCTGGGGTAAAGAAGACATCAGAATCACTGACTCATTTCGGTTGGAAAAGACCTTTAAGGTCATCAAGTACAGCTCTTAGTGCTGGTGAGGCCACACCTCAGCTCCTGGGTTCAGTTTTGGGCCCCTCACTCTGAGGACATCGAGGGGCTGGAATGTGGCCAGAGAAGGGCAACAGAGCTGGGGAAGGGTCTAGAGCACAAGTCTGGAGAGGAGCAGCTGAGGGACCTGGGGTTGTTGAGCCTGGAGAAAAGGATGCTCAGGGGAGACCTTCTGGCTCTCGACAACTCCCTGACAGGAAGCTGGAGCCAGGTGGTGTCGGTCTCTTGTCCTGTTGCTTGTTCCTTGGGAGAAGAGGAAACAGCCTCAAGTTGCCCCAGGGGAGGTTTAGGTTGGACCTGAGGAACAATTTGTTCCCCACAAAGGTCGTCAAGGGCTGGCCCAGGCTGCCCAGGGCAGTGGTGGAATCCTCATCCCTGGAGGGGTTTACAAAGCCATGGAGATGTGGTGCTGAGGGACATGGGTTAGTGGTGCCCTGGCAGTGCTGGGTTATTGGTTGGACTTGATGAGCTTAAAGGTCTTTTCCAACCAAAACATTTCCATGACTCCCACAGGTTAATGAGCCATGGCCACGATGGCTGCTGGGTGCAGGGTCTTGGCTCCAGTGCCAAGTCCAGAGGGTTAGTTTTAGTTGGTGACTTTGCTTTTGTCCCGAGCTGGGGACTGCACGCAGACAGTGACTGCAGGTCAGATAACACATTGTTCCACCATCGATCTTCTCAGTTGCAGAGAGGTGCCCTGATGGCCCCACTCCTTCCCAATCCTGACTCACCATGTGACTCTGCCCAGAGCCAGGCTCTGCTCCCACACAGAGCACCATTGTCAGAGCAAATGTAGTAGGGTCTGAAAGGCAGAGGAGGGGGCAAGAAGAAAGTGTCTAGGTGCAGCTGGGGAGATGCCAATAAAAGTGGACAACAGGACAGGGATGAAAAATCAATTCATGTTTTGAAGTGAAGTGGAATGTTCTTCTCCCAGGCTTTCAGATGCCAAGTGGAACACCCCAGCCAAGCCCAGGTGCCACCCAGAACCAGTTCCTTACCATCCAGACTGGGTGGGAGCAGCTCCCCAGTACATCTCCCTGCCCTTTCATCCTCCACAGCCAGAGCTGCTGCCGTCCAGGTGTATTCCAGGGCCACATTCCCCGTGTTGGACATCTGGAAACTGAAAAGCAGGAAGGAGGAATAAAAAGAAAACATCCAATAAATACAAAGTGAGTAGAGAATGAACTCTGTACAGTGGGCTCCTGGCACCCCTTTCTTTATGCTGAGCAGCATCTTCTTCCCCAGGCAACTCTGCCACGTCTTGACTGTTGTGCTGGGCTGCCCCAAGACAAAGCACTTCAGCGTTTGGAAGATAGAGGAAAGGGTGGATGTGGTGCCCAGGAGCCTTAATCCAAGGGGTTATTCCAGTCTTTATGTCTTGGTTTGACATTATTTTGACTGCAAACACGGCCTCAAGCAGACAAGGAGAGGCTACTTGCAATGAAAGCTAAACCACGGGTGCTCTTAGCAGAAAGGTGTGTCAGAATTGAACACCTCTTGGCACATCTTGGTAGGATGGTGGCCAGCATCTCCTGCTTGGCTTTGTGCGTAGATATGCATGCCCCAGCACCCAGACAGGACTCGGAAAGGATAAAACAAGAAATGGTTTGTTTATAGGGATGAACAACAGGTAAGACTGAACATAAAGCCCTAGAAGGGACTCAGGTCCACAGCAGGGAGGTCTCCGGGCCCTGGGATGTGCCAGAAGATGTGTGGAAGCTGAAACCTCAGACCCAGCAGGCAGCATCCCCCCCTCCAAGGCTTGATCAGCCTGTTAGAAATCAGAAGAGGTTTATTAACTGTCTGAGCAATAAACACATCAGTGTAACCTTTGTTGGCACAAGACCCTGAGTAGAAGGAGAAGCAGAGGCCATTGGAGAGCAGAGACTGGCTCTGGGGAAGCAGACACTGGGTCAGCCCTGTGCAAAAACAGCTCCCACTTGCAGGTCCCTGCCTGGCCTCCAGCACTCACCTGAACGTCCTTGTCTGGAAGACCAAGGTCTCCTTGAACTGAATCACGTCCGTGTCCAGCTTGAACTCAGCATAGCCAACGACAGCGCTGAGGCGAAGCTCCACCTCACGGCTGCTCTTCTCCAGGACAGTGTGAGCTGGTTCTGGGTCTGTCTCGATCACCTCCAAGCAGGAGAGGGGAAGAATCACTGACTGAAGCCCAGGAAGCCAAACGGAGTGGGAAACCTTTCAGCTCCTCAAATGAGCTATGTTATAGGGGCTAGAAGGGAACAGTCCCATTTATTTCCCTGGAAAGATGTCAAAATTTGACCCTTCCACTATAAAATTTGTTCCTACCAACTGATCAAAGCAATAGCCACCATGGCTACGAACACACCCATGGGGACTATAACCAGGCATCAGTCCCTGTAGAGTGCCTAACCTTATTCCTGGCCCCCAATAAATCCAGAAGGCCTCTATATTAGGATTATGCTCCCTGGCTGGAGCTCTGTGGCTGGAGAACCTCAAGAATGAACAAAGAGAAAGCACCTTTTCCTTCTTGTCTCAGGAGAAAGGGCTTTCCAGATGTGTCATGTGGGGCAAACGACCATGCTGGGGGGGGTAGGGGATGGGCATTTTGGGATAGGAATGATCTCAAGAGAAAAGTCTGTGGCTGCTGATGCTCTGACAGGGAAGAAGATTGGTTTACAGGTCGTAGCAATGGTTCAGAAACTAGAGAACCGTCACCCAAGATAAGCTTCTTTGGCAGTAAAGCAATAGTTGCTGTAGGTGATACTTCTCCAGACTTCCACACAACTGTCATACAGTGCTTGGGCTGCTCTGTAACAAGATACTCCACGTGGTACAGAAAAAATAATCAAAGTCTCTGGTGTCAGCATAGACAGAACTCTGAGTTCACCCAAAACATGCCAGTGGGATAGTCAGTGGGCCCAGAAGAGAGCTAGTATTGCTCTCTACTTCAAAATGAGAGATGGAATACAGTGGGTTTAACTGCTTGTTGGTGAAAAGACACTGAATTAGATAAAAAGATTTTAACACCATAAAACAGGGACCTTCTCAATGCTGATCAATAACTGAAGGGTCCCTGGGGGCAAGAGGATGGGACCAGACTCTTATCAGTGGTGCCCAGTGACAGGACAAGGGGCAATGGGCACAAACTGGAACCCAGGAGGTTCCATCTGAACAACAGGAGAAGAAAATTCTTTGCTGTGAGGGTATCAGAGCCTGGCCTATGCTGCCCAGAGAGGCTGTGGAGTCTCCTTCTCTGGAGAGATTCCAAACCTGCCTGGACAATGGGATCCTGGGCCTCTTGCCAGGATCCAGGGGGTTGCCAGGATCCAGAGCGGGTGGAGCAGGGGGGTTGGACCAGATGATCTCCAGAGGTCCCTTCCAACCCCCCCCATGCTGGGATTCTGTGGAAATGTGTTACAAAACATGACCTCCCATTCAACAGAGGCTGCAACATTTTAGCTTTTGGCAGAGACCAATAGTCTGCACGGGGATGAATGCCTCTTGACATGGGGACTTCATCTTGTTGAGCACATCAGGTCACTGCTTATCCACCTCTTCCCTAAAACGCTCTCGTGGTTACCCACATGGGTGGATTAAATGTCAGGAGGAAGCAGGAGCTGTTTAGCCAGAGGGGATGGTGTCTGCTGCCATTGGCAGCTCTTCTCATAGTCAGCTTTTGTTGCCGTGCTTCTTACCTTCTTCTTGACAGGCCACCTGGCTTCTGGGCTCCTTGCAGCATCCACCCACTTGATAGTGCGCAAGCGGTCGTCCCAGTCGGTGACCTGCTCCGATGGCACCTGGAAGGAGATCCTGGCCACCTTACATTTCACAGGGTGCATTTTGAAGGTGACCACGATGTCCGATTTCAGGGTTACTGTGATGTCCTTAGCACAGCCAGCATGGAGGTGTCCCACCTAGAACACAAGAGCCAAGAGCAAACTGGAATCGCTGTCAAGGGCAGGACTGACAGCAAAGGGATCAATGGAATGAGAAGCTGTGCCAGGAATCTGCATTTTATTGTGTTTTTATCTGAGGTTTGATAAAGTACCAACAAAAGATATCGCCTTCCCAAAAGATGCCTCAACATGGAGCCCCTTCTGTAGGGATGGCAACTCCTATGTGGCACTGAAATGGGTCTCACCGGTCTGTGCTCACTCCCTGCCAGCTCCTGGGGACCCACTGGTAGTGGAAGAGCAGCCAGGAAAGGCAGAGCTATCCAAGCTCACCTGAGGGGAGAAGTGAAACGGGCTTTCTGCCAGCCACTCAAACCGCATCGCCTCCACCCTGCTGCGGTTGGTGATGGTGAAGGTCACAGGGTAGGGGGTCCCGATGTGACAGTCCCCAAACTGGATGTGATCCACTCTGGCAGCTGTTAAGAACGAGAGCAAGAGATCTCAGCCTGAGGTGAGGCCATCCATCCCCTCACATGCACAGGAATGCGTATGTCCAACTCTTCTTGCTCCAAACCTTTCTTCCTCTGCGAGATCCATCTGCCCATCCTACCACTTTGAGGGCAACACCCTGACACATCCCTCAACACATGGCTGTGTCTGTGCAGAGGGACAGGCAGCGGAGCATGCGCTGCCTCTGTGCACAATCACAGACCAACGGCTCTGGTGGGTGACAGCAGAAGCCTGGTTATATAGAATCACAGACTGGTTTGGGTGGGAAGGGACCTTTAAAGGCCATCTAGCCCAACCCCTTCAGGGAGCAGGGACATCTGCAACTAGAGCATGTTGGTCAGAGCCCCAGCCAACCTCACCTGCAATGGTGCCAGGGATGGGGCAGCCACCACCTCTCTGGGCAACCTGGGCCAGGCTCTCGCCACCCTCACTGCAAAACATTTCTTCCTTCTCTCCAGTCTAAATCTCCCTCTTTCAGTTTAAACCCATCACCCCTTGTCCTGTCCCAACAGGCCCTGCTCAAAAGCCTGTCGCCATCTTTCTGTCAGAGCCCTTGAAAGTACTGAAAGTGGAGCAGAAATGTGGATTTTCCTGTTCCTTGCTCCATCTTGGCAGCCTCTCTTACCCTCAATTACGTCTTCCTCCAGACTGCCCGCAGTGTTCTCCTCGTTCTCTGCCACCAGTCCATGAATGTTATCAAGCGTGAAGTCATCCTGATAGCCTTCACCCACCAGCTGAATGCTGGTCTCTTCATAGGGGTTGTCCACCACCGACAGGTGGATCTTCCCTTCCACACGCTGGGCCAGAGTGGGCTTGAAAAGGACATCAAACTCTGCTGACTCGCTGTGATGCAGGAGGAGGGAGGCAGTGTGGGGCTTCCTCTCTGCACAGACATCAGAAACAAGTGATACAGAGGAAATATATCCAGGAGGTATAAGAAGAATAAGAGGTCAAAACCCAGTTGCATCTAATGCCTCCCAACAATGATTCCAGACCCTCCTCCCATGCTCACAAGACTACGACACCACCATGAAATGTCTTAAAATTCTTAATCTCAGGTGAATGCCCAGCTCTCACTCAAACTGCATCCAACCAGCTCCTGCCACATGTAAAGCTGAGTTAAAGAGTGGATTTGGCTTTTGTTGGCTGCCTATGGGCTCAAGAGCTGTGTCCTTTCAGGCTGTTAACTCCTCACATACAGCAAAGACCTCAGATGGTGCATTCAAATGGTGACAGTCCCCCACAAGTCAACCCACCACATCCAGAAGGACAGAAAAACCATCCTGGAATTTGCTAGGAGGAAACCAACTGTGCAAGGAGTCCACATCTGAAACTAGGGGTACAGAAAACCCCAGGAAAAAAGCCCATCTGGCTGCTGCTTGGCCATGTCAAGCACAGGACACACACTGTCCCTGGGTGGATGACCATACTTCATGGTTAATGAATTTACCTTCTCCAGGAGACCCATCCTTCACATCTGCTGCTTGGTAGATGCAGTGTGTGGTGGGCCTGGCTTTCAAGAAGAAAACACCCCCTTCATCCACCAGGTCTATCATCACCTGAGAAGGAACACAAAGCATGACCACACCGGTGTGGGTACAGTGTGGCACACGGATTGACCCCATTCTGATGCTGGTCCAGCATGGGGAATCCACCACACTTCAAACACAGCTCTTAGCACAAGGTTGAAGCAAAATCAGACTGAAAAAAAGGTGTTCAGATGCACTGGGATGTAATTAAAAAATAGCCAAACAGAAGCAAAACTACTAAAAATAATGGAACTCAACTACAACTGAATTTAACTGAAGTGTAGTAAAACAGGATTAACCACAACCTAACATAACTAGAACATCACACATGGCCACATGAGAACCAAAATGTGAGAAAAGAGTCAAGACAAAAAAAAAACCCCAAACCACCACACCATCTTTCTTTTGTGTTTAACTGAAAAGGTCTGAAAATTCCATTTCCAAGAGGAAGTCCCCTCCTCAAAAGCAGAAGTCAGTCATTTGCTTCAAAAGATTTTGAGACCAGTTCCCATGCAGCTCACAGCAGCACGGAGTGGAATGAGTCAGTGTAAAACCCAAGGGTGGGTCAAGACTAGCGAGGACAGCAGCAGTGGTTGTAAAGGAGGTGAAGACAAAGGTGAAGGGCTGGGAGAACTTTCCTAGAGGGATCTGGCTGAAAAATGAGACTCTTCCCACTGGTTTGACAAAGCATCTTTCAGAAAGTCAGAGGAGATTGGTTCTCCTGCGACAGAGTGACTCTGAGCACAAGGAAAGGCTTTCCTAGAGTCACAAAATTGTTTTGGTTGAAAGAGATCATCAAGCTCAAGCATTAACTCCTCCAGGGATGGGGACTCCACCACTGCCACAGGCAGCTTGGGCCAGGCCTTGACAACCCTCATGGGGAAGAAATTGTTTCTCAGGTCCAACCTAAACCTCCCCTGGTGCAACTTGAGGCCGTTTCCTCTTGTCCTGTCACTTGTTCCTTGGGAGAAGAGACCGACCCCACCTGGCTCCGACTTTCCGTCAGGGAGCTATGAGGAGCTGTGGTGTTCAACTGGATTGCCAGTGGTGCATCTGTGCATCTCTACCATGTTTTCTATTTCCAGACCAGAGCATTTCCTGAGCACATCCTCACCTGGACAGGTATGATGCCATCATTATGAAGGACCAGAGGAAGTTTTTCTGAATCACCCAGCAGCAGCTTCTTGAAGAGCAGCAGTGGGTTCCCTCTCTTGTTGTGCAGGACCGGGCGCAGGACGGTCACCCGGGGCAGATTCCCCTCTCCGCTGATCTCGAAGGTCAGGCTTTGTGCTTTACTGGCTGCAGGGCTGCAGGAGAGGTGGTGGCAGAGGAGGAACCATTACACCTGGCACCAACCCATCCCCGCTTGGCGAGTGATGAAGCAAGGACCACCCTCTGCGTGCTCCTGGCTGGTGCTCCCACACCCCACGATACAGCTCCCCCTCACCCCTCTCCTCCCAGTCCCATCAGGGCCACTCATAAGAGCAATCTGCTCTGAAGCCTTCCAGAATGTGAGTTAAAAATCATTTCACTTAATGGAATCGTGCAGTGCAGCAGGTGAATGATGAGGCAACAGATGTGATGCGGCAAATGCCCTGGCTGTGCTGGGAGAAGACATACGCTTGGAGCACAAGCACAGCATGAGAAGAGTATAAAAAGGAAAAATAATCAAATAACACCATCAGTAAAGATTATTTCCAAGGACACTAAAAACCAAATTGCTTATTAGGGCAGAAAGCTGATGTATTTTGTCCCAAGTCAGGGGCTGAAGGGTTGGAGAAGAGCAGCTCAGGGCCCAGGATGGAGGAACTGGGCTTTGCTTTTAGAAGGGCTCCAATCACTCCTTTAACATCAAACATCTCAATAAAGCCCAGGAAATCACATTGGATCATCTCACTGGAACTTAAGCAATGAGGAACTAACACACTCTGACTTGCTGGCACGGAAACCACTTCAGCTAATCCTTTTTCCTCGGAAAGCCCCAGCTCAGCTCCACCTCTTCCTGACTTAGTAACTTCCAGTTGGCTACTTAGAATAATTGAATCACAGACTGGTTTGGGCCGGAAAGGACCTTTAGAGGTCATCTAGTCCAACCCCTCTGCGGGGAATAGGGACATCTGCAACTAGAGCAGGTTGCTCAGAGCCCTGGCCAACCTCACCTGCAATGGTGCCAGGGATGGGGCAGCCACCGCCTCTCTGGGCAACCTGGGCCAGTGTTAAACTTAATGTTCCACTGTACTGAGAGTCACTCTGGTTGGCTAAACCACAACCCCTTCTATCCTGCTCTATCTAGTAGTTATCACCTCCTATGTTATCTAATGCCAAGCACTCTACCTCAGGCTATGGAAAGCACTGGAGTTAACAAGAAGTCTATGTCCTCCCAGAGGAGAGGCAGCTATCAGAAACATTCTCCACCCTCCACCAAGATGTGCCAGCTTGAGTTACCTTGTCTGGACATCAAGGGAAGCCTCAAAAGTGCACTGGTAGCTCTGCATCGTTGGTGGAGCAAAGGTCACCACAGCAAAGGCATGGGAGCAGCTGGGCACGCACATCCGAACGGGATCCACCTCGAAGACGTCACCAACATGGCTGTTAAGCTTGAGGGAACCCACAGAGCAGTGTTAGGAGGAAACATCCTTCAACGTGATGCAGTTTCATTCATATACACATCAAAGGGAGCAGCCCTAGACAGAGTGTCTTCCTTCCTGCTTCTCTGGACAGGCTCTTTCCATCTCAGGGGGTGACTCCAAAGTAGTGCTGACCTTGCACAGGCAGCTGCCATAAAGCCCAGAAGCAAAAAAGCTTGCTGTGACACTGGGCAGCCACCTCAGCATGTGTGGGAAGTGGGGACTGCATGGAAAACCCTGTAAAGAACCTAGAATTGGTCTTTAAAGAGAAGGAAAAGACCGGGGAGCCTGAGGAAATCAAAGAATCATGGAAAAGTTTTGGTTGGAAGAGACCTTTAAGACGATCAAGTCCATCCATTAACAGAGCACTGCCAAGTCCACCAGTAAACCATGTCCCTCAGCACCACATCTCATAGAATGGTAGGGGTTGGAAGGGACCTCTGGAGATCAAGTCCAACCACCCTGCCAGTGCAGGAACACCCAGGGCAGATCACACAGGAGCAGATCCAGGCAGGTCTTGAAAGTCTCTAGAGAAGGAGACTCCACAGCCTCCCTGGGCAGCCTGTTCCAGGCTCTGTCACCCTCACAGTAAAGAAGGTTTTCCTCATGTTGAGCTGGAGTTTGCAGTGTTTCACCTTGCTACTGGTACCTCTTGTCCTATCACAGGGCACAACTGAAAAGAGACTGGCCCCTCTTACTTGACACCCACCTTCAGATATTTGTAAACATTCATAAGATTCCCTCTATCTTCTCTTTTCCAGGCTAAACAGCCCCAGTCTGAAAAAATCATCTCCACAGCTCTGAAACCTCTCCAGGGATGGGGACTCCACCACTGCCCTGGGCAGCCTGGGCCAGGCCTGGACAACCCTCAAGGGGAAGAAATTGTTCCTCAGGTCCAATCGAAACCTCCCCTGGTGCAACTTGAGGCTGTTTCCTCTTGTCCAGTCACTTGTTCCTCAGAAGACAGAGACCCCCCCACCCCAAAACGGTCTGCTTTGAGCCCTGGCACATCAGTCCAGTAAAAACTGCCCTCAGAGTGCTTCCAAGAGGTCTTCAGAAAGGTTTAGGTCTTCCATGTAAGAACCAGAGGCATGAACCAAAACCTTGCTTGAAACATGCTGAACTTAACCCAACTGTCACCCTGCCACGGCTGCTCTCCCCTGGAGTTTGACCTGCACCAAGCTGGACTACTCTGGGCAAGAGGAAGCCATGAATCTGGAGAAGGCAGCAGGCTACCACACAGCCTTGAATGAGCAAAAGCCACCTCGGCCTCTTGTCCTTACCTTACTGAGGATGGGTTTGATGGCAAGGACCACATCACAGGGGACTTTGTCCACATTGCGGATCTTGAAGCGAGCTGTGGCCCGGTGCCCAACCAGAACATTGGTAAAGATAAACTTGTTCTCGTCTGTGATGAACATGCCTTTGTCTTGCACTGTCTGTAGGATCTGGCAGAGGTTGATGTTGCTGCAGATCCGATGCTCCTCAAAGATGGACTCTATGTCGTCAACCACAAATGCTGTGAGCAGACCAGAGGTAGGGGTGAAGATGAAGAGGCCTTCATAATCAATTTAGACTGTCAGGCTCTCAGAAGGCTTGAGAAGGCCCTTTCTCAGATTCAATACAAAACCAAACCTTGGGCATAGGAGCTGGTTGTGAGGATGAAGCTTAGTCACCCTCAGTCTTAAAGGGTATTGCTTTCCTATTATCCTTCCATGCATCCCTCCCCAGTCTCTCCCCACTGGTGGACTTGAAAAGAACTGTAACCTCTGAGGACTTTAGGATGGACTTTAGGGTCAGAGAGTCTTCTCTGTCCCAGGAATATGTTTGGCTGCTGATCAGCAGCAGGTCTGGCCATGGGAATCTGTGGGCAGGGTGTACCTGGGAGGCAGGACTCGGCCAACAGGGTGTAGGGGATGCCGAGGGGATTGTCCCTGGGGTCTCGGTCACTGATATCGATGGACAGGTGCTCCTTGCATGTCCCCACAGGCTCTGCGTAGCAATCCACTGTGATCATCTGCTGTCCCCCAGGAGGGATGAACCCAAAGCCAGGGTAGATGGTGAACATGCCTAGAGTGAAGCGAGCCTGCAGGAAGAGTCCCAGGAGAGGCTGATGTCCGACAGCCCTACCCCAGCATCCCCAGTAAGGAGTACACCACATCTCAGCCTCCAGCCAGGCCCAAGCCCCCAGTCCCAGGGCAGGGAGGGATGCCTCCATGGCCCAGAGGCAGCCCCAGCATGAGATGAACAAACCAGGAGGAGCTACAGGCCTGTCCCAAGTGCACAGAGAAAGGAGTTTCACATTTGTGGTGTTCACAGACCTATTTTGATGAGCAGCTACCAAACACAGGAGCTGCTCCCCTCTCTTAACCCCACAACTCCAGGTCTGAGCTGCAGCATGGGACTGAGCAGTTCCTGCCTCTGCTTGTGGCTAGAAGATGATGTCCCTCCATCACACAGACCACATTCCATCCCATGGTGATGAGCCCCCAGCCTGGGCACAGTAGCATCTTCCCGCAGCCCCTGCAGTGCTGTGTTGAGGAGCAGGAGCCACCCACCTGCATCAAGGGGTTTGTGTCCTTCTGCAGCGAGTGTTTGCTTTGCTTGGCTGAGGGAATCATTTTACTGAGGTTCTCACTCTCGTGGGAGCGGGCGGATCTCGTTTGATTCCCACTGAGAGGAGAAAGCAGAAAATGTCCATCATGTGGAGCTCCTCCCCATAGAGGAAAGTCCTCACACTCCGAGGGATGCCTTCACCACAGACTGCTGTCACTTACGGATAGATCAGCTCTCTCACCAGCTTTGTCCTACATATGGGGGTACTGAAGCATTTTTCAGCTCCCTGCCCACCAACAACACAGACGGACAATAACCCAGGAGTCACAGAATCACAGAACCATTTTGGTTTAAAGAAACTTTTAAGATCATCAAGTCCAACCATTACCCCAGCACTGCCAGGGCACCACTAAACCTTGTCCCTCAGCATCACATCTCCGTGGCTTTGAAACCCCTCCAGGGATCATGGGGACTCCACCACTGCCCTGGGCAGCCTGGGCCAGCCCTTCACAACCCTCAAGGGAAAGAAATTGTTCCTCAGCTCCAACCTAAACCTTCCCTAGTGCAACTTGAGGACAGTTCCTCTTGTCCTGTTGCTTGTTCCTTGGGAGAAAAGACTGACACCACCTGGCTCCAACCTCCTGTCAGGGAGTTGTCAAGAGCCAGGAGGTCTCCCCTGTGCTTCCTCTTTTCTCCAGGCTCAACAAGCCCAGGTCCCTCAGCTTCTCCTCACCACACTTTTGCTCTAGACCCTTCCCCAGATTCACTGACCTTCTCTGGCCATGCTCCAGCCCCTCAAGGTCCTTCTGGGAGTGAGGGACCCAAAACTGAACCCAGGATTCATGGGGCAACCTGTCTGTGTGTCCTGGCTGCCTGTCATATGCCAGCCTTGCTGTGGTGCCTCCTCAGGCAGGAAGGGTGGTGCAGGTCTTCTCTCACCTTTTTCTTGGCAATACAGGTCCATCCTGGTCTGCTCTGTAGATGAAGAATTTAAAATCGAGGATGCCTCTGTTCTCCAGCATGAAGGTGCAGGTTTTTCTGGTGCCATTTGTCAAGGCACCAAAGTTGATGAGGGAGGCTGGGTAAATGTTGTATTTGCTGAACACAGCTTTCGCTGACACCATCACTGGGATGACAGCTATAGTTTCACCTCCTTCACCTATGTTGGGCTCAATCACCTGAAACCAGAGGAGGGGTTGGTAAACACAGCAGAAGCCAGCCTCCATCTCTGTCCCCTGACCCCACCCCTAGGTACTTATCAGCTCATCCTCCCTGTTTAAATGCCTCCACCAGAGCCAGATTTTCAGCTCCTCCTAGACTCACAGACTGGTTTGAGTTGGAAGGGATCTTTAAAGGTCATCTAATCCAACCCCCCTGCAGGATGCAGGGACACCTGCAACTAGAGCAGGTTGCTCAGAGCCCTGGCCAACCTCACCTGCAATGGTGCCAGGGATGGGGCAGCCACCACCTCTCTGGGCAACCTGGGCCAGGCTCTCACCACCCTCAGCATCAAAAATGTCTTCACCCCCTGCCAGCCACGGTGTGCTAACAGCACCTGGCCCACAGCTCACCTGGCAGTGCAGGATGGCTTTGTCCTCGATACTCATTTCTGTCTTGGGGTGGAAGTGCAGCTGGACCTGCACGGGGCGGTCAGAGGTGTTCAACAGGCCCTTCTGTGGCTGGACAGTGAAGTGGGATGCCAAGTTGGGTATGCTGGTATCTGTGCTTTCCAGCTTGAAACTGGGGAGAAAGGGAAAGAACAAAAACCTCTGCAGGTAGAAGTACAGGTGCCACCAGCACATGCAGAACTTTGCATAGGACCATAAAAAAACCTAAACCAGGAAGAATCCATCCCTTCTTGGGGAGCCCTAGTCCTTGACCCAGAGTAGAAACAGGAGTGCTACACGTGTATCTCAACACCAGACTGTGTCATTCCCTCCCTTCAAGAATCTCAAAGAAAAACATCTCTCAAAGGAAGAGCAAAGGATCTCAGCATGAGTGGCTTAAGTTTGTGTCTCTCCTCGTTCCTGCTGAGCTGTAAAGATCTGCTGGTTTGTGGATTCACAGAATCCCATCATAGCAGGGGTTGGAAGGGACCTGTGCAGATCATCTGGTCCAACACCCTGCTCCAGCAGGGTCACCCAGAGCAGGGACCCAGGATCACACTGTCCAAGTGGGTCCCACAGGGGCCTGTTGCTGGGTCATGGAGAACTTCTTGTCCACCAGCATGCCCAGGTCCTTCTCCACAGAATATTCTAGAGAATAGATTCTCTATTCTAATATTTGATCTTAGAGAGCCCAGGTTTTGTTTTTACCCAGACCATGAGGTAGCCAGTGTGGGAACAGGTTCTAGCCATGGATAGAAAGAAACTGCAGGACTGGGCAGATGGTGGCACCAGGCACTCACAGACCAGGCAGCTGGACCCACCTGTATGCAATCTCGTACTTCCCTTTGTTCTTCAGAGTCAGTACTTGCTTCACTTCATCCAGGACCTTCAAGACTCCAAAATCCACGCTGCCATCTGTACCTGCAGAAGACCAGCAGAGTAGGAGAGAAATGGTCAGTATTTGAGAGCTGCTGCAGGCTACACCAAGTGACAAGATACAGATTTGGAGTTCTCAGGTGAGACAAAATCCTTCTCATCAAGTTTCCACTCTTGGAAGTTTTCTCCAGCTACTTTAGTGCCCTTTTTCTTCTTAGTTGAGCATATCTGCAGGGTTTAGCAGCTAAGAAGCTCCATTTCCAACTCCTCACTTCTGAGCACAGATCCAACAACTTCATGGGCTGTGCTGAGCCTTCAGGAGTTCCCAACTGCTCATTCACATCCCTGTTGTTTCAAAGCCCCAAATCAACCTGCATGTGAAATCACACACTTCAAAGTTGGGAGGTGAGAGCCTCAAGGCTGCCTGTGCCCTGACAGTGCTTTACTCCATGCAGCTTGCAGGATACTTGTGTTATGTAGGCAGGCCAAGCACTTTGGTTGCCCACCTGCCAAGGCAATGCAATGCACCTGGATGACTTGGCTTTGAGGGCATCTCCACTGACCTTTAGAAATGTTGATGCTCAAAGCAACATCATAGGCCTCTGCATGGATTTGGATATTTTCAATCTGAACAATCCCCAGGATATTTTCTGCATCTGAAACCTGAGGCAGCAAGAAACAAACACTTAGACCTTTCTCTTAAATTATTTAGGTAGACAACATATGAGTCCTTGTCTCTGCCAGCTACTTCCACCATGGCCTCCCCTGCTTGACAAGCATTTATTGACTGTCAAGCTTTCCCAACCTGTTCATCTCATGGTCTGACCCCACTGCAGTAAGAAACCCCATCAGCCCAGCTCTGCACTCCTACAGCAGGGACTCCTGGTGCTACAGGGCAACCAGGGCAAGTGTGGGGTCCTGCACCTGGGGAGGAATAATTCCCTGCACTGGTAGAGATGAGGGCACCATCCCCCTCACCTCTATTCGGATCATCTTCTTAATGCTGAGAGCCTTCCTGGCTGTGAAATTTAGATGCAAGCCAAACTCTGTGAGGGGACCAACAATGCCCTCAGCTTGTGCTACGGTGAAGTCCTCGCCAAGGTTTTCCAGCCCGCTGAGCCGCCAGGCCATGGGCAGCGGGGTGCTGTTTCGCAGGACCAGGGTCTTGGTCTCCCTCCTGCAGAAACACAAAGACACTCACTCAGCACCTGCTGCTTGATGGTCATGCAGCTTTGCAACTGAATGCAACTTGGAGCAGCCCCTGAAACCACAGTTAAATGGTTTCTCCTTGCAGCAAGGCAAAGAGGGGATATCCTCAAGGGAGAGTGGTGTTAGTGGTGTATCTAACAGAAGGGAGATAAGGAGCAGCAACTGAACTGCTCTCTGTATTTAGCGGACAAGATGCAAATGCATCGGGATGCCCAGTGCATGGCATTGCTGGGGCAGGGCTACAGAGCCAGTGGCTGTTAAAGGACATCCAACCAAGCAAGGAATGGTGAGGAAGAGGCTGGGAGAAAGAGGTATGTTGGCCCAGCCCCCAATCTGGGTGGCCACACAACCAGAAAGAGAAGCTGAAGGGAGCTCACTGCCAGATCCTGTCCCCAGCAGAGAGACCACAGAGTGACTGACCTGTGCAGAAGCAGCTTGCTGAAATGCATCTGCTTGGGGCTGACCCCCAACTCCACCTGCACACCTTGGCAGCACAGCTGGAAGACCACCGGCTCTGGATTCTCCTTAATGTGGCAGATGAGGTTGTCTTCCAGGAGACCAGCTGAAGTGGGGTATGCCCAAATGCTTAGCTCCTAGCCCCGTCCCCACAAAGAGAAATACAGCACAGATTCAGTGAGTGAGAGGAATCATGTCCTGGGCTCTTTCCTCCCTGCCCTTCCTCCTACCTGCTTCTCATTCGGTTTCAGCTTCATGCTGGGAGGGTCTAAAAGGAAGGTGTCTGCTTTGAGATCATGCTGAAAGGAGAAATGCACCTCTGCATCCAAGGGAGTGACATTGAGGATGGTTATCTTCTCGTGATTGCTGGGATGGGACAGTGCCTTGTACCTGTCCACAAAAAAGGGGAAAAGGCTGCAGAGGAGGCCATTGGCTTTACCAGACAGTGAGGAAAGCACCGTGTCCTGGCAGCACTGGAAGGCTACTGTCTAACAAGCAGGCTCAGAAAAAGGATGGCTTTCAGGGGCACATCTCATGGTGCATGTGTTCATCCTAGCACCACTTTGATGTCCGCCCCTACAGCTGGAGCCTCCATCCCCACTTAAAGAGCTTTTCACAAAATATAAATTCAAAGGTTCCTGGAAAAAAAAAAAAATCAAAAGTACATCAGGCACATGGGTTCTTCCCCCTTCTTTGCTGAGTTTCCTTCCCTGCAGTGTGTAAAGAAAGGCTTTTGAAAAGAGATGTTAAAAATAGTTTAGCTTCTCTCTTTCCAAAAAAGTCATGAGCCTGACCTTGTATTTCATGGGTTAGCTCAAAGTCTGAGGGATGGAAATAAAAAAGATTTATCCCCGAGAAAAATGTTAAATTTCATGAATGTCCCTTCCTGCAGGTGTGGGACAGAAATTGTACTGAAAGGGTTAAAAAGGCAAACAGAAACCACCCATCAGCCTGGCTAAACATCCTCTTATGCCTGTTAAACTGTTTTGATTTCATTTCCTTGAGTTGTCAAAATACCACCAGCTCTCCAGAGCTCCTGTGAAGACAAGAACTTCATTTCTAATATTAAAAAAAAAAAAGGTGATGATAAAAATAGAAATATGCCAGCAGCTATGATAATTTTAGGCAGACTTCATCCAGCAGTGGGAATCAGGAAAATGCAAATCCCATTTTTATTCCTCTGCAAGTTGCACCCCCTGCCCCCACATATTGGTGAGTCAAATGATAAACTCTTACTAATATCACAGATCAATGAATGGCTTGCAATCCATCGTCAGAATAATTGCTCCTTTGGTCTACCCACAGAGCTCACAGCACTTTAAAAAACCAGCACGATAATGTTCATTTCATAGGTGGTGAAGTTGAGATGTGGAGATGGGACACAAGTTGCCCCAAGTCACCTTCAGGCTGGAAGCAGTAGATGGCTCTGGCCACCAAGCCACCCACCAGGTAGGAAGATCAGCTCCATCCCTCCCACACCTCCTCTGAGACTCGTGCCTGTTACCTGCTCAAGTTCACCCATCCTTGGTCCTTCAAGCACATGTATCTCCCACGTTCCTGCCTGGACCAGCCCTGAATTGTGCCACTGGGACAGTACATCTCCAAGTGCATCCCTGAAAGCACAAGCCCCTGGGGATCCCACCCCAACATGTCACTCCACGTAAGCAGGATGCTCACTCGGGGCGTGGAGCACGTACCAGTCTCTTGACTTCCCACACAGCAGTGGTCCAAAGTGGAATACACCTGTGCTCATGACATACTGCTTGAAGATGATGTCATCATCTGCCTTGCTCTTCCTCCGGTGAGGAAACACCAGCCTGAGGAGAGAAGATAGGGAATGAGATGTGAAATGGTCTGGTCAGGAAGCCATAACTCATGTTGGTGGCTGAGGTACCAGTACTGGTTCCCAGCATCCAAGCATGGGAAAGGACACTGGGCAGTTCAGCCAGCAGGCTCTGCCCAAACCAGAAGGTCACCATGGCACAAGGGATAGCCCTGTCCCTGAGTTTATGGGGAGCAGAACAGGAGGCCACCATAGGCCAGCCTTACTGTGGGTCCTGGCTGATGGTGGGATACAGGCAGGTGCCCCTGCAGGGCAGCTGGTACAGCCGGTTTGTCCCCAGGAGCTCAAAATGCAGCATCTGATCAAACTGGCCCAGCACCATGGAGCTGAAATGGACCTTCAGTTCCACCTTTCCGTGGGCAGGCACTATCCACCGGCAGCTGCTCAGCCTGGTGATTAAAGAGGAGGTTTCAGACGTTGCTAACAAGCAAAAGAGATGAGAAAGAGAGTTGTGGACTTGCCATCCCATGGAGGCACCAGAGAGGGTCCTCCTTTTACAGCTCACCTGACGTATCTCCTCGGCAATGGGACTCTGTCCATACCACTTTGGTCCACCTCAGGGGGACGTGTGGGTGCTCCTGGCCCCTGAAGACCTCTCTTGCCCCGGCCAGAGCTCCGCTTCTCCCTCACAGCCTCCCGGCTGCCCACTGCTTTCTCCTTCCTCGGGCGGCCCCTGGTTGGAGTGACCTGCTCCTCTGACATCTTCACACCAAGGGGAGAGAGATGGGAGAGAGGGGTGAGACATGCCCCGAGACATCCCCATCCTGGAAAGAACTTTCTGGTTCATTAACAGGAGAGAGAATAAATAACCAGCCACATCTGCTCATTGACTTGGTCTTCCTTAAAGGAATTTGTTTTGCCTACAACACTTCTCATCCAGGACTTTCTCTCTCCTTGGGAAGTTGAGGTATTTAGGTAATATTTTTTCCACTTGTCTTACAGAACCACCTTATGTCTCAAGCAGAGCTGTCTCTTTTGGACAGACAGAAAGGACACATGCAGACACGGAGCCCCATCCTGTCTTCACCACCCTTCCACAGTGACCCTTTTCCACCCCCCCCCTCCCCGACCCCCTCATCCAGCCTGGTCCCCACCCTGGCACCTTCACTGCAGGCACAGCGGAGGAATCAACGACACTTTCTGTGTCCTTCTTCTCTTCTTCTGCAGGGGCACCTTCAGGCACAACAAAGTCAAAGTGCTTGAGGGCTTCTCCACCAGGGGCCATCCGCTTCTCTGGGTAACGGATCACAGAGTAAAAAGCAGTGGAGGGAATGGGAGGCCCTGAGGGACCCAGTCCCAGGTCATCCAGGATCTAAAGCACAAAAGAAAACTCTGCTTATACTCCAGTCACCTCTGTCCTCACACTTCCTTAAGGGCACTGAGCAATGGTTTTTTAAAATTGTATTATATAGTGTCAGGATCTACAAGTGGAACCTAGAGAGAAATTTCTCCTCTGAGTGACTCAGCTGAAGAAAACAATGACCATCAGCTGCTCTGGGCCCATTTAAAATGATTTCCAGACTGCAAAACTCAAAATAGACAGGATGCTGCTTGACCAGAGAACACTCCCTCCTTTCACCTATCTGAGGGATGGTGAGAATCTTCCCAGCCCTGTGGCTGCTGTGGAACATCATCAGTGGCCTGGACAAGGCTTTGTGCTGTTGTCGCCTGGTGGGACGCAACGCACCAGTGCCCAGGTCATGGCAACCTTGGCACCTGAGCCTCACAGGGCTTTACCTGCTCTGCCCTTGGCAGCTTGCCGCTCTCCAGGATTGTCCTAGTCACATCGCCTGAGCTCAGCACCTGGATGTTCAAGCAGGGCACCCCAACATCCTGGCCTCCAGCTGACCCTTTTGCACCTTCCCCTTCCAGCTGAGATAACGTGGAGTGCTCAAGAGCCTTTAGTTTTTCCAGCCGCTCCTTCTCCAGCTGCTCCTGACGTTCCTTCTCTTTGTCCTTCCGGCTCCTGCGGCTGGATAAATGCTGGCGCTGGTCTTCTGCTCGGTGCTGCACCTCCTCTTGGGTCAGAGGGGACAGCAGGGTACCCTGAACCCTGTCCCATGATGACAAAATATGCGTGACATCCTTCAGTGATGCCTCATAGATCTTAAACCTCAGGGCAAGGTTCTTCTCTCTCTCGCTCTGGGCCTCGTCCTTGGTTTCCCCCCGTTCTGCATCTGGGGGTTGTTCAACCACCGCTGGGCAGGCATCCATCAGGGGAACCCTGCTCTGCTTTTTCTTATCTTCCTTGTCACCCACAATAGAGTCTGGGTGCTCCTTTACAGATTCCTTCTTTTCTACTCCCTCAGTAACATCTGACCGGTTGGTGATGGACATGTTGTTGCTGGTGGATGTGAATGTGTTCTGGGCAGGAGGAGCAAGAAAAAGCAGTGAGCATTTCAAAGCATTGGCTTAAACACTGTTGGACAGTGATGATCTTTACAAAAACCCTCGAGATGCACCCAAGATCTGTGCTAGGTACTCTACAAACCCCAGTTCAGAATGCAGCTTGTACCCAGTTAAACTCAATCTAAATCAAACACCCCAGTGCCAAACTGATGAGGAGTCCTGCAAATCAGAAGCCAAACAGCTTCCCCAACCCAAACATGGAACTTGAGACACCTCCTTACTCCCGTGCAATCCCCTGGCCTTGTTTCTGGTGTCCTGAGCATGTCTGGCACTTTGGGAAGTCTGTCTGATAATGAATGGCTAAGGCCTGGTGGTATCTCCTGCCAGATCTCCTGGTCTCTTTCCACACAGGAAGACACCACATCCCAGATGGATCATGCCTCAGAGGTGTTACGTCACATGCAGAGTGAGGTGAAATGCTGGACTAAAACTCTCTAGGGCTTCACAGCCAATGTCTGGAGTTATGTCAAGCCACATAGGCTTCAGTGGCAGCATGATCCCAGGAGAGCAGCTCTTCCAATGAGCCCATGGGAGAACACCCCTGGTGAAGCAGCGGTGTGACCAAACACCGGCTGTTGTTTCCCAGCACAGCCCCATGTGTTGTTCACAGCCAGGTGACCCAGCACAGCTCACAGCTGATGGCTTCTCTGAGAATGGGACAGCTCAGTGGGAAGCTCCCTGGGGCTTCTCATCTCTACAAACACAAGCACCCACCTGCCGGACTAGAGGGTGGCTTTTCTTCCCAGCAGCATTATCTTTGTCTTTTCCAAGATCTCTCTTTCCCCGCTTAGATTTCTTCTTCAGCTCCTCCTCCTTCAAGCGTTGTAGCTCCTGCTGGCGCTTTTCCTCAAGCTGTCGAGCCAGCTGCTCCAGCTCCCTTCAAGTCAAACAGAAAACATCTCAGAGTCACCACCAGAAATCTGGGGTCACTGCAATCCCAGCTGGCCCCACACTTCAGTCATTGGCCCCGAGGCCAGGCAGAACCATCAGACCATCTCACCAACTTTTATGGCTCGTGTCACTCAATAAGGAAAACGCTGGGAGGTCAGAATTGGAAGAACTTCACCTACAGCCAGACTGGTATCTAAAGCTGCACCTCACACCAACCCACATCACAATCCCTCTGGGTTGGTGAGGAAGGGGGGTGAAGATGATGAGAATCAACATAATGAGCTTAGAGACACTTTGAAGTGCAGCGGTAAGGCAAGCACAGACAGAAGATGGTCTCACCTCACCAGAGGAAGGTTCTTCCTCTGTTGAGAACTGGGGAGGTGGAACTGGCCCTCCTTGTGCCTCTTGGAATAGACACTTCAGGCCTTGGCTTTGTAACCCTCTGAGCTCAACCAAGGTTCCTGAAGGTGCAGGGAACCCCTTCAAGGACACTGGCCTGGGGAGTCACCCATAGAAAGCTTACAGACCTCTTCTTCCTCTCACGCTGGGCTTGTCGGATGTTGTTATTGAACTCAGTTTTCTGCTCCTCAGTGAGGGCATCATAGTCATCCTCATCCATCTCCCAGAGACGTGCTGTCTCTCTCCTGGCAGCTTCTTCCCGCTCCCGTTCTTCAGCACAGAACAGAGGACAAACCATTAGTAACTGCAAGCAGAGCTTCTTGTTCTGCCCCAACCCAGCCTGTCATCCTACCAGGAATTACTGGGGAGCTCATACCCCTGCTTCAAAATTCAGATAGCCCCCCAAACCATGGCTGGTTCTTGAGCCTTTGCCTGGCTCATGTGCACCACAGTTGTGGGCACCTGGCCAGTTATAAGTTGTGGAGCCACAAGACATTGTACTTGTGCCCAAGCTTTAATGTTGGAGACTAAGGTGGGTCTTAGAGCCTCAGCTCGGCTGTATTTTAACCAACTGTGAGCTGAACACTGACTACACTGAGGCAGAAGGTGGAAGGATTAATAAAACCATTTCTTATGAGCTTTGCTGGTAACCCAGATACACATGGATAAGGTTGAGGGCTTGAGAGAGAAGATTTGAGAGGTAAAGAGATGATGAGCCTCACCTTCCTGCTTTTCTGCAGCTGTTTCCCTGGCTTTCAAAGAAGCATAATCTTGGAACAGGTTCACAACATAGATAGAAGGGCGATTTCTGACAGCTTTGAGCAGGCAGAGGAGAGCAGATGCCGCGTTGCATGCAAAGAGGGTCTCCAGGCCATCAAACACCACTCCCTGGTAGCAGTCACTCAGCTGCAAATATAGTGGAAAAGGAGAGAACGTCAGAGATGGGGGCTGATGGAGAGCCAGGGAATCCATATGTCAAAGGACAACAGCCAGTGTTGTTCCTCAGACAGACTCTGATCTTCCCCTGCACTCTGCCAACTCATGGCATCTGCAGCTTCACACAAGGATCCCTTCCATGCAGCCCCAGACTCCTCTGACAGCAGACACAGAACCTCCTCCTCTCTCAGTTGCACCCTGCTGCCTGTCTCTGTTGCAGGAACTTCTCATCTGCCCCCCACCCCGGGTACCTGCAGCCTTTCGGAGAGGATGGCCACCAGCAAGTCCTCGGGCAGCACACAGCTCATGAAGCCCAGCTCTCCTGCGTTGCTGCTGCTGATGCTCAGCCATTGCTGCGCAGGGATGCAGGGAAAGGGAGAGATGAGGCGAGAGCCGGACGAGCCCTGCAACGTTGAACACCATGACAAAAAATAAACCACTTGGGCACCTCCCAAACAATGCCACCCAGTGGGCTCGGAGCTGGCAGCTCTTGCTAACAGCAGACTAGAAGAAAACTGCAGGTCACAACTCCAAGAACAACTCCAGAAGCACACCCCTTGGCTAGCAGAGACATGAGCTTGCAAGCCCCTGGTGCAGTAGCCCACAGCTTCCCACTGCCTGCAGCCATGTCAGCCAGGGCTGTGCTTTGTCAGCAAACTGTTAAGCCCCAGTAGAGTTTGTTCTGTCAGGGCAGAGGGTTGTGTTGCTATCCTGAGCCATGCCCAGCTGGCTTCCTGCACTATACATCCCAGCACCAGGTTCTGGATGAACCAAAGCCTCTGCTCCAAGAAGCCCTTTTGCTTCTCTAAGGCAAAAGAAAAGTCCCCAGCACTAACCAGTGCAGATCATGCTTCACCTGTGAGCCTGTGGGATCCATTAGCTGCTGTTTCTGGGACTGGGATGTGTGGCCATCCATCTTCTTCTTGCTGGCTGTGGTGCTCACCCGGCCCCGGGAGGCGTGGGACTGCAGGCTGATTTTCTCCCCAGAGCTGGACTGGCTCAGGTTTGAGCTGTGCTTGACCTCAGCACTGAGCTGCTGGCTGAGGGAGGCAGCTGCATTCGGCCCTGGGGAGGGGACAGACAGCTCAGCGGGGCTGGTCACAGGCACTGCAGGCACCTTCCACCTCGGGAAGGACACAGGGCTCATCCCCAGCCTGGCCAGCACTGCTTTCCAGAAGCAATTCCTTCTTAGTGTGGTAAATCATATCAGCCAGCCCTGGATTTTAAAGCCCCAGTTCTTCTTCACAGCCTAAGAAACACGTGTGCATGTGGCACTCTTTGCACAGTAGCTCCCCTGTGAATGGAGTTAAACACAGTTGGTGACCAGTCAAAAAATGGTGTCCCCAGGGCTCAGTACTGGGACCAGTTCTCTTTAATATCTTTATCGATGCTCTGGTCAAGGAGATTGAGGCACCCTCAGTCAGTTTGCACATGACACCAAGCTGGAGAGCAGGAGGCTCTACAGAGGGGTCTGGCCAGGCTGGATCGATGGGCTGAGACCAGTGGGGTGAGGTTCAACAAGGCCAAGGGCTGCATCCTGCCCTTGGGTCTCAACAACCCCCTGCAGTACCCCAGGCTAGGGCAAAGCAGCTGGAAAGTGCCCATTGGGAAAGCACATGGGGTGTTGGTCAATGTGCAGCTGAAGATGAGCCAGAGTGTGCCCAGGTCTCCAGCATCCTGGCTTATGTCAGCATGGTGTGGTCAGTAGGACTAAGGCAGGGATCATCCCCCTAGATTGGGCACTGGGGAGGTCACCCCTTGAATCCTGGGTTCAGCTTTGGGCCTCTCACTCCCAGAAGGACCTTGAGGGGCTGAAGCGTGGCCAGAGAAAGGGCAACAAAGCTGGGGAAGGGTATAGAACACTTCCCCACCAGAGACAAGGTCTGACCTCACCCTGCAAGACTCAGCACACCAACTGCCCAATGAAGATCCCTAAAAGTCTCTGCTCTCACATGGAGAACAGCACAGCATGCACGAGCTGCTTGACCTGACAGCGTGCATAGGAAAAATCTCTGGAGAACAGAGCTCATCTGCAGCATCTCTCATCTGAAAGTCCTCCGGGATGTGGTTCTTCCCTTCCTCTCATGTTTGTAAAGCCATAAAGTCAGTTGTGCTTAATGAGCCACTTCAGAGGGCTTTCTGCCTCGTTAAAGTGGGCAGCAGTTCTGCCTGATGGCCATGAGGAGCAAGCTAGATTCAGCTTTGAGGAAATACATAAAACTCTGAGAAAGATATAGGTGGGCTTCACCCCTCCTGGGAAAAGGAACATGTGCCAAGAAGCCCAGGGGCAGGAAAAGTCCCACTGTCTGAGCCCTTAAAATAGAGATTTTTGTTCTTTTTAACAACCAGAGATGCTTTCTAAAACAGCTTTGCACTTCAACACTCTGCACCCACGTTCCCCAAGAGACTTAAGGGCCATTAAACTTCTCTGGAGCAAGAAGAAGTGGATGGTGCTGGTGGGTTTCTGCTGCTTTGGGTCCAGCCTTTCTCCTTACCAGCATCCCCTGTCTCCTTGCGGCTCTGCTCAATGGCAGCCCTCACACACAGCTCCCGGGCACGCAGCCCTGCGGAGCTGCTCCTCTCCGAGATGGCTTCGGTCACCACGGCGTCGATGGACAAGCAGGCAGCACCGTAGTATTTGGACAGGGCGACCGCTACCAACGTCTTGCCTTGAGAGAGAGGAAGACTGCATGGTGACACTTGCATGTGGGGAATTTTCAGAGACAGGCTCTGAAAACCCCCGAGATGGGATTTCAAAGTCTCAAGGACAGTCAGAAAACAAGTGTCCCTTTATGGAAAAGCATCAGGGAGGCAGCTTGATTATGGCTAAAAGTACTGTCCTCTAGAACCAGGTGGATCATCTTCGCATCCTGTTCAGATAAGGACTTCATGCCTTGTGGTGATCTGAATCCTGGGCCCAGGATGCTCTTTTGAGCCCTGTCCCTCCACCACTCAGTCCATTCACTAGCCCATGATGGTTGCTGTTGCCTCAGGAAACATCTGGCCATGGTTTGGGGGTCAGCATGGGCTAGAAACTGCTCCCATTAGTCCACAGGGACACCAGGCAATGTGGTTCCACAAAACAATGGGGACAAAGGTGCCTTGTTCAGGGGGGGACAAGAGCCTTGTTATATGGACACAAGATGAGCCACACCACTGGCATGAGCTAGGCGAAGCTCTGGGACCATTTCACGTACCAGCAGAGCTGTGGCTTACCTCACTTCACTTCAACTGCTCAGCCAAGCACCACGGTCCACCAGGATACATCTCCTCTGCTTCCCTCCCAGAGGAAGGCTCACATACCTGTCATGGGTGCCCCATGGATGATGATGATGATCCCTCTCTGGTTTCGGGCTGCACGCCCTTCTGCGGAGATATCGATGCCCAGGTGGCGGGCAAGGGCCCTATAGACCGGGCTGTCATCCACTTCTCCCATGGCCTCCTTGCTGCTGCTTTGCTGATGCTCTCCTGTGCAGAACCAGGTAGGCAGTCAGCCCCTTGCCTGCCTGTGGTCCTGATCATCCTCCCCATCCCCTCAGATCCTGGGAGAGGAGACTCTGCTGAAACCAACATCACACCTGGGGTCCTCTCTATGCCCTTCCTTTAGGCTGTTGCAGCTCAGGGTCTGCCCTAGATGCTGGTGAAGGTGTCTCTTCTGTAAGTGGGGTGGCAGAAACAGGGAAGAATGAGCATCCAGCAATACCTAAAAGGACTGGGACAAATCTTCCATGGACTGTCAACATGGTCCTCATGGAAGTTTGGTCCCTGGTCCTGCTGAGTAGGTGTGGGACAGGCAGAATTGGGCATTTTACACAGTCCTGAGGGAAAAGCTCCTTTTGGGGATCACATGATTATCCAAAAGGTGGTTGCTTGAGGAATATTACACCAGGAGATGTGGCTCTGAATTCACCGTGAGAGCATTTACAAAGAGCTCCCAGCTCTGCCCTCAGGAGGTCACCCAAAGCTATCTCAGCTTGTAATGTCACACAAGACAGAGTGCATCCTGTCCTGCCTAGGAAAGGGATCACCATCATCCTGATCCCAGCAGCTCCCAGGGGCAAAGATGCTCATTTGGCAAAGCCGGGGAAAACACCTCCCTGGACTCTTTCCTGTCCCTGCCCCAGACTCTCCTCAGGACCCTACAGACTTCATACAGAAGAGCAGATTCAGGGCCTACAGGTGAGAAGATAGCACCAGGCTACAGTGAAGTGACAGAGGTGACACTGAAGTCATCCACTGAGACCCTTTTGCCACAACAGACATAAAATAGGTGAAGACCTGAGGGTTATTACCTGTCCTGTGTCTTTTCTCAGCACCTTCCTCCAGCTCTTCTCCACCTTCAGATTTAGAGTCCACCTTGTTGGTTTGGCTTTCATCAAAAGCAGAGGTGGGAACAATGGAGCTATGGGCTGAGATGGTGTGAACCATCCCAGCAGACTGCTTTCTGTCTGGGTCTGACAGAGACAGGGCATCTTCAGACTTCACTGAGGAGGAAGGACACAGAGACAAAAGAAGAGAATGAACACGATCAGACAATCTACTCTCTGCCATTCATCACTTTGACAACCACATGCGAAAAAGGGAAAATTTCCAAGGAGGAGCCCTGTCCAGGGTGTCTCTGCCCTCGGGGCAGGGGGGTTGAGATTGTGGTTTTGTTGCTGGGAAGGAGTAAATGTAAGATAGCTGGTGATACTAGACTTGGTTCTACAGGCTGAAGAACTCATCCAGTCCTGCTCTTCATGGTTGAGGGACACAAAGAGACATCCTGGTTACTTCTTCTCAGTTGATGGCAGGTAGATACAAGCCTGCTTTGGCTGCACTCAGGGCTAGCAGGGGATGTATGTTACAAGCCATGGACTTTCACCCTGGAATTCCTCCACCGAGCTGGGGAACGGTGTCTGCTAAAAACATGGGCTTTCCATGTAGAATGAGGTCATAGAGAGCTCAAGGTAGGTGGGCTGGGCTCCCTGCTGTGTCGACACTCAGGACAGCCAATGCCAAACCTCACCATTGTCCCAGCCTTCTGGTTCCCCAATCAAGGACTTTGTCTGCTCATCCTGCAGCCTCTTCTGGTCCTGATAGAACTCCAGCACCTCTGGAGACAGTTTCTCACCCGGGGAGCGCAGAGGCAGCAATAAGGTGTTATGGCAATCGTAGTCCTTCAGCATCCGCAGGATCTGTGCACACAGAGAACAGAAACCTTTTGACCCTCATCACGTGACAAGACTCCCAAACCAACCTTTCTTCTCCGTCATCCCTTCTTCCCAACAGGACAGACTACCCAAGCCCCTCCACAGTTGGCCAGCAGAGCTGGCTGACCATGAAATGCCACCAGGCTTCACCCTGGGGACTACCTCCATCTCCCCAGCATGAGCCTGGGAAGCTACAGGAGCATGGACACAGGGACCAGACCTTCCCTCTCACCTGCTCCTCAGCAAGATACTGCTTGTCAAATTCCAGTGAGTAAAACTCGATGGGGAACTCGCATGGGTTCCTCACCACCACTGTCCCCTCTGCCCCATGGCTGTATGGTAGCACTGGTCCCAGCTCGAGCACTGGGGGGCTGAACTCCAGCTGTGGCTCCAGCCCATGTCCTGAGACCTGCAGCTGAAGGTGCTGGCTGCTCTGGAAAATGTCAATCTTCAGCTCACTTCTGTAGGACTTCTGAAAAAAAATAAAGAGAGAAGCACAGAAAGCTCCTCCATGAAGTCCCAGGTGACAGGGCCTCAATTTCAACTCTTGCTCTAAGGTTGAGGGTGTTACCAGCACCTCTCTAAGGTGAATGGAAATCAGGTATGTATTTATAGCAGGGGCTGCAGCATCTGCTCAGTGGGTGTAAGTAACTGGGATGAATCCTGGAATATGGTGTAACTGGATATTTGTGTATCAGATTAATCTAAAACAGACTATCAGATGTTTTCATTGACTCATGAAGGAGCACAATGAGAAAGGTCCTCAAGGTTATGCTGCCCGGGCACAGCCTGGCACTGCTGCATCAGGCAAACATCACAGAACCCCAGTATGGTGGGGGTTGGAAGGGACCTCTGGAGATCATCTGGTCCAACCCCCCTGCTCCAGCAGGGTCACCCAGAGCAGGGGGCCCAGGATCCCATTGTCCAGGCAGGTTTGGAATCTCTCCAGAGAAGGAGACTCCACAACCTCTCTGGGCAGCCTGGGCCAGGCTCTGACACCCTCACAGCAAACAAGTTTCTCCTCCTGTTCAGATGGAACCTCCTGGGTGCCAGTTTGTGCCCGTTGCCCCTTGTCCTGTCATTGGGCACCATGGACAAGGAACTATCCCCAAAAGCTACATGAAAGAGTCTCTCACTGGCTAGAAATGAGAGTTGTCCTCTCTGCTCAGTGTCTGGCTCTGGTCAAAGCCAGACACAAGATAATTACATCGTTACTAGCAATGAAAACATCCCTGGGACTGTCCCCAGGCAGGGAATCACTTGCATCCACACTGTCACACACTACCAGCTTCCAAGTCACAGTGACCATGCACAGCCTGCCTTTGGGGACATTCCATGGTTTACACTAACTCCTGAACCACCTGGGACCATGGGGGTGGCCAGAGCCACAGGTTTTGCTGGTGGCACCCACAGCAGGCGACTGTCCCACCATGCCCAGGAAGGTGTCTGGGGGCTGCTTTGCTGGTATCAACAGCAGGATTAGCCTAGATGGGCCCTTCCAGAGTTCTCCCCAGTGGCAGCTGCTCTGCACCACGTGAAGAAAACAAGAGGAGAGAGGCAGATTCCTCGTCACACACCGAGACGTGGCCACAAGCTCCCCAGGGGGATTTCAAAGCCCTTCTCAGAAGAGTGTGCTGCAAGGGAAACTGAGGCACAGCGGGTAGAGCGTGCCTCATCTGGAGGTGGACCTCATCTCCTGCTCCTTGCATTGGGCTCTAGTTCCCACACTGCCCAGCCAGACCTCCTGGGAGTGGCACCTGCCAATCTCACCTCTTTCGTGGGGGAAAACCTGACTTGCACGTTGCATCGCTGTCCTGGAGCCAGGGCTCCAGCTGAGGGCAGCACCTCAAAGACACGGGGCTTGGCCTTCGTCTCCTGAAGCAGCTTCCCACGCACGCTCGCTCGCAAATGTTTGTTCACCTGAGCACCAAAAACAACTGTGTGAGGTCTCCTTGGTTTGCAAGGACTGACCCTTGGTTCCTGAGACACTGTCACAGTGCCATGGCCACCACCAGCCTAGAACTGGAAGGAAAACATGTAGGCAGCGCAGGCAGATGTGGAGGCACTGTTCTTGGAGGAGGAGGAATGTGTGAAAGTGGCAGAGAAGTGAAGCATCTGCTAATGAACAGGTCCAGGTGAACCAGCCTTGCTCTGAACCCTCTAAAGCTTCCTCCAACAAGCTGCAGCCCAAGCCCTGAGGCAGCCATAGTGACAGAAAAGGCAAGAGGCAAAGAAAACCCAACTAAGAAGTTCCATGTTACATGCTGTCTGTGCTTTACCTTCTTAACAGGCTCGCTCATGGTGATAGACCATTTACAGGGGACCTGGAGCTGATTGTGGAGCTGGATGGTTTCTTCCTGACACTGCCCACACTGGACAGCAGCAAACTCCAGTCTGTCCCTGGAGAGGCAGAGGGACGGTACAACCACGTTGGCACGGAGATGGACACGAAACGTGGGGCCTCCTGCTACCTAGTGAAGGACAGAGCATCCAGCTGAGAGCCCAGGTGACACCTGCTGCTGCCCAACACCTGCCCTGAAAGGGGGTGCGGGCACACGGAGGTGAGGAAGCACAAGGTACCTTGATGGGCAGGAGCACGTCCACCTCTCCCAGCGGCAGGTGGGCGCTTTGGGGGTCAAAGCGCACTTCAAACGTCTCGGTCTCGCAGTAGGGCAGGTGCTTCACGCGGTCCAGCTCCACACTGAAACCTGCAACAGATGGAAACAAAGCAGCTGAGACACACAAGAGACGTGAAACGTGTCACAAACACATTAAGGCCATACGGGTGTCCTGGCTGGCAGCTCTATGAACACAAGACCCACATGGTAAGAAGGAAACGTATCAGTTGAGGAGTTTCATCAGTTCCTTCATCAGGCATCTCAGGGAAGGACGCACAGACCTCTCCAAAGGCAAATTCCCAACTAAGATTCCCTCCATGCCATAGTGCTCCCTGGTAAACAACTGAGAGGAGACACCTGACCACCTTTCAGACACCGTTTGATGGTACTGCAGCCTTTCCTCAAGGCCTGTTTGGATACAACACAGGACCTCACAGACTGTTTTCTCAATAACAGCTGAACAGAAGCGCTGCAACATTATGAACTACAGATAAAGCACTTCCAAACCACAACGAGTCCATCTGTTTGCAACACAAGCCCACAGAGTGCTCATAGAAACTCAGATGATGCTCTTGGTAGCCAAGAGAAGATGCTGAGAGGTGACCAAGGTGATGAGCCCATCTAGCCCCTGCAGTGCCGTGTTAGGGCAGTCACAGGCAGGCCAGGTGTCTGGGCACAGCTGCCCAGGAGAACTCAGGCTCTAAAGCACCTGGCAGAGGGTCCCAAGGAGGAAAAAGCTATACAAGCAAACACTCAAAATTAACTTGTGTCCAGTGTCCTAAGCTGACCTGTCTGAGACAGCACCTTCAAGATCCACATGAAGTCTCCTGCACTGGTTACCTGTGTCACGCAGGACCCGTCCATCAGCGTGGAAGGACACGGGGAACCGCCCGGTGTTGGTAATCTTCACAATGTGTGTGTGGATGTTCCCAAGAATGACATAGCCAAAGTCCAGGAGGTACTCGGGCAGCTCAGCTCTGAAAGGAGGAGGAAGGACAATCCTTAAACCACAGCCTGCCTACATTTCCAAGTGGATGGAAGATGCAAAACAAGTGGGTATTTCTGTATTCATGGATGTAAAAACTCAACTTGTGGAACCCAAGGCCTGACCATCTGGTAATAAGACCTTTGTAAGTCATGGGGAGTGTAGGTCTGAGGTTTTATCAGCTACCAGTGGGACCTAAAAATCAAATCAGTTTAAAATGGACACTGGTCACAGCTCCTCTGCTATGTAAAGCCATTGCAGGTAAGCCTACTGTAGGTAAGCTCCACTGGTCTCAGGGGAGCTGCTGAGCCTGGAGTACAGCCCAAGCCTGAAATTGCTTCAGGACTTTGCAAGATTCACCTGCACAGGAATCTTCACCACTCCACAACCAGACCAGTCTCCAAAGGAATCAACACCAACAAGACTCATGGGAAGGTCCTTTTCCAGAGCAAACCCACTTAGGGAAGCACATAAATGATCTGTTTTGCAGAGCATCTTCTTCCTGAACTAGAGCCTACTACTCCTGTGCCTCATCATGAAGGAGCAGAGGGAAGGACCACGTTACCTAGGCAAGACCTGTAGTCCCACCAGCCTCCAAGTCACCTGTTTTAGGGTTTGTCAATCTGCAATTTTTGTTTAGTGTGGTCTGTTGGACCAAAGACACCAGCTTTGAGTTGCCTGTTTCAGAGCTTGTCAGCAGGGATGGTGTCTGTCTGTCTCGGAAGGGCTGGATGGTCTGCATTGGACCTCCTCAGCTCTAAGAACAGAGCCCAGCATCTGCAGGGAGTTGAGAACCTCCTAAGCTCAGAGTGGCACTGCAGAAGTGTGGACTCTCAGCTGCTCACATGGAGCATATCAGAGCTGTCATGATCAGACCCCTTCTGAAGACCCCTGCTCTTCCCAGCTCTGCAGACATGAGGAGTGATCAGGAGCTGGATGTTACCCTTGGGGCACCTGGAAATAGGGTATGGGACTCCCTGCTAACCTGAGAAGACTCCGACGAGCACGTTGGTCAAAGGCAGAGTCCTCTGTGGGACTGGAGGCAAGAGCTTTCTGCTGCTCCAGGGCATGTTGTTCTATCAGCATCTCCTCCATCTGCATCTGCAGCCGAGTGTCCAACTGAGGAAAGGAAGGACAGTGGCTGGTTAGCAAGGGTCCTTCCCAAGGCACAGGCTTGTCTCTGAGAGGATCCCACCCTGCTCCTATTGAGAGGGGTAACGGAGTCCTTCTCACTGCTCAGTTTCTGTGACACTTCCTGCTCTCTTGGTCAGCACCTTATCTCAAGAGAAATGAACTCAGCACCTTCACCTGCCCAGTTGCTGTCATACAAGTTGATCTAGCCAGACAGAAAAGCCAGGAACCTTCCGGAGCTGCAAGTATTCACCTGCCCCCAGCCAGTGTCAAAACACCTTGGACAAAAGTTCTCTTGAAAAGGCAACCATGATAAAGTTGGTGCCTCCTGTAGATGAACAGGACAACCCCAGGGTGCAGTTGGGCTGCTGCTGTTAAACTCTGCAAACCTGGCAGGGCTTGGGTGCTGAGCAACAAACACCCCAGCAATGACCTGCATGTCCACCACAAAGTACCATCAATTCAGTCACTTGAGCATGGCCTTCAGGATCCTTCCCTAGGGTAGTCTGGAAGCTCATGCATCTAAGGGAAGGACAACTACCAGAGATGGGCATCCCCCGGGGCCATGCTGAGCTTATCCTAGGGGTGGGCAGGGAGGTCTCAAGTGCCAGTGGGTCACCAGGAAGCTGCTGTGGGGTGCAAGAGGACCAAATGACACAGGGGGAGGGGTGGCACATGCCAAATAGGAGAGCAGTTGTTCTCACCACGGCGTCCAAGTCATCCGTGGGTGGCTCCGCAGCCTCCTCTGGAACAACTACGTCATCTCTCTCACTGTCTTTTTCCATCTTTTCCTTTGCCTCCTTGAGGGCCTTCTCATACTTTTCATTTCCTGGAGGAAGAAAACATCCACAGCTAGATGTGCAGGCACAATGCCATTCCCATTTAAAGCTCGGAAGCCCCAGTCCCCTGACACTGGCCTCTCCTGAAAACGCAATCCTTGAACAAAGTATGGAAAGTAGATGCTGCTGCTCCTCTCTGAATCCTGGTGTTCATTCTCATCCATCTTCCTCCCCACACAGGAGCATCTCATCCCCTGAAATGTGATGCAAATCCAACCCTTCCAAAACCCCCACCAAGCCTGTATCACAGCTTTCCTGAGCTTTTTTGTCCAGCCATCACCTTTCCAGACCTCCAACAGAGATACCGGCAAGCTCTGCATCATGGATCCTGGCACAAAGCCCACGTGGGCTTCTAGAGACTGAGGAAGCAACCAGAGGACTGAGTGTTGGTCTGATTGCCCTGAAACTTCCAGGTTTGGTGGAGGTAGGTATGAGCTACCCTGTGGGTATATGACACAGGAGAAAAACCAGAGGACTTTCCTGGGAAGCAGACAGGCAGTGCTCACCTTTGATGTTCCTGGGCAGGTCCAAGTAGATCCTAGGAAAGGTCCCCTCTCCTTTCAGGGAAATTTCTGCTTGTTCCAGGTGACCCACTTGGATCTGGAATGTCCTGCAGAAAACTCCAGGCACTCCTGGCAGGTAATAGACTTTCAGCACTTGCTCCTTGCCAGGTCCAACGTAAGCCTGCAAAATGCAGGAAAAGAGGGAGGGAATGGACCAAATGGGTTTGGAGGAGGGTGGCTCAGCTGAGTTTTCACCAGCTGCTGTGGAAGGCAAGCAAAGTGGCCATGCTCTCAGCAGGGCCAGCAGCTCCTGTCACAGCATATCAGTGCTTCCCAGGCTGGTGTTGGGGGGCCTGAGCCCTTAATAACGACCCCAACCAAACATCTCCTGCCTGTGTGGCCCCACTGTGGGTGCACAAGGCATCCAGGCTCATGGTAGCCTATAAACATACATCTCTGGAAAGGCAGGAGCAGAGACTAGGACCAGATTTAGGGTAGAAGATGTTACTGGGAAGGACACCTCCTCTCCAGGCTTCACAGAAGTGCTGTCCAAGCCCTGGGCTGGGCTCACAACAGAAGGGTCAAGAACAAATACAAACAGACAGCAACCCAGCCTGTGGGTGACAGGACAGGATGGATCCTGCCACTTGGTCCCCTGAGGCTTTACTTCAGCATGTTGACAACTGCAGTGACAGGGAGCCCTGCCAAGCTGCCAGCACCCACGATGCTGGTAGAGCAGGTCTGAGCAGAGCTGTGTCTTCAGAAGCTTGCAGGAAGAGGGCATCAGTGTGTCATCCCTTGGAGGAGACAGGCAGGAGGAAATCTGAAAACCATTTGGTTTCCTCTTCCCATTGCTAAAAGGGATGTAGAGATGGGAATGCTGCTCAAAGACATGCACACCAGACTGAGAAGCTGCGATCACAGAATTGCAGACTGGTTTGGATGGGAAGGGACCTTTCAAGGTCTTCTAGTCCAACCCCCCTGCAGGGAGCAGGACATGTGCAACTTGAGCAGGCCAGTGGGATGCTGCAAACTCCACTCTCCACAATTCCAGCTCCATTCCTCTCTGACTCCCTCACTACCTCACCAAGCTGCTACAGAGCAGCAAAGTTGGAGCAGTAAAGGACCAATACAGGGGCTGTTACAACTCTTGGCAAAGGAGCTTCCTGCCCAACCAAAAGAGGACTTAAGTCTTGCCTGGTGAGTGCTGGCATGGGGCAGGCAGGAGTGATTCCTGTCTGATTACACAGCCTAGGCAAGGTGACCCAGGAGAAGAGAAAATGGCCTCAGGTAACACCAGGGGAGGTTTAGGTTGGATCCGAGGAACAATTTCTTCCCCACAAGGGTAGTGAAGGCCTGGCCCAGGCTGCCCAGGGCAGTGGTGGAGTCCCCATGATCCCTGGAGGGGTTTCAAAGCTGTGGAGATGTGATGCTGAGGGACATGGGTTAGTGGTGCCCTGGCAGTGCTAGATTAACAGCCGGACTCTATCTTAAAGGTCTCTTCCAACCAAAATGATTCTATTGACCCTCAGGAGAGCCCATCCAGTCCAGGTCCAGTGCCAGCACAACCAGAGCACTCAGCAGCTGGGTGCAGACAGCTATCAAAGTACCCGTGGTTGCTGTATGACAGCAGGGCCACTCACTGGTGAGGGCCATTAAGGGTGTCCCTCAGGACCATGCTTGTTTGACCTTCTCCACCCCTCAGCTTACAGCCCTGTCTGCTTTTGGTTCTTTTTTTTTCCTTTTTCTTTTGTTTTCCCCTCCTTTTTTTCATTGCAACGCCTTCCAGAGCAGACAGACGGACACAGGGCCAGGGTTCATCCCCCCATGCTCCTTCTGTACTCACCGTGCTGGGCACGACCAGGGGCACACCAGGCAGAGGGTTGTCCACAGTGGCCGTGCTGGGGTTCAGCACCACGTAGGTAAATGCCACCTTCCCACTGTTCTGCAGGGTGACCTCTGCTTCAGTGACCTCGTTAAACAGCTGGAGAGAGGACAGAGGAGTGGGAAGTGACAGATACAAG
Organism: Todiramphus chloris collaris; assembly: GCA_025345505.1. NCBI lineage: Eukaryota > Metazoa > Chordata > Aves > Coraciiformes > Alcedinidae > Todiramphus > Todiramphus chloris. The sequence goes on along the minus strand of JANVCC010000037.1, from coordinate 15,651,522 downwards.
CCTGACATGAGGAATCTGCTTCTGCTTTTACTGGGATAAGAGTAAATGAACGCACAGCAGGACTGAAGCAGAGGAGATATGAGCACTTGACTCTCCCCCAGGTTAACGTGGAGAATCCACAGCCACAGGTACCTCTTAGGAGCCAGTATTTATGGCAGTGTACAGAGGGCCAATGCCAACCACGTAAAGATCAATAAGAAACCAAAGGGGACTCAAGTTCTCAACACTTTAAGGCACCATCAAACACCTGGCTAAGACAAAGGAGGTGGCATCAAGACACTGCAAAAGAAAGAGCACCTGTGTACAAGTAATTGCAGATCTTGCAATGACAGCTAAAGGGGAGACAGTGTGAAACATATTGGTCCAGCAGCTGGAAACATCTGGGGGGATTTAAGTGAAAAGAAGCAGGAATGTTCTTCTGGGACATTCTCTTCAGCTGCAGTGATGGGAAAGCCCAAGATGACCTGCTCTCTGGTTTTGTTGATTCATCAAGAGCATTAGAAGAGAGCAACTCAGTGGACCTCAGGCTTTAGGAGTAGATTAGCAGATAAATGTCTTGGAAACACATTCCTCTGGGGATCACCTCTGGGATCCTGTCTGCCCTAGGAGACACTGTTAGTTACCTCAAAGAGGAGGAATTCCCAGCTTTGAGGGGTGTGGAGATGACCATTAAAAACCAGCTTGGATGCAGGAAATAACTTCCAAGCCAGAGACAACAAAGTAGCTGGGAAGGGCAGAGAGAGTCCTAGACTTAGGTGGGCAACCACCCGCTGGTTATGGTTTCAAGAAAAGGACCTCTGCCAAGAGAAGCGTGCGGTACCTGCAGCCCACAGTCGATCTCCGTCGTGTCTATGAGGTAATTGATGAGTGATGCCTCCCCACTCAGTGCAATCTCATAGGTCGGGCCTCCCTCCACCCTGCACAGGGCTGTGACGTGGGCAGTGATGTTGGCGTGGCCAAAGAAGGTGAACATGACCTGCTGGCTCTCCCCTGGCTGCAGCACGCCGTGCAGAGGCAGGACATCAAACACCTGGAGGTAGGGGAGGAGAGATGGAGATGTCAACCATGGAAACTGATGCAGAAGATCAACCATGGCCTGGTGCAAAGTACACATGTGGCTGGAGGGCTTCTTCCTCAAACAAAGGCAAAACCACTCATCTCATCCTGCATCCATTCCACATACCAGTGGAGGGACCATGGGAAAAATCTACTCACTAATAAATGCAGTAATTAATACAGCACATTAAAGTAATTTGGCAGGTCCCCTGGCAGCAAGAAATTCTCTCTTCTGCAGAACTTGCCTTTAAAAGCACCTTTTACTGCCTTTACAAAAACACGAGATCTGGAGGCAAGAGGCCTTGGAGTGGTGGGGGCGAGGACTCCAGTCCAGCTCCTCTGACTCCTGATACTCTCCACTCCCTCACACTGCTCTCTCTCCAGATGTGACACTAAAAGCTACTAAAGAAGTGTCCTGTCGACCACCTGATTAGGTACAAGATGAATAATATGTGAAGAGCATGGCCAACAGGTCAATTGAGGTTCTCCTCCCCCTCTACTCTACCCTAGTGAGGCCACCTCTGGAGTATTGTGTCCAGTGCTGGGCTCCTTGGTTCAAGAGAGACAAAGAACTACTGGAGAGACCAGTGGAGGCTGCAAAGATGCTGAGGGGCCTGGAGCATCTCTGTGCCCAGGAAAGGCTGAGAGCCCTGGGGCTGTTCAGCTGGAGAAGAGCAGCCTGAGAGGGGAGCTGAGCAATGCTGAGCAAGAGATAAAGGGCCCCGGGGGCAAGAGGATGGGGCCAAACTCTTGTCAGTGGTGCCCAGTGACAGGACAAGGGCCAATGGGCACAAACTGGAACCCAGGAGGTTCCATCTGAACAGGAGGAGAAACTTGTTTGCTGTGCAGGTGTCAGAGCCTAGCTGCCCAGAGAGGTTGTGGAGTCTCCTTCTCTGGAGAGATTCCAAAGCTGCCTGGACAATGGGATCCTGGTCCCCCTGCTCTGGGTGACCCTGCTGGAGCAGGGGGACTGGACCAGATGATCTCCAGAGGTCCCTTCCAACCCCCACCATGCTGGGATTCTGCCAATGCCTTCTGTAGCTGCAGCACAGGTAACATCCTTGGTCAACACCTACGATGTGTCCCACATGGCCTCTTCAGTGACCAGTTGCCTCAGCTGTGCTATGTTATGTCCTTGGAGGGATGTGAGGCCAACTCTGTCAGCAGCACCACAGGCCACCAGTTAGAGTGGAAGCTACATAACTGATTGCCATACTGGAAATGTAGAAGTGAGACAGATTCCCACTCACCTCCTCCACTCCCAAGGCAAGAGGCTCTGTCTCCACAAACTGCATCAATTCCTTGATCTCCACTGTGCTCTGAGTCTCTGCAGGAACTTCCATCTCTGTGGCACCTTCCAGCTCCACAGCACTGGAGGGCAGCTCCTGGAAAACAAACACTGGGCTGCAGTAAGCAGTCTGGTGAGATCACTCCACCACTCCAGAGAGCCAGGAGCAGCTGAGATGAGACACGGGTGCCAATCAAGCCTGGGTATGTCCATGCCATCAGCTGAGGGTGGGTCCAAGCCCACCCACAGATGAGACAGGGGCTCCATCTGTGCTTCCTCAAGGAAGCTGGGTGCACCCAGCACTCAGGCCTAGCAGACTTCTGCCAACCTGATTTTGGTCTACGTGGAAAAACTAAAGCCTGGACAGGTTAGGTTCCCCATGACAAAAATAGGACTGCAGCTTCCAGTGAGAAGCATCAAAACCAGGAAAATAAAGACTCCGAAAGCGCACAGCTACCCAATTTCAGGTGGTGCTCAGGTTTCATCTTGTGCACTTGTCATTGCTGGAGAGCTGAGGATCTCAACCAGGTCATTCTTCTTGAAGGACACCTTCCTGAAGAAGGCAGCTGAAATGTTTGTGAAGTCTCACTTCATACAAGACAGCTTTGTGGCTGTCACTGCAATAAGGGGTCTTGGCTGAAGGTAGAGATGTGAAAATGTCTTCTCAGTGGCAAGCTGGGAGGGGCAATGCAAGCTGCAGGTGTCCAGGAAAATCTACCTTTATTTCCGGGGAGTCATCTGCATCTGCTGGCTCTTGGGCAAGATCCTCTGCTGCTCCCAGGGCTTTGGTTGGCTCCTCCACGCCTCCACCCCTGGAGCTGCTCCCTGCAGACACCGAGTGCTCCAAACAAGCTCCCTCCTCCTCCTTCAGTGGTTGGGGTTTGATGAAAAATTTAGGTACTGGAGGACTGAACCTGGAAAATAACATCACTTTGATCTTTGATCATGGACCTGCAGCAGGGGAGAAGGAAGCCTGAACAAACAGCTCCTCAGCAGGATGGGCCCCCAGGGCAGCACTGGTGGTCTGAGCTCAGGAAAGGGCCTAACCCAGCAGCTCTGAAACCAGGATGGAGCACGTCAGCGCTTGGGGCTGTCCAGGGATGATGCTGGTTTAGCAGCAGTACAGGAAGCTAGCTGCAAGAAGAGGAGAGATGGACACCTTGTGGGGAGGTAAAAAGTGCAGAGGAAAAGAAAAAGAGATGTAAACTGTGCAAAAAAATGTGAGACAGACAGAATGGGATTCAGCCAGGGATGAACTAGTGCAAAGCCAGCGTAGAATCATAGATTGGTTTGGGGGGGGGAAGGGACCTTTTGAGGCCATCGAGTCCAACCCTCCTGCAGGGAGCAGGGACACCTGCAACTAGAGCAGGGTGCTCAGAGACCCTTCCCCAGCTTCGTTACCCTTTGGCCACGCTCCAGCCCCTCAGGGTCCTTCTGGGAGTGAGGGACCCAAAACTGAATCCAGGATTTGAGGTGCAGCCTCCCCAGTGCCCAGTCCAGGGGGACAATCCCTGCCCTAGTCCTTCTGGCCACACCAGTGCTGACAAGCCAGGATACTGGTGGCCTTCTTGGAGACCTGGGCACACAGTGGCTCATCTTCAGCTGGCTCTCAACCAACACCCCCAGGTCCTTTCCCAATGGGCACTTTCCAGATACTCTTTCCTGTATATTTAGACATATATCTTTAAATTTGTAGCTCACTATTTAAGGCTAGTTTTCATTTCTGGAACAGAGGCTCTGCTGTTCACATCTCCCAAGAGGTCCTACTTGACTCATCCTTCCAAAAAACTTCACATAAGAACAAGGCTTGGCCCTGGTGAGCTTCCCCCCAGCACTCCCCGTGACTGCTGCTAGTGCCCTAAGGGGGAGACCAAAGACACCCTTGGCACCACCTGCATGGAAGAGCAAACCAGGTCTGGACAGGACAGAGGTGTCAGCCTATCCCCGCAGAGCATCATCCATCTCCAGTCCATATGCACAACCTTTGCCCTTCTCAGATGAGGCACCTTAGTATCTGCTGGAGTCTACTGATGAAGAACCAAACCATTCAACATCTCCAGCAGCTGCAGAAGGATGAAATCAATTCAGCTCAGCTACAACAATGCTCTGGGCAGCCTGCCGCTGAGCACTACTTGTCCCTGGTGACAAGGGACATCCCCACAGTGGAGAGGTACAAATATCCAGGACCAGGAGCACCTCAAAGCCCTCTGGCTATGCACCAGTTGAGCAGATGGGTCTGGCTGTCGCAATGCTACCAGCTGCCATCTGTTCTAGAGAGGAGATGAAAGCACAGCTCTGGGCCTCTTGTGATAAACACTGTGGGTCAGTAACAACTCCCAAGGAGAGGTAAGCCCCAAGATGGAAAATCCATAATCATTTATTAAATTACCTTTAGTTTTATAGAATGGTTTCGGACAACTTCACAGGACTGTGGTGCACAGACAACAATATTTTTCACTCTAAAGTAGAATCCCTCTAGGACCCGGTTCTGGGAGATGATGTGATTACCGAGTCTTGCTGTGGAGAAGCACAAAGCACAGCAAGGGACTTTCTCCACTGGGGAAAAGTTAAAATGAATAACAAGAAGTGTAAGGTAAAAAAGGGGGGAGTGAGAAACCCAAGGTGTCAAGAAAAAGCTGACTCCTAGACAAGAAATCTTCCTGGTGCTGAGGAAAAGGTGGTTGTCTTAAGAAAGGAGGAGGAAGGTAACAAGATTCTCAGCATCATCTGAGGCTTTGGGCAGCTCTTCTTTCCCAGTACCTTCTGGTCAAGTTTGTGAACGCAGGGAGGAAGGCAAGGAACAGAGAGCAGCTCCTCCAGCCCAGAGAGGACCCATCCAAAACCAGAGGGGCCAAAGGGCTGCAGAAGTGCCTCCACCAGCACCGTGGAGCTGAGACAAGGAGCCTTCTGACATAAGCAGGTCAGCCTCGAGCTGGAGGGGCTGAAAACAAGGGGTTTTAGTCCATCTCACCCAACCTGGCCACCCCTCAGATGAGACAAAATGCATCCAGGAATTAACGGTGGGGATTTAAAAGGAGCATGAGCAGATTGACAGCAGGGAGACAGGGGTCATCCTTGCTAAGGCCAGGACAACCGTGTGTCACTCGCCATCCCCAACTTCAAACACATCAGGAAAAAAAAAAAAGAAAAAAAGCCCCATCTCTCAGGCTGTCTCCTGGTCTCTGAGCCTGCCAGGGATGCAGCTTCACACCCCTTCCCACAGCAGCCTCCCAAAATAGAGGAGCGAGAACTCACAGTCACAGCGCTTCCGCGAAGCGCAGGTGCCGAGGCGCACGGGATGACCCGGTGCTGCAGCTCGGGCTGAGCAACAGCCACCAGCACTGGGACCCTCAGCCCAAAACTGCCGAGGCTGCTTCCCTGGAGCATGGCACCCACATGAGCTGCACCCTCACCCAGGCCCCCCAGCATCACCACGGCACCGGGTGTAAACAAGCCTCCCAATAAAGCACAGGCTCTTCTCAGGTTATTACGAGGCAAAGCGCCAGAGAGCACATGCCCATGAGGCATCTCAGCAGGCTTACAGATGTGATGAGCTTCTATTTGTCCTTCAGATCATCAGGTGCATGTTAAAAAGGTGCTTTGGAGCAAGCCATGGACATCTCAAGGGCATTTCCAACTGAAAATAGAGTAATACCATACAGGAGTAACATGAAAACCTTCCCAGGACAGAAGGTGGGAACTTTGGGCTTGAGCTGGGCCACCTGGCCAGCAGCTGAGGAAGGTGGTGGTGATGGTGTGCCCTCACAAAGAGTGACCTTTAACTGCATTTCATCCAAACAGCCCTGATGACTATTTCTTTGCTGGGATAAATTCCCTTGCTGAGCTAAGGTTTTCGTATTTACTGAACCACCTGATGAAATTCAGACCAGGAAAAGGACAGAGAAGAGGAGAGAAAAGAGAAAGAGAGAGAAAAGGTAAGAAGCAACATCTCTGCTGGGAGATCCACCACCTCCTAGTTCTGCCTTGCACATGCTGGAAATGGTTAAGCTGGATTCAGTGTTCATCTAATGCAAGGAGCAGGCCTGGGGACGTCCCACTGCAACCTAGGATTAATTAATTTGACGTTAATGTGCAGTTTTAACAGACACTTATTCAAGTCAAAAAAAAAAGTCAGTTTTGAGAAACAAGAGAGAAATTTGATCACTTGTGTGAAAGCAGAAATTGTGAAGGAATGGATACAGGGAAGTTACCACTGAGAAGTGAAATATCTCATGTTCCTGGGGAAGCAACCAAAGCCATCCAGCAACTTTCACAGCAGGAGTTGATTTTAGGGCGCACCAAGAGTCCTCAGCTCCTGCTGAAACCCACAGACCTCAACCCTACCATCACTTTTGACAACAAGAGTCAGAGGAGGGTCTGAGGCCCCTCAAGCTCCATCTGACATGGCTCATGCTTCTCTCAGTGTCTCCCCTGGATAGGGCTGGGCCAGTTTTGCAGGGTGCAGGTGCTAAAGGTCCTCAGCCACTTTGGTCCAGTCTAAGCTGGGCCAGAACTGGCCACCACTGGCACCGCAGGCACAAGCAGGTCTTTGCAGAGACCATCCTTGGGCAGCCGTGCTTGACAAGTTACAGCCCCAGAAGAAGACTTTACTGGAGTTATTCTGACTTGCACTGATGTTACCAACAGCTAAACATCACCCCTTAAGTCCTCTCCTTCATGCTTTCTACATGAATGGGGTGATTTATAAGCATCAGGTGAGCTGCTGATTCTGTCAGACAGAAAATTGCTTCTCAGGCAGACTCTGGCCAAAGGTCCCCCTGAATAAATAGCTCTGACAATAAACCCAATTTGTAGCCTTTGTTCAAAATTAAACAAGCCCCGACAGCTGTAATTGGGAGATGCTATTTAAAGTCATCAGCACCAATTACAACTTCACCAGCTACTTCAAAACTTGGCTCTGCAAACAGACAACCACATTGACTCCTGTCAGCAATCACAAAGGAGGAGCAATGTGCTCCAGCTGTCTTTGTGGCAGGGATCTGGACATTCTCCATTTATTTAAGAGAGTATGGCTGCGAGGGTTAAGAATATTAGGAAGTAAGGGGGGAGACAAAAAACTGGTTGAGCATAACCAGTTGAGAGCAGCAGGCTGCTCCTGGGTTAGACTGACAAGCAGAAGGCTCCCAACCATGGGAAGAGAAATATTCTTGGTCTATTCTCTCCTTAGTGGAAAGGCTGCAGGAGACCAAAGCTGGATCTCAACAAATTAGAGACAGGGATGAATAAAACACAGCCTGAGATGGTAGGAACCAGATGGGTTGGGCTTGGCAGGCCAGCTTCACACTACAAGAAGCCAAGAAAAGCCACTCGGGCCTAAGCAGAGGCATCTTGAGGGTTGAGGACCAGTACTCTGTTCTGTATCCTGTAGCACCCTGGGGCATCACAGAAAGATCTCAAAATCCCTGGAGCACAAGGGCTTGCAGCAGCAATGTAGAACAACCAGAGCTTGAGGACAAGCCGATGGCAAGGCTGGCAGGCTCCCTGTCACCATCGAGCATCGCTGTCCTACCACGGTGCCAAGAGCAGAGCAAGGAAAAGGAGGGAGATGAAATGACATCCTGAAGTCCTCACCCAGAAGGTCCCTGTTGGTCTTGACTGCTTCTGCTGCACCCCAGAAGGTGTCTCCACTGGTCCATGCTGACGCAGGCAGCCTGGTACATCCTGGGTGAGCAGCAGTGCCACGGCCCAGCACACCCTCCACCTGGGATTCTGCAGCAGGTCACCGCAGGGTACGGCAGGAGAAGGTAGAGCAGCAACGACAGAGACAGAATGAAAACCAAGCCTTTCTTGGCTCCACTTTGCTGTACTTCCTGGGGTCATGTGCCAAAGGAAATCAGAGGTGTTGAAGCTTTGCCCTGCTGAGTATGCTGGCATCACCATCTCTTCCTGCCCAGAGGGAGCAGGAACCACTGATTTAAGGCTGTGTGTGGCTTTTATCCTGATTTTCAGGGTGTAAAAGGCAAGTTGATGTTGCTGCTGAGTGACTATTAAAGGTCCCTGGCACCATGCAATGTAATTACACCAGGCTTTACCCAGAGCATGGCAGAGGTACCACTGGGAAACATGCTCACAGTCCAATGGTCCCACCTCGGACGGGGAAAGGGACAATCTGGTCCAGGGGACAGTATGGACAGCTGGAGACAAGCATGGAGTGATGGAGGCAAGTGGGTGAGGGAGAGGTGACGGTTACCACCAAAGAGGAGGCAGGCAAAGCAAGCTCACCATCAGAAACACTTCCCGTGGAGGAGAAAGGTGACTCCTATGAGAGCAGAGCAGCTAAAAAGGCAGCAGTAATTGAGTTTGGTGTTCTCAAAACAAGAGTGTGCTCTTGTAGCCAAGAAGGCCAATGATTTCCTGGGGTGCACACAAAAGAGTGCGTCCAGAAGGTCAACTGAGGTTCTCCTCCCCCTCTACTCTGCCCTAGTGAGGCCACCTCTGGAGCACTGCATCCAGTGCTGGGCTCTCCAGTTCTAGAGAGACAAAGAACTACTGGAGAGTCCAGTGGAGGCTGCAAAGATGCTGAGGGGACTGGAGCATGTCTGTGCTGGGGAAAGGCTGAGAGCCCTGGGGCTGTTCAGCTGCAGAAGAGCAGCCTGAGAGGGGAGCTGAGCAATGCTGATCAACAGCTAAAGGGCCCCAGGGGGGCAAGAGGATGGGGCCAGACTCTTGTCAGTGGTGCCCAGTGACAGGACAAGGGGCAATGGGCACAAACTGGAACCCAGGAGGTTCCATCTGAACAGGAGGAGAAACTTCTTTGCTGTGAGGGTGTCAGAGCCTGGCCCAGGCTGCCCAGAGAGGCTGTGAAGTCTCCTTCTCTGGAGAGATTCCAAACCTGCCTGGACAATGGGATCCCGGGCCTCCTGCTCTGGGTGACCCTGTAGGGGGTTTGGAGGAGGTGATATCCAGAGGTCCCTTCCAACCCCTACCATGCTGGGAATCTAAATAGACTTGATAACATACACTTGCTGATGCCTGGCTCCAAACCACTCTTGTGGCAATAATTTTATTTACTTTTCATTATGGGTGGAATGGGTGGCAGATTTCCAAACCTCCCTTGTTTCAGCTCCCCAGTGTCTCTGTCCATGAGTACACAGCCTCTCCCTAAGCTGTTCAGTGCAGCTGGACTGTCACCCCAGAGCTGATGCCTGCTTGGCACCCAGCCCTTGCTCCAAGAGACTCCATCTCTGGAAAAAAATGAGTCCACTTCTGTTACACTGAGAAAACCCCTTCCCTGCTGCTGCCAAACCACATCTAGCTGAAGGACAGGTTCAGCAGCACATTTTCACCACAGCTCATCCCCCTCTAATTTACCCACAGGAAAAAAGTGGCACTCAAGGGGCTACCAAAACTGGATTTCTCACCCACGAGGTCTGTTTTCCCTCATCTGTGACTGCCCAGCAGCAGGGGCACTGGGGATGTACCCGTTCCCAATGCACATTCTTGCTGCTGTTGTACCTCTCCCCTCTGGCAGCTGACAGAGCACTGCTGTCAGATTTTTGCCTTGCACTGTTTTTCACTGTCTGTATTCTCCATTTCCTCCTTGTTACAAAAACGACAAAGCAAAAAAAAAAACCCAAGCAAACAAAAAAAATGTTTTTACAATGGGGTTTTTGGTCAGTAATAAGGCTGGGATCTGGCTCGCAGGGTTCCCGCGGTGCAGCCTGCCCAGAGACACAAAAAGAGAAAGGGCTGAGAGATGAGAAATTGCTACTGCCAGAGGAAGATTCAGCTGGGAGGAGAAAGGCTCCTGGTTTATTCAACTCACATTAGCAAAGAAAAATCCTCGATGGAAGAGAGTCATTTTCATGAAATCATAAAATGGTTTGGGTTGGAAGGGACCTTTAAAGGGCATCTAATCCAACCCCCCTGCAGGGAGCAGGGCCATCTGCAACTGGAGCAGGTTGCTCAGAGCCCCATCCAACCTCGCCTGCAATGGTGCCAGGGATGGGGCAGTGACCACCTCTCTGGGCAACCTGGGCCAGGCTCTCACCACCACCAGTGTAAAAAAAAAAAGTGTCTTCCTTCTATCTTGTCTAAGTCTCCCTTTTAGTTTAAAAACATCACCCCCTGTCCTGTCCTATTTTCCACATGTTTAGCTCAGCAAACCCTTTCCCCAAAGAATCCACCAGCAATTCATTATGGTGGATTTGTGGCCGAGAAGTTCACACTCTCCAGAGACATCAGAGCAACCCCCAGAGCTCCCTGCTGCTCCATCCCGGCACACGGCCTGCTTGCTGTGCCTCAGCTCCAGCCCAGGGAGGGAACACGTCTCGCATGAAGGGGACCAGTAGGAGATGCAGGAACAGCAACGCTCCACGTAAATGACAAGGCACAGACCCCTAGCAAGGGATGAAAACTCTAGAGAACAGCTGAGTCTGAAGACAAGCCTTTGTCATGGACCACTTAGGTAACTGCTGGATATCCTTTAGATTTAGAATCTTCCTTTTGATGGGAATCCCAAGGCAAGCTGAGGAGCCCTTAGAAAGGTGGACAAATCAGTCTTTGAAGAAGAAATCATTTTAAGATAAGAAATATGACAAAATCATAAAAATCACAGAATGGTTTGGGTTGGAAAGGACATTAAAGATCATTTAGTTCAAACCCCCCCGACACCCCTGCAGGGAGCAGGGACATCTTCCACTAGATCAGGTTGCTTAAAGTCCCATCCAACCTGGCCTTGAACATCAAATCAGACTCCAGTTCAGGATCTCCTGCTGGGCAGCTCTGGAGATCCATTCCAATGCTGCAGAAAAGATCTTGGTGCAAAGGCTTCACTCAGCTTCAAAGTACCAGAGGTCCAAGGAATAAGGAGAGCCTGTTTTCAGTCTGTCTCTAACGACCTAGATCTAGGAGTGTAACCACAAGAGCTTGATAGCTCAGTGTCAGAAAAGGGGCGTGGGTTGGCTTGGCTAGTTGGGCATGTCCAACCACACAGCCACAGCTGGACTGTGTTGCTTATATGACTTCTCTGCTGATAGGAGTAGCAGGAACTAAAAAATACGGAGAAAAAAAATGGGTTGAAAAATTAGAAGGAAAAAGACAAGATCTAAACACAGAGTCTTGCCCAGTCAGAGAAACAACATTTTTCTCTCCTGGTCAAAATAAATGTGTTTGATTGATGCTGGGAGTCTCTGATGATTGGCTCGAGTGAGTTTAGATATGTGGATGGCTAAATTCTATTGATCTCACCTTCATGAGCCCTGATGTTTGATTCCCTTGATGTCAGACTGAGTTAGCTTGATCCGATAATTTAGAATACCAACAGTGCTTAATGCCGGCCGGGAAGAGTATCTGACATGCTGCCCTTCTGCAGGGCTCTTAACGAGCAATTTGAGGTGTTAATAGCTTGGAGACTGTCTTCATTTCCAGCTCTGCCACCGAGAATCACACTGTCTGCTGAGGGACCCGGAGAGAGTACGTTTCTGCTTAATTAACATGCAGAGAGAAGGGAGCTGTCAGAACATCCACGGCGCTAACGAGCCAGCGAAGGGGCTACGCCAAACCCTTGGGAGCAGAGGCTGCCATCCTGCCAGATGCTCAGGACCTTCAGCCACTACCTACCCAGCAGAGTTGGGTGACTCAGGATCTGCTGGAAGGATGAGCACCTGCAGGCTCAGGTCCAGCACAGCTAATTTAAGCTGAGACAGGGTCATTAAAAGCTGAAAACCCATTCAGCAGTCACATTTCCAAAACCCTAAATTGGTTCAAACAAAAAAAAAACCAAAACCCAAAAACACCCAACAAACCCAAACAAGAGCAAAGATAAACAAGCAATTGGCAAACAAGTGGCCCCAGAGGAAAACAACTCCACTCAGGCTTTTCTGTAATGTGTTTGTTTCTCTGTTGTTATAAAATACATGCATTGTTCTATCATCAGAATTAGATTTTTCCCTTTTAGCTTGTAATTAAAGCCTAATCTAGTTTAGCAGGAGATGACAGGGGCCTCCAAGCAGAGCTTACAGCCCTGCTCCTCTTTCCCTGCCCACCTCTCTCCACCTGCTTTTGTAGGCTTTGCTCTGTCTTTTAGGGTCTGTTCTTGGAGCTGCCGTGCATCAAAACGGGGCCACACCAAAGACTTGCTGTTCCCTGGTAAGACCCCACCTGAACATGGGCAACCCCAGCACCCAAGTTCTCCCCCCCAAGCCCTCCCCTCACAGTCAGAGCTGATATCCAGTTCCCAACAGGTCGCCTCCTCTGAGCCAGATCCCTGAACAAAACAATTTCATGATGAACTCTGTACTAGCAGCACTTCCACACACCACGGTTAACTTTGTTTCCTAGGGCATGAAGGAAAACACATTTGCTACTGTAATTAAAACTGCCCAGACCAGACTTTTGTGCTGTAAAGAGAGGCTGCCATGGAAGGAACTGCTCAAAATATGTTGCCAGGTGTGCTGCAGCATGACTGCAAGATTGCTCTTGGGGCTTGGAAACAAGAGAACAGCGCTTGGATGGCCCCTGCTCCCCAGGGATGTTCAGACAAGTGCTCCCACCAGTGTCCACAGGGGCAGCAGAACCTGCCCTGTCACGTTGTTGTAAAAGGCTACCTGGACCTTTGGTGAATGTGATGTGTGGCTTAATAGAGGAAAACTCACTTCACCAAGGTGGTGTTTGCCTCAGACCACAAAGGTCTGAGAAATCAGCTTTCCACACCAGGTTCCCTTTCCAGGGAACCAGTACAGGGGCTACAGAAAAGCAGCAGCAGGACACTGGGACAGCAGCACATGGCTCTGGTGGCAGTGCCTGTGTAGGTCCTTAGTATGAAATGACAGCAATTGCAGTTGGTAGGGAAGGAGAAGTCACGTTGTAGATCTGCTTATCTGAGTGTCTAAGCATGGCTTTACAGCTCCAGAGATAAAGCAGGATGTTAGGTTTTGGGCTATGTGAAAAGTGTTGGTATTGTCTTATAGCCCCAACTTAGCTCGAGGATGTCATCTCCTTCCCAGTGTTGAACTGGTGGAGATCTAGCGTGAGCATCTAGCCTGACCACAGCTGGTAGGTGTTATTTCCACCAGTGAAAGTTGAAAGACATTTGTCAGGTCCCAGGCAAACAGCCTTGACCTTTGCAAAGTACAAACAGGACACCAAGAAGAGCTTCAAGGAGAGGGCAGAGGTGCACGTACCTTATCTGGCTCACATGGCTGTCTGTCAGGAACGACCAGCAGTACTGGACAAGAAGAGGGCTGCAGTTGGTGATCTCAACATACCGCACATCTTCAGTGTCATTCAAGATGCAGCCAAAGTCCAGGGCCATGCTCTGGATGCGGAGGTTCGGGAAGTAGACCTCTCCCCGAATGGTGACCTGCTCCTCATGAGGATGCTCAAGAAATTGTATCATCAAAGTCTTCTCTACTACCCAGATAGTCAAATCCTCTTCATAAGCAGGGTTAAATCTGATGGAGAGCTGAAGTTCCTCCCCTATCTCCAGCTTCATGGGCTGCAAGGAGACAAAGACTACTAATCAACAATGTGATGAAGTCCCAAAGTCCAACAACAGAAAATGTTTGAGTGTTCAAAGTGTAACCCCAATATGGGCTTCTCAGTTCATCCTTCGTTTTCTTCACAGAATGTGCTTGGCTGCAAGCACCATGCTCTTGCCTGAGACTATCTCAGGCTCCTGTCTGCCCCTCACAGGGGCTAGTCACTGTCATGGCACAGAAACACGTCTACAACACAATGTGTCTAGTGGAGCCCACGTCCAACACCTTTCACCAACAAGGCAGGGATGAGGCAGCAGCTAAAGGAGCATCTTCAGCCTTCCCAAAGGCAGAGCTGCCCTCAAAGAGAAGCTGCTGCTCTTGGGGCCACCTGAGCTGAGATGGCTGCTGAGGAGCTGGGATGGTTTCCAGAAGACACTTTTACTACATGGCTTGCCTAGACCTAGTTGCATGCACCTTTCTCCTCATGTCTTAGAACCAGGAGGTTAGAGCCAGGTGGGGTCAGTCTCTTCTCCCAAGGAAGAAGTGACAGGACAAGAGGAAACAGCCTCAAGTTGCACCAGGGGAGGTTTAGGTTGGATCTGAGAAACAATTTCTTCCCCACAAGGGTTGTGAAGGCCTGGCCCAGGCTGCCCAGGGCAGTGTTAGAATCCCCAACCCTGGAGGGGTTCCAAAGCTGTGGAGCTGTGGTGCTGAGGGACAGGGTTTAGTAGTGCCCTGGCAGTGCTGGGTTAATAGTTGGACTTCATGATCTTAAAGGTCTCTTCCAACCAAAATGATTCTATGTTCTATTCCCAATTCAGTGATACTTTGTTTCATCCAGAAGCTCCTCTCAAATCTGATTTGGTTCAGGCTGACTCTACAAAATAAAACTTCTCTGCTGGAATTCCTCCCAACAGAAACGCATCACCATATTCCTCCCTCTTCAAACCCCACCAGAAGGAAGGTCCATGGCTGCTCACCTGAACATCTGCAGGGAGGGGCTGCTGGTCAGCCTTGCAGATGACAAAGGGCTGCCCTAAGTCCAGAACAACACTGAGTGGCAGGCAGGAGATGTTTTTCAAAGAAAGAGGCTCGTACTGAAAAGTCAGGACATCACTGGGTTGCTACAGAAATGGGAGACAAGGGAAAAACAACTTGAAGTGGCCATGGACCTCCTTCACCCTCCAATACACTTCAAATTTTGCAACAACCCCTGACGTGCATATGTCTCTATTGACTACTTTTTATTGGTTGCTACCCTTCTAAAAGGTTTTTCTTTCTATCAGATACTTTTCATGTTTAGAAACCACAGCACTTCCCTGAGAAGCAGGGGAACTGACTCATGTACAGATGGGGCAACAGGATCCCGAGAGGACACAGCTACTTGAACAAGATCAAAACCAGCAAGTGAACCCACACCATTCACCTCTGGTTTTGTGTCCTTTTTTAGGCAGAAGATAATTTTCACACACATACAGTAATTTCTTACAACCTTATTGGCTCCGGTAGCCTCTACAAGCAGTGATGCTGGTCAGAGGAGAAAAGCAAGCAGGATTTGGCCCGAAGGGAAGAGCCCTGCCTAAACTGGCTTGTTTACACGCACCATACAGCGGGTAGAGACCTCACCAGGCTGGTTCAACGTGTCTCCTCCTGCCCTGCCACAGTGACAGGCTGTAGCCTCAAAGCTAAACTCAGCCTAAGCTATTTCTTCTTATTTATGCATTGCTCTGGGCTTCCTGCGTGGTTTCTGTAAACTAGACAGCATGTGGGAAACTGCTTCTGGATGTCTCGCTCTCAGACAGCTGCAGTGTCAGAGCACTCGATCAATCGGAGCGTGCAGCACCAAGCCGACCACGGGCAGACATCAGGGATAGCTAAAAAGCTTCTAATTAAACCCAAACTGCCTGCTCACAGGATTTTGTGCTTCTCTGCAAGCCTGGGAGCCTGAGGAGAGACCTGAAAACATGGAAACTGAATAATGAAATCTCTTTGCTTTTTCAGACATGTCACAGGAGAGGGAAAGATGATGCAGGAGTCAGGATCCAAAGACTAAAGGGCACCTGCTTTGCATTGGTGTTATCACTGCAGCTGAAGGACATCTGTGGGCCCTTTGAAGAAGGTGAGGGCTGGGGAAATGCAAAGAGCTTACACCCATATCAACAGCAGAGAAAGCAAAGAGAGACAAGAGATGACAGTTTTTCCTCATCAGCCTGAGGAGCTGATGGGAATCTCAGGTTTTCTCAGCTTCCTATGGGATCAGTGTTCAGACATCACTGTGCCTTGGAAGATCCTCAAATCCTTCCCTTTATTCCGAGCACAGACACTGGTGTTTCTCTCACAGTGGCCACAAGTCCTGTCAGCAGAGCAGCTGTAATCTCAATTTTACTTCAGTGAAGTTAAAAAAACAGTCCACCTCTGAAAACACCCTCACCTTACAAAAAAAACTTCAGGAAGGGTGTGGACTTATTGCTAAGCTGGGCCATCTGCTCTCCCACCCAGCACACGAGGTGGCTGTGCGAAGCCCCTGCTGTCCTCACGGGGTGCCACCCACCTCACTTTGGCTAAGCAGCTCAATTTTGACACCACATCAAGAAAGGCAGAACAGAGCTGGTGAGATTGTTCTAAACCCCAGAGGGGTGACCTCCATCTTAGTGGCAAAAGCTTGCTCCTGCTCAAATCAATAGCCCAAGTCCCAGGGACTTGGAGATGTTTAACCTCCTCTCCTTCGAGCACAATCCCACCCACCCCACAGGCTTCCAGCCACGTGTTTCAACACCAGGATGCAATCCAGAGATTTTACCTTCTCCACCCGGAAAGTGATTTCTCTGGAAGACATCTGGAGAACAGGAGCAATGAACTGGCAGGTGACATCCACTTGCATTATCTTCACCTTCCCGGCCGTGGTGCCCACGATGGCGTGACACAGCAGCCTCTCCTTCACCACCTGCAGCCAGGAGACACACACCAGTCACCTTTACTAACCACCTGACCACAGACCCTGTTACTACTGTAAAGTTACAGTCCCTGATCTCCTCAAGAGACCCTTTTTATTGTTAGGCTGCATCTCATTTAATCTGCACCGAAACATCCGTAACGCTACAGCCTGATGCCCACAAAAGGCACTTGTGAAGCATGTGCTGCCTACAATATGTAATATTCTCTCTCCCAAATTGCTTTGATTGATCCCATCACCAAGCACAAAGCTACAAAAAGCTATAGGAGCTGATTAAAAAACAGACAAAAGTAAATTATATTAAGGAAAATAGGTGAAGATGATGGCAGCAAACCCTCACTCAGAAGCTTAGTGGAAAGGATCCCTGTGAAAGCCCTGAAGAGCCAGCCTGCCTTCAGGTAAAGAGGGGATCTCTCATGCCTAAAAGGCATGGTGCCCTCCTAGAGACAGTTTTACAAGAGAAGTTCCCAGGAAAGAGAGATGTTGCACTTCACCTGAAAACCCTCTGCTTCAGCTCTTGCATTCAAGATTTTTTTTCCTCATTTCTCATAGTTTCACTTCCCCCAATTCCTCCCTTCATTTCTTGCTCTTCCCTCTGGCACAACTGCACAACCCAGCTCCTCCTCAGAGCCTACAGACTTCCAAATAGGTGTGCTGCATGGGTGATGCCAGGAGTCAGGCTTCTGGCTGAGGAAGAATAACCCCTGGCACTAGAATAGGTGAAGGGCTCACCTGCTGGAAAGCAGCTTCATGGAGAAGGACCTGGGAGTGCTGGGGGACAAGTTCACCATGAGCCAGCCATGTGCCCTCATGGCCAATGCCAATGGTCTCCTGGGGTGCACACAACAGTGTGTGTCCAGCAGCTCAACAGAGGTTCTCCTCACCCTCTACCCTGCCCTAGTGAGGCCACCTCTGGAGCACTGCATCCAGTGCTGGGCTCCCCAGCTCAAGAGAGACAAGGAGCTACTGGAGAGAGACCAGCACAAGATGCAAAGACGCTGAGGGGACTGGAGCATCTCTGTGCTGGGGAAAGGCTGAGAGCCCTGGGGCTGTTCAGCTGCAGAAGAGCAGCCTGAGAGGGGATCTGAGCAATGCTGATCAACAGCTAAAGGGCCCCAGGGGGGCAAGAGGATGGGGCCAGACTCTTGTCAGTGGTGCCCAGTGACAGGACAAGGGGCAATGGGCACAAACTGGAACCCAGGAGGTTCCATCTAAACAGGAGGAGAAACTCACTTGCTGTGTGGGTGTCAGAGCCTGGCCCAGGCTGCCCAGAGAGGTTGTGGAGTCTCCTTCTCTGGAGAGATTCCAAACCTGCCTGGACAATGGGATCCTGGGCCCCCTGCTCTGGGTGACCCTGCTGGAGCAGGGGGGTTGGACCAGATGGTCTCTAGAGGTCTCTTCCAACCCCCACCACGCTGGGATTCTGTGCCCAACCTGAAAAGCACTAATTTCTCAAGACTCAAGGAAGGTGGAAAGCTCACTCCCAGCGTCTTGGCTCTGAACATATTATTTCCTTTCTGATACCTTTTTCCTCTCTTCAGCAAAGACTTTGGGCTTGGACCTGCACAGGCACAGTCCCAGTGCAGTCAGCTAGGTGAGTAATTAAGTCTTCCTCAAGCTACCACTGAGGCAACCCTTGAAAACAGCTTTCAGAACACTAGTATCAGCAGGAGCTTAATGCAGATTTATTCTACATTTGCTTAAACATCTGTGCCCAGTGGTCCTGGAGCCAGGGAATGCACGCCAGGCTTGGTTGGCAGCTTCTCTGCAGAAAGAAAGAAGGGTCCAGGAGGGGAATACTCAATGACCCGGCTGAAATCTCCCCTTGTGAACTGCTATCCAAGATCTGGCTGCCCTTGGGACACTGGGACTGGCCGACAGATTGGGGTGAGCTGTTATGGAAATATCAATAGTAGTCGAGCTGTCAATTACAGTGATCCCTGGGGACAGTTTCCCACGTGGATGAACATCACCCCGATCGTTAGAGCTGGCACATCATGTTTGCCTCCTCCAGCACTCGCTGCTAGACGAGCCCTCCGCCCATATTTGTCTACAGAAGAAAAATGCTGCTGCTCCCAGACACCCCCTCCCTTCCCAGGTGTTTTGTTTGACTCGCCGCTTCCCTCAGATAGATTAAATTTGCATTTTTTAATTTACTTTCTGCCTGTGCTCCAAGTCCAAGTGCAACTTATTTTCTCTGCCCTGCCTTTCTGCCTCAGCACCCGACACCACCTAACCCACCGCTTGCCCCTGAAGCGGCAATACTTCCTTCAGCCTGTATTTTGGGATCAGTAAGTTGGGTTTATGGTAGCTATGGAAACACAAAAATGCCTTGGCAACCGATGGTGGCCAACGAGGAAAGCAACTGGTGCTGCCATGGTAACTTGTGGCATTAAAACAGCTTCTTGAAAGCACTTGCTCATTTTCTCAAGCAAATGTCAAGGGGCTGCAGGAGAAGCCCTATGGGGAAGGCTCAGCTCTTGTTGGGGGACCTCACCTGGGGAGTGCTGGAGAAACCTTCCAGCACCATCTCCATAGTCTTGCCTGGCATCAGCTCTGCCCTCAGCGGTCGAAGGTTAAACACAGGGCAGGCAGGTTTGGGGCTCTGGGAAGAATCTTTGCCCTTGGCATTACTGGTGGCAGGGAAACGATCACGCTGGCGAAACGGGGCAAAGCCTTCTGTTGTCCAATAGAGCTGATGAGTGCGTCGTCCTTTGTTCATTATTTTGAAGCGGTAGCAGCAGGAACCCAGGCTAGAAGAGAAAAAGAGATGGAAAATGTCACAGGAGCTGCCATTTCCCAGTGGTCCCCTAGCTTCAGCACCCTGATAGTGTTATCTGATCACACACTCGGCAACAAAACCACCTCCAAAAAGGCTGACCTAGCTCAAAGCTTCAACAAAAGCCAGACCTTGGTTGTCCTCAAGTTTATCACTGCCCAGCAGCTGGTGTGTTTGTGTACAACAGGGCAAAGCTTTGGGAAAATCATCATCTCAGTTGCTGGAAACAGAGTGAGCATCACCAGCCTTGGGTTCTTAACACTCAGAACATTTTTCCAAGGTGCTTCCTGCAGGTCTCACTGGATCAGAGGCTAAACTGGCCTGTCCTGGCTGCAAACAGATGGAGGAACAGCTATGCTGCCATTTCATCTTCCACCTGAGAGCTGCTCCCCTCAGATGGCTTCCTCTGAAGATGTTACTGGGGAGCTGCAGGGTATATAGACCCATCTGGTGGTCTGGGTGGGCACCCCTTGCCTTGCTGGTGCAGCCCCTGTCCTGGCAACCATGTCATCCTCCTCAACCCCCATCCATTAGGGAGCATCCACCCCTCATTGTCCCCAGCATATCACCCTTTGCCTGAACAGTGACTCTGGCTGCTGAGAGAATGGAAGGACAACAAGAGATGAATTACTAGAGCTAGATATAAAACAAAGTGAATATTCAATGGAAATAGATTCCTTCGTGCAAAGAAACGCTAACTGCAGGCCGGTCTAGAATAATTATTTTCCCCTCTATAAATCTGAGCATGACCAGGAAATGAATTGTTCCAGGAACAGTTATTGTTTTTTTGAAAGGTACAGAATATGAGGCTTCAAAAAAAATATGCGTCTGCCACAAGCGGCTAAATACAAACGGTGACAGTAAAGAACAAAACAGGCTTTTTGAGAAAGGCTGGTGAAAAATGATGTGTACAAGCTTAGCATGAAATGCTTTATGCTGTGGACTGCAATGGATGAAAGCTTGGAGCACCTCTGGGGACACGCAGAATTTGTGGCTCTTGGAAAGCCCAACTCACAGGAGGTTGAAGCCAGGTGGGGTCGGTCTCTTCTCCCAAGGAACAAGGGACAGGGCAAGAGGAAACAGCCTCAAGTTGCACCAGGGGAGGTTTAGGTTGGACCTGAGGAACAATTTCTTCCCCACAAGGGTTGTCCAGGCCTGGCCCAGGCTGCCCAGGGCAGTGGGGGAGTCCCCATGATCCCTGGAGGGGTTTCAAAGCCATGGAGATGTGGTGCTGAGGGACATGGTTCAGTGGTGCCCTGGAAGTGCTGGGTCAACAGTTGGATTTGATGATCTGAAAAGTGTCTTCCATTCAAAATGAATCTATAATTTTATTAAATGATTCTCCAATCTGAGTTGTCACCAGGGTCTCATTTCAGCTCACCTGGTGACAGCTCTGCAGCCAACAGCAACAACTCCAAACGGAGCCTGCAGACAAACACACGAAGGGGGCAGAGGACGATGACACAAGTTATACAGACACAGTTTCCTCCATTGTGTACCCAGTTTGTAGTGGCACAGAGCACAGGACACACTGGAATACCACCAGCTTCTCTCCAATGTCCCTGCTTGTGGATGGCTTGTGTGTGCATATGTAAACCCACCAAATATATCCTGAATGCTTAAGGTAGGATCAACCTGCTCTTTCTACCCTGAAATTCAGGTAGTGGAGCAGTGTGGACCCTTCTCCACAGCCAGTGAAAGGAACAAGCACCTCAAGAAGACTACTCTAATGCCAGTAGGTCTCTGTTGATGGAGGAGACAGTGAGGAGATCAGGCATGAGAAACAAGGAAAGAGCAACTACCTCTAACAAAGAGCAGCCCAGCAGGGGAGCTGGGGAAGATGTGCAAGCTGAGGGATGATCCAGGGCAAAGACAAATTCTGCTTCTCCTCCAGGACTCCCGGGCAGATGGGAAACAAAACAGCACCATTAATTCAGTCGAGGAGTTGCTAACAAGCTAGCACCAAGATTTTTCCGCTGTTGTCAGATGACACTCCATAGTGACTGGAAAAACAAGCCATGGAATGGCAAAGGGAAACATGCTTATACTCGTGATGTAGCATTTTCCAGCCAGAGGCTTCCAGGACCTGCTTTTTTCCTCCAAATCTTTATTTGATAAAGTGAAGAAAGCAATGTATTAGAACTAAAGACAATTTTGAAGGTATCTAATGACTTTCACATAGCTGGAAAATGTTTCCAAGAGAATTCTCTATGGCTTCAGTGAAACAGAGACAGGACCCTGAGCACTGAAGAAGAAATACAGCAGAACTCCTCCTTGCTGAGCCCATGGTTCTCGAGAAGCAGGAGCTGAAAGACACCCTACCTGAAATGGGGTCCCAAGTTGAGCTCTGGAGGCAAGGGTTCATTGGTGACAATCGTGGTGCCAATGCCAACAGCCTGGACAGGGACAATGTAGCTGCGACTGTTCTCTATGAACAGGTTCACCTCATCCTTGAATTTCTCAGTGTCATCCAGGTTTGCTATGACAGCCACAGACACCTCGGTCTCGGGGGGGATCACTCCACTACTGGGTTCAATCCTCCAGCAAGAGCATTTGCCAGCCTGCAAGACAAACCGAACACTAACTCAGGATGGAAACCATCAGCTCTGGTCTTCTCTGGTGTGCAGGAAAAGGAAGGACTACGAATATGAGCATAGAAAAACAAACCAAAAACAACACCAGGCTTAACATCCCTAAACTGAAGCTGTAACATCTGAAAACAGCAACTATGCAGGAGCTTACAGAGCCTCTATTTTACCCTCCTTGAACGGACTCACTTCATTAACTCAATTTTGCCCAACCCAAGGGATGCTCATCCACAAAAGAAGTTTATTCCCCCTCCTGTCTCTCTTTTAGAGCACATGCCAAGGGAAATTACTTTGTCTCACCTGGCTGGGTTTGGATACAGGCTCAAAGCCAGAGCTGCTCAAATGCCACC
This sequence comes from Todiramphus chloris collaris, assembly GCA_025345505.1. Taxonomy (NCBI): domain Eukaryota; kingdom Metazoa; phylum Chordata; class Aves; order Coraciiformes; family Alcedinidae; genus Todiramphus; species Todiramphus chloris. The sequence continues at coordinate 15,629,067 of JANVCC010000037.1, read as the reverse complement.
GCAGAAGCCACGTTGTCTGGGGATACTGCTCAGAACCTGAAGAATAACTCCGCAACACCAGCTGATCAAAACCCCAATCCCAAGGTCTTCTTTCCCAAGAATCAGAAAGTGCTTCTCAACAGCCCCTGAAGGACTGAAGCACTCAGTTCTTGGGGATCATCAGCTGGAGCAAGTGCCCCACTGCCCCCTGCTTTGGAAAATCCAGCAATAAATGTTTACAGCAGGGTAGTAAAGCAATACGCAGAAAAAAACCTGCAAGATGTGTCCTGTGGGCATGGCCTTGGCTTCCCAAAGACTCTCTTCCTCTGGTTTCTCAGGGACCTCTCTCTATGGATTGGGTAATAAAGGTGATGGACACCAGACCATCTAAAACCACACTGCCAGAGCAAGCTCACAGACAAGACATTCTTGCAAAGCTCCCTGGGCATCATGAAATACACTGAGATGTAGATGTATGGCTTCAAAGGGTCCATCATGGTGTCAGTGGTACGTGCTCCACAGTTCAGCACCCTGTTGAGGACAGTGGGCACCACTGGCCCAGAACTCC
>JANVCC010000037.1:15336452-15628420 GCA_025345505.1 Todiramphus chloris collaris | reverse complement strand
CCCCCCCCCCCCCCCGCTTTTTTTTTTTAAATAGAAATCAATGATGTGCTTGGAGGCCTGATATGATCCAAGCAAGTGCTTGATACAGCTGAAGTTAGCTTGAGGTTCCATCTGTCAGGCTGGCAGTGCTGAGCTCTAACAGGACACCAGCCAGCCCAAGGGAGAAGAACATCACAAAAACAAACAGCACTTCAGAGGCATGGGAAGCATTTTAAATAACCACCATAATGACCTCTTCTCACAAGGGTAAGACCAGCTGGAGGCCAGGGAAGCAGTAGCTTATCAGACAGAACTTGAGCAACTTGATTGTATAGAACCACAGAATGGTTTGAGTGGGAGGGACCTTTCGAGGTCATCCAGTCCAACCCCCCTGCAGGGAGCAGGGACATCTGCAACCAGAGCAGGTTGCTCAGAGCCCTGGCCAATCTCACCTGCAATGGTGCCAGGGATGGAACAGCCACCACCTCTCTGGGCAACCTGGGCCAGGCTCTCACCACCCTCACTGGAAAACATTTCTTCCTTCTCTCCAGTCTGAATCTCCCTCTTTCAGTTTAAACCCATCACCCCTTGTCCTGTCCCAACAGACCCTGCTCAAAAGCCTGTCCCCATCTTTCTGACAGGCCCCTTGAAGTCCTGAAAGGCCACAAAAGAAGGTCTCCCTGGAGCCTTCTCTTCTCCAGGCTGAACACCCCTGTCTCTCCCAGCCTGGGCTCCCAGCAGAGGGGTTCCAGCCCTCCCAGCATTGCTGGGGCTCCCCTAGCCCTGCTCCAACAGGTCCCTGTCTTACCTAGGACCCCACCAAACCTCTTCATCTGTCACTGCATCCTATGGGTAACTCATCACTAGCCTCAGAGGCATCCTCAGCAAACCATCAGCCAAGGGCTACCCAGCCAACATGTTCCCACCAAGCCAGGGGGTATTAGTTTTTGGTTGACATTTATGTACAGCTTTTCCTCTGATTCATGCTGACACAGGGTAGCTCGCTTGAAAAGGAGACCTGATAGCTCTGCTCCAGAGGTGAATCTGCAAGTCTGCTATCTGACAAAGCTCATTTATCAAAGCTTGGCAACAAGCCGGGCAGTAAATTATACCCAAGAAACCATTACTGAGGAATAATGATAGGCTGTCTCGATGGAGCCAGGCTCTGAATTTCCAGAGTGACCTAGCACAGACCCACTGTGCCCCACCAGGCCAACAGCCCATCCGGAGGAGCATGATTTGCATTGTGGCCTCATTCTTTCAGTTAGCATTTGGTGTGGGTCCAAGGGGCAGCACAGCGCATCACTGAACGGGAGACCCGCCAGGATCAAAAGGCTCTGCCAGGCCAGATCCAGTCAGGTTTCTAGGTCAGCTTCTGCCTACACTGAGCCAAGCTGTGTCCCAGAGACAAGAAACCTCTTGAAGCCACACTAAAAAAAAAAAATCCCCCTGCTTTGAAGACCATGATCTAACTTCTGATAACACCCCTTCTATTCACTCATCCTCGAATGCTCTGGAAAATGATGCAATAGCTGCATGCACTGGATAGACAAACATAGTGGCTATTTTTGTCCCCATAGGAGCTCAGATGATTGGACATCAGCATCCACGAGTTCTAGGAGCAATAAATTGTTCAAGAAGTTCAAAGCTGAGCTCATGAGCTTCTCTCAGAACAGGCTTCCATTGTAAATAAGACCTACCAAAATCCAGCTAAAATCCAGTTATAACGGACACCAGCATCTGAGAGATTGATGGATAGATGGATGCCCTAAGAGATGACTGAGGAGCTACCACACTCAGTTCTCCAGAAGCTACTTAATGCAATCTGGGCATTCTGGCCCTGCACAAGTGAAAGAGGAAGCAGAACTTGCTATTAAAACTTCTGAACTACCAGAGGGAGATTTAGACTGGAGAGAAGGAAGAAATGTTTTGCAGTGAGGGTGGTGAGAGCCTGGCCCAGGTTGCCCAGAGAGGTCAATGCCCCATTGGAAGTGAGGTTGGCCAGGGCTCTGAGCACCCTGCTCTAGTTGCAGATGTCCACTCCACCAGTGCCATGGGCAGCCTGGGACAGCTCTTGAAAACCCTTGCAAGGAAGAAATACTTCCTCAGGTTCAACCTAAACCTCCCCTGGTGCAAGCTGAGGCCATTTCTTCTTATCCTGTTGTTCCTTGGGAGAAGAGCCCAACCCCACCTGGCTCCAACCTCCTGTCAGGGAGCTGTCAGGAGCCAGGTCTCCCTTGAGCCTCCTTTTCTCGAGGTTGAATAACCCCAGGTCCCTCAGCTGCTCCTCACCAGACTTGTGCTCTAGACCCTTCCCCAGCTCCGTTGCCCTTCTCTGGCCACGCTCCAGCCCCTCAAGGTCCTTCTGGGAGTGAGGGACCCAAAACTGAACCCAGGATTCAAGGGGCAGCCTCCCCAGTGCCCAGTCCAGGGGGATGATCCCTGCCCTAGTCCTGCTGGCCACACCAGTGCTGACAAGCCAGGACTGCAGTGGCCTTCTTGGCCACCTGGGCACACACTGGCTCATCTTCATCTGGCTCTCAACCAACCTCTCCAGGTCCTTTTTCTGCCAGGCACTTTCCAGCTGCTCTGCCCCAGCCCAGAGTGCTGCAGGGGGTTGTTGTGACCCAAGGGCAGGACCCAGCCCTTGGCTTTGTTGAACTTCAGCCCATTGGCCTCAGCCCATCCATCCAGCCTGGCCAAATGTGAGCTTCCAGAACACCATGATGCTCTGGTGGAACAGCTCTGGAAAGAGTTAAGACTATTCATCTTAAGTTCTGCTCACCTTGGAGCGGAACTGTTTAGCGGCAGTGCTGCCCATAGCCTGGAAAGTTAATTTAAGACTCATTACTAACTAGCAGCACAGATAGCGTTTGAAGGGCAGGGTGCTGTCTGCCTGTGCCATGCTGTGAGCAAACACTGACAGGCTGGCTAATTATTCAGATGCCGGGGGCTGGGGGCTGTGTGTGGAAAACGTAATTTACAGTAGACAGAAAACCCACTGTCTTGCCAATTCAAGTCTGCTCCGACTTCAGTGGGAGCAGTTGGAGAGAGCTATGAACAATGTTGACATGCTCTTCAAAGCCTTCCCCTCCCACCCCAGCCCGCACAACACGCTCAGATAACAAAATCATCTATCAGATGGAACGAGAAACACAACTGCGATGGCAGCGTCTCTTCGCTGGCGCTGGGTTTGTGTTTGTCTCTGTGCTTTACCATCTCCCCATATGGCTGCTGCTTTATTAAAAGGAAATGTTGTCAAAAGCTTGAGATAATAAGCAATGGAATTAGTAAACGAAGCAAATCCTTTGCTAATGAGGAGAGAAGCGAGGGAACGGGAACAGCACGCTCCCCCCTCCTTGCTCGTACCACATTTGACCAAGAGCCTTCAGACACTGCCTGGAAAAACAGTTGATTTTTCTCCAGTGAATCCCAGTAAGAAAATCAACAGTTCCAGCTCTTAAATAAACACAACTTGCTCTCTTCTGTAATGTCAGCTCCTGCTGAGTCTGTCAGCAGTTCATCCCTGGGAAGGTGGCAGGGGATCTGCTGGCCAGGCAACTCTCCTGAAGACGACACATCTGTGACCACTGCTGGAAGTCAGACAGCAGTGAGATCCATCAGGAGCACAGGGCTCTGGATTTGGGAGGTCAAGGATCATCTCAAAAGAGATAGGGCCCTAAGTTAGGACTGTCATGAAAAGAGGAGATTCCAAGAAAGGGTTCCTCTCTCCTCCCTCATTACAAGGCACCAGGAACCACTGTTTGCCTCCCTGAGGTAGCAGCCACCAGACCTGGTATGGTGGGTCAGAAGAAAGCTGACAGAAGAAAGGCAGATCCAGAAATCAGCAGGCAGATGAAAGCTGACACCAATTAACCCAAATGACACCCTAGGCCTATCTATACCCAACAAGAGAAAGCACATTGGACACGGGATGACCCAGTGGTCCCAAGGGTCACAGGCCTACAGGACCCTGGCAAGCAGGGATAAGCCAACAGGGTATGAAGGCCCCACAGTCCTCTTCAAACCCCAAAAGCCCCATCTTGATGCACAGCTCTGGAGGGGTTTAATTTATTTCCTTCTAACAGCAGAGATGCTCAGTAAGGCTCCCCACAACTCAGAATAGACTCACCTCATCCAATGGAGAGATAAAGAAGCAGGAGATGTACTCTAGCTAATTCCTTAAATCACTATCCCACAGTGAAGCTATCCACAAAAAAAAAAAGAGCATCTCTGCTTGCTCAGGTCATGATCTTTTCTGGCCCAAAGAAAGAAGAAAGCTTGACCTGAAAGGAAGAACAATTTGCAGGTGGTGGTGAAGGCTACCACCAAGATGCACTGGGGCCTTCTGCACCACAGCATTTTCCTTCTCCAGTGCAAACAAGACACCAGCTTTTCACTTGCCTTGTTGCTGCCCCTTAATTTAATCTCCCTCGAGTTTGCTGATCTGCCAGTCAGCGTGCAGGAACACCGCTGAGCTAACGCTGCTGGGAAAATTTCAGTCACTAGCTCTTCCTTTCAAGAGGGGACCATGATCTATCAGCCCAACTGCAAACAGCCATGGTTTTGACATGAGCCAGCCAAGGGGAGACAGGGAAATCACAGCTCACCCTCCTGCAGGAAATCAAAGGAGCAGATTTGGCATCTTGGAGAACACAAGACGTTGGGTTCAGGGGCACAGCTAAATGAAGGATGGCCGAGTCCCCCTACCAGCTGGCCTAAGGGACATCCAGAGCTAGGTCTGCTCTCAGCTGTACACACGCCTCTCAAATTTCAGCTCCAAAGTTATTCAGTCTTCTCTTCTTCCCATCAATAAACTGCCAGGCAGCCGGAGGCAGCAAAAAAGGGCAAAACTTCAACTGAGGCAGCAAAACAGCACCAGAAGCAGGCAGCTCCTGTGGGGAAGGGAGCAGTTTGAGGACATCTCGCCTGCCGCAGTGCTGCTCCATCAGGCAGGCTCAGCATCACGCTGTTCAAGAGTCTGAAGAGACCTTGTTGAAACAGCTCATCGAGCAAGTTCACAGGACCTGCTGCCTTGAACAACTCCATGATAGCAGCAACTATCCTGAGAAGCTGAGATGCTCATCATGAGGTAACTTAATGCTGGGGAGTCAGGAGGGGGACTATGGTGCAGCAGAGCCAATCTTTACTGCAGGGAAAGAAACCATCCCTCAATCACCTCATTTTATACTCTATTGATTAGTTACAACATTTACACTGATTGTAGTGAAGCAGGATAGGATCTGCCCAGCTCTGGAGTCCTCAGCACAAGAAAGACAGGGACCTGTTGGAGCAGGGCCAGAGGAGCCCCAGCAATGCTGGGAGGGCTGGAACCCCTCTGCTGGGAGGCCAGGCTGGGAGAGCTGGGGGGGTTCATCCTGGAGAAGAGAAGGCTCCAGGGAGACCTTCTTGTGGCCTTTCAGGACTTCAAGGGGCCTGTCAGAAAGATGGGGACAGGCTTTTGAGCAGTGCCTGTTGGGACAGGACAAGGGGTGATGGGTTTAAACTGAAAGAGGGAGATTTAGACTGGATAGAAGGAAGAAATGTTTTCCAGTGAGGGTGGTGAGAGCGTGGCCCAGGTTGCCCAGAGAGGTGGTGGCTGCCCCATCCCTGGCACCATTGCAGGTGAGATTGGCCAGGGCTCTGAGCAACCTGCTCTAGTTGCAGATGTCCCTGCTCCCTGCAGGGGGCTTGGACTATATGGGCCATAACTCTATGACCAGGTTGCTCAAACCTCCATCCAGCTTGTCCTTAAACATTTCCAGGGATGGGACATCCCCAGTCTCTCTGGTCAATGAATCTCATGCCCTTGCAGAAGCAAAGGGCCATAGGGATAATTTTTATCTCAGAGCTCCAAACCCATGACTCTCATGACTAAACCCCTTCTACAAAACAAAGGCAGAACTGGTAGAAGTGATCCAGGCTCATTCTGCTCAGAAATCCATGCAAGCTTTCTGCTATACCAAGGAGTGCCCCAGCTAAAACTGCCCCCAGAGCCAGGTTCCTCTGGCCACACTGTAATGGACTATCTCCAACAGCAATGTGGACACCTTGCATATAAAAATCAAGCCATAGCCCGCTCCAGACCTTACATTTTCATTGGAAAATAACAGAAACTCACCATTTCTGCCCAGAAGGATGCAGGGATGACAGTCTGATTGGAGAGGTGGAGAGTCCGGTAAGTATCTTGCAGAACTTGGATACTGCCGAAATTTATCTTATTTGGTTGCACGTAGACAACTGGTCCTTCTCCAGTGCTCACTAAATGGATTTTCTGCTCCAGGAAACACGTAGGAAAGATATAAAAAAACCCAACACCACAACAAAAAACCAACATGGAAAGTTTAAAAAGATTAGATGCTTTAAGGGTACTCCTAGACTGGGGCATAATGATGGCTGCTGGAAGTTCTCAGTGTTCTAAGAATGAAAGAGAAGGCTTGGAGCACATGTGGGATCAGGCATGATCCCATCTGAAAGCCACAAGATCAGGTTATCAAGGGATAAAGAAACCCTGGTCCCCATGCTTGCTTTTCCATGCCTCCTCCAGTCACCTCTCTGTCCTCCACCCTGTGCCTGCTCTCACTCCTTTTACTGCGTCTTGCCCCAAACCACCTTCCCTGACTTCTGCTGCGCTTGGACAGCATCATCTGTAATGTTCCCCAAGCCACTCCTGTGGAAACCAGCCCAAAGCAGGCACTTCAGAAGAGAGATCATGCCCATCAGCTGCCTCTCAATGGTGCTTATGTGTATTCCCATTGTTAGATTAATAATGGGCATTCCTTACTAATTTAAGCAGTATTTTTTTTTCATTTGACAGTCGAGACTCAAAAGTTTTGTTCTCTCAGAACTGGCACAAGCTATTGGAGAAGCAATTTAGATCCCTTTGCTAAACCACCTTCTCACATCATTGAAAACAAGAATTTATCCAGGCTGTCTGGATTTCACTGGTTCCAAACATCCCAATGTTTGAATGAGATCTGGATGCATAAAGCTCCCAATGCTGACAAGCCACTGGAGGGCACGGAGTATGATTTAACCACGGAAGAAACCTGCCTCCAGAATGTCAACCCTTTCCTGATGTCCGACTCGAGGAAATGCAATTGACAGCTGTCACAACCACTCGTCCAACTCAACCAAAAGAGGCCACATCCAGAAACGCTCAACCCCTGGCAGGACACTACCACGGGCAAGTAGAAGCCAAAAGTCATGTACCAAGGCTGGTAGTTCAAAAATAAGGAGCTAAAGCCACGCACGATGCCAGACCCTTTGGAGAAGCAAGGCTCAGAGGGCTGCAGTTTGGCTGATGCCACCTGAAGCTCCTGGAAGGGAGGAGCTGGAGGGAGGAGCTGTGCATCACCAGCTGGCTTGGCTTCTAGGTGACAGTGAGGTAAAGGAAGGGCAGAATCCTTGGGAGGTAGGCAAAGTAACAACTGAAGGATGTCCAAGCTAGCTGGCTTCAATGAGAGTGTACTAACATGATAGAACCTCTCCAAAGAAATGGGCTTGTAAAAAAGAAAAAGCTTCATCTTAGAATAGAATCATAGCATTGTTTTGGTTGGAAGAGACCTCCAAGATCATTGAGGCCAACCCCGTTAAACCCAGCACTGCCAGGGCACAACTACACCACGTCCTTCAGCACCACATCTCCACAGCTTTGAAACCTCTCCAGGGATCATGGGGATTCCACCACTGCCCTGGGCAGCCTGGGACAGCCCCTCCCAACCCTGAAGGAGAAGAAACTGTTCCTCAGGTCCCACCTAAACCTCCCCTGGGACAACTTGAGGCTGTTTGCTCTTGTCCTGTCACTTGTTTCTTGGGAGAAGAGACCAACTCCACCTGGCTTCAACCTTCTGTCAGAAAGTAGTCAAGTGCCAGGTCTTCCCCTCAACAACCCCAGGTCCCTCAGCTGCTCCTCACCAGACTTGTGCTCTAGACCCTTCACCAGCTTCACTGCCCTTCTCTGGACACACTCCAGGCCCTCAGTGTCCTTCTAGGAGTGAGGGGCCCAAGAAACAGTGTAAAGTATCAATACCAGAGAGTATAACCTAAGACAACAAGAGCAGGCTGCTATTTTGCTTTACTGGAACATGCTGCAGCCACTCCTGAGGTCAAATTTCCATCATATGGTCCATGCAGGTAGAATTTGACACCAGTGTAGGATGTATGACAAGACAGCTGGCTGGCTGCTAGCACAGAAGGGTTTGGATGAGTAGGGAGATACTGATGCCACACTGGAACTACTAATACCACACTGGAACTATAAGGCATACCTATAGGAAAAGCCAAGAGTCTCACCTTACAGCAAGAAACTCAGGCTGGCACTGCTGATACATCCAATGAGGCATCTTCCAATAAAATAAAATGAATATAAGGGAAACTTTGAAACTGTAAATGGTTAACCCTAGGGTAAAAGCTTTGCAAGAAATCACCATTGCCCAGCCTTCCTCTGGACTGGTTTCACATCCACAGTGGCTGGGTTGGGATGTTCAGCAGCATCCAGGGGATTTAGCAGTGACATTTCCATTCATTTTAATGAAAGATTAAAATCCCCATGACTGCTGTCAAACCTTCACCCTTCCTTTCCAGTATGGAAAGCTTAAGGGGGCCCAGGAATCCTCTACCATCCTCTTCCCTGCTCAGAGAGATGACAACATATTTCAAAGCATCTGCTTCAAAAGTTAATATCAATTTAAAGTTTAACTAACTAAATTTGTTCTGCATTTCAGTGAGATGAAGCCAGGACACTACATATAAACAACATTCTCTTGCCTACATGCTGTTGTCATTTCTGCTGTTTTGTATGCCTGAACACCAGTGACATCTTCCACAGGGCTTCAGCCCAAGAATGTTTTGCCTCAGCCATTTCCAAGCTTGGTAAAACTAAAAAACAACAAAAAACCCGAACAGTCTCTGTGCTCCAGATGCAAGAGATGTGGAGACTCATGTGTCTTCAGCTGGGGCTTTTTGGCCCATCCCATCTCACCTATCCATATAATTCAATACTGCATCAGACACTACAATTGACACTTAAGAGGACATCATCCTTCCTCTTCTCTAGGCAATAGCTGTTATTTATGCCATTAATTCCTTCTTTCCATGCCCATACTATTTATTAAGAGTTCTGATTTTCCCTAGAAGACTCCGTGTATGCTTCATGCCCCACCAAGATGAGTTGAACAATGGTACACATCTCCCCCAGCACTCACCAGTGGGGATCCTTCACTCCCAAACACTGCAACATGAGCAACAGTATCCTGCTCTCCTGTCACCTGGGCTTCCAGCGTAAATGGGACCTCCACCAAGCTGTGAGGCTGAATAATCCCACACGGCACAGGGCTGGAGTAGCACACAGCAGCATCCTTCTTGGGCTCCTGTAAGGAACAGGATCATAGCATCACAGACTCGTTTGAGTGGGAAGAGATCTTTAAAGCTCATCTAGTCCAACCCCCTGCAGGGAGCAGGGACATCTCCGACTAGAGCAGGTTGCTCAGAGCCCTGGCCAACCTCACCTGCAATGGTGCCAGGGATGGGGCAGCCACCACCTCTCTGGGCAACCTGGGACAGGCTCTCACCACCCTCACTGGAAAACATTTCTTCTCTCCAGTCTAAACCTCCCTCTTTCAGTTTAAACCCATCACCCCTTGTCCTGTCCCAACAGGCCCTGCTCAAAAGCCTGTCCCCATCTTTCTGACAGGACCCTTGAAGTCCTGAAAGGCCACCAGAAGGTCTCCCTGGAGCCTTCTCTTCTCCAGGCTGAACCCCCCCAGCTCTCCCAGCCTGGGCTCCCAGCAGAGGGGTTCCAGCCCTCCCAGCATTGCTGGGGCTCCTCTGGCCCCGCTCCAACAGGTCCCTGTCTCTGATGTGCTGAGGACTCCAGAGCTGGCCCCAGCACTGCAGGGGGGTCTCTCTCTCTCCCCAGAGCCCTGGGAGCAGAGGGGCAGGATCCCCCCCTCCCCTGCTGCCCACGCTGCTGGGGATGCAGCCTAGGGTGCCAGTGGCTGCTGGGTGCCAGTGCACGGGGCTGGCTCAGCTCCAGCTCCTCACCCCCAGCACCCCCACGTCCTTCTCCGCAGGGCTGCTCTCCATCCCTTCACCCCCAGCCTGTGCTGATACCAGGAACCAAATGCAACTTCAGAGCGACCTCTGAGGAAGCTTTAAATTCCTTAACATCTTCCACAACAGCAACTCTCAGACTTAAAACTTCTTAGGGGAAAGCAGAGACACACAGGACAGAATACAAGGCTCATGTGCGCTCAGCATCCTCAGAGGGTCCAAACCTGCTGTATCCACTCCTGTGCTGGCAGCCTCCTTGCAGCAGCTTTTCACAACTCTCTAAGTTCTCCTACACAAAAACACCCAGGTTCCTATCTAACTGCTTCCTAAGGTTTATCTCCAGGTAGGTTCCTGTACTCAGCAAACCTTTAGGTGTGAATATCAACCATCAAAGTCTCATCCCACCTCTCTTTTTTTCCTAACAAACCCCTCAATAACATTTGAGGGTAGGAGGTGGATGTGATGCCAAACCTGAGGAAGAATCCTGTAGCAGCCTGGAAGGTCACTGTCGTTCACCAGGGTCAGCATCTGCTGGTAAGGGAATTTCAGGAAGCACCGTCCAAACGTGACAACGGGGTTGAGCACTCGCAGCGGAGGAACTACACACCTAGGGAAAGAGGTGCCCAAACAGGAATTAAGAGATAGAGGAATCACAGAATTTAACTCCCCAAATCACGTGAAACAGAACGTTTGTCACCATCAAACACATTTTTAATACCCCTACACCAATAAGTCGTCTTCAGCTCCTTTTTACCTCTTGTAAAGAAGGAGCAAAGCCTGAGACTTGGCACTGCAAAAGCTGCCAAGTGTCCAGGCAGGGCATGGTGGCCTGTCCCAGAGCTGCCTGACAGGCTCCTTTGCCCCAGGAGGCTGGCAGGGACCCTGCCAATGGTCCCAGTAAGGTATGAGTTCTTGTGGAGCCTTCCCACCAAGGCTCAAGGGACAAAGACCCCAGCATCTCAGTGAAAAAAACAAATGGCCTGAGCAATTGCCCCAGCCATGGAGGACACAAGCCCCCACTCGCCCTGTGCAGCAGGTGATACCCTCTCCCAGTTCCTCCAGCTACCTTGGTCCTTCACCCCCCGAGTCCATACACTGTGTGCTCTCATTTGCACTTGTTTGAGAGAACTGCAGCCCAGTCAGTGCCTGGATTACTCTGCCTAGGAGAGAAACAGCTCCAGTGAACCACGTCCCTCTTGTAATTAAACTGACACCCACTGCAGCACAACAGGATTGAATCTGGCTGCAGCAGGAACAACTTTTGGCTTAAGTCTGAGAACATTAATACTCAAAAGAACCAGAGGGAAGCAGAAAAACCCAAGTTCACCTTTCACATCAAGAACTATTTTCCCCTTGGTAAGGCCTTGCCTTTATTTTCTCCTCACCAGACCTGCCATAAGCCCCTTTCCCATTTGGAACACCTCTGGTGGGAAGCCAGGCTGGGAGAGACAGGGGTGTTCAGCCTGGAGAAGAGAAGGCTCCAGGGAGACCTTCTTGGGGGCCTTTCAGGAATTCAAGGGGCCTGTCAGAAAGATGGGGACAGGCTTTTGAGCAGGGTCTGTTGGGACAGGACAAGGGGTGATGGGTTTAAACTGAAAGAGGGAGATTTAGACTGGAGAGAAGGAAGAAATGTTTTCCAGTGAGGATGGTGAGAGCCTGGCCCAAGTTGCCCAGAGAGGTGGTGGCTGCCCCATCCCTGGCACCATTGCAGGGGAGGTTGGCCAGGGCTCTGAGCAGCCTGCTCTAGTTGCAGATGGCCCTGCTCCCTAAAAGGAGGTTGCACAAGACGAGCTTTAAAGGTCCCTTCCAACCCAAACCGTTGAGTGACTATGATTTGCACAAGCTTTTGTTAACTGAAGCAGACACCAGCTTTCAGCAGGCTGCCTGCTGTGCATTCCAAATGAATGTTGCATTTTGGTCACAACCCAGCACAAGTCCACCACTCACAGGAAGGAGAGGTGGCCCTTTTGAAATTTGTTACACCTTAAGCACCAAATCCTGGCAAATAACTGTACTTACTGTTCCCTTCAGAAACAGGCTCAGGGCCATGCCTGTCTGTTCAGCACAGGTGTTTCTCAACATGGGCTGCTTTCCAAGCCCCACTGTCCTCACATCTAGCTGTGCAGAACTAGCTTATTAAGCAACACTTCTCATTTGGAGCCAGCAAACCATGTGCAAGGTGATAGATGCATGAGGAGAGATGATGAGCTGCAAGAAAATCTCTGGTACCTGGCTGTGAGGAGCAGCGCCAACACTTCCTTGCCAACACCATCCACATCCACCACCAGTGCCAGCTCATATCTCCTCACAGTGTTAGAACACAGGGTGATCTGAAAGGAGAGAAGAGCATCAAGTAGTGTATCACTCCCAAAAGCCATCATGTGCATGTGTAGTGTCCTCCAGTTCTCATCCCATGGTAAGGACAAGGAAGGATTTTGCCTTAATTTTTCTGGTCCATGTGTAGGGTGCAGTCTCTGGGAGTAACGAGTCTCCTGACATCAACTTTGGTAAATACCCCTTCCAGTTACCAGAGCATAAAGAAGCTACATGAAAGCACAGTGAGACTAATACTCTTCTCACCACTGTATTCAAATTTAGGGTTTAGTGTTCAGTCTTGACTACAACAGCATAAATCCAAGAGAGATTGTCAGCTACAGCAGAACAAGTTCAACTTTACAGTGAGAAGCTGAGGGCAAAATGTATACCAGAGCTTTCTGAGTCCCCCATTGGAGATCACCACAATGAGCACAGCTCCTTCTGCTCAACAGGAGAGAAGACTGAGGAAACACAAACCTTGACCATACAGTTCATGATCTTCAGCTTATGATTCTGGAAACAAAAATGGTGCTCCCAGAGTAACCCAGCTAACAAAGGCCTAAGACTGGTGCCTGGTATCTCGTGTTATGGTCCAAGCTAGCAGTGCCAAAGCCTCTTATATACCAGGGAAGTCTCAGCTCCACTTTCTGAAGCTCATCTGGCCAGGCTCTTCCCCTACCTGGATATCCATGAGCCCCTGGGAGCGGATGGTCCCTCTGCAGGGCATTATGGTAAATTCAGTTGGCTTGCAGTGACCTTGGGTTCCCTTTCTCCAGGATGAGCAAGTGTTGTCTGACATCTGAGCAAAACTGGTAACGCTGGGCTCTCCTACGCCGTCCCCAGGAATGCGAAGGTTGAAGGTCATGGGCACCAAGGAGGTGTTAGTGAGGTGGCATGACAAGGTGTGAGGAAAGCCTAGGAAAAGGACACAAACAGGAATTTATACACCAGTTATCCCATAATTCCTGGTCTGAATTTCCTGTGATGATAAAGCTGTGCTTGGAGTTTAGCTCTTAAGTCTGAATGACAGCTGATGGAGAAGCTAAGGGAGCAGTTAACTGCTATTTAAGTTCCTTTTTACACTGATCATAGATGGCTCCCTCAGCAATGGCCACTCTTCATGATGTGTTCCCCAGGATGTGAAAGAAAAAAATTAAAACAAAAAACAACCTGCCTGGATATCATCCTGGGCAACCTGCTCTGTGACACCCTGCTGGAGCAGGGGAGGTTGGACCAAATAATCTCCAGAGGTCCCTTCCAACCCCCACCATGCTGGGATTCTGTGAGAAGCTATAGTAAGAGAAAGGAGGAGTGAAACTGGGAACGACAGCACGATGCAAAACACTAACGCACTTCCTCAAGGCAGGATCCTTAAGGCATCTCCTGTTTGGGGCAACTAGACTGAGCATGTGTCAACTCACTGCCCACTTCACTGCAGACAAACCTGATGCTTGCTTAGAAATTAGCAGGAACCATGCCTCACCTTACCTCTCAAACTGGGCCATCACATCCACACTGGCTTTGATTCCCACCCATACAGGTTCACATCGCTTCAGCTTCAACAATAGCTTTCCATAACGGAAGACCAGCGATACAACCACACCTGGTGGGGATGTTCTGCAGGGACATATCATCCTACAACTGGCTCTGGAGTGGACATCTGGCTTGGTTGACCAGTTTGGCAGGAAGAAGACATCTCCCGCAGCCTGCTTACCAAGCAGCATTTGAATACAGATGGGGAGGAAGACCAACTGTAGACACAACGGGTAGTTTCTCCTTGTCCACCTCCACCAATGACTCCAGCGGGGAGGCAGGAGGTGCACAGAGGGCCTAACAGAGCCTTGATGATCCCAAAGGAGACTGAAGTCATCAGCTGCAGCCAACAGTCAGCAGCAGCACAGTTAAAAGCAGCAAAGCTACAATAGGTGCCTTCAGCTGAAAAGGTCGTCTTAATGAAATCAGATTAGGGAGGATGAATCTCCTGTTACATAACCACCCTTCTGCCCGTGCAGTTCTTGGTGCTTTATTTATTCAAAACGAAAGAAAGAAGTGGCAGAGTGGGGATGGAGGGAGGGGAGGAAAGGTAATGAGCTTTTTTTAAGAAGCCCATGAACAGCATGAAAATGCAGAGGCATCCTGGGTGCAGAACGATAACAGCCCTTCAATCAATCAATCCACAATTGATTTCACATCAAAACTTCAGATCTCCTCAATTAAAAAAAAGCCTTTTGTGAGACTGAGATGGAAAACCAGAATCCACATTTCAATAGAGACACTCTGGGTGCTCAGCCATCAGTGCTGGCAGCAGAACTGGGCTTTTGGTGGGGAAAGAGAAGAAGCCTGATGTAGAGCTACCACCTGGACATGTTATCTGGTCCGTGATAACGAGGTGCCCTCAGCATTAATTAATAGCTCAGATTAAAGCTCAGGTGACTAAATGGTGTCCTTGCCTTGCAACAGGAACATTCACCCAGAGCAGCAGTGGGCTAGTTAGGTGGGCTAGAGCCTCTTCTCCTGCAGTCCCACTCTCTGGGCCCTTCTGGAAAAGGACTTCCAGCTCTCCCAAGCCATTCCACTGCCAAAGAGTGGGAAGTTGTGGCTTAACAGGCTATGAAGGACACCAGAAAATACTGATTTTCTATTCCTTGGGTCCTACTTGACCTCAAGATGGCACAGCAGTGCCTAAGCAACCAGCAGCCCTGGTTTTAACACCCTGAAGGCTGCCATGAAGGAGCACAAGCAACGGGATGCTCTCACACTGAAGTCCTCCAGTTAGGTTACGCCCAGACCGCTCACCCCGTGATCCAAGCCCAGGGCACACTCACCAAAGGAGACATCACCGAAGTGGAGGGAAGGTACATTGAAATGGAAAGTTGGTCCGATGACACAGCCCCTGTGAGGACAAACACAAGCAGAAGAGATGTTGTCTTGGTATAAGAGAACTGCAAAGGACTGAGCTTCCTTTATACCCCGGGTGGATAAAACCTGGGCTTAGAACCACAGCAGGTTTCGAAATCAACCCATCACCCTTGTGCTCAGCACAGCATCCATATGGACAGCAGGCAGCCCAGAGTGGTCAGCAACTGATGGTGGATGTGACTCAAGGAACCATATCAAGCAGGGTATGTCCCCAAGTTGCTCCTTCCCCAGTGAAAGACCCTGAACAAGTGATGGCTCTGTGCCTCAGTTTCCCCATGTGTAACAAGATGGGCACACATGTCCACACAAAAGTGAATTAACTGTAACCAGTCTTCCCAGCCACAGGTTTCCTGCTGTGGTATTTCTTCGCTGGAACTGGTATTTCCATGGAGTATGTGAACATCTTTCTCAGAAGATCTTGAAACACACAATCATTACGTATGTGTGATTTTGAGGCATGAAGCTATGGAAGCCCCAAACATAGAATGGTCTGGGTGGGAAGTGACCTTAAAGATCATCTTGTTCCAACCCCCCTGTCAGAGGCAGCAACACCTCCCACTAGACCAGGTTGCTCAAGACCCCACCCAACTTGGTCCTGAACACATCCAGTGATGGAGCATCCACAACTTGCTTGGGCAACCCATGCAAGTGTCTCACCATCCTCACAGTGATGAACTTAAAACATCCATTGAGCAGAGCACCAACAGTTCTACACAGCTGAATCTTGGAGCAAAGGATCAGCTTGTGACCAGCGTACGAGCTGACACATCCAGGAGCAACATGTCTTAAACCACCAAATATGGGTGTCTTGAAGCTACCACACCACCTTGACCATCCTTAAATTCAGCAGACAGGCTCCAAATTCCACAACTTGCCAACACTCACTGAAATCAGAACTTGCACAACACTGATTTATTTCATGGTTGAACCAATCAGCACCAGCTCTGCCTCTTAGTTAAAAAAAAACAAATCAACACAACCACAAAACAAAAAACAAGGACCACAGTGCATGGTCCCTTCTGGTTTTACTCACATGACTGCCACTGGGGCTGTTCTGCACGTGAACAGACCCCAGCACCCTGCAGGAGGGCCTGGCATTCATCCATGGTGCCCCTTTTCCAGCATCCCTTTCTAAACACCAACGACACAAGCATTCAGGACCTTGCAACGTTGGTTTCCATGTAAATAATCACCTACCATTTGGGCATCTTCTGATTGCACAGTCAAAAAGCACTTAAAAAATGACTTTCAGGAGTCTCAATCCAATGCTTGCTCTTGAAGCTGAATCAGTTCCTGAGAATAAGTCAGGTAGCAAATCTCTGCTGCTGATGTTCCATTTCTAGTATCCCTCCACGTAGCCAGACTTAACTTCCCAAGCCCTACCAGCTCCCTCTGGACAGAGCAAAGGGAGCAGTTGTGCTTTCCACCGCAGCACTTGCCAGATGATGGAAAACTACCTCCAAACCAACCACGACTGGGGATCACGCTGGGAAACTGCCAAGCAGGAGCCTTGCCAAGCAAGTGGGGAAGCGACTCCCGTTTCTGCTGAGCACACTGAATCTGTGCTCAAATCAGTCAAACCTGAACGCCTGCCCAGAAGGCTCAGGCGAGGAGCCAGCCCAGAGCTCTGTGCACCACCACTGATAACAGCACAGCTTGCAAGGAAATGGGAAAGGCAGCGGGCTTGGCACTGACCGCGTCTTACGGTAGCATTAAATAATGCACGTCTGAAGGCAGATTAGAGCAGGAAGGATAACTCAAGGTGGGAGAGGAAACACTTGAACACTCATCCCTGTTAAATCTTTTGCAGTCGAGTGTCCCATGAGCCAGCTCGTCTCCAGTTCAAAGAACTGGGAGTAATCTATGTCACTTAGTGCTCAAAATCTCCCAAAAAAGGCGGCTCAGTTTGGTCTGGGGGGTGGACATCTCAGAAGCATCTGAACACAAACAGCTTGAGTGGTGGGATTGGATAACGAGAGATAAGGGCTGGACAGAGACCCTTGAAAAAGCCAAGACAGAAATCACAGAATGCCAGCAGAGTGGGGGTTGGAAGGGACCTCTGGAGATCATCTGGTCCAACTCCCCTGCTCCAGCAGGGTCACCCAGAGCAGGGGGCCCAGGATCCCATTGTCCAGGCAGGTTTGGAATCTCTCCAGAGAAGGAGATTCCACAGCCTCTCTGGGCAGCCTGGGCCTGGCTCTGACACCCTCACAGCAAACAAGTTTCTCCTCCTGTTCAGATGCAACCTCCTGGGTTCCAGTTTGTGCCTGTTGCCCCTTGTCCTGTCACTGGGCACCGCTTACAAGAGTCTGGCCCCATCCTCTTGCCCCCCTGGGGCCCTTTAGCTGTTGATCAGCATTGCTCAGATCCCCTCTCAGGCTGCTCTTCTCCAGCTGAACAGCCCCAGGGCTCTCAGCCTTTCCTGGGCACAGAGATGCTCCAGGCCCCTCAGCATCTTTGCAGCCTCCACTGGTCTCTCTCCCATTCAAGGGGGCAGGTGCCATCTCTGGGAGGTGTGGACTGCAATTGGAATTACTGCTGAGGAATGGCTGCATGGGAGCATGTGGGGATGCGGAGGTCCCAGCAGATGGGCTGCTCAGGATCCACCAACAAGGAAGGATGAGCACAAGGATGGGGAAGGAATAAATAAAAAAGGACCAGCAATCCTCTTTCATTAAGATCTAAGGTCTGTGCTGAGCCCAGGGTGGTGCTGGCAGAACACAGTGGCCACAGAGAAGGGGAGGATGTATTAGACACTGCGTGCCAGGGCATCAGTGGGGGGAAAAAGGACCACTTCATTTGGCTGTGGAGAAGTTCAGACACCTATCCCACTGAAAGCTCCTTCCTTCCCCAGGAGAAAGGCAGAGGCAGTAGGCACTGCCCAAGCAACACTGTGTTCCACCTATGACAAGTGCATCTTCACCAGTGAAACCTGCCCTTGCTCAAGGAGAAAGCTGCTTATGCAATAACATCCCGTGACCAATTTGAGGGAGGGACAGGGGAGAATATATTATTTGATTGTGAAGTGTTCCCTTGACTTCCAAAAAAAGCAGCACTTTCCCTCCAAACACAAAGCCAACAGAATTGGTTTTGCTACTGAGGTCAACAGACCTACTCATCACTCTTCCCCTGCAAAGTAACAACCTTGTTGTTCTTTTTTTATCCATTTCTTATCTTACTGGTAAAATCGACTGCGGATTCCACATTTCATTATTACCTTGATATGTCTCCCAAAAGCAGCAGCCCAGAAGCCTGGCTGCTGAGAAGCACAGCCAGCTCTAGAGCACCCAGCTTTCCTGCATACACTGGGATATCCCACTGGCCTATGGGAAAGACCAGCTGAGAAGTCACCTTGGCCTCCTACCATCAGTCTGTTTGCTTTGGGTTTTTGTTCCTTATCTCCCCTTTGCTTATTTTTTGCAGTGGCACCAGATCATGGGATGGTGCCCAAGTCCCTGTGATAGAACTTGCTGCAGAGCTCCTCAAGTCCCACGTGAGCATGTTTCTGGCTTCAGAAAGGACATTGCTCATCCCAACACAACAGCGTGAGAGATGACGTTGAGGCTCCTGCTCTCCACTTTGTGTGGATTATTAACAGAGGATTTTAAAAACCCTGCTTCTGGCCACAGAATCACCCAAGGCTGACCCATCCTTCAATCATCTCCAACCATCTCTGTTGGTCTTGCTGTGTGGTCTGGGATGTCCCATTTCAACATCTACTTGTCAAAGCTGATACCATCATGCTGTCTACCATGGTCCAAGGGGGAATAAGCTACCTGTAGGAAGGTGCCAGTACAGCTCCTGAGAACCCAGCCTGGGCAGCAGGCATCTCCACACCTTTCCTGTTCAGCAACCACACAACTTTTTTGTAGCATAGGCAGTGTCACTTAAAACCCC
The DNA here is from genome assembly GCA_025345505.1 of Todiramphus chloris collaris. NCBI lineage: Eukaryota > Metazoa > Chordata > Aves > Coraciiformes > Alcedinidae > Todiramphus > Todiramphus chloris. The sequence continues at coordinate 15,609,256 of JANVCC010000037.1, read as the reverse complement.
AGGATCCTTTTACAGGGGTATTGAAGGGTCACAAAAGGAACCCGCTGCTGTCAAATTCTGCATAGACAGCATCCTGGAAGGTCACAGAGCCACCCCAGCTCAACCATAAAGGAAAAGCTGCTATCCAGAGAAATCCAAGACTTTGAACATTAAACTAGGCATGGAGAGTGTAAGGGGCATGGTCACAGGTGGGCAGCAGGTCGAGGGAGGGGATCCTGCCCCTCTGCTCCACACTGGGGAGACCCCCCTGCAGTGCTGGGGCCAGCTCTGGAGTCCTCAGCACAGCAGAGACAGGGACCTGGTGGAGCAGGGCCAGAGGAGCCCCAGCAATGCTGGGAGGGCTGGAACCCCTCTGCTGGGAGCCCAGGCTGGGAGAGCTGGGGGGGTTCAGCCTGGAGAAGAGAAGGCTCCAGGGAGACCTTCTGGTGGCCTTTCAGGACTTCAAGGGGTCTGTCAGAAAGATGGGGACAGGCTTTTGAGCAGGGCCTGTTGGGACAGGACAAGGGGTGATGGGTTTAAACTGAAAGAGGGAGATTCAGACTGGAGAGAAGGAAGAAATGTTTTCCAGGGAGGGTGGTGAGTGCCTGTCCCAGGTTGCCCAGAGAGGTGGTGGCTGCCCCATCCCTGGCACCATTGCAGGTGAGGTTGGCCAGGGCTCTGAGCAACCTGCTGTAGCTGCAGATGTCCCTGCTCCCTGCAGGGGGCTCGAACGAGATGGCACTGAAAGGTCCCTTAAAACTCAAACCATTTTATGATTCTGTCATTTCTCGTAGACAATTACACTTCATTTGCTGCAGTAACTGCAAGGTTCAAACTGGAGTTAAAGGTTAAAAAAGCCCTGGCTCTTAGTGGGGGGATGCCAGGATCAGAGCCAAGACTGAGACTTTAGGCAACACCTTTTTTCTCTGCTCCACCATAAAATGAGGTAAGTGGGAGATAATCATCCAAAGATAGCTACAGATATGCCCAGTGAGCCCCTATAACCCTCCTCACCTGACAGTCAAGGTCACAGGCTCTGGAGATCCTTTCACACTGAACCTGAATTCTTCTGTCAACTGCCCCAGAATGGTGGAACTGAAGGAGATCTGGATGACCTGGAGCCCATCTGGCAGAATGATGCCCTCCTGGGGCAGAAAGGTGAAGCAGGAAGCCAGAGCTGTAGCTGGAGGGACCAAGTTGAAGAAAGCATCAATTGCTCCTCTGTTAAACAGGATTGCCTGCAGCAGCAAGAACAAGAAATGGGAATACATCATGAATCTCTATTACAGAAGGCTGATTTGTTTTCTCATTCAGCAGATTTTATTATTAGTAGAATAATCTGAATGTTTAGCACCAAGATGTACTTTCTTGAACACTCGAGATCCATTGCCTCAAACAGGTGACAACTGCAGAGTTAGAAAAGATCTCCAACATTATCTTGACTACTAAACCCTGTCCTGAAGTGCCATGTCCACATCTTTTTTTAACACCTCCAGGGATGCTGACTCCATCCCCTCCCTGAGCAGTCTGTTCCAGTGCCTCACCAGTCGTTGAGTACAGAAAGTTTTCCTAATGCCCAATCCAAACCTCCCCTGGCACAACTTCAGCCCATTTCCTCTTGTCCTATCGCTTGTTCCTTGGAGAAGAGACCAACACCCACATGGCCCTCATGGTCCCATCAGGGAGCTGTGGAGAACAATGATGCAACTTCCACAGCCCTATCTGCTCTGGATTTCTTCTCCCTAATTTTTACCATTGAAAAGCCAGTCAGAAAAATTAAGATGGAAGCAAAGAGACCTCCCTTTTTTTTATTTTTGTACCTGCAGTTAAAAAAAACTTGTGCTAAAAAAACTATGCTAACCTGAAAACTACTCTACTCTTACTTGTATTACAGCTTAGACACAAATTACACTCTGGGATCCTACGCCAAGCTGAGGTTTACCTCCAGTCTAGCTGCTTAGGACAGCATTAACAGCATCATCTACTTATTCATATTTTCTCAAGTAATAAAAATAATAAATTGATAGAGAGAGAATAAATAAAGTATCAGCATTAAAAATGCATAGAGAGCACAATGTTTTGGTAAGAACACACCTTAATGTGACCTTCTCTGCCACAGTCAAGCTTTTGAAAGTGTCTGGCATGATGAATTGCCTCATTTTCTACCTCTTTCTGTTGCTCTCTTTTTTTTTTTTTCAAAAGTCTCGACACTGTAGCAGGAAGGCAAATATACAGAAAGTTCCTTTGCTTCATGGAAACCTGGACCAGGCTCTCACCATCCTCAGCATCAAAAACATCTTCCTCCTCTCCAGTCTAAATCTCCCTCTTAGTTGGAACCCATCACCCCTTGTCCTGTCCCAACAGGCCCTGCTCAAAAGCCTGACCCCATCTTTCTGACAGGCTCCTTGAAGTCCTGAAAGGCCCCAAGAAGGTCTCCCTGAAGCCTTCTCTTCTCCAGGCTGAACAACTGAGTCAATCAACTGAAGTTTCACAGACAACATACACACCTTTCACACTCCATCAAAAACATCTAGATTCTGTGAAATCCCCCAAATTTTACTACTGTATTTTCCATGTTCACAACTGCCTGAGTTGCCAGAAATCCCACGGGTCCCCAAGGCTTGCTGCTGCCCCGGGAGCCTTCAGGATCCAGCCTAAGCCCTGCAAGGCGCAGCTGCTCACCTCATAGCTGTGGGCTGATCCAACAAAAACTTCCCCAATGTCCAGCTGGTCGAAGCTGAAGCAGAGCCGGGGCCCTGTCCCCTCCCCTTTGACACGCAGGGGCAGTCTGGTCTCACGGCCTGGGGAGAGATTTCTGTTTCAGTACAAGAATTCACTGTTATCCTGGATCTCTGAGTGCCTCAGTGCCAATCCCTGACTCTGGGTTGGGCAGAACCAGCTCTAGATGCTGCAGGAGAAGATAAGGGATCCTTCTCTTCCTTCAGGTTTCCAATTTCTAACCACCCCCTTGGACTGGTTTTTAATTTATTGACCAGTTTGCAGCCTGAATCACAGACTTGCAGCATCCCAGTACATTAGGGGTTGGTAGGGACCTCTGGAGATCATCTGGTGCAACCCCCCTGGCTCCAGCAGGGCCACTCAGTATAGGGGGCCCAGGATCCCATTGTCCAGGTGGGTGGGAAGTCATTCCAGAGAAGGAGACTCCACAACCTCTCTGGGCAGCCCAGGCCAGGGTCTCATCACCCTCATGCACCCACCTGAATGAAACTCAAGAACATTCAGCCTTTACCCAAAGCCTTGCTACAGCTGGACTGTAGTCCTGTGATGTTCCCACCATAATATGTGTGAAAACAAGGGCGCAGAGAGGCTACAACCTCCTTGTCCTCAATCCCAAATCCCATCTGCTGGAGCAAGAATTTGGATCTCCGCAGGAAAAACACCTTGGCACATCATTCAAATAAAGGGTGTAGGTGGCTCAACAACATGGGACTCTGTTGTGAAAGTCTTTAACTTCTGCTGCTTTCTGACACTCGGTTTCTTGTTCACAAAATGCCCCTGTGTTTTGTGACTGGTTGTGAACGTGGTTCTCATTTGACCTCGTCAATAAACAGTGATTCACAGTGGTACATCATGCAGGACACAAGGTAAAGGAGTGACCATCATTTGGGATTTAGCTTCTCCCTACAAGAGCAGCTTAGAAATGAGGTGTGGAAGGAATCAGAAGTAACCCAATCCACTTCCATACGCAGAAAAACTTTGAACCCCTCCAAGAAGTTTAGGTGTCTGAGACTCCCACCATGTGCCTCCTTCCTTCCAGCACTAGAGACCTACAGCTTTATTTGCATGAATAACTACAAAACTTCATTTGGAGCTTAAATATTTGCCAAGAGCAAATTTCAAAGCACATCTTGGCTGACAGCTCTGCAAGTTACACAGTGCTGATGGGTTCTGAGTCACCTGATCCAGAAGCATCTGCTAAGCAATTTCTGGAGGCATCTGCAAAAACACAACAAAAAAAACAGCAGAGGCCAGCAAAGCCCCTCTCCAGTGGGGTGTGAGCTCCAGCTCACAGTGCTGCACTGGGGCAAAGCTTCCAGACAGTCCCAGCAAGGGGCAAAACACCATCTGCAATCATCCCTCAGAAGGATTTGTGACTGGTGTGGAAGCATGTGTGGAAGGCAGTCACCTTTCTTAGGGGAATCAAGAAGCAAAATTAGTTGACTCCCTAGTTAAAGATATTTGGCTTTTTTTTTTTTTGAACTCTTTTTGTACCCAGAGACCTTGACTCCAGGACAGTTTCCACCCTGACAATACAGGGGATCAGCTCTGTTTTGAAAGGAACTGGGGGTAAGTGCACCATTGACCTCCTTGAGGTCCTCCTTCTAAGCAGTCAGTAGAAGAGTTAGGCTCTCCCACAGGCCCATCAGGGTATTTCAAGAGCAGCCTCTTTCTAATCACAGATCTCCACTTCCTGTAACTCCCAAACCAGCTCAAGGGTTTCAGACAAGTACATTTTTTATTCCTCTGCAGTGAAGAACCTCTCCTGGCCCAACCCCTGGAAGTCCCCACAGCTAATTGGTGGACACCCCCCTCACCAGATCCAAAAACCCCAGGGCTGAAGGCACAGCAGTGAGCCAGGAATCCCTTGGGAGCAACTTTTGAAATCAATCCTTTCCTTCCAGAGCTCTAACAACTGCAGCTGGTGGGCAGGAAAACAGTTTGTTAATACAAGCCCCGGGTAATTACTGCAGGTGGCATTTGCCAAGTAAACCCTGTGCAATTACTGTATAAATAAAAAGCTGTTCCATGACATTTGTATCTGTTGGCTTGGAGCAGTAAGGAAAGCAACAAAGCAGCTGGGTTAGTGACTTCAGCACCCTCCAGAATGGAAGCCTGGCTGTTGGAGGACCACGGGCCTCTTAGATGGGGAAAACCCTAACATTGCCTGGATGGAAGTCTGACAACCATCTACCACTCTCAAAAAACACCTCAAGCAGCACTGTGCACAGACGTGGAGGAAGGACAAGGTAACCAGAACCTTGCTGCAAGCATTCCCCGCCCTGTGCTAGCACAGCAAAGCCATCACCTCTCTAAGGGCACAAATGGTGTAACTCAGGTGGGTCAATGAGAACTGCTCCCAGAAAAAGATGTGACAGCACTTGGGTAAGTCAGGACGAGCATAAAGCTTGTCCAGCAGACTGCTCGGGCTCCTGTTTCCAAGGAGGGTGTTCACCCTGCTGAATACAGCAAGCCCTGCACAACCTGGATACACTGGGAGCCTCAAGGTGACAATTTCCATGCAGGGAGAAGAGCGCACGTTGGCCAGAGATGGTTCTTTCCCAGACTCCTCATGCTCAGTGGGGCTCAGACACCCAAGTATGGCAGCATCTGGGTAGCAGGAGGTGATCCAGGGTCTGGGAGCACATTTGTAGCTCAGCTCCTACTGCCTCAAGAGTCTGATGATGTATCGATGTAATAAAGGCTGATCTTGGAGGTAAACGGTCTATAGGGGCTTAGTGCTTGCCCACTAAAGTTGTTTTGCTCTGTAGCATTTTGGCCTTTACAGACACCTCACAGCAGAGCAAATGCTAGCAAAGCCATGGCATGAAAAACTTATCCTTCACTGCCTTGGATGTTCAGGGATCAGTGATCCAGAGTCAGGTGTCTTGAGCCCTGGTTTCAGACAGAAGACCACCTGGAAACCACAGGGACAGTGGGAACGTGCCAACAGCACCCTGCTGATCATTGACCCTTCCTAGCAACTACACGAGGACCACAGGGGCTGGAAGACTTTGCTGTTGCCTTCCCTGTGGGGAGCAGAAGACAAAGGAGCTGTACCTGAGATGTCACAGTAGACCGTTTGTTGATAGACTCTGGCTTCTTGGGGTTTAAAGACCACATTAATTTCAGCCGAGGAGTTTGGCCAGACATCTCCCTCCTAAAACAGAAGGAGACAGCAAACCATTTATCACCAAACCGTAACTTTGTTTTCAACAACAGTCCTGCAGCATTTATTTCAAGCATCAACAAAGAGCAAGAGCAAGCAACACTTAAATTTATAAGAGTCTGGAAGCTGCTGCAAAAAAAACTTGGAGTCCCTCACCTTTACTGGCATCCAGAAGGGGCATTTCACAAAGAAACTGGCTCACACTCCAGCGAGTCAAGCAGGATTTCTTCAGAGGAACCAGTGCATCTAAGGAAGAGGTACCTCTGTCCTCCAAACCTTCCCTCGTGTCCTTGTATCACCATGGCTATATGAACATTTTTACTCGGATCAGAAGAAATTTAGCACATGAAATGGATTTTGCAATTCTTAGTGAGGCACTGCCTCTTAAACCCTTCACCTGCACTGTGTGAGAGTGTTTAACACAGGCTGGGGAGCTGGGACTCTCCGCACCTCTCAGAACAAACCCTCCTGCCTGGGGAACAGTGAAGACCAGACTCCTCCTCACTGATGGCTGCTCCTGCCCCGTGCCACGAGCAGTCAGCCAGCACCCCAGATCTGACAGAGGATCTGGGAAAGGAGTTGAGAGTTGGATGCATCCTGTTTACCTCTGCAAGGTGATCTCAAACAAGAGAAGCTGGGATTTGCTTACGGCTCCACACCTCTTTCAAGCAACAAGCTCTCTTCCTCATCGTGCTCTTGCTCAGGGATCGAAGTCCAGGCCATGCTAACAGCGTGTCTGCATGCGTTGCTTTCTTGGGCTGTAACCTCTGCTTCTCTCCCAGAGTCCTGGCACTGATGTTCAGTCCCAGAGAGCCTTGCTGTGCATGCTCAGAAACACCCCTGGTTTGCAAAGGCTCTCCCTCACTTCTTGCAACAGGTTTAAACAGCACCACTTGCATCCCCTCAACCCCTACCATTACAAATGTCTCTTCATATGTTTGTTGACAAATACAGGCACCTCTGACAACTGCAGTAACACTCAACAAGGAATGAAAAAGGTAGCAGGAGACAAACAGTTATTTTCCTATCCGCAAAGCAAGGCTTTGATTCTGCTTGCTGCTGGGTATCTTCACTACTCTGTCCACAAGAGTCCTGAACTGACTGGAGCCTCTGGCATTCCAGGGGCATAAATATTTACTAAGTTGAAGGAAAGTATTCTAGTTCTTAGAGCTCAAAAGATGGTCCCCACAAAAATTAAAGAGCTGCAAATAACTCCCCTAATGCACAGCCTGCTGGGAGTCGACAGAACAGCAGGAAGAACAGGTAGAGAAAACTGCTTCAAACACCAAACAGCCAATATGAAGAAAATTGAAGTCTGAAAGAATAAAAAGTCACTTGGATTCTTCTCAAAACCCAGAACAAATACCTTTAGCAGATTAAATGTCAGTCATAGAATTGGTTGGAAAGAACCTTTAAGATCATCAGTTCCAACCATGAAGCTAATACTACCAATCCCAACACTAAACCACGTCCCTTGGAGGAACCTACACATCCTTTAAATACCTCCAAGGACAGGGTCTCCACTACTTCCCTTGCAGTCTGGGCAGGAAGCAACTTGATGAAGATGAAGCCCTGTGACACAACACTTGCTTGAGGAAGCAAACTGGGGACACCAGCCTGCTACTAAGTCAGTGTGCTAGATACCAGACCACAGAAACTCATCATGGAAGGGACCAGAAGGGACCTCTGGACATAATCTCATCTAATCCCCTGCTCTGGCACACTCACAGCAAAGAAGTTTTTCCTCCTGTTCAGAAAGAGCTTCCTGAGCATAGGGAAAAACTTCATCTCCCTCAGGTACCGTGGGAATGCTGCGTGGACTGACAAACACAGAGTTAGTTATCTTGGATTTACAAGAATGGAAGTATTTAGGGTGCTCCAAATAACATCAGCTCCGCTACAACGCCTGGAGCTTACCTAAGCTGAGCCACTGAGAAGAAACACTCAAATGATAGATTTCCCTGGCTTGACTAATTAGAGTCTAAAACTCACCAGCGCTCATCAACCAGCTGCTTGCTGTGTGTTCAAGAGACTGAATTCAGTGGTCTCACTCTGGGCAGAGCATCCCTGGGGAGGTGGGAGGAGGCACGAGGAGCCTTTGCTTCAAGCCCAACAGCTGTATCTGCACACACAGCTCAGCTCACCCATGTTCTGTGCTCCTCCTTCATGGGGGCTGCACACAGGCTGAGCTGCCCAGTGGTGCTGTTCGATCCTCAGCTGCTCTGGTCCTCTGCCCAGAGAGCTGCAGTTGGGTTCCTGTAAGGCAAATGCTGCCTGGCCAGGCTTCCAAGCACCATCAGCAACACACTCGCTGCTGAGAGATGCCCTACCCTGGCACCATTGCAGGTGAGGTTGGCCAGGGCTCTGAGCAACCTGCTCTAGTTGCAGATGTCCCTGTCCCTGCAGGGGGGGTGGACTAAATGGCTTTTCAAGGTCCCTTCCAACCCAAGCCCTTCCATGATAAGCTGAAGAAATATGTTAATGAAGCACTGAGATGATGCAGTGATGATGCTTGAGGTCTTCAATTTAAGAGTGACAGGAAGCAGGGAAGAAGAGCACATCCTGAGCCTTAAAACCAAAACATATGGGTGCACTTAAAGGTAAAGAAAATCAGCAACAACTAGGAGTTCCACCTTCACATCAGGAAAGACTTCTTTGCTGTGAGGTTGTCAGAGCCTGGCCCAGGCTACCCAGAGAGGTTGTGGAGTCTCCTTCTCTGGAGAGATCCCAAACCCACCTGGACAACGGGATCCTGGGACCCCTGCTCTGGGTGACCCTGCTGGAGCAGGGGGGTTGAACAAAGCCATCTCCAGAGGTCCTTTCAAACCCCCACCATGCTGGAATTCTGTGAAATGAGCCTCATTTCAGAATGGCCACCCAGATCCCCCTCCAAGGGCCAGTCTCCATTTGCTTTGTAGAGCCAGACAGCAAACTGAAGAGAAGGCATTCGAATGAGACAGGACAGGACCAGCGAGGCCAAGGATGAAAACTGACACCAGGGTATGACTGTGGTTCCACCCTCCAGTTTACAAGAGCTGTATACATCTGGATTACCAGTGGCAGGCAGCTCAGAGCTGGTTCCAGCTGTTGACAATGCCTACCAGAAACTGAGCATCTGATTTACTGGAATGGTGTTATTTCTTGCAAGACTTTGGGATCTAGCTGAAAAAACAGAGTCAGATTCCATACGATATCATTCAGTGCAACGCCAGCTGCTCTACAGCCGATTTCACACAAACAACAAGAAAGTCTCAGATCCAAATCATTCATAGGAAACTCAGAGAGCATCCTTCCTTCCACCAAGGTCAGAAAACAAGCTTCTTTGGAACTAAGGCAGCAGCATTGAGATCAACTATCTAACAAAGTACTGTTCTGCTGCTGGTTTCTGCTGGCTCGCCAGCTGATGGAACTCACTGGTCTGTTTTATGTGCTGCAATCATATCTATTAGCCCTGTGGACACTTTGGGGCAGCCTGGTTATTACTCAGTGGCTGACAGAGGCAATACATCTCCCGTTAATGGAAGCGAGCGCAATACAACTCATAAGCAAAAATGAAACTGAGCAGGAAAGGACGAAAATGAAAAAGAACCGTTGGCCTGATGAATATGTATCTGCCAACAACAGAGCTCTGTTCTGGCTCAGCAGGTTTAGCTGACTTGGGGATTCGCTGAAGTCCAAAGCCAGCACATCTGCGACAGAAATATCACCGACACCCTGATCTTACCCCACTGCTCTGGAGCAATAGATCACAGAGGCAGGGACAGGGACAGACTTGGCAGGGTTGGGGACTGAGGAAGGTGGTGGGCAAGAGCAGGAGATCAGGAACAGCCCATGCTTGATGCTGGTGACAGCTCTGTCTTGTTAGGAACTGCACTCACCTTGCCTGTCCTGCACTGGTCACTGCCAAGCAAGCTTTGGGTGAACAGGACTAGGGGGCAAAAGTTACTGGTTTGGTATTTGGGACAACAGTGCCCACAGAATCCCAGCATGGTGGGGGTTTGAAGGAACCTCTGGAGATCACTTCGTCCAACCCCCTGCTCCAGCAGGGTCACCCAGAGCAAGGGGCCCAGAATCCCACTGTCCAGGCAGGTTTGGAATCTCTCCAGAGAAGGAGACTCCACAACCTCTCTGGGCAGCCTGGGCCAGACTCTGACACCCTCACAGCAAACAAGCTTTTCCTTTTCCTGTTCTCTGGGGACAATTTCTCTTGACACAAAACTACCTTGTACTATCAAGGCTGCTTTGATATCCTTTCACTTTCTCCACCCTGGGACCTATCCCCATGAAGCCAGCAGTCCCACATCACCTCATGGGTACCACGTATCTGGACCTTGGCAGAGCCAGTGGCAGTACCTTGCCTCTTGCATCTCAGATTAGCTTCTGAAGAAAAAAGCGTGCATGCCTTGTCTGTACAGAAGATATTTGGAAACCAGCTGGCAAACGAAGGCAAGGCCCCATCAGAGAGCTAGCTACCCCAGCCGTGACTCACTTGGCCTCCTGCTTACGAGCACCTTGGCAGAGAAGGCAGAAGAGCAAGGTCAGGGCTCTGCAATCTGCTCTGGCTGCCTGCTGGTCTCCATGACATTGCTCGTGACACAGAAAGCCCTATTTGTCCTGGCCTCCCCCTGATCCCTGCATCATCATTGCTGGCAGAAGGGGAACCGGGGCCGAGTCGGTGCTTGCACAGCGTTTGTCCGACACAAGAACTTGATCCTGGCCCAAGAAAACTCAAACCAAGTATCAGAATGGTGAACTTGTACTGCACCAAAACCCCAGAGTTCCCGTGGGCACCTGGGAGAAGGCAGCAAGAGTACTTCTCCAAACAGCACGGGAGGGGACACGAGTCCCTGCAGTTGTTCAGTGGCCGAGTCCCCTGGGGGTTCAATTTGCTCAATGCTGCTGAGATCAGCGATTGCTGCGACGGGTGCTGGGATCATTTTGTACACTGGGTAATTAACCTGGGCAGAAGGAAGCCTTGAGCTTTGGGTCACTCCTTTCTCCTTCGACAGCCTAAACAGATGAGGGTACAGCACACCAACCCCCCTTGCCAGGGATGATGTCTCGCCAGGCTCCAGGAAGCCGTTCAGTGATGCACCAAGATCCAGACAAGGGACATCTCTCCCAACATCTGATGAGCTGCTGGATCCCAAGATACAGTCAAGATGAGCCTCCTCGAAGGCTCCAGAAGAAACAAGCCTACGGATTAGCAATAAACCCCATCCTTTTAGATACCTCAGTGTGGCTCACTGGAACAATCCTAACGCAGCATTATTACTGGAGCTTTGCACCCATATCCCCACTCCCAAGAAAATCTGCACCAGCACTTAGTAGGCTCAAGTCCCCGGAGTTCTTGGTATGAAATTGCCATTTCACAGGATTCAAAGTATTTGGACATCGACTTTAGGCAGCACGCCCACAGATAGCTCCCCTGTTTTGTCAGGGAAGCTGCAAGTTTGACTCCAAAGGTAGAGGGCAAGAAATAATCAGTTACGCTTTATTCTACTATTCTGTGACCAAAACAATTTCTTTAAAGACACAGTTATTCTGGGAAGCTTTTGTCATCTCTCCCTTCATTACTGCTGTACGTCAGACTATGAAACTAGAAAAATATTGAGAGTTATTTCTCCTGGGAAATTAAAATCGGCCGTTGAAGAGGTTCCTCACATTCCTGCTGCCCTCCAGGGAGAAAAGAAGGGCTGGTTAAAAGGATATGCTTCATTATCCACCCTTGCAGGCTACGGCTGCACACGGATGAGCCTGGGGACACCTCAGAAGCCGGCGGTCTGCCTGGGCTACCACGTTCTCTGTAGGATGGCAGTCGAGTCAAGAGCACGGAAAAGTACTGCGGATGCAAAGCAGGACAGAAATGAAATGAGGCAGGGCTGGGAAGATGATACTGCAACACTTCTGGCTTCACGTCACCCTCAGACAGGCTGCGACTGGCAGGTGGCACACAACAGGCAGCGGCTGTTTGATGATACAGCACAACTGCAGCTGCTCTAGCCTGGCTTCTCCACAGCATCGAGGAAGGGGATGCAGGAGAGGATGGCACACCGTGACTCCCAGCTATGGAAGAGCCCAACTATAAATACAGGCAGATGCTATTTCCCTCCCCTCAGCCCCCCTAAATAATGCCAGTCTGGTAGATCTCCACCAGCCTGAAGAGGAAAAAAGCTGGTGTAGAAAAGTTGGGCACCACCAGCTGCTGGCCAAATCACTTCCTTTGTTCTGCAGAGGGGGAAGATGATCCGTGGAAAGGAAATCACTGCTCAAAGCAGACAAATACCAAAGCCAGGCTGGCAACAGAAGCACCTAAATGACACCCAAAGCGCATCCTGTTATTTCAGGGCTCTTAAGACAAAGGCAGTGCCAAAGCTGACATCTACCTCTTTCCATAAATAACTGAACCCCCAGTGAGCTGTGGGATGAACCACAGCTCCCACTGGGGATGGGGCTTTCTGCCAGAAACAGCAGTGCTCTGCAGTAATCTCTCATTTGGACGGGGACCAGCTTGGTTCCCCAGCCAAGGTGGACATTTGCAAGAACAAACAACACTGTTCCCTCCTGACCCAACCTCTGGATCAACAGCAGTAGCAGTTTCACAACATGGACATCTTGAAGACCACCTCAAACAGCTCAGAGTTAACATGTGACACAGAGGAGTCACCACCAGGCAATGGCAAGACAGTGATGGGTTGTCAAGGTCAGCTCAACGGTAACAAATCCTCATCCTTCTTTTCCTCTGGTTTCTATTTCCAAGGAGTCAGCTCCTGCGTGTCTGCAATGTGACTTACAGCTACGCTGTGGTGAGGAGGATGCAGCAAAAAGCAAGGACTTTATCCTTTGGTAGCCACCTGGGCTTCTAGCATGGCTGCTTCTGCTGACATATCACGTGTGTTTGTGAAAATAAATTAGATCAGCTCCAAGATGCACTCAGAAAGTCAGAGTTGCATAACAGCTTGTTTCCCACAGGCTTGGACGGCTGCTCAAAGTGTTCATGGTCACACGGTAATTCCAAAATCACTGCTTCTTCCTTTTTGTTATTATTTTCCTCAGCCAGTTAACCCTGCGCAGACCGAAGTGACCTGCTGCAGCTCCTACAGCCAGCAACACCTCAAAATACCAGGAGCTAAGAGTCCCCTTCCGCAGCCCAGCTTCTGCACAAGCCCTGCAAAGCCACCCTGCCCAGAAAGCACTTCCAAAGCTGCTATCCCAACACCAGCCTCCTCACCTCTGGAAGCAATTACTTCTTTCAGGCACTTGGTGCAAGGGTTTGGTTATTTCTATAAGATGCCCCCAGACGTCTCATGAGTGATGGGTGGGAAGAAGAGAACAGCTACTTTTGGCCAGGAGGTCTGAGGCAGTGAGATCCTGGCTTTGGGGGGCGTGGGGTGGCTCTCTAGCAGATTTACAGTGCAAGAAGGGTCCGTCCAAGCCACAAGTTACAGGGCCATCACTGGAGAGAAGGTTGGGGGGAGGAGAAAATACTTAGTGCCGTTTGATGTAAAGACATCCACATGGTGGGGAGACAACACACAAGAGCAAAATTCTGAAAGTGAACCTGATTGTTCCAGAAATAATGGAGTTAATGGAAATCAGAAGGTTCATAATGCTGGATTAAGACAGAAGGGGAGAGACTCATGGAGTAGCCCTCTTCTGTTCAGTCCTAGAGCAAACTGTGTAACATGAACACAGCCAGCTCAGGAAAGGTTTCCCCTCAGGACACGAGGCCAGGCTACACTTCATCTCCAAACATTACCTGGAGCACAGGGACTCAGTACTGTGGGCAACCTCTGGACATAGCCTTCCTGCACTCCAGGAGCTCAAGAGCAGGTTAAGCTGCTAGTGGAGACCGAATCCAACTGGGATGAAACAGGAGCACTGTGACACACTGCAGAACCAGCTCTGACGTGCCACAGCGTGCTTATAATGTTCATCTGATCAACTCCCACTCCCTATAATATTCCTACTGCTCTAACACAACCCCTTGGTCACATCATGCTGCTGTCAGCTATGGTGAACATGCAGCTGCACTGACATTGGTGGCCCTCAGCCTCATATGGGCTATAGGAGTAACCAAGAAGAGAACACTGAATCAGACTACTTGGGGTTGGAAGGGTCCTTCAAAGGTCATCTAATCCAAGCCCTCTGCAGTGAGCAAGGAGCAACTAAATCAGTTGTCTCAAAGCCCTGTCAAGCCTGCAGCCACGGGGCCTCTATCAACCCCCCCCCGGGCAACGTGTTCTAGTGATCCACCACCATGATCCTCTTCCTTGAAAACAGTACAAATTAGTTTCACTCCTTTGAAAAAGAAAGAAGAGATGGGGATTACTCTAGAATTTACTCAAAGATGAGGAGGGATTTCACACTGCTCAGCATGCATTGTCTCAGGTAATGCAAACATGCAGAATCAGGGCTCTGGTTGACTGAAGGACATGGGATTTCTCTTGCATGAACAGAAATGCAAAACATTTTCTGTATCTACATGCAACAGAACTCAAGAAAAGTCCATTTAAGCCACCAGTCTTGTGTCTCAGATGACACTGGGAGCTTCAGATGCTGTGTAAGTCCAGGCTATATGAAGGGATTGATAATTCTATGAATAAACTTGGATGGAATTTGGCCTCCTCTCCACAGAGGACCACTTAATTCTTCAGGTCAATATGCGACCTAACAGTGCTCTGACACCCTTTGTGGATCCCTAGACACCATGTGTGAGGTGTGCCCTTACGTATCATAATCAATGTCTCTGTAAGGACATTTAATTAACACCCTTGATTTCATGCTCAGCTTTCAGCAGGCTCTCAATACCTCTCTGGAGCCTGCAATTCAGAAGCACCTCACTAGAAACCTGATGTCTCCTCCCTCTTGGCACACCAAGCTGCTGCGTGGATCTGCCAAGTAACCTCATGCAGGGATGGAAGAGGGTCCTCAGCTACCACTTACCACTGGCTCAATGGTGAAGATATCATCAGAAAAGAGCATGGAGTCTTCTTGAACCTTCACCCTCTGGTTCTGGAAGGTGCGGGAGAGAAGGGAAAGGCGTTCTCGGAGAGTGGGGTCCACTGCACACTCCTGGAGGAAATAATCTGCCTGGTCCTCCTCCTGCTGCTGCAGCCTGCGACACAGCCTGAAGCCACCAAGAGAGACACACCAAGCAGACAATCCATTAAGAACCATATTTCCTGAGATTGTCACCTCAATGCAGGGGCAGCAGCACATCTGGGGAGGAACAGGCACAGCAGCAGCTCTCCAAGGGTCTGACCACAAGCTGCCTCCCCAACAGGGAAGATCATCACTCATTCATGGCTGTGGGAGGTGAGTTTTACTCCAAGCTTAGCAACTAAGAAATGGATGGTGAAAACTCTCTGCCCTCAACAGACCTTCCTGGCTCAAAGCCACTGCCACACCTGGAGGAGAATCCACAAACAACCTCAACTGGCTTTTCCTACCATAGAGCTGCTCACAGGGAGGCAGATCAAGATCAAGGAGCACCCACTGCCCCAGGAAGGGGAGATGCATCTGGGTTTCAGCTGCAGGTTACTAGCATTGCTCTTACTTCCTTCCCTTTTGGACCTACTGGCATAAGCAAATTATCTGCTCTCTGTTGCCTTCACTGCCTTCCACCAGAGGATCCCACAGCACTTCAAAGGCAAATTAATGACTTCATGCATCACATTGCTTCAGTGAAATTCATGGGTTTATATGCATGGAATCACAGAATCATTTTGGCTGGAAAAGACCTTTAAGATCACTGAGTCCAACCATTGACCCAGCACTGCCAGGGCACCACTAAACCGTGTCCCTCAGCACCACATCTCCATGGCTTTGAAACCCCTCCAGGGATCACAAGGACTCCACCACTGCCCTGGGCAGCCTGGGCCAGCCCTTCACAACCCTTGTGGGAAAGAAATTGTTCCTCAGGTCCAACCTAAACGTCCCCTGGGGCAACTTGAGGCTGTTTCCTCTTGTCCTGTCCCTTGTTCCTTGTGAGAAGAGACCAACCCCACCTGGCTCCAACCTCCTGTCAGGGAGTTGTTTAGAGCCAGAAGGTCTCCCCTCAGCCTCCTTTTCTCCAGGATCAACAACCCAAGGTCCCTCAGCTGCTCCTCACCAGACTTGTGCTCTGGACCCCTTCCTAGCTTTATTGACCTTCTCTGGGCATGCTCTGGCCCCTCCATGTCCTTCTTGGAGTGAGGAACCCAAAACTGAACCCAGGATTCAAGGGACAGCCTCCCCAGTACTCAGTACAAGGGGATAATCCCTGCCCTGGAAACACATGTCCTGAAGAGCAAAGGAGCTTTGCACCATTCAATAGAAAAAGTCAGGACCAGCATTTCTGAATCCAAACCCTAACATCCAGCCTTGACCCACCTCATCTTTTCCCTCTTTTTGGCTTTCTCTGCAGAGCTTTGATGGAGTTCATCTCTCCCTTCCTTGGCACTTGTAGCAGAAATCATTCTAGTGCATAAAGATCACAATAAGAGACAAGAAGGGACCAATGCTGCAGAGGAGTTGCTTCCTAGCTGGCATATTACTGTCCTCCCTTCACGCTCCAGTCCTCTGGCTGTGAAGAACCAGCGAGTGACAACTCCAGGGCAGATGACTGGATGGCTCCATATGCAGCAAACGGAGGGGCCGTGGTACAAACGGGACAGCGATCGTCACCCAGCGAAATTCAAACACAATTAGAAAGGAAACCTGGCCGCATACGTTAGCAGCTGCCCACAGAGCCCGGGGCAAACGCTGTCACCACTGCCAAAGTTATTTGCTTTGGCTAACTCCCTGTGGAGCACAATTGGAAACGTTTCTCCATGGCTGGCCTATAATGCCATGCATAGAAGGGCTTCCAGACACCCAGATGAACAACCCTCAACTCAACCTCCAACAAGAGACAGTAAATCCCACCATTACAGCCCAGAAAGTCCTGCAGGAGGGAGACAGAGCAAACCCCTGCAGAGAGCTGCTAATGATCCAGGTCTTTCAGGGTCATGTCCCTGTGCAGGGTCCTGCACTGCCTTCCCTCACACAAAGAAGTCCTCTGCTCTGAGATCTCTAAAGCTTCTCTGACAGCAGGACAGTGGCCTTGGGAGTTACACCCATCCCTAAGAGTGCAAAGAAGGAAGAACAAAACATCCTGGTGAAAGTCTAGGGCAACAACTGGCATGAGATCAAATATAATTTGAAAACAAAAATATGGAGGGTGAAGTTAACTGTGAGGAGAAGGAAAAGAGAATCACTGAAGGTCCACCGTGAGACAGGCAGGTGGGAAGAGGTGACAAAGGAACGGTCCAGGAAGTACCAAGAGAAGGTCATGAGATTTTTCTTTTAACACACTGAATTTGCACAGAAGTCACATGCTGTTTAATTAAAAATAGAGAACAGTGGAAAACTAGTTTTGGCCTTGAAGGCATTTCTGACCTAATTATGTTGAACTTTATTTGCTCAGAAGCCCTTAAAAAGTGTTCCTGTTTAAGGCAGTTTCCCGATCAGCCATGGGTTCAGACTAACTCCAGTATGCCTACATGTGTCCAAGTCTGCAAAGCCACACAAGGATTTTTTAAATCACCCAAGCTTTTGAAGATAGTTTCCAATTCACCCCCCACCCCAGGTTTAAAGTGTCTCTTTGCTGCCTGAAATAGGGATTTCAAAGCTTTGCCAAAAGATACCCTTCAGAGAACCCACCCCATCTTTCACCACCTTGAAGACACAGGTTGCCGAAGCCCAAAATGCACTTCAAGGTCTTGTGCTGCCCCAACTTCCCTGAAGAAACCTGCAACTGCAAACACTCCTCAGACTCTACAGAAGGGTAGAAATACCTCCTTCTGGAAGCCAAGACAGCACAAAGGAACTCGACATCCTACAGCAGGATGGCCTCAACTTTCTGGGCCAACAAAGCACTGGATCCTTCACATGACTGGGAAAGAAGCTGGGCATCTTATCAAAGCTGGAGCAGAGGAAACTGCAAGTATCATAACAGCCACGCTGCTTAGACTCATAGAACCATTTTGGTTGTAAGAGACCTTTTAGACCATAGAATGGTAGGGGTTGGAAGGGACCTCTGGAGATCAAGTCCAACCACCCTGCCAGTGCAGGAACACCCAGGAGCAGATCCAGGCAGGTCTTGAAAGTCTCCAGAAAAGGAGACTCCACAACCTCTCTGGGCAGCCTGTTCCAGGCTGTCACCATCACAGCAAAGAAAGTTTTCCTCATGTTGAGGTGGAGTTTGCTGTGTTTCACCTTGCTACCATTACCTCTTGTCCCATCACAGGGCACAACTGAAAAGAGAGTGGCCCCTTCTACTTGACACCCACCTTCAGATATTTGTAAACATTCATAAGATCCTCTCTGTCTTCTCTTTTCCAGGCTAAACAGCCCCAGGCCTCTTAGCCTTTCCTCGTATGAGAGATGTTCCAGTCCCTCCATCACCTTTGTAGCTCTGTTGGACTCTCTCTAGTATTTCCCTGTACCTCCTGAACCGGGGCAGTCAGAACTGAACACAATACTCTAAACGTGGTCTCACTCGAGCAGAGTAGAGGGGGAGGAGAGCCTCGCTCAACCTGCTGGCCACACTTCTCAACTCACCCCAGGATACCACTGGCCCTCCTGGCCACAAGGGCACACTGCAGTTCCATGGATAAATTACTGTCCACCAGAACACCAAGGTCCCTCTTCATGGAGCTGTTTTCCAGGGGGTCTACCCCTAACCTGTACCGGTACACAGTGTTGTTCCTCCCCAGGTGCAGGACTCTACACTTATCCTTTCACCTTTTCAGACTCCATGTGTTCCCCCAGCACTGCTAGGGCACCACTAAACCATATCCCTCAGCACTACATCTCCACAGCTTCAAAACCCCTCCAGGGATGGGAACTGTGCCACCACTGCCATGGGCAGCCTGGGCCAGGCCTTGACAACCCTTGAGGAGAAGAAACTTGTCTTCGTGTCCAACCTAAACCTTCCCTGGCACAACTGGAATGGGAAGTGCTGAGCTCCATCACTCTGAAGCCCAGGGATATAGGCCCCGATGCTGTGGACGGTTCACTTGAGGCCATAGGTTAGTTTTACCCTTGGGCAGTGAAATTAATTGCTCCAACAAACCTCAGCTTCTGCTGATCCTCCTCTTCTTGAGTAACAAAAGCCTTCCACTGGAAATGGGCTATAATCTCACTCCGATTGTGGATGACCACAGTTCTGTGGTTTGACAGTGTGAGGTAAGTCTTCTCCACTGTCAAGGAGTTCCTGTCTAGCCTGATGTTGACATCTACAGCTGCTCCATAAAGGCTTGTGTGAATATCTTCACCTGGAACAAAACAAAGGGGGGACTTTGCTCATCTCCCTTGCTGACAGAGGTACAAGGAACAGAACAAAACATTGAAGCTTTTAGCTGTAGTAGCAGCTCCACCAACTTAATTTCTGCATGTGTTTCTACAGGGAGATTTTTCAGACAAGCCCAGCTAGCTGGACTTTGGGTTGCCATCCCCCTCAGCTCACAGATAATTCTGCATCAAAGTCATTCAGGTGACTCTGAGGAGTCACACCTCAGTTTCTGCTTACCCAGCATCTCCTGCAGGCACACCACCATTGTTGTTGTCTCCTGATCCCTTGCTGCTGACAAGCAAAGATGCCCAGGCACATGTGGGCAGAAAAGGAAGGTTTTAAGGAACGAGTGACAGCCCACAGCAGGAGAGGACATAGAAGAGAATGTCACTGTTGAAGCAGTGCCCTCACTTGCAGTGGGTTTGCCAAGATGTCAGAACAAGACTGGTGGGGCATGGCCTACACCAGCCTGCCCATTACAGCCCTGCAGACCCATTTCTTCAGCCTGGATCCTGCTGCTTGTGCCCTAGCTTGCAAGTTCACATGGGGTATTCACAACCTATTCAATAACATCTTCAACCTATTTCAATAACACCTGAGGTGGAAACCTCGGACTGAGCTGAAGAGGAGAGAGTCTTTGGCTGTGCACATCAAACAATCAATGACTGGAGACTTGCTGGAGTATCTGCCAGCATTTCACCCTCCAGAACAGGCTCCCACCAAAGGCTTCCTCATCTCCAGAGCTTTGAAACCTTCATCCCAATCAAGTAACTCTTGGGAGTCAACCGAGATCAAAGTTCAGCACTGAGCCCACTCTTGCTGTTGTGTTTCCCAGATGAGATGCAAACAGCTAACATCAGAGATGCTCTCCAGAAACAGCACTTGTGTGGAGTGGTGCTTAAAGCCTCAGAACCAGCCCCAATGGACAAGTGCAGCAACCCAGCCATACCCTGGAGAGCAAAGGCAGAGCCTTCTCCTTCCCACACAGCTTGCAGCAAGGGAGGCAATGGATGGACCTGCCTTCAAACATGCCATGAGAACCCCCAAGGAGAGAGCTGGAGGTGTGCCAGATGGAGTCCTTAAATTCCGAGCTTGACAACACAGCAGAATCCCAATCATTCTGGGAGGGCTGGGGAATGAAGCAAGACCCACCCTTAAAATAGGGTATGTTTACAATCACTCCTAGATCTCCACACGTGGAAGATTCAGCTTTTGTGCCAGTATAACCCACTGTTTCTCTGTTCTTACAGGAGGCTGGAGGAGCAGGGATTTGCGGCCAGAGATGAGTGACACTGAAAGAAAGCATTTCCAATGACTGGACTATCTGCTTTCTACAGCACACTAAAATAACTGAAGTTTGGAAGGGTTACAGAGGTGGGTACACTTTAGAAGCAGCCTTGCCTTTCCCTTCCACTGAATCCTGGGTGTTCATCACCAAGGAGTGGAACCAGGACATGGAAGATGTGCACAGTGCTTCAAACCTGCACAATGGGTTCACTGAAACACGAGCTAATGCTCTGCGACGGTCAAGACACGAAAATACTACAAACTGAACATTGTGAAAAGTCCCATCTCCCTGCCCAAACCCACAGCCATGTGGGTCTTGAAATGTTGGGTAGAGTTCTGATCTCCAAAAGCCAGCTGAAGCATTTTAAATTAAACAGAGAAAGGCAGAAGGAATAATAAAAAAAAAAGCATGAAGCAGCTTTTATATGAAGACTGAATTGGATTCCTCAAGCTAGAAATCATAGGGGAGATAGAAGGAAGAGGTTTGTAAAGGCATGAATGGTCTGGGAAACGTAAGGAGAAATTAGTCACGATTGGGAACCCAAAGGCCTGAAATAATGCTATTAGCAAGAAACTACGCAGTCGTAATAATACTTATCCAGGGAATATTCCTTCCTGTGGAACATACCACCACGGGAGGCTGTAGTCTAACAGCTCTAGATCCACGAAGCAACTGGACAAACTCTCGGAAGATAAAACCATCAGAAGCTATTAAACAAAGATGAAAAGAAAGCCTCCAAGCACAGAAAACTGCTCACTCCGGAGCCCACGAGGCAGAAAGCATATGCACTGCCTGTTTGGACACGCTTTGCTAAGCATCCCCCCACCGCCGCTCTTCTGGAGAGGAGCTGGGGATGCAGCCACCCTTCCACTCCTGGCTGCAGGCACTGAGGACTCAAAGGCTGCAGAGTTTGCCAGAGCACCTTCTAGCACAACAAGAAGCCTCTGGCATCACGCTGAAGATATAAAGCCACAAATGGCTCGGTAGAGTGGAGCGTGCACAGCTGCCAGAGAGGCAGGAGGAAGCCCCAGATCTGTCTGCCAGGCAGATGAAGCGACACAGAAAGTGGAGCTGTCAGGGTTGGCCAAGGACAGCTGCAGATTTCATGTCCTGGGTGCCAAATTGGATGTGACATTTCATTTAAGATTCTTTGTTGTTTAATATCTAAGTTTAAAGAAAAAAAAAATCTCTTGTCCTGTAACAACGATGCAGCAGTAGGCATTTCTCCTGACAGGG
The DNA here is from genome assembly GCA_025345505.1 of Todiramphus chloris collaris. Lineage (NCBI taxonomy): Eukaryota > Metazoa > Chordata > Aves > Coraciiformes > Alcedinidae > Todiramphus > Todiramphus chloris. Next base: position 15,587,527 of record JANVCC010000037.1, on the reverse strand, counting down.
TGATGCCCACGGTGTGGGGTTTGGGCTGCTGTGCTGCCAGGGAAGCACTTCAGCTGAACCCAGAGGTATCTGCCCCATCATTATTGACACAACACAATCTATTACAGGCTGTCAATTCTCTCTTGTGTTTTTGATGCATTTCCTATAGCTGGCAGGACACAGCTCTTGCTCTGCAACCTGAACATTAAATTAAAAGCTAGATGTTTCATGGAGCAGCGGAGCAGATGGTTTGGGTTGTGTGCTCCTGAAAGCTGCTCTGACACAGCAGAATCTCCGCTGTGTTTTACCCCAGCATCCAGCTGCAGGCACTGGGATCTTAGCACATCATGGTAACTTCACTACCTTGAAGAAAGAAATCCTTGGGTCAACCTCTGCGGGGCCTGCTGTGCAGGAAAAAGAAGAGGGAATTTACAGAAGAGATAAAACATCCTTCTGAATTCTTCTAATGCTATGTGACCATCCTGGTGCAAGAGGGAATAGTTTCCAGAGAAGAACAAATTGTTCTTAAATAGAAAGACAAATTTTGTTTAGCCTGAAAGTGCAGCTCCAGATGACACTCTTGAACAAGATTTCAGAACGCATTTGGGGTTTGAAGAATGCTTCCCTAGTGTTCAGCAACTACTACTGTCCTTCATTGATGACTGCTCAAAAGGCCGTTCAGAAGCTGGTAACCAGATGGATTAGCCTGACTACAAACCAACCAGCACCCGGCTGCATTTCACCTTCACTGAGTCATGTTCTTCTATCCCTGTCACTCCTCTGCTGGATTTGGGTTTTAAATCTTTTCTAGGAGTGTACAACAGTCAGATTTGGAGTATTTGGGTTGCATGGAAAGCAAGTTTAATTCCATTTGCCTAGTTTGTCTGCAGACTGGGCCTTGTTCTCATCTCTTCTATGAACGCAGCTGGAGAGACAGGCCCTGCTGTCTTTTTTCCCCATGGAAAACCCAAGCAAGCAGCAAAAGCAGAGCTCTTCACTCCAAAGGGTGTCACTGCACCTCCACAGTGATCAGCAATAATTCTTATACCCATCTGCCTCACCACATCTTGCATATTCTTGTTGCCAAACAACAGGCAAAGCTCTGCCTTTACCACTTCACAACCCAAGAATCGAGGAGGTTCACCAGGCTAAGCGACCTCAGCAAAGCTGGAGAAGTCCCCCCCAGCCCTCCCCACCATATGATTTCCACTGCATCTCCCACCACTAGTCACAAGCATGGTTCAGAGCTGCTTCACTGTCAGGATGCCAACGGCATCGTCTTCGAGGTGTTCTGGGTCTGCACCAGCCAGTCCCCACACTTGTATTTCCAGCACTGCAGCCAAACACAGGGTGCTGACAGTCATCTTGAAGCGTTTCTCTAAGGTGGTGGTCACAAACTACCTTCAGACATCATTAAACCATCGCATCATTAACTCCAGCCCTAAGAGCAGCTTGTTTATAAAGCTCACCACTACACTACTGCTGATAACAGGGGTGTTTCTGAAGAATCAGCGCCAGGCTACAACAAAGCTCAGAGCACTCTAATCATTACTGGAGCCATGGGTATTGCTGTTAATGGTCAAAAGCTCCAAACACAGCCCAGGCCTCAAAGCATCCACTGAGCCCACTGCAAGTCAAGTGTTTGTACTCAAAAAGCCTTGCAAGGAACCATAAAAAGAGATGAAGATGAAAGGGGGGGGATGGAACGCAATGACCAGTCAGCAGTGGCCTACCAGCCATGTTGCAGACTCTTCAGACAGCTCTCTTGCACACTGAAAGTCATCCCATTTTCAGTTAGGCCCTTATTGCGTGTCCTCCTGCAATGGAACATCCAAAGTATCCCCCACTCCATGCTTAGGAAGATCCATTTGCCTTCTTACAGGATGAAACCCTCTGAGGCAGGAAGTGCCAGCAGAGAGGCTTTGCTCTGCCCAGCATGAAGGAGCCTTGCAGGATGCATCCAGGACAACGAAACCAGCGGATGGTCAGAGACAGAGCTGCCATGGGTTATTTTTAATCGTTAGTGCTTCTCCAGTAATGCTACACTGGGGTAGCTGGCCAGCTGAAACACTGCTTCTGGCCCACGGGAAAAACAGTGCAAGACCCTTCATTCTGATGGCCTGGCAAAGACATGGCAAATATACCACTTAATCACCCTACAAGCTGCTCTTCTGCTTCTCAGCAGGTGCTGACTGACCTGCAAGGAAAGGAGGCTAACAAACAGCTCTGCCCTGAAACACATCCAGACTTAATGACACTTAAGAACATATTAGTGATTTCCAGCACTGCGAGAGGAGACAAGCTGTGGTCAAGGATGGCCTGCAAAGAGGAAAAACCATGATCCTCCTGAAATCTTCCACGTGCTAGAAACAGGATACGCAACGTCACGTGAAAGCCTGTTTCTGTGCGTGCCTGGGGGTGAACAGAACAGCCAAAAGGAGATTTTTAACTCCCAAACAACCCTCTCAATACACACACACCCAGTCCGCAACCACACGGCCAACTCCGTGGGTTGCTTTAGCAAGGGCTTTTCTCAGGAGGGCTGCGATGTTGTGGAGCTGTACACAACCATGCAAAAAAAAAAACCTCAGAGAAATGAAGCACAAGCTTAATTCCCCTTCATCTCCCCTCAAAGCGACAGACCATCTGTCTTGAAACACAAGGCCCTGGAGATGGGGCAAAGGACACCCTCTGTTCCCAAGGAGTGGAGCCACCTTACCAAAACCAGCATAATAAAACCATTATTCTAAGCAGTTCCAGAAGAGGGGAACAAAGATGGGAAGCAGTTGTTCCCTATTAGCTGTTCTGACAAACACACACTTTGGAGACCAATTAGACTCGTCCATCAAACCGATTTGGTCTGTAAAAGCCTCCAACTGATCCGCCGTGCGAAGCGTTAGTTCCCAACCCTCGGTCTGTCGCAACGCTGCTGCTGGCAAGATGCAAAGTCCACCTGTAATTGCAAGAATTTCTATTTACACCTCTTTTTCCGCCTACAATATATGGCTCCCTCCACTCACTTTGAAGCAGACATCCAAGAACATTAAAGTCCAAGAGAAACCATCCAGGCTGCTGGAAATTCTCACAAGCACAACCTGCCCTCGCTACCTGCTACCAGCAGAATGAAAAAAAAAAAATCCCTCTAGAGTTTTCAGCACCTGATAGTGCAGAGAAAAGCTTGATAAACCTCTTGTAATAACTCCAGTAGCAGAATCTGGCTTACACCTTACAGTAACGTAGGAAATAAGATCCTCTTTAAAAACTCACAGGATAAAATAAGTTTCTAACCACCTGCCAGCACTAAGCAAAAACAAAGCTCCATCAGTTAGTGCACTAAAGTGAAGCTTTGGAGGCAAGAGGCTGCACCTTAGGAAGCTGAATATTTCCTCACCTCTTGGCACTTGTACGAAGCTACTATGAGTCTGCATGGTGTTGAGGGAATGGAGAACTGCATGAGGATGAACAGCTACAGACTTGAATAGAGTTGGCCATGAGAAGCTCTGGGTCTGCTGCCCTGAATTTAGCTGAGCAGCAACTTAATGCTACCGACAGCAACATTAGAGCCCCTGGAAACACTCACATGAGACTCAGATTGGAACCAGAAAACACTCTTGGTATCCCCATCCTGGCACCCTGCACAACACAGGGATGACTCAAATACCCAAGGAGGTATCGAGTTGGCTCACACGAGTATTGAGCCTCCATTCTAGCCAAGGTCAGGAGAAGTTGAGAGCACTCAGCAACTCGTTTGAGTGATCTCAGGAATATAAAATGCCAACACAACAAGGGCTAAACCTCAGTTAAACCCTGCTGCCTATTCACATCTGTCAGTGGATTTACGAAGAAGAAAGGGAAAGGCGAAGGCTTGATCTAGAGACTGAATCAATAGGATTTTCATTTCATTTTCAAACAAGTTCCTGGAAGCCATTGATTGTGACACCAGCCTTGCAAGACAGATGACAAGAACCGTGGTAGAAAGGGGGCTCCTAAAAGCAAGAGAACAGAGCTATGCAAAGGCAGTTGTTTCCTCCAAAGTCTACGCAAGCCACAGATGAACATCACAGCAAGACAGTGCCTTTCTCAGATGCTTTACCCTTAGGGGCAGCTGAGATGGTCAGAGGTTCTGGCACATCCAGGCTACACTTACTTGTGCAGCCTCCAACAGTAAACAACCGGAGCTGGGATGTAATGAGGTTCCTGCGTGTGTAGAGTGATCCCCAGGCTCTTGTATGGGTGACCTCCAATTCATCCGAACCCAGCATCAATTTTACCCAAAGAAAAGGGATTCACACCCTGACAGGTTTACATTCCCAGCTGGGAACCCCACACTGATCCACACTGGAGCTGAGAAGCGATGGAGACCCCACTGCAGCTTATCACAGGCTTTGCTTCTCCAGCTGTCAGTCAAGCACACCCAGTTCAGCAGTTCCCCCACTATCTTCAGCAAACCCACGTGGCTCTAATACATCACAGCAAACCCACTGTCACTCCACAGGTGACTAGGAGCCCCACAGCAGCTCCCTCATCAGTCATTTTTAAATAGGCCTTAATTTCTCCTGTGATCTCATGCCTCATTTTCCCCATTTGAGATGGATGTCAGTGTTTTCTCGAGCTGACAGTTACCACTCACGGCTCTGGAGGCTGCAGCAGCGTAGAACAGCTGTCTATGGATAGACTGAGAAGAGCAGAGGCATCTCAAAGCTGTGGGTCAGGGGATACCATGTAGGGCAGAAGATAAAGATCCATCTCTAACAGCCCCTGTAACCCTGAGCATTGCTTGGTTCCTTGGGAGAAGAGACCAACCCCACATGGATCCAGCATCCCGTCAGGGAGTTGCCAAGAGACAGAAGGTCTCCCCGAGCCTCTTTTTCTCAAGGCTCAACAACCCCAGGTCCTTCAGATGCTCCTCACTAGACTTGTGCTCTAGACTCTTCCCCAGCTCCGTTGCCCTTCTCTGGCCACGCTCCAGCCCCTCAATGTCCTTCTGGGAGTGAGGGGCCCAAAACTGAACCCAGGATTTGAGGGGCAGCCTTCCCAGTGCCCAGTCCAGGGGGACGATCCCTGCCCTAGTCCTGCTGGCCACAAGCCAGGCAGTGTAAGCAGCCCACAAAGGCAGATGCAGATCACCCCAGACCACAAATGGCAGCTTTCTGGTGCTCAGTACCAAAATCCCCTGCAACAATCCCCTCAGCACAGCCAGCCTTCAGGACTGGAGAGGACCACCAGAGAGACTAGAGGGGCAGTGCCAGGGAAAAAGCATCTCAGGCCAGGGCTTCCTTCACCACAAAGCAGCCCAGTGCAATAGAACAGGACCCTGATGATGTTTTGCCCCACATCTATCAAGCAACCACGGGGAGGAAGTGATGCTGGGGATCCCATACATTCAGTGGTAGCCAGAAAAGCTGGGAGGCAGAGAACAAGGCAGTCTAACCCTTCCCTGACCCGGGGCAGGGCAACCTCAGCTCCACATAATCTCCATCACATATGGAAAAACATACTTAGCTGCTCTGCCCATACAGGAATAACCTGAGGAAGCCCAGGGTGTAGAAGGGGAGACATTATTTTGTTCACTTACAACAGGGCCAGTAAGTACCCAAAGGGGCAGGAAAACTCAATCTGATTGACAGCTACAGAGCCAGACACTTCCCACATCATCCACCTGCTCTTGAAGTAAGTAATTAATGAAGGACCTGAGGCCAATCTCTCCTCTCCTTGCCCTGGGTGTGCAGAACCACAAAGGATGCTCTGATCCCAGGTCTGTGATCCACAGCAAACAAGGTGAGATGTGCTTTAGGAGAGAAGCTCCTGCTCAGGAACTGTCAGCCCTCCTTGAAGTTGTGTAGGAAGAGGAAGCAAAACAGGGTATTAATCTGCCAGATGGTTCCTCAGCAGGCTTTCAGCACCAGGCTGGAGGCTTCCAGCAGCACCAAACCCACTGAGAACTACGCCTGAGCCCCATGTTACCTCTGCTGGGGAAGCTGCTTCCTGGGGCTCCACACCAAGGGAAGACAGGGCAGTAATGGAGCAGACATCACTGCTTGAGGAATGGCTCCTCTTGGATAGGCTGTTTCCTCAATTTCTCATACGAGTACTGGCTCTGATCTCTCCCTTCAAAGAGGGAGAGATTTTGCCTCAAGGCTTTTGCTTCTGCATTAGTCTCAGAGCCACCGAAGGAAAATGATCTGCATAATTACTCTTATTACTGACAGCAATAAAGGCATCTCAATATATAGTGTCTGTCAGCCACGCACAAGCTCCGTGGGGCTCTGCTAATTACTGAAGTTTCCTGTGCTGACAAAGAAATCCCAAGGGATGTGGTGACTGATGGGGAAAAAACTGCACAGAGGCATTTCAGCACTGCACAACAGATCTTCTGCACTAGGAGCATGTTGTAGCACTGTGCTACAAGGTCCAGTGGGCACTGCAGGCACCCACAAACAAGCACAGAATCTGGTCCTGCACCTTGATGACCACTCATCATACCATAGTGGGTACTTCTTGGAGACATGAGGCTCATGGGAGTCAGGATTTAGGGAGCTCTGAACAGAGAATTTTTTTTCTCCTTCCACAAGTCCCAGCATCTCTCTAGCATCTCCTGTCTCTGGTAGCCTCCTCTACTCACACAGAGGATCTGCTCTAGCTGATGTTGTTTCCAGGAGCTATGGGACCAGTGAGGTGTTTCTGCACCCTGCAGCACAGCTCCGGGAAGTTATCACGTATCTCCTTCACCAAGTGTCCCTGAGCAAAGCTTGCCCTCCCACACCAAGCTTGTGCTACACTCAGGTGGCAATAAACATTATGACTGCAGCAAAGTGGGCTTGATGTACAACCAGCATCATGCAGGGCAACCAGCTTGGACATCTCACTTGAGCACCACTCAGATGAAGGGGTATCTAAACTTTATGAATACTGACCTGGTTGAGACTAGACTTGACTCCATAAACTTGTTTTCCCATAGCTACACAGGATGAGACAAAAGTCAGCTAGGAAGGGCCAAGCCACCAACCAGACCTTCAGTGGTCCCATGTGCAGAACCCTTTCCAAACCGTACGTGTGCAGGCTTCAGGAACCCTTTACAATACCATCATCTGGTGTTAAGGTGTTGAACAGGGACATGCTGTAGCTTAGAACACCCCAAGTCACCTTCACCTCAGTATGAGCTGGGATTTTTCACACCCAGACACATGTACATGAAGGGAAAAGGAGGAGTTCGGACACGTAAAGCTCTGAAGGTTAAATTCATTGTAGATCATCGTGCTCTTTGCAGCAAAGACATTTTATTCACACTTACCCATAAAGTTTGTAGCAAGAGGACTACCACCACATCACCAGTCTGCCCAGGTGACAGTACCGGTATTCCTAACCAGGACAGTCTCAAGTATGTACAATTCACACCAACCAAATCACAGGCAACAGGAAAATTGACTTTTCACACTGAAGAGCTCCAGATTTGCTTAGGCACTGATTTGACCCAACTTTAAAAACATTAAAGCAACAGAACACGCACCTGATCCTGAATAAATCACACTAATAACAGCGTGATTCATTGAGAAGAGCTGCCACAGGTAACTCACCACAGACATAGGAGAGCAAGGAAAACCCCTCCCAACCCCTGAAATCTGCTATTTTGCTCTTAGTGCTTCTGTTTCATAATAACCAGGCTGTTGGTGGCTCCAGAAGAGCCACAAAGCTGCTTTTTGTATGCGAGTCACAGGGAGTCTGCCTTAGTGCAGGACGAATTAGCCGGGGCTCCCCACGCGAGGTGGGGGATGCTGTCTGCTGCTCTGCCCTACACCTGCAATAAGCAGCTTTTAAGGCTGATTGATTAAACGTTTCGGTTTCACTTCAGCAATTAATCTCAGCAGCCTTTTACTTATTTGTATGCTTCAGAGCTAGGGAGATAATCCCTTAATTATTCCCTCGCTCTCCTCAATCGGCAGTTTATTTAAGAGTAACAGCAGCGTTGTTCTGACAGCAGGGATGAGTCGTGGGCTCATCTCCCAGCTAGCTGCCCGTGTTCCTGGGAGCTTGCCCAGCTCAGAACCAGCAGACAGTTTGATCCCTGTGGCCTATCCACGCAAATCATTTTTGCAAAGCTTAACCACAGAGGAAACCAGGTGTTTCAGTAAGAACAGGACTCGGGTTTTCAAAGCCAGGATTCTTTGCTTGGTCTTTTCATTCACATGGTATAAACCCCACAGCCCTAACCTCTAGTGGAGTCAGCCCTGATTTAACCCAGAGAAAGATCCAGCTCTCCAAACTTTATCCTGGGAGTTCTCCATACTCATGGAAATGAAGCACTTTTTGTGCTTCTCTAGCTGGAAGCTAGAAAGCACTATCCAAACCCATGAGCTTCAAGGGATCACCCACTGCAAATAGGTCATGACTCACAAATATTAACAATGCTGTGATAATTCATAAGGCTACAGATTGCATTTGGAAGATAAAGGAGCATTTCTGTAACTTCTACAAACTCAGACAATTAAAATGCTGATTACTGGGCTAAAGCATCACAGTGTCACCTCAGCATCATATGGAGAAGCCATGTATGGGACAGACATGTAAGAGACTGTGGGCACCAGAAAGAGTCTGGCAGACATGGATTCCTGATCATACACCCCAAACACAGCATTGTCTGTCTAGGAACAAAACTTCACAACACCCACATCAAGGAGAATCAAGGTTCCTCCTTCCTCTACACAGCAGCTCCCAGCAAAAGAGAATTCAAGAAGTCTCCTTCCTGTTTGAGAGGACCCACTTGAACACCACACTAAACACCAGCTCTTTGTCACTCTTGTTTGAGGTACACCTGGAGAAGGAATTGAGGGAGCTGGGGCAATAGGAAATGATTGTAGATGACTGTCACTGGGTGGAGAACACCGTGCTGACAGCAGGGTCCCCCAGAACACAGTGACATGGGACATATACCTACCAGAACAGACTCAGCCTTTACCCCTTATCTGCTCATTTTTAAGCACTGAAGCACACTGAGGTTTTGAAAGACGAGGCTTTAGAAGTAGCTTGCAAAGCTAGTTTAATGTTTTAGCGCTTAGAGACAGTTCTGCTTTGAGGAACACCAAGACCATGCACCACGCAGCACCCAGCACTTACCTGTGTCATAGTGAACTATCAGGGACCTGGAATGATCCCCAGTCTTCAGCGGGTGAAACTCCACTGTCACCTGCATGGTGTGACCAATTCCAAGAGTCCCAACGGAGGGATCAACGGAGAAAGGGCTGCAATACAGAAAGAGAAACATCAGGGCTACTGTGGGAGACCTGAGGAAAGACTATATTCCTTTTGCAGCCCAGTTCACTTAGGCTCACTTGGGCAAGCAAGGAGCAAACAAACCTATTTTGCTTCTGCTGACTGTGAACATACAGGGTCAGAAACAGAGCCACTGACTCACTTCAGAAGAGATCCAGCCCATGGTATAAAACAACCTTGTCTCCCTCATACCCTGCATCGAGTTCTCTGCAGTCAGGCTCAAGAGTCCAGCTGCTACCAGTAGGATCAGAGAACAGTTTTTGAAGAGCATGGAGATGGGAAGAGTTATTTGCAGGGAAGAGTTATTTGCATGCACAACATGCCACTGGCTTCCTCAGGAATCTGTCTTTTCCTGCCACCTATAAAATTCACCTCAAGAGGTGCAAATGTCAAGGCAATACCCATCTCAGGGAGATTTAAGCCTAGAAATCAGAGAGGAAGAATATAAGTCTTTCTTGAAGGCCAGAGAATAATTACAGTTTAATATTCAGAAATATGTTTTCCTACCTTGAAAACACTCTGGCTTAGCCCAAGGGCGGATATGTTTTATCAGCAATGCAATGAAAGCTGCTCTAAGAAAAGGAGCAATCAAAAAACCAGAACGAGCGCAAATGCAGATTAGAGTGATATAATGCCACGGAAACAAGACACAAAAGAAACATCCCATTTACATCCTGATGAAATCCCTGGCTCAACGAAGCGCCGATAACCGGAGCGCATCAAGGCGAGGCGAGCAGGAGGTTTTCGGTGTACTCTGGGTTGTAAACCAAGCTCCGTAGCCGTTTGCTTGGCCCACCGGACAGATTGTGTGCAACGTGCTGGCAGTAATTATGAAAAGACACGGGTGCAGCCTGGATTTAATGCGAGCCATTCTGATTTGTCACCAGGTGACCAGCTCTTGGCCGACAGATGCAAAGCTCAGCGCTTCAATGCTGAGGGGTAATCAGCTGAAACGCGCTTCAGCGCCAGGGCAGCTGGGCTGCAGGGCTCCTGCACAGCCCTGCTGCCGAGACAAGAGTTACTGTGCTTTGCCAGGGGCTGATTTCTCACCTGAAAAATGTATTCTGGAGAGTTTTGCTGGGATTGGAGAGTGTGCTGCACGCACAAAAAATAATGAGAAACACCGGAGCCACGCGCAAGCTGAACTTTGTTCACGTCAGCACTGGCAGCCGATGAAATTGCTGGAGTTTCTGCTCATTAAGGAGATGTGGCTGCAATTAGGGGCCTGACCTGTTCCCATTACAACTGGTGAGAATACTGCTGCTGACTAACAGAGAAGCACTGGGCCTGCAACTTTTATGTCCTGTACCTGAGACTTAAGAGACAGGAGGAAAGACAAGATACCACCAGCTTACTATCAGGAATGATTGCTCTACGCTGTCCTGCATCTGCTCTGATGGTCATGCCAGGACTGCTGCAGGTCTCTCCTTGTGCCTGGCTGGGAAAGGCACAAAACTATTTTTCTCCCTGCTTTTCTTTTGCCAGACAAGAGCTGCTAGTTCAAGGGCAATACTTCAGCACTACCTCCCATCCCATCACCTTCCTACTCCTTCCCCATGTCTATATACTCCTGCCCTCAGATGGTTTGAATGGGAATAACATTCCTGGGGGTGACCTCAGGGGATGCCTGAGAAAGATGATATCTTCATGTTGTCAAATTATCAGAGGAGGATCCAACCAAGTTCAGGAGTCAGTTCTTAGGTCAGAAAACTGAGCACAACTCAAAAACTGCATCTCCCACATCCCACCCCATGCAGCACCTCCAGGACAGCTCATTATTCCTCATGTGGACCTGGTTCTCCAAGACCCTAAGATTCAAGCTCCACAGTTAAACTTAACTCCTCTGAACTTCAGTCAACACCACTAAGCTGTTCCCTGCAGCCTACAGATAAGAAGAGATGCTAAGGAGACATCCCTGACACAACAGCCAAATAGAAAACACTGCCAAGAGATGAAGCTGGCAGGCAAAACTTTGGCCTTTTATCCCTTGGTTGTGAGCTGCTCTTTAAGATAATACTCATCCTGTTAGATCTACCCTTTTAATGAATCACCACTGCTCCTGAAAGACAGAAAACATCAGGTTTGGAGGGTTGTTCTAATAACTTGTTTTCTTCTGACATGCTTTTTAGCTATGTCCATTTATATGCTTGCTTCGTTGTATGACATCTAAACCCCCACAGGTCCAAATCTCCCAAAGGTACCTTGCAATCTGCAGCTTGTGTAAGCTCATCTTGTCACATGGATTTAGGAGAGACCTTCCCACCAGCACTTGCAGAGATCTTGCCTATTACTGCCCTTCAGAAAGTGAGCAACATTAGAGTTCTAAGCAGTTGCATAATACTATATTTGGCATTTACATCTTGCCTGTTTTCACCAAGCATCAGCTCCCCATCTTGGCCAAGGTGGGCAAAAGTTACATCCCATGAGGATACCAAGGGACAAATACTCCTGATGTAATTTAGGACCACAAAAGACAAGGAAGTTCTCTGACTCAGGCTCTCTAACCAGCACACCCCTTTTTCTCCTGCATCCACACATCTGGTAAACACAGTGTGCAAGGAGGCTGCAAGATAAAGTCCCATGGTAGGTTTATCTTCTACAAACTTTCTTTGGTCTACTGGGTCCTTAATCTGCTTTATAAAAATCATTTCAGTTTGTGAGCACTGATGTCATTAAAAGCTACCTCCAGCCCCAAGGAAAACAATAAAATTACTGATTGAATTGCCTCATCTGTCCACTAAGACCTAAGGCAAGAAAAAAAATCCCAAAGATCATTTACTCTTTATATATTACTTTTTAGTAATGATACAACAGCCAAAGTCAACTACTCCAGTAAACCCAGTCTGTTAGGTCAAAGAATCCAAAACTCAGTCTCTGGTCCAAGAAACCCTGACAAAGCTCTACCCTTCCCTCTTTCACTGCACCTTGGCTCTATTTTCACATCCCTGGATGGCCTTTGTACCACCCATAGTGACTCTATGACCCATGCTGCCTCCCTGCAGCATATAGGTACTACAGCAGAGATGTAAGGGGAAGGCTCCAAGCACTGTAGGATAATTTCTTGAGCTTTTGAGCTTGGTGGGGACATTCCTAAATGGCTCTTATCTCAGACTGATCCTCTCCAGCCCCATAACGTGGCACAGCACAACATCAGTAATGTCAGGAAAGGGCAGTGCTGCGCTGAGATCTGCTTCCAGACGTCGTTTTCTACTCCAATGTACTGGAATGACATTTATCTCCATGAATGTCATGGAGAAGAAGCTCATTATCCCACCTCAACAATGAGAACAACAGGAAGAGACTTTCTATATATATGCTGTTGTTATTTTTTATTACCAAGCTCGGCAGTTAAGAGCTGGGTATGGACGTGCAGAGGGAGGACAGGCACAAAGCCAGGCTGCATAATGGGGAGTGCTTTGATGGGTTTTCTTTCTCCTTTGAGAAGATGGTCAAAATGCAGCCGTGTTTTCTGGTACATACCATGGCAAGGCAGAGTTCCTGAATGGGAAACAGCAGAAGGATGCTGAATTGGCCCCATGGATTCACTTAAGAGCTCTTCCCTGGAGCGAAATGCGCAACAGAAAACATCAAAGTCCGTCAGTAAATGAGTAACAGGCAGGCAACGTCATCGTGACGTGACCAGAGGTAAGAGCTGAACTGTTACATTGGAGATGGACTGAAAAGTGCACTGAGAATCAAAGCAGACGGGTTATGCTGGATGCCATAGAGAAGGTAAACCAGAGAAAGGAGACAAAGAAGTGATATGAGGTGCACAGTGGACTAAGAAACAGTGGCATCTGCAGCTGGCTCATGAATAGACAAGAGCCTGAATTTGCTCAGGCCAGGAAATGGAAGTTGCATCAACTAAAACAGTTTAAATTGGGCAGCCAACAACAGGATACAGATCAGCTGATTGTCTATAAGCTTAGACTTAGACTCACTCCCTTCTGCTCCGCTAACCATATCCCTCTCATACACATGTGCTTCACACACACCAACACACACCAAAGCCTTTCTGGAATCAGAATAGTTTTGGTTGGAAAAGACCTTCACGATCAAGTGCAACCATTAACTCAGCACTAAGCCATGTCCCTCAGCACCACATCTCCACAACACAAGCTGAGGCCATTTCCTCTTGTCCTATTACTTGTTCCTTGGGAGCAGAGCCCAACCCCACCTGGCTCCAACCTCCTGTCAGGGAGCTGTTGAGAGCCAGAAGGTCTCCCCGGAGCCTCCTTTTCTCCAGGCTGAACAACCCCAGGTCCCTCAGCTGCTCCTCACCAGACTTGTGCTCTAGACCCTTCCCCAGCTCTGTTGCCCTTCTCTGGCCACGCTCCAGCCCTTCAATGTCCTTCTGGGAGTGAGGGGCCCAAACTGAACCCAGATTCAAGGGGTGGCCTCCCCAGTGCCCAATCCAGGGGGATGATCCCTGCCCTAGTCCTGCTGGCCACACCAGTGCTGATCCAAGCCAGGATGCTGGTGGCCTTCTTGGCTACCTGGGCAGACTCTGGCTCATCTTCAGCTGCATATTGACCAATCCTCCACAAACTCTTCTGCCAGGCACTTTCCAGCTGCTCTGCCCCAGCCCAGAGTGCTGCAGGGGGTTGTTGTGACCCAAGGGCAGGACCCGGCCCTTGGCCTTGTTGAAGCTCATCCCACTGGCCTCAGACCATCGATCCAGCCTGGCCAAATCCCTCTGTAGAGCCTCCTGCCCTCCAGCAGATCAACACTCCCACAAAACTTGACATCATCTGCAAACTGAGGGTGCCTTGATCAGATCAGTGCTGAAGATACTAAAGAGAACTGGTCCCCGTTCTGAGCCCTGGGGAACACCACTTGTGACTGGCTGCATTAAGACTGGCTTAACATACCACCACATCCTTACTCAGCAGAAGTTAAGCACACATTCAACTTAAGCTGCTCCACTAAAGAATAAACTAAATCAGTCCTAACTCAGACCTGCAAGGCTAATGCTCTTTCCCATAGCACCTCTGCCATGACTCTGGATTACTGCACCTCATATTTACACTTTAGGCTCTCCAGGACAGGGAACATAACTCATCCATTTCAAAAGCACAGGCTTAAATGTTCCATGATAATAATTGTAAGTTATTATGGAAATCGTTCCAAAGAATTAGTGACCTTAAACTAAAGCATCATTATTTAGAGGTAGTGAAGATGCAGCTTTTCTTACAGCCTCAAACAGGGAAAGCAATCCCCCAATTATTATTTACTATTAGCAGAAGAGCCTCTCTCACAAAAACTTCTGTAAATATATTTGCATAACAACAATTGCCAGCTAATGATCTGCTAGGCCTGTGCAGCATTGTGCTGGTCTGATTCTCAAATTAACTTGTCACGCCACTGGGGATGCCAGCTCTTCCCTTCTGGGGTTGCTAGAACCACAGGGCTCACCTGGGAGGAACTTCCAAGCAAATCCTCACAGCAGGAGTAGCATGGAATCAGATCACCTCCAGAGGTCCCTTCCAACCCAGATTATTATATGATTTTATCCTCTAAATCAGCCCAATTCCATGTCATATATTCCTCAAATTTCTCATATTTCCTCTATGCCTGTACCTACACATGCAGGCAGATGGTAGATGGACAGGCATTCGAGGAAGTGAGCATTTAAGAACATTCCCAATGAAGAATTCATTATGACATTTTGCTGAACACTAAGCAAAGAGAAGGCAGAAACGCAGGAACTTCATAGTATTTTAAAAGAAATCCAAATGAAAGTGGGGGCAACTTAATTAGAATAAAATGCTGCTTCTGTTCAAAGATTTAAATCATCCTTTTGAAATTTCAAACCAGCTTTCTAAAGTTTCTCATGAAATGGAAGAGATGACAGATGCCCTCAGCTGACAAAGAAAAGTCACATCAGCTTTTGATCTCTGTACACATACAATCCAGTTCTTCAGAATTGTACTCTTTTTTTGGGTAGCTTGAAATAAAACTTCCGTAATGCTTTCCAGTTCTTGATTGCAAATCAGGACCAAAATATTTAATTGCTGAAGTTTAGAAACCTCTTAAAAATCTGTATCAAGCAGATTTCAACATATGCTGCATCACCCAGAATAGTTAGCAAGTGCCCTGCAAAAAGATGCTAGACTTCACTGGGAATTTATTTTGATGGTGACAACTAGATCTGGAAGGCCCAGAGGAAAACTGTACAGTTATTTACAAGTTCCTGCCCACATATTTGCACAGTGAAGAGAGGCAGCTTGCTTAAACAGCATCCTAGAAGCCTGTTGAAATCACCCTGCAAGGCTTTGGTGGAACCTCCTCTTGGACTGTCACATTCCATGGGAGCAAAGTAAGAATTCTTCTTTTGAGGCACATCAGGCATTTGCTTGTGGTCACCCAGAGGACAGCTGTATTTGGCTGATAGTGGTTTGTAACCATTTCAGAAGGTACTTACAACTATCAGGAAGTTACAAGCTACTAACACATTCTAGCACTCTCCAGAAAAATCTGGGAGAGATCTATCTCTTTATTGTCCCTAGAAAAGGCCCCTAACCTGTGCACCAGATAATTGCTCATCTTCTGTCTGTGCCCTCATCATCCCCATTCCAGCTTGAGGCTGTAGTGCAGTTTTGAAGCCACTGCCTTCTCAACTCCACTTCTCTCCCAACTCACTCTACTTCAGAGTATTTGGTCCCAAACCAAACCTAACAGAAAACGAAGTTCCTAGACCACACGGTGTTGTTATCAGGGCATCAAGAACAGTTGCTTTGATCCACAACCTCCAACTCTACTTACCAATATTGACACAGCTGCTGATAAATTCTTAACTGTCCCTTTCACCTGCTCCAAGCTGGCTCAGTTCTTAACGCAGCATTTAGTTACAGGACCTGAGCTCCTTGAGCTCTTGTCTGCCACGCAGCATCTCAGACAGCCCAGGGACAGTCAAGTTGCCTTCGTGCATTTGCTCTTTCAATCCAACAGAATTAGTCTTGCAAGATACTGTGTTGGAACCCCCACTGCAGTACAAAAGCTTCGCTGCAGCCTGCACTTTTATCAAACATCACATTCGTGCTTAAAACGCTACAAACAGCGGCAAGACCCACATATCCTGCCCGTTTCCAGCTACAAGACAGCAACTCAGATGCTCTGGTCCCTTTCTGGTAATATTTACCAAGTGTTCTGCATGGACAGGATGCTGAGCTCTCTCACCTCTGGGTGTTGAGACAGTAGCGGGCCTCCCGGTTGCCGATGTTGCGAACCAGCAGTGTTTTTTGGGTGCTGTACTTGACTGGACAGATGGAGAAGTTCAGCTGGTCAGGGAAGTCCAGGATAGCTCGGGCACCTATAGCTCGGATTGGCACAATAAACTTTTCCCTTTCAGTGATGCAGATGATCTGGTGGAAATAGTCCTGCAGGCAAAGAAACAATCTCAGCACTGTGCATTTAGTACCATGGCCACAGCAGAAGAAAAACTGCTGTTTTCTCTGACTAACAGCAGCTTTCAGTAATATAATAATACTTTTTACCTTAATGACCTTTCCGTCCAGCAGCATGACTTGAACAGGGCTGCTAACATGCAAAGAAGAAACAACCCCATTGATGCACCTGCTTCCGCAGCAAGTTAGCAGCACCAGACAAAATTATCTCGATGCTTTGATTCTCAGGCACCAAAACAGAGTAATTTCATACAAGGGATTGCAGCAGAAACAGGAACCTGCTTTCATCACTGCCGCAAGCTAAAGGCACCACTAAGAAACCAGTTGTGCCACAGCACTGAACTCCCACCCCAGCAAAGCAGCAACCTCCCAAAGATGGACAGTGGATGCCCAGGGTATGTTCAAAAGGGCTCCACGTGCACAACCAGCGGTCAGGCTCTGGTGAAACACTTCCCAAGCTGAACACAAGGACTGGTTTAATAACAGGTGAGTGTAGGGCATAGGTGCGTTTCCCAACCCTTCCCATAGTATTATAGGGACAAGGTGGGGGACACGCACCCTTAAAAGGTTATGTGATCCATCTTCCCACCCCAGAACTGGCTCAGCTCTACACCTAAATCATTCTCAAGAAGCATCTGACAAGTACTTAAAAGCACTAACAATTCCAGGCCTGCCTTCAGAAGCCTTTTCCAGCTCTACTCTAGATCTAGGGAGTTCTTCCTTTATCTTATCTCAGTTTCCCTTCACATCTCCTCCTAACCTCAGGGGACAGAGAAGATAACTTGTCTTCCTCTCTGCTGCACGTTTGATGCCTTAATCACATCTCTCCTGGAAGGTCTCTAGAAGCAGCCACTGATGCCTTGCTCACATTCCTACCTGAGGCAGGAGCTGCCAATGGGAGACACCCAGACATCCCCAGGAGAGCAAACTCCGCTGTGCTATTCCCAGCCCTTTTGCTTCAGAGAAGAGCCAGACAGGCCCCCCCCCACGAGCTGTCTGACATTTCGCAGTAGGAGGCTGAATCAAATCACCAAAATCATTTTCGGGTAGGGATGAGCAGATCAATCTCCAGACGTACGGCGTGGCATCGCTGCGCGGGAAGTATCGCCTTGCCCTCCACAAATCAGTGGGAAAACGGCTGCAGTAGGGCCATTACCTCCAGCAGCTCTCATATCACAACACAATGTTAATTGATGAGTTGATAAAAGCTCTGCCTCTTATCACTCTCACCATCCTGATCTCCACCCCCCCCAGTGCTTTTAACTTGTCTGATGTTTTTATAACTGTTGAAGCAGCACAGCAGACAATTTGATTCAGGAATGGCACGCAGCAGCAAACTCCCTTCACCAGAACAGATTCAGATTCCTCTGCATTTGGGATTTGCTGCTCTCCTACTCACCCCTCCCAAAGCTCGAAGGGACCTCAGGCAGCCAGTCAAGGCACAGACCCACAGCTCTTGTTTTAATGCCATGGCCAACTCCCCGTGCCTACCAACCGCCTGCTCAGCTGGGGTTCAATGGTTGCTGTAACAGATGCTGTCACATCCAGGATATAAAAAGAATAAAGGAGGATTTTATAAATATTTTTTTTTTGCTCTAGACATCTCCAATATTCACAGTGGAAATTGCAGGAGGGCTTTTCACTTCTCCTATTTGGAAGGTAAAATACCAGGAAGGGAACTGCAGCAAATGACCTACAGAATTGAATATCACATTTCAGGAGAACGTTTCATCTTCAGCAAGTCTTTCTGAATTAGCAATTTTGTACTCAGTCTTGCAGCCTAAGCCCTCTAAAATAAAAGCTATGGGCAGCCCATGTGAATTTAAAGCACCTATTATCCCAGTATTTCACATCCTGAACTGTTTAGATCCTCAGAAACTGCGTTAGCAAATGAAGAACGCCATTTACTTTTATTTTTTGGGGGGTTAATTTGGCCACACTACTGTAACAAAGACATTTTAAATCCAAGTGAAAGCTGCGTGCCTTATTAAGTCTTGGCGTGACATATTTACTTATCTC
Source organism: Todiramphus chloris collaris (assembly GCA_025345505.1). Taxonomy (NCBI): domain Eukaryota; kingdom Metazoa; phylum Chordata; class Aves; order Coraciiformes; family Alcedinidae; genus Todiramphus; species Todiramphus chloris. The sequence goes on along the minus strand of JANVCC010000037.1, from coordinate 15,568,856 downwards.
TCCCTTCCAGATGCCAGGTAGACAGAGCAGGATGCAAGGAGCTCAGATCAGCAGGGGGATAAAGAAAAAAAAAAAGAAAATTCAACAATTGGAGGCATTTGAGGGAAATAGAAGGAAATAATTTTCAAGTCATTGTCATTGTTGAGGAGTGTGGATCAACAGCAAAGTAAATAAGAGCACAAGGAATAAATCCTCCCCAGAGCAAGTGCTTACTTCCCAGCTATGCTGCCAGTGAGGGGCACTGGCATGGCCTGCACAGAGACACACCGGGCAAGGGACCTCTCCGGGTACACACAGACAAGGCTTAAAGATTTGGGCTCACAGAGACAACCATGACCTTGAGAGAGAAAGCTGCCTCTCACCTGGGATGTTTCTTCCTATACAAGGCTTGACTCAGAATCCCAGCATGGGGGGTTGGAAGGGACCTCTGGAGATCATCTGGTCCAGTCCCCCTGCTCCAGCAGGGTCACCCAGAGCAGGGGGCCCAGGATCCCATTGTCCAGGCAGGTTTGGAATCTCTCCAGAGAAGGAGACTCCACAACCTCTCTGGGCAGCCTGGGCCAGGCTCTGACACCTGCACAGCAAAGAAGTTTCTCCTCCTGTTCAGATGGAACCTCCTGGGTTCCAGTTGGTGCCCATTGCCCCTTGTCCTGTCACTGGGCACCACTGACAAGAGTCTGGCCCCATCCTCTTGCCCCCCTGGGGCCCTTTAGCTGTTGATCAGCATTGCTCAGCTCCCCTCTCAGGCTGCTCTTCTGCAGCTGAACAGCCCCAGGGCTCTCAGCCTTTCCTGGGCACAGAGATGCTCCAGTCCCCTCAGCATCTTTGGAGCCTCTGATGGACTCTCTCCAGTAGCTCCCTGTCTCAAACTGGAGAGCCCAGCACTGGACACAATACTCCAGAGATGGCCTCACTTGGGCAGAGTAGGCGCAGAGAAGAACCTCCCCTCAAGCTTCTGGCCATACTCCTCTTAATGGACCCCAGACTCCAAGCACATTAGCACATGCCAACCCTTCAGCCTTGTTCTATGACTCCCCCAAAGAGGGACCTTGCATCGAGCTGAAGGCAGCATCAGGTCAAACAAGAGGAAAGCCCCATTTCCCCCATTTGGATTATAAAAGGCACTGGGCAGGAGCTGGCTATTCCAGCTGCTAGGAACCCAGAGTTCCTTCAGCTTTTGAAAGCTGAATTACCCTCCCTAGAGAGAAAACTGGCTGCATTTCTCCACTGCACTGTGTTACCAGGACACTAACACTGCTATTCAATTGCTTACAACCCAGAGGTACAGTTAAAACCAGCTTAGAATCCGGGTTTACTTGGTATACCCTTTGCAGACTGTTTAAAACCGAGTTTCTAAATAAACATGCCTGGGTGAGAGAGGGAGTTGCACCACTTCTATGCTTTAAAGATTCTTGTGTTTAGATGCAGCTTCGGATGAGAGATTTTCATCAAAATGCAATTTCATTCTTCATGCAGCTCCCCTCTCAATTTGCAGGAAAACACAGGTTCCTATTGCTTATCAAAGGGGACTAAGAGGCAGTTACAAGCTCTGGCCTGCAAAGTATCACCCCTGGCAGATGACTGCACCCCCACTAAAACTGAAGCAACTTTTTATCATGTGTTGTTTCAGGCTCTCTGCAAACTCAGGCTGACACGAATGACTGACACATCAATACCAACTCCAACTGCCCGCTGCCAACTCAGATGGCAGGTTTTGCTGCATTACTGACAATAAACTCTTCACTCAAATCCTTACAGCAGAAAACCTGCAACGAAAAGATCCTTGTAGTGTGAAGGAACAGTCAAGGCAAGCAGAGGAAGGTCCTGATGAAGCCCTGGCACCATAAAGGCTGGAAAACAAGAGCTGTTTCAAGGAAAGGAGGGAAGCTGGAGGATGAAGGCATCTCCACATGAGCAGAGGTGCCCCTTGCACTGCCTCCCCTCAGCTACTGAGTCACAGGAGGCTTTGGAATCAGTCACTTTGCTCCAGGTTCATTTTGCACAAGACTGCCTTGATCTTCTGCCCCTTTTCTACCCTCCACCCCCCCCCAAAGTCATCTTAAAAATATACTTGGAATAGCTTCTGTGTGCTACAAAACATCTAACAGGGCTGGACTGAATTTTAAAGGAGTTAATTTGACTAATGCAGTAACTCATGGCCCTGTCGTATTTCGTATTAATCAATGAGCATTAATTCAGTCTCCAGTGGGCACCAGTAATGAATTTTGCAAACCTGACAGACTGAACTTGTGTTGCCTGAAAACCTTGTATTGCTACAGTGAAAACAGCAAGAGGACAAACCAGCATGAGCTGTGCTGTGGTTTTATACACTGCTTGCTTCCTTCTTCCTTTAAGATGGTCTATAGATAAGCCTGAAGGACACAAACATACATATTCCTGCCTGTTGTTTATTTGCCAGTCAGCTCCACAATGGCTTCCAATTAGGCAGGGACTGGCAGACCATAGTGCAAAGAGACCCAGGAACACAGGGTGGCACGAGTACACCCACACTGTACAACCAGAGCCATAAAACACAACCATGTAAATCAGAAGCAGCGAGAGTAACTAATTGGCAATGTTGCCCAACAGAAAAATTAGCATTTGATATTTATAACGCGAGCGCCGATAAACAAAGAGACATGCCAGCTATTTATTTACTCCCTGACAGCCCAATCCTGTGGCACATTCCCAAATGACTGCAAGACAATAGCAAACTGCTCATTTGTCAAACAAGGGCTACGTGGCAAGGGGCATTTCAGCCACTAACAATTCACGTGGTCATTACATTTAGGGCTGAGCCTTAATTTTACTCCCTTGAATCTGGAGAGACTTTGCTGAAGTCAGACTTACCCAGGGAAGAATTGATTCCAAGTAAGAAAAATTACAGGACTGATCATCCCTCTGGACTGGGCACTGGGGAGGATGCCCCTTGAATCCTGGGTTCAGTTTTGCACCCCTCACTCCAAGGACATTGAGGGGCTGGAGCGTGGACAGAGAAGGGCAAGGAGCTGGGGAAGGGTCTAGAGCACAAGTCTGGTGAGGAGCAGCTGAGGGACTTGGGGTTGTTCAGCCTGGAGAAAAGGAGGTTCAGGGGAGACCTTCTGGCTCTTGACAACTCCTTGACAGGAGGAAACAGCCTCAAGTTTCCCCAGGGGAGGTTTAGGTTGGACCTGAGGAACAATTTCTTCCCCTTGAAGGTTTTTAAGGTCTGGCCCAGGCTGCCCAGGGCAGGGGTGGAGTCCCCAACCCTGGAGGGGTTTCAAAGCCATGGACATGTGGTGCTGAGGAACATGGTTTAGTGGTGTCCTAGCAGTGCTGGGTTATTGGTTGGACTCAAGGATCCGAAAGGTCTCTTACAGCCTAAATGATTCTATATAAACCAACTCCACAACAGAGGACTCTCCAGCCCCAACAGACAGGTTGATACCTGCATCTCAGTTCAGTGAGTTATCCACAGCCTGTGTGGCCCATGAAGCAACAGACACACATGAGTGCTGCCTTAGAACAACCCCTAAGCCTTCCCCAAATAAACCACAGGTACTCTGCACGCAGGCACCTGCAAGGACAACACAGGTGGCTCTACAGAGCCCTTTCCCAAATCCTGCCTCTTTGCCAAGGGGGTTTCAAGGTGCTGGGCACCTCCAGACTGCACTATCGATGCATTTCTAGCTGAGCTATGACACTTGGGTACTTCGCTGACTCACATTCCAGCAAGTACAAGACAAAACGTTCTGCTCGTACGTAGCTGTGACTCTGCTGTGTAAATCCCCACGCGCTGCTCCCCCAGAATCCTGTGTCCCTCTCTCCCCATGTCCTGCATGACCCCTGCAAGGAGCACAAAACCCAGTTCAAGCAGAAAATCACCAGGGTGTTGCTGAAACTGTGCAGAGGATCTCTCACTGGCACAGCTCCCTAAGCCAGCTCAAGGACAAGACAAGGGACAAAGTATTGGCCATTAGTGCTCTCCGGGGTTATCTCAACCTACTTCTATTTGTGGCAATGTTCACGTGTTGCTCTGCTGCCTCTCTAAACTTGAAGAGCAGCACTTTGTCCTTCATGGGCACCAATTTACTTCTTCCACCCCCAAAAGGAACAGTAATTAATACTAATAAATCACACCTTAAAGGCACCAGCGTACTTTGCAATGCTTACCTCAGCAAGATCAAGCTCTTTGTGTCACTTGGACAGTTTGGAGAACTGCCCTAGGCCAACATAATTTTTCCCCTAAATATTAATGATGTTAAATAATTTCTTAGTCCCTCCAAAGGAACAGATAATTTCACAAGCATCAGGAATTCAGGACTACGGGGCATTTCCTCTTTAGTTTACTATATCCATGCTGTTTGAGGGTAGGACAAAATGTTAAACTACATCCAAGCAGCAAGTGAAAGATGAGAAAACTGGTACGCCCAAAGATCTTGCACCTCTGGCCTAGTGCAGAAACATCTGCTGGCTCAGAACTATCCTCTCACCTTGTCCTTCCTGCAAAGTCATGCCAAGAAATACCAGGATGTCAGTGGAAAGAGTCAGTCTCTCTCAGTTTCCCTATAACCCTTCAATGCTGTAGAACTGTAGAACCAACTGTTTTGGTTGGAAGAAACCTTCAAGATCATCAAGTTCTACCATTAACCCAGCGCCAGATCTCATTCTAGATCCAGTGAAACCCCACCAACCAAGACAGTTCCTCAAAACCCACACCAGATGCCCTGTTCTGAAGATAGCCCTGTAAATTCACCTTCCACTGAAGGCACCAACCTCTTGGGACCTCCAGCCTCACCTTGTTCTCCTCCGGGGTAAAAAGGATGTGAAAAGTTGAAGGCATTCCAGGTGCTACCTTACGGCACACATCACTGGGGCTGATCAACTTGAAATAAGGCGAGCTCTCCAAGATGACCTTCACCAGCCGAGGAACCTGCAGGAAAGACATGAAACCCATTTTGCCACTTGCAGAAACATGAGGAGAAAACACTTGGCCATGCCCTTGTGCCATCCTTTGTTAACCACCTTTCCAAAGCACTTTTAGCACTTGAGGTACAAGCACATAGTGAACAAGGGTAGACTTGAATCCCTTCTGCCCGGGCAAAGTAGCTCTAGGCCAGAGGCAGCAGGGAAGGCAACCCTGCTGTGAAGGAATCACCAAGCAGATAAGACACCAGCAGTATGGAGATTAAAACTTGCATCAAGTCATCCCCATATTCAACAAGCTCAAAAAACCTGCTGGCTTCTGCCTGCACACATCCATGAAGTCTAGAGGGGGAATACATTATCTGAAGGCAAACCACTACGTGTTACACTGGGTGCAGGAAGAAATTCACTTCTAAGACACCAGGTTTGAGTGGGGGGGTCAAGCTGCAGTGTCACACTCGCGCAGATGGACCAGCATAAGGAGACTACAGGTATTGTGGCTTTACTGGGAATGAAAGCAAACCTGAAGAGTAGAAGGAACATAAAGACAGAGACAATCCCAGAAACAAGGAGACAGCTGCAAGAATTTAAAGGCAAGGTTACAGAAGGAAGGGAGAAGCACACTACTCTACAAAAGACCGCTGCAGAAGATGAGAGCAGTCAACTTGCCAAAGTGATGGAGAGCCAGGTGACCCCCCCAGGCTCTGCCTATCAATTAATGGGCTTCAAAGGCATTTTCTGCCTCCAGATACATGACCAGCACTGACTCAGTGTAGTTTCTTTATTAAAAGCCAATCTGAGCTCTCCCAAGGCTCTTGCTGCCTGGTGATTGTAGCCAGGCAGCTGGCAGTGCAGGCAAGGTAGATTTCTGGGTGTTGTTCTACCTGCTCAAGGAGGCCCTGCAGGCACCTGATTGCAAGTTCTGCCCTTTGGGATACCAGAAGCACAGAGAAAGCAAGTAGACGTTTTGTAGCACACAAATATCAACCCCTGAGCACCAAATGTCATCTCCAAGTCTAAAAAACAGGTAATTTTGATGGACAGGCAGCTTCACTGAAACAAACCCACAGAAGGATCAGCAAAAAATGGAGCTTCACCCTGTACCACCCAACCAACCCTGATAACCCCTGGACAAGGCCCTCTTAAACCTCCCAAAGGTCCTTTGCTTCTAGCAATGTGCTGAGGCAGCAAGTTCTGGGAGCCAGTTTCACTCTGCAGACAAACATTTTGGTCACACATGGCAAGAGCCACCCAGAAGATCCGAGTGTGGTGGAAGAGCAGCCTCAAGACAAAAAAGCAAGATTTTACAACACCCAGGTATGAGCAGTAAGTCTATAATCAAAGCACTTCTGTATTTGAATGATTACAGAATACTTGGAGTTCACTTTGTTAGATGGATTTCCATGGGGCAGACCACCTCAGGCTGCTGTGCAGTATTCAGATGCATCTGGAAAAACTGGTGAGAGAAAAAAAACTGAGAGCACAATGTTGCTTTTCTCTGGGACATTACCAAAAGCCACGAAAATTAGAAAATAATCATCTTCCTGAGGATTATCATCTTGATCTTTGTGTACTTAAAAAACACAAAAAGTTTCTTCCTTTGAGCTCATCTTGCTGGACAATGCTGGCCAACAGTTGAGGTCTTCCTAGCTTCAAAACTAATTCATTTGTGGGGAAAAAAGAGAAACAAAAACCAAAACCAAACATTAAATCAACAGTTTGCACACTGCCAGCCCTTTGCAGGGCACACCAATCCCAAGGTGCAGCTGTGCAAGTTTATTTTTTTTCCTGGGAATGGCAGAAATACTGATGCAGATGTTCTTTTCCACTTGAGGAAGCATGAGTAGAGCAAATGAACTGTTTGCCTGTTGGCTGGTGCTTGGCAAGGACAAACATTTTGAAGTGCTACATGGATAATGGAGCAGCTGAGGCCAAAGGACTCAGTGGGAAGGAAGCAGAGCCATGGGAAGAGAGAAACTGAGGCACACTTTCATGAGGAAAAAGGATCCATACAGCAGAGTGTCCAGAATCAGCACTGACCACCCTTGGGCATGAGTATCCACACTGCACCTTTCTAACATTCCCAAGCTGAATGGCAGACCAGGAATGGTGCAGCTCTCTCCAGAAGTAAGAGGGACCACACCTGCATCCTTCTTTGCTGAAGGATCTTCCATTTTTAGACATGCCCTTGTCAAAACCTGTTCTCCCAAAATATACTTCAGCTTCTCCTGCTGTTCCTCCACCTGAAATACGCCCCAACAGCCCCTTTTGGTCCACTTGTTTCCCCCAATTTGGAGAGGGAGTTAATTCATCTGCTCTCATGTACACTTCTACCTTCCCATCCTGCTCTCCTCTCACTCAATTACTGAACAGTATCTTTAATTCACCTTTCTTTTTCTGACCTTTCTCTGCTTCCAGTATACTCACTGCTGTGTGTCAAGAGAGACCCCTGTGTGTACAATGTTCTCTCCCAGAGCACTTCAACTCAGCTCCTTTCCTCCCTCCTCCTTTCCCACCAGCTTGCTCTTGGCACTTGCCTCATTCGAGTAAATGTTTCCCCGGATGAAATTTCAAAAGGTCTCAATTTTCCTCTTTACAGTGGAACAAAATTGCTGACATTTTTCAACTTTTCCCTTCTCAGCTTCCTTGGGAAAACTCAAAATTATCACAGTTTTTTTTCAACTAAAGGTGGAGACCTTCAAAAAGACTCTGGCTGTGCTGTGGTTCTCCAAATGGAAAGCAAAGAGCCACACTGTCTTAAAAAAAACTAAGCAAGACTAAATTAAGCTTAGCAGGAGCCTAAAGTGGCACCTAAAGGCCACCCACTGCTTCTGCTAAATCAGTCTATTGCCACTGCTGTTTCAAAACACCTCCCCTGGAGTGCTAATGCCACTAATTATAACTTATTCCAGTGTAAAGTGGGGAAGACTCAAGCCCTGAGCTTTGACAGTGAGCTGCAAGAGGCAGCTGAAGAGGCTGAGAGAGGCAGAGATGCTCTGCTAGAAACCAAGACTAACCAAGGAGCCACCAGGACATGAGGCACACTTGGGGTAAAGCATGAGACCAGGTAAGAACTTTACAGACCTCAACATTCCCAGCAATCCAGGGCTTTCAAGGGGAAGGATGCTGACTAGAAAAGCTCCTTTGGGTTAGATCCCACCAATGCACGGCCAAAATCAAGAGGAGAATCCCTAGCATGTGAAGATTTCCACCATCTTGCAAAATAAAGGTGATGAAAGACTATTTTGGGTGTGCTGTGCTGCAGCAGGTAACTTGCCAAGTTTTCTCTCACATGAATTACCCTGCTCTCCTCCAGCACGGTGTTAAACCCCCACAGCCCAGTGCTTACCTTGTCTTTGTTCCTCAGAACCAGTGGCACTTCGTAGACCTCACAGGGGACATAACTCTGAAATACCACCTCTGATGGGAAAGGCTCAAACAAGCTCTGATCCAGGTCAACTGTTGAGAACTGGAGATAGAATAAAGAGCAGTGAGAGGTTCAGCTGCTGGAAGAAGGATTTACAAGTGAGAATCCCACACTGATCCCAGAGAAGTACAGTCTCTTGGTGAGTATGCCTGCCCAGTTCACACTAGGGAAACAGTAGCTCACCCATCTGAGGTGATCCAAGATTTCTGGGCCACATCAAGTAGGCTCAAGCTAAACAGATCTTTTAGTAAACGTTTCTCCAGGTTTCCTTCTCCAAAACACAAGACAGCACTTACATTAAGCAGAGCCCTGTGCTAAACTGGTCACAGCTCCAGAGCACTGAAAGAGCCACGAGCAGTCATGAAGCAAGAGAAACCCAAGAATTCACAGGAGACTCCATGGGAAACAATTTTGCTATGAGAGTGATTAAGTCTCACACATCCCCAAATATCTTATTTTGATACAGAGTCTGGAAACCAGTAAGAAGAGAACAGTACCAGATGAGGTTAAGGCCAAAAAATCAGGGAAAAGAAAAGTGAGATGAATGTTGGCCGCTGGTAAGATTCAGCTCTTTTCTCACCACCACAAAAGTGTCTCAAAACTCAGACCAACAGCAGATGCTTAGAGAGCAGAGTCTCCTCCCTTCCAGCTGCACTGCTCCCATTCGATGGACACAAGCAGGTCTGCTCCTGCTCTCCACAGAAGTCCCAGTCACACTGGAGCTAGTAGCTGCAGCACACTGCTAGTTGTGTGCTCCTCTGAAGCATCCCCAGCCTCCTGGGCTGTTTAGAGCAATCCTTAACCTGTTTGTTACAGACCTCCTGCTGTAACCTACCCGCTTGCTCTGTGTGTTACACTGAGCAGCCCAGTAAGAAAAGCAGCTTTAAACACATTTAAGTGACAATTATTCCAGGTAAAGCACACCAGCTACACCTTGCATGAAGCAATTGCCCTGTGTATCTGGCAGCCTGTGAATGGAACAGCCTGTAAGGGTCCCACGTGGCGTTCTGACCCAAAGCATTAACTCAATTGTTCTTCTTCGATGTCGAGTAATTACCACGGGTCCTCAGCCTTCAAAAGCCAATGCTATCACTGTTGAAACACCACAAGCATTTGACAGAGGCTACACCAAAGTAGAATGAGGCTATTTCAGCAGGAGGATGGAAAATAGCAAGCCCATGCCCTGCCTCCAGCCTTCCCCCCCCAATATCATGCTTTAGTTGGCCTGGATGATCTTAAAGATCTCAGAGTTATTCTGGCTGCAAGATTGTAGCTAAACTCCATCAAAATCCACCACTGCAGAAGTTCCTTATATTGGCATAGTGCAGATCAGGACTTCAATGTCTCACTGGGGAAAAATGTTCTACCTTTCCCCCAGCAGAAGGTTCACTACCACCAGTTTGAGAGGACAACAGGACCTAGTCGCAGAAATGCTCAGAGAAGCTGGAGGCAAGCCCATCACAAGCACACGCCTCCTTCAAATGTCACATCAAACTGCAAGGAAAAGGGCAGGAAAAGGCTACCTTGTGATGGGAGGTTTCACTCATGTCTAGAAGCTGGATAATCCGGGGCTGCCTCGTCTCCCGAGTGCTGGCCAGCCTCTGCTGGGTGGTCAGAGACATCTCCTTCAGGAAGGCAGAGGGAGTCAGCTGCAACGCAAAACACCAGCAAAAGCTACAGAAACACCTCTCCCCAGAAAGGCTTTTCTTGTTCAAGTGCCACTGATGAATAATTTGTGATTGCAGCCACCAGGATAGTCCTGGAAGTCCCGTAAGTTACCTGCTGAAATATTTAACGTCAGTAAATTAATGATCTAGAGCGGAACACACACGCTCTAACCAACCAGCTCTGGCCCATTAGCTTCCCTGTGATTTGATGTGACATGTTTGGGGATTTCTGCTCTTCAGGCATTTGTTTCCTCTTTAGCTTTGCTGGATTGAGCCAGTGACCTTTGAAGAGCAGAGGAGTTATCAGCAATCCCCTCACTCCATCCTTGCACAGTGATCACAACCAATACACGTGTGGAGATGTCATGGCTGGTGAGTCAGAGCGGAGCAGAAAAAGCAGCGTTGTGCCAAGACCGAGATGGAGAGGAAGGAGTCCAAGTTAAAGTTATCTTTTAAATTAGCATTTGTTTTCTCTGTACAGAAGCATACAGAGATATCTCCTTGGCAGAGCCTCAGCATTAGGTCACCTCCAGCCAAAGGGGACGTTTGGGGATGGGAAGGAGGAATCACCCTGAGTCCACTGCAGTTTTAACAACTGGTCTGGAACCTGTTCCACCTGGGACCAGCCATGTCAAGGCTTCAAGCAGAGTCTGAGCAGCTCACTGGATGGTAGGTAGGGTCAGAGCAGCACTGGCTTTACACAGTGCTGCCAGACAACAGGAGGAATAGGCAGGGGAGGGACACAGGGGGAGGTTTCCAGCCTTAACACAGATCCTACCTCGCCACAGCAGGTACTTACAGTTACAGCCTCCTCTGCCTCTGTAACTAGCCTCAGCTTATGAGGTGCTGCCACTTGGCTCTGGAATCCATCAGGCATTTTGGAAGACCCCACGGACCAACGAGTCTTGCCAGTGGCCATGTCTCTGCTCACCTGGTAGGAGCAACAACACAACTTTGAAAATCCAGAACCCTATTTGTGGAAGACCCAAAGAGTTCACCTGTGTCTCCAGGCTGTGTCTCTGTCCAAACTGGAGAACATCAACCCTCCCCACCCTGCTTCATCTTTAGATGATAGCAAAATTGAACAGAGTTAAGATCCATAAAAGTAAAACCCCAGAACAAACATTCCCTGAGCCAGAACAGCCTTTTGCTGTCCCACGAGCCACAAACACACACCAGGGCCCACTGGCATTTCTCACATTCCTCCCTTTCCATTTTGGAACACCATTTACTGGAATTATTACTCAAATCTCTACCAATACCCAAGCTCTCCTTTAGTACTCTTTTTACGAGCATTTTGGTGGCAACAGAAGGAAGGTAAAATGTCTCTTAGCAGCTTCATTTGTGCAAATGCAGCTGACCTGATGTGATTTTTGTGCCTGACTCGATGCAACTTTGTGCTTGACCCTGCTCAGGGTATAAAGAACAACCTTGCACCCCAGGACTGCTGCTGCTGCCTTGAGCGTTAACGAAATCAGATCACCTTCCTACTTTGCAAACCAAACGTCCACCCTTTGTGTAAGGAGCCTGGTGATGATTCGAACTAATGGACCAGAGAGTTCAATACTCTGATTAAGAACTATAGTTTCTCAAGGCTAATTTGGTTGACTTAACTTACAAAAATCATCTGGCAAATACAATTCCTTCCAGGCATGAAATTACCAGTGCCCAAGGGCATTTCTCCATGGAGAATGAGGGCCCTAATATCCACTTATTAACACCCAAACTCAAGGCTCCCTACAGACATTACAGAGGCTGTAACAGCTGAAACAAAAGCATGAAGCCATTAAAGGAACATGAGCAATTAGCTCAAAAATAAATGTAACATATGCGAAAGCAGGGCCACTTAGGACTTCATCCTAATGGAAGTTCTCTAGCATCCTCATCCTCCAAGTAGCGTGGGTCAAAAGGTCCATTGGCCGTTCTTCTTCAAAGCACCAGCCTGCCGACCACCTCTCCATCTGCATCACGCTCAGTGGGTGTGCAAGAAAGGGCAAGAAGAGAAGACAACCCCAGAAAGCAGGTCTCGAGCATCAAGAAAAAGTCAAAGATAAGCATGTAGAGCATTTCCCGACCACTAATTTGGGCTTCTGGCTAACTGGACCAAGGAACAGGTCATTTGCTCACTTATTTTCTGGGACTTGGATAACCAGCGCTCTCAAAACCAGCTCTACTCTAAAAATATTTTAGATCCTGCCATCCTGAGATGATATTCCCTCCTGCTTCCATCCATTCCACATCATCTTTTTTTTTTGTGTGGACTTAATGTATACAGCAAGACAATCTATACACAGACAGCCATCACTTCCCCTCAGGTTTTACTCACATACTGCAAGCAAGGCAATAACTTCACTCCTTCACTCCCCAAACAGCCACAGAAATGAACACGTTCATGGTGCTGGGCCCTTTATAGTTACAAGGGACAACAAGACTGCAGTTTCTTTTTATTCTTGAAAGAAACACAAGAGCACAGCACTGTCCTAGGCACATGAGGACAGGCTGCAGCAAGGGGTAGGATTTACAGCTGGAAATAACTATTTTTCAAGAGAGAAATCTAATGGGGGTGATGCAACATTAATCTGGATTTCCATGGTTTATTACTGGGTCTTGAGAATAACTGGATTATTTGTTCCAATTTTCTAACTGTAATTTCACTTCGCTTGAAATTAATCCTGTTCATCATGCCCAGAATGTTTATTTCCAGAGGATTGCCAACTTCTACAGCCCCCATCCCAGTCTTAGAACTTCCACTACCCTCTAGCCCTGGAGAGAGGCACTCCCAGAGCTCTGCTTCCCCAGAGCCTGCAGGCATCAGCCTCCCGCATCAAGGAGGAAAGGATAACTGCAATCAGCCATATCTCCCTGCAGGGGCAGGGCAAAACAGCAACTGGGATGCCACACACCTCCAGTCCACCACCCCTGACCCCTGGGGGGATATCTCCATCTTCCCCACCTCAGAGTGCTTTCTACCCACCCCAGAAGTCAGGGAAGGGTTGTAATTCCTGCTTCAGGCTCAGAGCTCAAAGCTCTGGCACCTCAACTTTGGGTTCAGAGCAGAAATGCCCTGAGCCCAGGCAGAGGAACCAGCTGTGCCAGGACACAAGAGCTAATACCACCTAGGTAAGATCACCACGAGGTGCACAGCAATTTTAGAACCCATTAAAAACCCTTTTACCTCCCCAGACTTCCTCTTAGACCAGGTATCTAGTTAAACCTCGCTGAGTATCTCCCACCTGCTGCATCCCTGCTGTTGGCCCTCCTGCCAAAACCACCACCCCCCTTCCCCAGGGGGCACACGCTACCTTCAGACAGGTAATTTCTGCTTCTCTGGGAGAATTCACTTCATGTAGCACCCAATTTTGTTTCCTGAATCCCCCCAGGCTGAGGTTGAGGACACCTGGAGAGAGAGGAGCCAGGCAGGGAGCCGTTGCCCCAACGGTTACTGCACAGCACCAACTGTCACTGGGCTGCTGGCTGCCGAGAGGCCACTGCAACCTGCAAGGCAACTGGCAGGGTTTAGGCTGCCCTGTGTCCCCTCTGCTCAGCTGCTACACTTGGCCAGGCAGACCAGAAGGATTTTTAGGACCTCAAGGAAGGAAATAATTAAAAGCTTGACCTTAGTTAAGTCTGCTCATTTCTCTGCTGCCGAGTTCCTCCTGCTCTAGCGTGAGAAATGCAGCACTGCACAGGGCACTGCACAGAGAAGCTTCTCAAAGCAGCATCTCATCCTGTAAGGAGCATACCACCTTCTCCCTCCCAACAGCTCCCTGACAGGAGCTTGGAGCCAGGTGGGGTTGGGCTCTGCTCCCAAGGAACAAGTGACAGGACAAGCAAAAACAGCCTCAAGTTGCACCAGGGGAGGTTTAGCTTGGACCTGAGGAACAATTTCTTCCCTGCAAGGGTTGTCGAGGGCTGGCCCAGGCTGCCCAGGGCAGTGGTGGAGTCCCCATGATCCCTGGAGGGGTTTCAAAGCTGTGGGGATGTGGTGCTGAGGGACATGGGTTAGTGGTGCCCTGGCAGTGCTGAAGTAACAGTTGGACTTGAAGATCTTTAAGGTCTTTTCCAACCAAAACAATTCTATGATAGGAAAGATCCAGTAACCCAGTAAAGAGTGGGGGTTATCACCTTCACCAGTTCCACACCAAGGGAACTGATGCACGTTTGGGCATTTGTGGCTTTGGGATTTCTTCAACTCCAGGCTGGAGTGCAGACTATTCAGCTTCCTCAGGACCATAACTGGGCCAGCTCGGTCTGCGCTCTGGAGGTTGCCAATGCCACTGGAATAGGCAGCCTTTATCCAGTTACAGCCTTGCACATCCCCACAGCCCACCTATTCCTTAAACCGCTTCCCCTGCTGTGAGCAATTGTGGCCAGATTAGAAAGTACCCCTTGGAGGAGCACTTGTTAACATTCCACAAGCTGCAGCTAAATTAATTCAGACACTGCAGCCAAGCTCATCATTCCTTTGTTTAAGGAGCAGAGAAAAAGTTTCCACACCAACTTACAACACAAGCATCTCGTTTCTATGCCGCTCACCCCGGGAGGACCCCAATCGCATCAATGCGAACGAGAACAAGCAAATCTCCGTGTCACCGCGGCTCCAACAATGCCTTTGGGGGTGTCCTCGGTTGTTGCACCTGGTGAACACCCATCTGATGAGCTTGTTCCAATTAACTGCACACACACACCAGCCAAGGACACCCGGCTTACAAGAAGATCTCAGCTGCCAGGGAGCTTCACGCATTTCCAGCGCAGCATATGCTATAAACAAAAGCTTCTCAGGAGACTCTCGGCCACACGCAAACTAAATCACCACATCTGCTTGGCTGGGAATGAGGAACGCTCCGTTGGAAAAGCAACATTCATTATTTAGGGGGTTACAATCCAGTCAGGGAAGAGGCCCTGAAAACTAACTTGGTTCTCCAGCCAGTTGGCTTGTGGAAAGTCACTCCAAAGTCACTTCAAACCATCCCCCACATGGTGTTCAGCCACAGACCTGAGCGGAAGCTGGAGAGCTTGGGCAAAGACCCCTCAGATATCACACCCTTGGGCACTCAAAGCACCAAGACAGAAGCACTATAAGGAAAGGAAATGGGATGGTGGGTGATGCTTCCCCCATCTCAGAACTTAGAATCACAGAATGGTTTGGGTTGGAAAGAACCTTTAAAGGCCATCTAGTCCAACCCCTCTGCAGGAAGCAGGGACATCTGCAACTAGAGCAGGTTGCTTAGAATCCCATCAAGCCTGATCTTGAATATCTCCAGGGACTGGGCCTCCACCTCTTCCCTGGAGAACCTGTTGCACAGGTCCACCACCCTCATAGCAAAGAGCTTCTTCCTAATGTCCAATCTAAATCTACCCTGCTCTAGTTTAAAACCATTGCCTCTCTTATTGCTACAAGCCCTTGCAAACAGGCCCTCCCCAGCTTTCCTGCAAGCCCCTTACAGACAGATGTCAAGATGAGATCCATCAAGTCTCTCCTGCTTGGTCCGAGATGCACTCACAGGGCTGCTGGCTTGTGCTCCTTCCCACGGCTCCAGCATCTTAGAAGCTCCATTGGAGCCTCACCTTCTCAGCACAGAAGTGGCTCCTGCCTGACACAGGGCAATGCACAGCAGGAGCCAGGCTTCATGCTCAAGGGACTCGCACAGAGAAGCCTCAGGTGCTTAGCAAGGGAAACTGCCAGCTGCCAAGTATCTTCATGGCACTGCACAGGGAGATGAAACCCATGGAAGGCTTTCAATCCCCCCAGCACCTTGCCACAGGTTCCCTTAGACCTCTAACAGACCCTCTCTCTTAACCCCCCTCCCTCCCCAAAGGGGAATAGAAACAGAACAAGGGAGAGAGACTAGGCATTTAGAACAGGAAACTAGAACAAATGTATTCAAAACCAGCATGGAACCCAACATCACCATCACCACTGATGCTGTGGAGCAAGCACTGTGCCCAGACCGGGCCCCCCAGCACCCAGGAGCTGTGTTCAGGAGCTGGATTCTGGTACCGGGTTCAGGAACACACCGATCGGGATCGAAGGCAGAATGGACAGAGGCCTCCTCAGATGCTCCGAGGAAGGAGCTGAAAGAGGACATGAGCCAAGACAAGCAGAGCTGGCCAAGTGGTCCAAGAGGGCAAAGAGGGGAGAGGAGCCAGAGACCCTTCTGATCCCTCAGCTTTATACCAAACATGACATACATGGGCTGGAATCCCTCGTTGGTCAGTTCAGGGTCACCCGTCCTGTCCGTATCTCCCTGCAGGTGCAGCCTTTCACTTTCTGCACTCCCAGATGTGGTACACAAGACCTAGCAGTGGTCTTGGTCTGCACACCAATCCTTGGTAGGAACTCTAAACATGGGGTGTTATCACTGCTAGCAGCAGACACTGCCTGGGAAAACAGACTGCTACCTTCAGACAGTGCAGTTAATTAAAAAGAACTGAGCTGAAAAGCAAAAAAATCACCGAACAGAATTCTTTGTTCTCACTCAAACCAGGACACACCTCAATGCCAGTCCTGATGATGGTATCTCAGCCTGTTCTCAACTTCAGCAACCCTGATCCCATGCTTGGCTGCCTTCCTGCTAGTAAACTCACTACCTTGCAGGCAGATGGAGGGGACCAAGGCCATTCCTTAGCCCTGCTTGTCAGCCCACATGAGGCCACTTCCACATCCCCTAGCCCTGCTGCATGAAAAAAAGTGAGAAGAAGCCTGACCCGAAGGCTATCAAAGAGCTTCAGAGCCAAGGAAAAGCTGTGTCTGGAAGGCTCTGCTCCCTGGATTACAAAGTCTTTCAGCTAATGACTATTTAGTGTGCAGTGCATAAGCAGTCTCAGGAGGGAGAAGACCAGAATCATCTTCAAATGGAGGAAGATTTGTTTCACTGTGGGCTCACAGACACTCCTCACTTGAGGCTAGGCAAAAGAGAAGGGTCTGCAGAGGATCATCCTGCTCCCAGGTGAGTGTCTGGGGCCACGATGAAGTAAATAAAACATTTACACTATATTAGGGGCAAATAAAAGCACCTTCATCTCCTCAGGGCAGCAATATTAACTCTGAACACCACCTGGCTCATGGTACTGGTTAGGGCCATCCAGCCAAAACATCTGCAGGCACAAGGAAGGGCTTCACAGGAGCACAGTTGTGTCAGGACCTTCAAAATTCAGGAGGCTCAACACCACAACTACAGACACAGAGGGGCCCTTCAGGGCCTGGGGGCTTGGCAAAAGCTCTGCTGAGGAAGAGGTTGATGTGAGCGCTCAGATACGGCCCTAAAGCATCCAAATCCCTTTGTGCCTATGTTCAAGTGCTTTCCTCTGTGAAATAAAATTGAAGAGCTCTCTGGTGATGCTGGGCTGAAAAAGACAGGAAATAAAGAATAAACAGCACATTTTCTTCATGGACCTAAAGAGAAAGATGGGGAGTTGGATGTAAAGGCACATCTTGATGTGGCTGTCACCATGCCACAGGCCAGTGCTCTTGTTTCAAGGAACTCCACAGGACTTGTGCTGAAGCTGGTCTGATACCAACTGACCACATTTAGATGTACAGGCCAGGGATATCTCAGCAGGCTCTGCACTACAACACGCTGTACCCAGCTTTTCTTGGAGGAGCACAGACTTCTGGCTGGATCTGGCTTCAGAAAGCACAGTAAACTCCCCTCCATCCTTCTCCCCCTCCTCCCTTCCCCAAAGACTAACCATTTTTCTCTGGAGCAATTGGCTAATTTGTCTTTCTATTATACTTGGCTGGAAGGGTAATACAGGAGAGCAGGTAAAAGTGAGAAGCACGATGCTATTGAACAATATTTTTCAGTTAAATCATCCTTCCCTGTTCAGGCTTAAGTAGCCAGACCACGTTTCTTGCCTAGAAATCACCTGCTTAGCTGTAATTACAATATAAACAGCCTCTTGAGGAAGTCAGGAAAGTAGAAGCAGAATTTCCAGGACTAATCTCTTGCACCTCTACCCAGCCCACTGCGAAGTGCTTTCTAAATGGAGTCTTGTTATCCAGGAAGCCTCACCTGTCACCTTTATATTCCAGTCCCTCTGTCTTTTATCACTGGAGTATGGTCAGCCTGCAGTTTATGCCAAAAGCTCTGCCATAGCTGAGATAATTAATAGGAGCTCAGTGTTACACCTTCCTGGCATTTCTTCGGCTCTCAGCTGACTGAGATGGACCAAAAACCTCTTCCAAGGGTCTGCTGGAGATTCCCCAGCTCCACATACTGTAATTTAGAGCTCTGGCTCCTTAAGTATTTACAGGACTATTTGCTCTTTCCCAACTGCGTCTCCCCACATCTGATCTCTGCTATCCTGGCTTTGCAATTCCCTTTATTTACTCTTTTTTCTGGCCTCTGGACCACATTTCATAGAATCCTTTAGGTTGGAGGAGACCTCTAAGCTCATCATCAAGTCCAACCAATAACCCAGCACTGCCAGGGCACCACTAAACCATGTCCCTCAGCACCACATCTCCACAGCTTTGAAACCCCTCCAGCGATCATGGGGACTCCACCACTGCCCTGGGCAGACTGGGCCAGCCCTTGAAAACTCTTGTGGGAAAGTATTTGTTCCTTAGGTCCAACCCAAACCTCCCCTGGGGCAACTTGAGGACATTTCCTCTTGTCCTGTCCCTTGTTCCCTGGGAGAAGGGACCAACCCCACCTGGATACAGCCTCCTGTCAGGGAGCTGTCAAGAACCAGGTCTCCCCTGAGCCTCCTCCTCTTCAGGCTCAACAACCCCAGGTCCCTCAGCTTCTCCTTACCACACTTGTGCTCTAGACTCCTCCCCAGTTCATTGATTCCATGTCAGGAAGTTCTCTCCCATACACTCCAGGAACCTCCTGGATCATTTTCCCTCTGCTGTACTGTATTTCTAGCAGACAATCTCAAATTCAAGCCCCCCATGAGAGCAAGGACACCCTAAATTTGGTTTGCAGTAGAGCTCCCATGCAGCTAGAGGATCAGGAGCTGAAAAGCAGAAACCCAAGGACTGTCAATGGATGCCCAGGTTAGGAGCCAGTGGTCAAATGGAGGGTCAGAGCTGACTCGAGAGCAGATCAGAACAGCAGCATCACTCTTTACTAGCTGTCAAAACCTGATCCAACTCCTTTCTCACAAAGAAGTTTCAATCTCTGGAAAAATGTAAACATGAATTCAATTTAAAGACACCAAGTAGGACACAGGTCAGCGAGCAGAAGGAGAAATACAACCCCCCAGCCTGACCTTGGCTGGTCCAGTCTCACACCTGATTCTCCAGCACACATACACATGACTGGCTGCCAGAAGAGTAAATACTCTGTATTTACTGTATTACTACTGTAATGTTACAGCACTGCCATAACTCTGAGGTGCTACAGAGCTTTGGTTTCACTGAGGATTTATTTCCCATCCTTCAGATAAGGGGCAAGGCTGGGTAACCTGTTAGGAGTGACCTGCACCCTCCTGGAGCAGGCCAACCTTTGTATTTTCCCTGGATACAGAAAGGAACTGCTGCTGCTCAGAAAAAAATCACCTACAGGTTTAAACTACAAAGAAAGGATAGTCGGGGGGAGTTCACTTTGACATCATTTCTACCTAGGCCATCTGCTGCATTTTTTCATCATAAGCCTTCACAGTATTTTATACACAGAGCAAGAACCAATCATCTCATCCCTCATTTACAGACTGAGCAACAGATAAAATTAAGCCCAAAACATCCCAAAGTCCCCATGAAAGATGAGAGGGGCAGGCAACCTCCATCCTCACCATCTGACCCCCAGCATGGACACCATCACATCAGCATCCCACAGGAAACAAAGGAAATGTTGGAAGTTTTTGTTTCAGGGAGTAGTGCTTGTTGCCCACCCAGCTCCAGCTGTGTGGAGAAGAGGCTCCAGCTCCCAGTCCCCAACGTGGAAAGTGCTGCAGCCTCCAAGTGCCTCTCACCCAGTGCAAGAGTCCCCACTTTGCTCCACAGGCAACCTCACCCCTACAATCCTCTCCAAATCGGCAGCTTCTTTGCAGGGGCACAGATGCAGCAGAAGAACGAGCACAATCTACTGCCAGCAGATGCTGGGAGGACTGGAGTCACCCTGCCTCCAGCAGCCCCCTGTATCTCCCCACTCCCAGCAGGGATGTCCCCAGCACTGCTGTGTGGGGCAGTGTCACCCCTGCTTCAAGCTCCCCACAGCCCCACTCCCAAGGCACTGAAAGCTACCCTCTGTGTTCCAGCCACGGAGGGGACAAAGCCAGGGTCACCCCAGCTCAGGGAGTGGTCACCAGTATCCCCCACCTTTCCCCACTCACATACCAGGTCCCCGCAGTCAGCTGGGCTGTTGCTCTGGTTCCCAAAGCAACACGGCTTCCAGGCCAGCCCCAACACCACCATGGCAACAGCAGGGAAACAGGACACAGAGAGGGGAGGAGGCAGCAGCAGAGGCTTCAGGACCAGAAGGAACAGCGAGGTGACAGGGATGCTCAAAGTCTGCCCAGTCCTCGCCTACAGCCCCCCTGCTCCAGCTCAGTGGAGGGGAGACACAGAAAGCAGCCAGCAGCCCAGGCCCACCACCCTGCTGCATCAGGGAGCTCCTACCCACTGACTGCTGCCCCAGGGTAACAGAAACCAGCTGCACTCACCTCATTTTAGGGGCACGGACACTGGAGATGCCTGGGCAGCATCTCAAAGCAGTAACAGTAGCTCAGGAAAAACATTTACTGACCACAGCAAGGATGTGCTGAAACAGCCTCCAAGACAGCCCTCCGAGCTTCAGCACAGCCACAGCCCTGGGGAGGGTCTCAGAGCAGCAGGTAGAGAAATTCAGGACAGAATCCTAAGTGTCTGAAGTCCCAGGTCTAAGGCAGCAAGCACACACAGGACTGGTGATGAAGGAAGCCACACACGACCTAGAAACACTCTACATCCATATATCCTGAAAACCAAGTCACACACAACCCCCAAAGGTGCCAGCACTGCCCTCAAAAGGGACTCTCTGCTTCTCTCCTGCACGCTCCTGCAACCTGGAACACAGTTCAACCACTCACCTGCTTCACTGGCATCCCAGCTCCCATGGCACAGGCTGATACCAACGTACAAACAGCACAACAAACCACACCAGTCTCAGGGATGCACTGCAATAGATAAACCCCCATACACACAGCCTAACGGACGCAGCTTTGACTCTTCCCCAACCCCAGGCTCCCCCAAAGAGCTCCAGAGGGGCTCTGAGCTCCAGCCACAGCTCCCCAGAGTGCCTCTGCCCAGTGCTCTTGTGCTGGGTCTGACAGGGGGCTTAGAGGGAGGTTGGTGCTTGCCAAGTTTTGCTCAAATCCCTCACATCCATTTCAAGGCTAGAGGTGCTTCTGCACCTAGAAAAAATGGAACTGGTTGGTTGGCTGATGAGCCCACAGTGGAAAACTGAAGTTGCACAAGATGGCAAACAAGAGTAAGTACTTCTAAGTCATACCTGGAAATTAATTCCTGCTTCTTAGCGAGCATTGCCAGTACTCGATTAAGAATCAACCCAGGACACCTCAAACTGCAAGCCTTGGGCAAATGCCATGGGACTGAAGTACAAAATAACTACCTGAAGGAACACAATGTGTATTCCCCTTCCCCTCACACTAAAAGGCTCCTGCCTCCCTAAGCAGACCTGAGAAGACCACAGTCATTATGGCACTTGGCCTGGCAGCGGGTGCCTTCTGTCCCGGGAAGCAGCGAGGCTCCGGGCAAGGCTCACCTCACACCACAGCACCGGTAGAGAGCAGCACCTGGTTCTCAGGGTACAGCCTCGTCCAGGGACTGAGCAGCAAAGCAGAAAGGATTGCAATAAGGAGTCTCCCTGGTACGCAGCACATCACCCTCTGTTCCTTCACCACGAGCATGACCCGGGCTCAGCCTCCTTCCCACCATTCGTTGACCCAGCGGTTACCTGCTACCTAAGGGCTGATTTGTTTTTTTCCTTATGGAGAGGAACCAGTCATTAACTGGGAGGGAAATGCAAGGCTCTGACATGAGGTAAGCAGGGCAAGATGGGACTTGCAGCTCTTTCAGCCCTTCATCAGCCTCAGACCAGTGAAGGTCAGCTTACTCACCTCTTTCACCACGTGGAGGTTGTCACAGTTATTTCACTCTTTTCTCATGTAGGTCCAGACATCAAAAATCTTTGAGATGTAGCACAAACTTCAGGCAAGCTTTTTAATCCCTGGACAGGTTCATTCCAAAGTAAAGCAGAGTTCAGGATAGGCCTCGGCCAGGGGAACTCAAACATACTGGACAGGGAGGAACGTACACCGAAGGGTTTCTATGCACATGCTTTCACTCCAAAGCTCTTCTTCCCCATCCCAGCACCCCTAACAACTCCTGCATTTCAGCTCCAGGCAAATTTCCACCTGCTGCTGCCACAGCCTGGGCTGAACACACCCAAACCCACCAACTGGAGGCAACTACACCAGCACGCACAGCAACACGCTGGAGTTCTGCAGAACTTCCAAGTGACAGCACACTGAGAAAGTGGTCGGGAACTAATTTCAGCCACCCAAGCTGGAAAAGCAGAGCACCCAGAGATCCTCGGCTCTACCCCTGCACTCAGCTGGGCTCTTCAGCCTCCCTGCAGTGCCCAGTGCTGGAAGCAGAGCCTGGGTAACCCTCCAGAACCTACTCCCAGCTCAGAGGGAAGCAAACTCACTTCATCAGGGTCTTAAACACACAGATGAAACCCCAGCAGGCAGGAGGACACAGACCTGTGAGGAAGGAGCTGCAGAGACCCTGGTGATCAAGCAGAAGGGGACCAGCCCTCTCTGCAAAAAGCAGCTTTATTTGATTCTCTTGCCTTGTGCACATAAAGCCCTTGAGGGGCTCCAGCGTTTTGCAAAACACACACGTTCTGCCAAAGCTGCTTAATTTCTGATGGCAGGGAAGGTGAACACTGCAGATTATTACTTCTCCTAGCTCCTGGGGACTTGAAGGGGTAGAAGACATCGCGCTCCCGCAGGACACAGCGGGGAAATGACACTGCAGGTGTAGCTGCCAAACTGCTGGCACCTGAGCAGAGGGCAGCCACAACCACTTTGTCCTGTAGCTTCTACACCATAACCACAGCTTTTGATAGCTACAGGCACCAGGCAGCCCTAAGAAGCTGATATTCCTGAATACTTTGAACCTGAAATTAAGATTAGTAAGGGTATACGTACTTTGCAAGCCAACACACGTGGTTCAGGACACCCTGCAGGGCACAGAAGGTTGCAGCCACTGCTTTCTGACCTAGTCTTGGGCTTCACCATGCTTGGAGATGGAAAAGCCATAAGACCAACCATCCCTCTCAAAGTTCACTGCCCAGATTCACAGGCATAGCTGAAACAGAGAAGGGGAGGGAAGACCCAGTCTCTTCCAGGCTTTCTGCTCAGGACAGGGCTCATGAGTTCCAAGAAGGCCAAGCTAGCCATAAAATGAAGCATCAGCCACCTCCCTGCCCAGGGGAGACCAACACATTCCTAAGGAAAACCCAGAAGCTGAAATTCATAGCACCACAGATGCTCAGGACCATGGGCTCAGAGGAGTCACAGGGTTTACATCGCCACCCCCTCACCATTCCTGGGGTTGTACAAACCCACATCTGCTCCCCGTGACAACAAGCCCCTCTTCCCTCTCTGCCCCGTCAGCTCCCCTCTGTTTTCCCCTCACAATATCCAACAGTTCAGCTTGGAGCCATCACTCCCAATCCCCCTGGCTCTGTTGGCTACCTCAGAGGAGGATGCATCTCGAGCAGCACAGGCTGCAGCTTGTCCCCAGGGAAGCTGAGAGGGGCTCACGCTTGCACACAGCAGCAAGGTAGCCACCCCGGCTCTCCAGACAAGCCACCCTTGCCTCCATCCTAGCTGGGTCTGACCACACCAGGCTGTGGGCCCTGCTCTCTTCAGAGGCACAGATAACTGTTAGTTTGTGCCAGGAGCTGAAAAATCCTTCCCCCGTCCCCTGGGAAATGCTGTTTACAGAGCTCTCCTCCTCTTGCAGAAACAAATGAGCATAAAGCCAAGGGCAACGGGCAGGCATGTTGCATTATTAACCTCTCTCTCGCTTCAGTGCTAGGACACTGAGCACAACCAGGCAGCAGCAGCTCCCACAAGCCCTGCTGCAGGCTCCGAGAGGACACCTGACAGCACGGGCACTGTCTGGCTTCTGAACACCAACACCAGAGCACCTGGAAGGGTTTGAAACGGGCACATCAGAGACAGCTTCCCTGGCACCCTTGCTTCACTCTCCAAATCAAACCCAGAGAATAACTGGAGTCATTCAGTGTCTCAGAAAGGCAAAGACCAGGGCTGTGGTGAGGGAGGGGAGTGCTGGCACTGACACAGGCAGAGGGGAGCACTCACCCATGAAGGAAGAACTCCAGCACTCAGACTGCCTGCAACACTCCCATCATTCTAGATGCTACCAAAACATTTCCTACCCAATAACTGCAGTGAGTCCACTTACCCATCTGCAACTTCATGGAGTCCCAGTGATGAAGTCCCAGACAGGCAGCCCATAATCCTTTCATCCAAAGTCTGTATTTATTTTCTTCTGACAAAGAAGGAACGGGGCTCCTTTAGGCCCTGTTTCCCCTGCCATCCTCTGAGCAATGCAATCCTACACTGCAGAGGAGAAAGTTTTAATTTTCCTTTTTTTGGTAGCCCTGGGTTTGCTTTCTGCCTTTTTATTCACATACTCAGAATCATTTCCCCTCCCTCACTTTTTCTTTTTTGCTTATTTTACAGCTCACTTCCAAACCTTGAAGTGCTTCTCTACTCCTTTTCTAAATCACAACAATATTTTCAATGCCTGTATTTCAGAGACCCTGACATCAGCTGAGCAGCCATGAAACACAAAAAGAGCAAATGGCTTTTTACCCACTGTTTATAAAACAAAAGCAAAGTCCGTGGCCGCAACAACTGCAATGCCTCCTAGGTTTTCTTCTTCCTTAATATCACTAAACCATTTAATCCAGCCAGATTACGTGGCACAGCATGTCCACCTGAAAAAGGGACTGATATGAAGAACACTGATCACCTCACAGGTACAGAAGGGTTTGTCCCTGGGGATGACATTACCTTCATCCCACCTGTCTTAGCCTTGTGTTTCCTCTGGAAGCTAAAAGCCATCTAAGACCCCATGACATGGAGGGCACAAACACACTGCAGTCCCATGGCTTAGGGGACCTCCACAGTCAGAGGCAGAGCAGGGGGTCAGTCTCTCCTTGGCACTCAGCTCTGCTCCTCAGCTGGCAGGGCATTCTCCATCCCACCCAGTGCCACGGGTGCCAG
Organism: Todiramphus chloris collaris; assembly: GCA_025345505.1. Lineage (NCBI taxonomy): Eukaryota > Metazoa > Chordata > Aves > Coraciiformes > Alcedinidae > Todiramphus > Todiramphus chloris. Next base: position 15,543,581 of record JANVCC010000037.1, on the reverse strand, counting down.
CTCCAAGGACCACACTAAATGCCAGAAGTGGACCTTTTCTCCAACTTCTCCAGGCCAAGAACATGTGCTTAACCCGGCCCATGACAGCTTGGTTAGCACTTGCAGCTTCTGCCATCTCCATTTGTAGCAGCACTTGGCTCCTGGCTTCACAGCCAGTCCCAGCAGACCTAGTACCTCTCCTGCAGGACACTTTCAAAACCAACATCTGGTTCCGTGATTAGAAAAAAAACAACAAAACAACAGTTGTAAGTGGGACACAGGGAAGGGACAAATCCAGCCCAAGCATGTGTTTCAACCTGAGCTCGCAGCAGGCACCAAGCACCCCGGGGTGTTCAGAAGCAGTGCTGTGAAAGGAGTCTCTTGTTTTATTTATCACTTATGAAGCACTGAAGGGACAAGCTGGTCCCCTGGCCACTGCTGGGCCAGCTGGTGCATCTCCCCACAGCACGCAGAGGTGCTGGGGCAGTCTGTGAGCTCCAGCTCTGCAAGGAGCTGACAAACCAAAGCAGGCAGAGAAAAAATAGAAACAGAAAAATCAAAGCTGAACATAGCTCTAGCTGCTCTGGGGAGTTGCCTTCAGAGGCCTAATACAAGCACACAACAGCCACAATCCCCGAGTTTGAATTCAAGGAAAACACCAAAGCAAGTGCTGCTTTGCTCAAGATGGGACCACTGCATTGCCTCTGGTTAGTCAAACATTCGACTGCCTTCGTAACCAAAACTTTTGCTAAAAACATTTGGAGTTTTGTTGGAGAACAGCCACGGAGAGGCTGTCCTGGGCTGAACTTGAGCCAAGGCTTTCTATGTTTAAACATCTAGTGCATCCCTTAGAAGGGACTTTGGTGGGTGGGTACTATCAGGCCCTCCAGCTTTTATGCAATCGAGATGTCCACACTGACTCCCAGCACATCACATTTTGGCAGTGAGAGCAGAAGGGCATGTTTCCATTTTCCACACAGCAACTGTCCACCCTGAACTGTCAAACGGGCTCCTCAGCTTCTTCCTTTGAAGCTCTTCCCATCCTTCACACATCTCAAGAACAACCATGAATCCAAAAAGCTAGCAACAAGACCTACCCCAAACATCTCCTGCAGATTCTCCTCGAGAAAACCTTCCCAGTCCTGAAAGACCAGCTTTATAAACATTATGCCCTCAAAAGCAGAAATACCCTTCAAAACACAAAGCAGGAGTGAAGTCACCCATGAAATGAGTGGTTGAGCAACCTGGTCTAGTGGAGGTGTCCCTACCCATAGCAGGGGGTTGGAACTAGGTGATCTTTAAGGTCCCTTCCAACTCAAGGCACTCCATGATCAGAAAAATCGATCCATCTGCACAGTGAGCACCAAAGGCCTGAAAGAATGAACCTGTCAGGCCACTGACATTTAAAACTGCTGGAATTTTACAAGACAGTGGCCACACTAAACAAAAAAATTGAGGATAAAAATTAAAAGATAGGTACCTAGTGGGTTGAGCTGCAGACAAGTTCCCATCTGTGACCATCAGCACCAGGATCTCTGAGTTTCAGGCCAAACCCACCTGATCCAGAGCTGTCAGCCTCACTCCAGAGTTGCCGTTTCCCATTATCAGGTTTGTTACAGGATCAGCTCAAAAGGGTGCAGGTTTGATTTGAGCAGCCTCCCTCTGCCAGGGATGAAAGCAAAGACCCGAGTACCCTGTTTGTGACCTCCTCTCACATTGAAAAGTCTTCCCAGTGCACTCTGGCACCTGATCTCATTAAAAGGGAAGAGAGGGAACAGATGGAGACATAAAAAGCTGTCAGCTGCCAACCACTGACCCAATCTGACTCCATCCCTCTCCCCACTGTGGCAGGAGCACAACTGGCTGCTCTTGAAAGGACAACAAGGCCATCAGGAGGCAAGGAGGATTTCAGGTGGGCAATAAACAGCAAGAGCAGATGAAATCTTGGTATATAAGAGGTCCTTTTGCCAGGAAGAAATTAATCCATAGTCAGGAAAGACAACACATGAGGACTGTGCCATGCCCAGGAACCCTCTTGTCCCTGCAGAGAGTGATCAGCGATGTGCTGGCTCGAACAGCCACCATGTCTGAAGCCTTTCCAGCATGCCTCTGCTTCCAGGCACCAGCAAACCCAGCAGTGAAGTCCCAGGACACAAGCTGGGATTCCCCAGCAGGGCTCGCAGGAATCTCACGTTCCCAGCTCACAGCCTGCAGTTGAGGTATTCAAGCATTCCAGGAAGCCTCAGCAGACCCAGGTGATGTCATACAACCTAAAGCATAAGAGAAGGTACATACACCCACCACCCTTCCTTTCAAGGGGTTCGCTTCATTCTTGTCCTCAGAGCATCCCCCTTGGGCTCCAGCACAGAGACTACAACTTCCCCTTAGAAAAACAGCACAGACTCCCAGTGCAGCCAGACCAGAGAAGAAACCTTCCCCTTTTCCATAACCACCCCAAAACCTTCCCCTCTTTGCTATAGATAGAAGGAAAAAAACCCCAAACCGTGACAGAAGCAGCACCTAAGACAGGCCAAGGACAATGCTGAAGGTCACAAATCTGCACTCACCTGATCACAGCTCTGCAAAGGACCAGCCAAGGTGTTTGATCTCACAAGGACTCAGCTTCCCTACCTGTGAGGCAAGGCCAGCAATGCTTATTGGGGAAAACAGAGTCACAGGGGCTACCAAACAACCCACACATCAGTGCTGTAAATACTACAGAGAGGCTCATCCATCCTCTCTCTGTAATTGTCCTAATATCTGAGCAGCCCAGTGTTTTTAGCAGCACAAAGTTTTCTTAGTAGAAAATGGTATCTTTTACCAGGCTAACTTGATGGGAACAAAAAGCATGAGTGGCAAATCTTATCCATATCCTCACTGCCTAGATCATCACAGCTTTAAAACACATGCAGGCAGCAGTCCTGAAAGGAAAAGGGGGGGAAGCATCTCAGCTTTGTGAACAGAACCGCGATGCAGATGATACTGCTCAGGAAAGCTAAGGTAGAAGTTTCTCACACCTCAGTTTTGCTCCAGCAGCTGCCTACAAGCAGGGTCTTGTCCCAGGGAAGGCACAAGGTGTTGTAGTCCACATGGGCTGGGAGCTCAGACACCCAGCACACCCAGGGGCAGGTTACAGCTGCCTGCCTCCTGACTGTCACCCACCTAAGGACCTTGAAGGGGGAATGGAAGGGCAGCGAGCATCCAGCTGGTGCCTTCAGCATCCTCTGTCTCTGAAGAAAAACAGAACAGGGCAAGGAAAATTATGCCCAGGCACCAGAACTTTCTAGAGGCATCCATCAGCTGAACTTCAGAGAAACAAATGCCTCCAGTTTCTTTGTGGCACAGCATCAGGGCAGATGCCATCTTTTAACCCTGCCTGGCTGCTGCTCCCAACTTTTTAATTAGAAACTGGATGCTAATTTCTCCCAGACAGGTTCACAATAACTTACTGGACTGAACACAGGTTTTGGTTTCATTTTCCTATGAGTAAAAGACAGCAGTTTCCAGACCTGTTTGGAAACTATTTCCCCCCCGAGTTGATCTCACCAGCACTGAAAACTCCTTTTCTAAATGCTATCTCATTAAAGATACATCTGGGATTAACCCAGCGAGATGCAGCAAACCTTTACATGGAATAGCTGGGCTGCAAGGGGAACCAATGAATCTCCTCACAGAGCAAATCAGGGTAATTAGCCCAGCACTGAGACTGGTCAGGAAACCAGCTCATGAATGCTGCTTTTCTGTGAGCAAAAGCGGCGACAGCTTTGGAGGCTGACTCTGGAAGGCTCCAGCTGCACACAGAACACAGTTCCCTCCTCTGCTAGTTTACAATCCCTTCCTCCCCAGGCAAAGGCAGCAGATCTGACAGCAAACCTCCCTTCAGACAGGACACAGCAGCTCTGGTCCCTGGGCTTCGCTTCACTCCTCTCCACAGCTCAAAAAAAGCTTTTCTGCCTCACTGGACCTACTGCTCCTCCCCTGCCCTGAACTCCAGAGAGGACCCTGGAAAGGTTAGACCAGCCCCCCAGCTTGCTGGGCTGCATCTCTGTGCACAGTCCCTGCACATAAGGGCAGCCCTTTTTTCAGTCTCCTGGCCAAGTGAGCTGAAAAGCAGCTGGGGAAGAGCGTTCACTTGGGATTTCTCCTGCCCAGCAAGCAGCATTTGCAGGGCAGCAGGCAAACGGGCTGACATTTGCAGAGAGCTCTGAAGGTACAAACCCCTCTAGAAATGCCCATCCTTAGTCCTGCTATTTCTGGCCCACAAAAGCTACCAGAGTGCACAACTCACGCATCCTGCCTCCCTAGGAACTAATCCCACGCTCGTCCTCCTTGACTTCACTGTCCATTTGAGCCCACTGCAAGGCCTGGAAACACCTGGCATGAAATGAAAACAAAGGCTGGATATCAAGTGCAAGCCCTCCTGGGGATGCATACCTAGCAAGAAACCCTCTCTCATTGCAGTCATAATCCAGGTAAGCTTGAAACAGCTGCTCTTGGAGAGAAGCAATACAAGGAGCTTCCCAGCACATCCCTCCCAAAGCCCAGTTTGGGTCCCCTGGCAGGGCAGGGGCTGCTGCCAGCACAGGCTCCCTGCCTTCCCAAATTCCCTCCTCAACATTCCCACTTGCCCCAAGTCTAGGTACAGGTCCATCTGGCAGCTTCACAGCAACAGCAGTTGCCTTTCCAGTAAAATAAATTCATCAAGAGAAAAGGCAGCTAACATCTGCTCCCCGGCAGAGCTTGCAGCAGGCAGGAATATTGCTTCATTTCCAAATAGTTCAGAAAGCTTTTTCCCCATCCTTTCACTCCTCATAAAGGAGTGAGTCATCCTGATGCATGGGCCATCAGCAGCAGCCAGAACCATGGAAAAATTTAGGTGGAAGAGATTTTGGATATCTCTGGTCCAACCCCACAAGACAAACCAGATGATTTCACAGTTAGATCGTACAGGACGGAGATTCTCCACCTCTCTGGATCCCATTAGCCTTTAAAGTTACCAGAAACACACATTTGTGCTCAACTACAGCACAGGCTCCAAGAGATATTGTGCACTGTCATCCTGCAGCCCTCGTTCTGGAAGTTAACCTCAGCACACACCTTCAAAGTCCTTGGCTCCTTGAAAAGAAGTCTCCTGTTTTGGGTGGTTTTTGTTTTTAAGCAGCCATCTGTTGAACTATTGTCTGCGACCAAAATGCCAGCTGCTTCATAGCAAAAAGGAAAATCCATGTAGAGCAGAAAGACACGGAGGTTATCTGCCTTGCACAGTGCCAGAAGACACACAACGCACCAGTGACCCCACAGAAATAAACTGGCCTTTTTGAGCAGCCTTTATCTTTGCTTCTGCAAATGGAGTAAGGTACCAACCTCTTCTTCACGGTCTCTTGCCATCTGACAGCACCAGGAAATCCAGTCAGCAAGGCCACAGCACCAGCATCTCTGTGTACATAGGACACTGCCAGGGAAAGGTGGTTACAGACTTGTCAGAGAAGCTGAGCATCAAGGTGGAAGAACCAAGGCTCTCAAAACTAGGAAGAACACAGTTGGTAAAAGATTAGTAAGTGCCACTGCTTTAAGGGTCTGCTAGATTTTTAACTAGCAGGAGACAAAGTACAGGCTGAACTAGTCAACATACTCCCATGACAATCCTCTCCCCATCTTGCTCTGCAAGAGCTGGTAGATAAGGTATTGTAAAATGCTAACGTCTGCCCTGGGACCTTTTCAGTACATTGGACATGAAGACAGAGGCTTCCAGATTTGTGCCAGAGGAAAGGTCAGCACACCAGTGATTCCTGCTGAACTGCTTCTTGTAACCAAGTCGGGAGCAGTTTGGTTTTTCGGCACGTTGTGCTACATCTCTGTGCTTCATCTCTTTCCTGAGGTGATCACTGGAGCAGTAAGACAGAGAAAGTACATCCTAGTCTCAGTCAGTTACCTACATAGCAGGAATGGGAAGGTCTGGTCTCCCAAAGCCACCTGCAGTTCCCCGCAGTGCTAGGAGGGGGTTAATTGTGAAGCACTGCTGTGAAGCACTGCTGTCTGCTCCCTTTCTGGTCTATCAGCTGACAACAAATATAAGTCAAGAGATGGACATCCAGATAGACAGGTGCTTATACAAACCAAAGTCTTTCAGACAGAAGAGTAAAGAGAGGCCAGAGTCCCAAACAACCCGATGGAGCACATGGTAAACAGACTGAGGAAAAGAAGGGAAAGGGTTCCCGAAGCACCCAAGGCACAGCAGGCAGGAAAAACAAGAAGCAGGCAACATTCCTTAGAGTCAGGTCAGCTGTAAAGTGAACCTAGCTGATGGGCTCAGAACAGCAGAGCCCTAACACGTACTGGGCGCCAAGATTTGCTCAGCTAATATATGCCAAACACTCAAACAGCAGCTCTACTTTTTTCTTCTGCTGAATGAATTAATCTTTTCTTCCAGCACACAATCAGGAGCCTAACTCTGATTTGGCCGGGACAGGTTTTCCTCTGATTAGGAACCTGAAAACCTCAGCTCAGCCACTCACCAGTTTTTTTGCTTGCAGGGAGATTGCTTCCAACAGCCCAGCAGATTAAATAAAATGAGCATCCACAGCAAAAATCAAGGCCAAACCAGAGCTGCTGCTTGCCTCCTCCTACAGCTGCAGAACACTCTAGCTGAGGAAACACAGCAAAAGACCATTCTTCCACTAATCCCTTCAAATTACAAGTATGTAACCATTTTCCATCACTCATTTCCACCCAAATTCAAAAGTTTGAAAGTGTAAATTTCTTTCTAGAGTCAGGGAAAAATAACTTGTCACCTCCACACATCCAGTTAGGACCTGTCCACGTGTGAGTGGCAGCATCACTGCAAGAACAGAGCAAACCCTGATGTCTACCTCACCACTTGAGAGCCAAGCCTAGGGAGGGCTCCTGAACAGCAGGGCCAAAACCTGAAACACAGATCTGCTCAGGACAAGGGAAAGAAGGGGCAGAAAGATGCAATGCTGGAAGCACCAGGTTCCTGAAGCTAATTGCAGCATGGATGCAAATCAAAAAACTGCACACACTGCATTCCAATCAAGCAATTAGTAGGAGGTTTAGCTTTCTGGGTTGTTAAGGTTGCCCCGTACCTGGCTACAGTGTGGTTTACTAAGAGGGTTATGTCTCCTGCAGATCTGCAGTAGAGGGAGGATGACTCCATTCACCCAGCCTCAGCAAAACAAAGCTGTGGTCTACTGACAAAAAGCAGACCTGAGTTGAAAGATGGGATCACTGAAAGCCACTGGCTGAAGTCCAGGATGGAAAGGCAGAGGTCTCAGGTCTCCATCAAAATGGGTTACTTCCGAAGTGCCTCCTGCTTTCTGGTGAGTAAAGCAGCAACTTGCAGACCAACCATGCCTTTGACAAAGCCTAAAGCCTACCCAACACACACCAGACAAGCCCCAGACACATTCAGAACAGGGTTGGCTCAACTATTCACAGCCAGAGAATAAGCTAAATGCATTTTAATTCATTTGCCTGCTTGATCCAGAGCACTTAAATCCTCATATATTGATCTCAGTTGACAGGGATTACCCTAAATTGCCCTTGAGACCCCAAGATCATAGAATGGTTTGGGTTGGAAGGGACATTTCAAGGTCATCTAGACCAATCCCCCTTCATGGAACAGGGATATCTGCAACTAGAGCAGGTCGCTCAGAGCCCCGGCCAACCTCCCCTGCAATGGTGCCAGGGATGGGGCAGCCACCACCTCTCTGGGCAACCTGGGCCAGGCTCTCACCACCCTCACTGGAAAACATTTCTTCCTTCTCTCCAGTATAAGTCTGCCTCTTTTTTGTTTAAACCCATCACCCCTTGTCCTGTCCCAACAGGCCCTGCTCAAAAGCCTGTCCCCATCTTTCTGACAGGCCCCCTGCTAAACACTGTTTAAGAAAGCAGTTTTAAAATACACAAATTTAATTTCCTTCAGTGCTTAAGCAACTGTGAATGAACCACTCATCCATCTTCGCTACCAGCTCTTGCTCAGAGGATTCATTCAGCTCCATTTTGCATTGAATGCCTGCTAAAATTCTAAGCTGAATCAGCAGATCCTGTCCCGCAGGAGCAGGTAACCCTGCCCTGAACCTCTGTGCATCATGCAGCCTTCATTTGTCTCTGCAAATTAAGGGCCAGAAGCAGAACAATTAACTGGCATTAACTGCTGGATTTTGAAGCCTGGTATCCCCTTCCCAAAAGACATGTCCAGACACAGGGGCTAAAGAACTTTTCCTTCGAGTACCAGTAGTAATACAGCAAATCCTCTGGTTTTCTCCTCAGTTTGGTCACCAGAGAGCTGCCCATCAGACCCTGCCCAGAAAAGCACACATCTTAATTAAAGGCAACACGCAAACGCCCAAAGCAACACAAGCAGAGATTTGTTGGCATTTGGCAAGTGCTTAAAACACAGCAGCTTTTGCTAACAATTCTTTGAAGGGAAAACTCGAGTTTATAGGCAGCACTGCTGGAAGGCTGGTAATAGAGGAGAGTGTTAAACATCAGCAATTGGCAGATTTAAGCGTTGTCTGGGAAATGCCAAACACTGTCAAGATATGACAAAGTTCTCTGCAGCCAGGCCCTTAGCAAGGGACTCCCGTGGGCTCATCTCCGAGACCACAGACTGATGGGCCATCAGCCCTGCCAACAGAACACAGCTCATTAGCAGTTGGTACAGAGAGTACAGAGCCCTTAAAGAAAAAAAAAAAGGTCAGCACAGAGACATCCAGCATCTCCCCCGATACCTGCAGCTGCATCTGCAGGCCAGCCCTGCTGTCAGGGCTCCTCTCCGACCCGTCAGGTCAGCGCTCTCAGGCTTCCAAACTTGAGCTTTCTGGGGGCTGCACTCAGCCCAATCCAGGCAAAATGATGAAGACATTCCTTAACTCCATCAGGACACTTAAAGAAACTCTCTCACCTCAGAGAAAAGGAAAAGAAAGGAATGTTTTCATTCGGTTGTTCCGAAGCAATATAAAACCAACCGCAGCAGCAGCACAACAGCCATCACTGGAGTACAGATCTTCAAATAAACATCCTTGCCTCCAGCTGTATGGCGTTGCTTTACAGCACCCTATGCACCAAACCTAAAATAAAATACCTCCTAGAAGCTATTCAAGAACGAACATCAAGGCTGCCCATAGGATTCAGCATTGCCTTCTGAACTCCCCAGTCCTTGGTAGCTACAGCATACCCCCAGATCTGATTCAACCCCAGCATTACACTGATCTTCTGAAACGGTAACAAAAGCAGCTTCAGCAAGACCAGTTAGACCACAATAATCTTCAATCCTTATTAGATCAAGCTCTGGTATCTCTGACCAGATTCTCTCAACAGCCACTTGGCCTGCAGCAAGCAAACAGCTCCAGAGTTAGACCAGGGGATGAAGCAAAGCCTGGGGAAGAAATCCAGATGTGAAACAGATGGACAGAGCTAGGACATGACCAAGGGTTGGCAGCACTTGGACCTGAAAGTCACACCATCCCTGCAGAACAAGTGTCCCCCACAGCACCACAGCCATAGGGGCTAATGCTCCAAGACACTTGTTATTTCCTCTGCCCTTTCTTGACACATGAATATTTAAGTGACAGATCACAGAATTGGTTTGGATGGAAGAGACCTTTAAAATCATCGAGTCCAGCCATTAACCCAGAACTGCCAGGGCACCACTAAACCATGCACCTCAGCACCACAGCTTTGAAACCCCTCCAGGGATCATGGGGACTCCACCACTGCCCTGGGCAGCCTGGGCCAGGCCTTGACAACCCTCAAGGGGAAGACGATGTCTTTACATCACCTCTGAGCCAGGCAGTTAAGATAACAGCTATCCTTTGAGGGGAAAGAAGGAAGAGGAAAAATGTGGAGCAATAGACCTTGCAAAGAAGATTAAAAGAATCAAGGCTTCATGACACCAGTCCATGATCTAGACATTTCCATATCTGTACAGATGTTACTGTACTTGGAATGGCATAACATTAAATTCCCTTGCCCGGGGAGAACAGAAAAGCTTTGGAGATGAGCACAAAGTAGAGCACTGCAAACTCTTTCAAAGGCAGTGGAGCACACCTCCTCTCGGGGGTGGCCAGCTCTAATTGCCACATTGCTTCCCAGTAATGATAGGGGGGAAGAGAGTCAGGACAGCTGCAAAAAAGTAAATGAGACTTCTCAAAGGAGGAAAAAAAAAGGAAAGAGAAAATAACCAAGATCTTTTTACTCCGCTATTTGTGACAAGAACCATCAAAACACGAGAGTCGGTGATGGACAGCTGGGGAGAAGAGCTGAAATCTGACAGAACAGTTCAGACAGCGTGAAATCAGAATGAAAATTAACATTCATCAAAAAAATTACTTCATTTTTTGCTTTGCCCTAGAGGTACCTGTGTCACATGGTAAATACCCAACTCCGCTGCCACACGCAGACCAAGAGCACTCCTCGCCCCAAGGCAACTGCCACAGCTCGGAGGCAGGATGAGGATGGGACACCATCTCCCTTCTACTGGTGGCCCTGTGGGACAGAAGCTCCCTCCCAATCTGACACACTTGCTTTGACAGGTGTTGGAGTGGGCTGTGCTGCTCACAGGCACGCGTGATAGACGGGGCTCACAGGCTTGTCAGAGCCACAGTGGAAGCTAAATCCAAAGCTCAGTCACCCCAGCCTTCCTCTTCGGCTCTGCTTTCACAGAACTAATCAGGGTTTGGAAAGTAACCTTGCACAACTCGCTTTTTGTGCCAGTGATCATTCAGGTTCACCCTCTTCCCTTGAGGAAAAAAAAAGAAGAAAGGGCAGGGGAGAGACCGAGCAAGTTGTTCCCCTTTCACAGGGATCATTTGCTCAGTCCTCCAGCACCATGAGGCAAATCATCTTTTGGTGTAAGGGCAGAGAGTTCAGCACAGTCCTGCTTGCAGAGAGCTTGGCCCAGCTCTCTCCTTGATTCCTGCACTCTCACAAGAGCCCTATTGCTGAACCAGGATTAAAAGAAGGGGCACCCACACAGCTGAGAAGACCCACTCCCTCCTCCTGCCTTCCACAGCAGCCCTAACACCCAGGGAAAAGAAGATCTAGGAGTTAGTAACATCTCATTTATTCCTTCCAGCTGCCCCTGTTCTTTCACCCGTATCATTATGGTCAAAACACATGGCAATTACAGTCCCCCCCTGCGGGCATGTTCTCCACGAGGTTTTGAAGCACAGCTCTGAAGCAGAGTTCCATCTCAGAGCCAGCTTTGAGATCCACATCCCAAAGCTCAGCGGGAAGCAGGCAAGTCAAGTCCTTGACAAAATGTCAACCTTCCCCAACAAGCCACCTAGGACAGAGATCTCCGTGCCCTCTGCCCATGCTCTAGCAGTTCCCATCACCACATCAGAGGTTTCTCCATGTCTGATGGCATAAATGCAACAAATTGTTCCCTCCTGTTGTTTTGCAGCACTCCTGTTGTCACAGTACTACCTCCAGAGCTTCTTGTGTCCCCTGCAGAGCAAGGTTGCCCTGGCATTTAAACATCATACAGCAGGTTTGCCTGACAGCTTACAGTCAGCTAAGGTACAACTCAAGCCCCGTGGGGTTCAAGGTGCTACACAAAGCTGGTGGCTACATCTCAAGTAGCTTGTGTATTTAGACACACCCCTTCTCCAAGCACAGCCTCATGCCACCTGCCATAGCCCCCCTTCAACTGAGTCCACGAAGCCTGAAGGAATATTTTTAATCCCCCCTGACTCCCAAAGTCCAGAAGATCCCATTCTTCCCTTTCTCCAGACCTCCATCTGCTCAGACACTTTGCAGCTCCAAGCACATGAAACTCATGATCCACACAAATCCCTGCTTCACTGCCTGGATAGTGCTCCATCCCCTGATTCAGGCAGACACAGCCCTCCCCTCCTTTTACTGCTCGAGCATCCTAAGTAACTGGCTCATATTTGGTACAGAGAAGGCCTCTCCTTTACCCCTAGCTACTTTCCCAGCTCCCTAGAGACTGCAGTTCAGCTAAAAGCTTGCAGCTTTGCTCATTTCCTTCCAGAAAGAAGCTGCATCCCTGATGCAGGGGGATCCCACACCTTCCCCAGGACTAGCTGTGCTGTGTCAGTCCAGAGCTAGGTGTCTGGACCACACCAGCAGCTGGTATCTAGTCCTCAGCCCATACTCCCAGCACAGAGTGCTTTAAGAACAGTCAGTTCTTAAATAAGCAGACATTTCTCATGTCTCCTGAGCAAGGCGGGGTGTTTTTACCCACTGGCTTCTCAGCCAGCCCACTACTGACAATCTTATGCTTAACTCACTTCCCAGTACTTGCTGCCAGATCAGTCTGGGAATAGATTTCCTGGGTCAGAAAACTCAGAGCCCAGTAAGATTGACATTGAGTCCTGCCTCACTAACCCCTTGTAGGAGGACTGCGTGGTTAAAACTGGTCCCAGGTTCACAGCACTGGGTTATGGGATGTCCCATCTGGGCTGGGAGACAGGTACCACCAATTTCCAGTTGTGCTTGTCCTGACCAAGTACCAGACTCTAAACAAGCACTGTGACAGCATTACAGACAATCCCTGCCTCAGAGTTAACTGTTAATGAGTTAACTCATTGTTAACTGTTACCAACATGCACTCAGATGAGGACATGTAGTTTTCACCATGAACTTCCTTATTAAGGAGCACAGAAATTAAGCAGACCAACTTCAGACAAAAGGCCAAGACTGGACAGGAACAATCTAGAGACAGAACCTTTTTAGTTCCCAGAAATCCTCAGCAATGAGGAATTACTCCACTAACAAAGGGCTTTCCTACACACCGTCTGCAGCTTGGGGCAGCACAGCCATGCAGCTGAGTATCTGCACACTCAGTGTGCACAGGCTTGTAGTCAAGAGCTTTGCATCCTCCTCTCTTCCTGGCTGTTGAAGCATTTGCCTCCCCAACCCTAAACTGTTGTTCTGCAGTAACTCCCCATATAAACCATGGTTTCAGGTATGTTCCATTCCCTGCTGAGGATTGATACTGAAAGGGTGACTGTTTGCAATCCAGCTTTTCCTGTACAACAGGACAGAGGAAATTGTGCAAGCACTTCAGAAATGCATGCAGTGATAGCACATGTGATGGGGAAGATGAAGAGGCAGAAGCAGGACCACTGGGGTTGTCAGCTGCCAAGTCAACACCTGGAATGACAACAGTAGTACAGGAGATTCTGTTTTTAAAACACCAAGGCATAACTGCTTGCCTGAAGTTTAGAGTGGAAAATCCCTTTCCAATGGAAAATTAAACTTCCTGATGTTCTGGTGACCCTGTCTGACCTGTCTTCAGACAGATCACTGTTCTGAAAGATCTCAGATGCTTCACCCACGAGACTGAGCACCTGACAAATCTTCCACTGCCAGTGGTCCTGCTGCCTCTTCCAAGCCATTACATTTTCATCATCACCTTCAGATGCCTGCTGCTCAACAAAGTCAATTAAGGATGAAGGATGAAGGAAAACAGGACAATGACAACAGTAACCAGAGCAGGGTATTAAATAACTGACAGCAGAGCTCTGAAACAGAAGCGACAGACACCAAGGCATTACTGTACACCAGCTGTCACAGAGCAAACGTAGCATGGGCAGGGTAACGCTGCTCCCCAGGTCTGGAAAACCCAATCCCCACAGCAGTAGCACAACTCACACCTGGAAACTTACTTCCATAAATTTAAAGAGAGAGAGGAGCTTCCCCTTGATCCAGATCCAGCCCACCTCTGAGCTTCACAGCCATTCTGAGGTTTTCCCTCTGCTACCAAGCATTCTCCTTGTCACAGTACAAAATGCAAAAGCATCATATATTCATGCAGAGTTCAGCCCAGGCTGGGAGTGAAAGGACCAAGAGCAGCCCTGCAGAGAAGGACTGACAGGTGCTGGGGGTAAGGAGCTGGAGCTGAGCCAGCCCCGTGTGCTGGCACCCAGCAGCCACTGGCACCCTGGGCTGCATCCCCAGCAGCGTGGGCAGCAGGGGAGGGGGGGATCCTGCCCCTCTGCTCCCAGGGCTCTGGGGAGAGAGAGAGAGACCCCCCTGCAGTGCTGGGGCCAGCTCTGGAGTCTTCAGCACAGCAGAGACAGGGACCTGTTGAAGCGGGGCCAGAGGAGCCCCAGCAATGCTGGGAGGGCTGGAACCCCTCTGCTGGGAGAGCTGGGGGGGGGTTCAGCCTGGAGAAGAGAAGGCTGAAAGGGGATTCGATCAACAGCTAAAGGGTCCCCAGGGGGGTAGGAGGATGGGGCCAGACTCTTGTCAGCAGTGCCCAGCAACAGGATAAGGAGCACAAACTGGAACCCAGAGGTTCCATCTGTATATGAAGAACAATTACTTTGCTGTGAGGGCAGCAGAGCCTGGCCCAGGCTGCCCAGAGAGGCTGTGGAGTCTCCTTCTCTGGAGAGATTCCAAACCCACCTGGACAATGGGATCCTGGGCCCCCTGCTCTGGGTGACCCTGCTGGAGCAGGGGGGTTGGATAAGATGATCCCCAGAGGCCCTTCCCAACCTCCATCATATTCTGTGATAACCTAAGGACACAGTGCAGATCCCTGGGAAAGCTACTTGATACAGAGAGATAGCTGCTCCAAAATTAATGCATTTCGCACCAATAGAGGCCAGGCCTTAATATTTCAGGAGGAACCAGGATTTCATGGGTTGGCCCTATTCCAAAGACTTACACTTCTTACATCACATGCGCTCGAATCAAACAAAGCATTCTCATTTAATTTTTTCTGCTCCATATATCTCCACAGGCAAAAGAAATAGGCTTCTGAATTTGAAATGGAGTCTCAAGTTTCTACAGAGCTTCACTTCCCAAAGAGCAAATATTTACATCCACTAGCACCAGCTGCCTCTTCTTTTCTCCTCCGTTTCATTTCCAGATGCATTGTTGGTGCATCTGCTCTATTAATTAAAGCTGATTTACACAAGACAAAATTGAATCCTTAATACAGCCCTTCAGTGGAAATGAGTGACGTCTAAAATTGCACTTACGTCTTCCAAAATTCCCCTGTCCCATTTTCTCACCTTCGCTGTTCGCAAAGTGTTTTGCTCTGTTCAAGTCCACAGGGCATTCCTAGGGCTGAAAAAACCAACCAAAACAAAAATTCAGCCTAACCTGACTCTCTCTTAGCTCCTGCCACCACTGATTAACAAGGGGGCAAGTGGTATTTGGCTCTTTGTTTTCATGATCTGACCATTTTTCAGGCTGATCATTAGGAGAGCAAGGAGTAGCGATGTAGTTGGGCTTCTGACGCAAGCTGACTTCCCAATGCTCAGCAAGGCATAAACCAGCACACGACCAGTAAAGCAAAGCAGCAGGATGGATCTGAGGAGCCAGCAGCTTTGCCATTGTGTGTCACCATCGCTACAGGTGTCCTGCTTCCTCAGAAGGCAGCCTCTGACTCTGGGGTTTGCCTGTTGTTGGTAATCCAGTGGGGATTTCGGGTCAGGAGGGTTCCTCCACGAGCCTTGCCTTTCATTATCACAGTATCTAGAAGAACCTGGTATCTTCCAGATATGGCTTGAGGCAGGAAGGAGAAGAGCAGACAGCAGTCTCAGTTTGTACTCCCCCTGAAAACAAGACAAATACCCTTTACAAGCTACAGAAGAGGTTCTGAACATGTTTTTCCCAGTTCCTCCTGTATCTGACCACCTCTGAAACCCCACTGGCTACATTCACAGAACCTTGTCCTCTCATCCATCTGCCACAAAGGCCATCTCAGTGCCCATATCTTAACCCTGGCATCAGTTGAATCTCTGATGTGAAAAGTCACATAAGTAGAGTCCTTAAAAACTCATCTACCTCCAGGGGAAAAAAAAAATAAAAATACAAAACTTGGCTCTAAGAGCAGATGGTGTCTAAAGGAAATTATGATAATTAAGCTTCAGAGTTGCAGATTTCCAAGGGACTACTTCACTCCAGCAACAGACCTCTAGGCCAGCGCAGCAGTTATTAAAATTATGAGTTTCACCACATTTTATTAATTGCTAATTACTGCTTCATTACTTCCACTTCTGCTCCCAAGACTGTTGCTGTCACTGTTTCCTTCAATTAACAGTTCGGGTCACTTCAGAAGCACAAAGAGTGACGTGATGAATAAAGTTAGTTATTGAAACATCAACAGAGAAATGAGGCAGATCAAGCTTCACATTTGAGGTTATTCCATTTACTACTCAAATTCATCGTGTTTCCTCCCCCCCCCCCCCCCCCCCAAGATGGAGCAAGTACAGTCCAGAGCCAGCCTCAGTCTTCTGCCCCAGAGCAGAGATACTTACTCCATGTGAAAGGTGCAGGAATTGGAAGTTGAACAATATCCAGAGCTTTGAACAGGTTTTTCCAAGTCCAAAAACTGCATTTAAACACAGAACTTTCAGAAAACCAGCCACATCATTAAGAGACAAACCACTTACATGAATATAAATTTATGGGTTTGTACTACCCTGTTTCATAATGGAAACAAATCCAATTGAGGTTTTTTGCAATGCCAGTGCTATTAACTATGCATCTTAGGCATAACTGTACTTCTCTATAAATCTAAATTTCATTAACACCCTGAAATCAATTACTTTGTGATTTATAGTTAAGGCCAGAGCACTGACAGTTATTAAACACCCAGCCTACTCTGGCATTTCCATGCCAAGTGCAAACTCACCATCGTTGATGACCAGCATTCCCAGAGCAGAGGAAAGTTTTGGAACTAGCTCTCCTCTCACTCCCAGTACGTTAGCTGGACCCAGTCCCTTCCAGTCTGTGCCAACACTCAAGCAGCTGCCAGTTCAGGGCTGCTCTGTGTTTTTCAGGTGCGACAGCAAACCTGCTGCTGAACAGATCATCAGAGAACCACTATGGTTAGAAAAGACCTTTCAGATCATCACCATTCCTCGCAGACAGAAATCCTACAGCCATCCCAGTCCTAGGCACACTAACTCCACACATGTCCTGTGCTGCTGGTCTGCTCCACGCAGGGTTCTACACACCATCTACACAGCTTGCAGCACAGCTTCCTGGAGCCACAGAGCTGGGTACCTTCTATCAGCACCGATGGAAGCTGCCCAGATGACTGCAATTCCCACGTCCCCAGCAGCAGCAGCCCTGCCCCAGACCCCCATCCCCTGCATCTGTCAGAGAGCATCAGTTTTTCAGGGAATGTGGAGCTACGGAGAAGCCACCTTGGAGTGAAGGTTTAATTGTGACCCCAAGACAGATTTAATCACATTTCAACTCAATAGCCTTGAATTGTGCTCTACCATCAACCCAGAGCACTCAGATGATTATAAAGCAAGTATTTAATCTCCTTAACTCTCTAGAGACTTAAATTGAGGTTCTTCACCACCACAGTCCCATCATTCCTAGGTGTAATTGAGAGTTCGTTACCAACTAGCTACCAGGTCATGTTTTGAGGCAGAGGTACCTGACAGAGTAGGATGTGGGGATGCCTCTGCATGAGTATCAGGCAGCAGCTGTCCACTCCTCTCTCAGCTATGCAGATAATGATCTCTACCTTCAGCAATGAATAGTTTGGATATTGACCCATTTCTCCCTGCTAGCCCCCAATTTAGACAAATCAATTTGCCAACAAGTGACAAGTCTCTTCTCTCCCTGCTACCCCCGATTTAGATAACTCAATTCCTTAACGAGCAACAGTCACTCTCATTCAGTAAAGAGCTATGAAGAGGCATTTTAATAGATGTGTTCCAGTCTCCTACAGAGGAAAAATATTGTTTTAATAAAAGGGGCCACTAACTGCAGCGCACTAGTTTGAGCTTGAGTCATATTCAAGGTAGAATTTCATCTCCCCAGTCTCACTGGGGGCACCGAGGACCTGACACAACACAGTAAAAGAGAATTTGCTAAGTATCTGTTCAGCCAGGAAGGGAGCTGCTTTGCTTTGTGCTCAGCGATTTGGCTTAGCTCTCAACACCAAGTATTTCAACTCAAAAAGTGGCAGGCCTGCTAGCATATTAAGACCTATCAAAATTCAAATAAGTTACATAATCAACATAATGTAGTGTATAAATTGACTCTAAGGAGGGAAAAAGTCACATATGCAGTTTTTTAAGGTCTCCAGCAGCAAAATGAAGATACCCACATTCTCCCCTTTCTTAGAATCTGCCATTTCCTATGTTTTTAGGCACTGCTCTTATACTTACATTGGGAATGCAATTATTTCATAGAACTGTTTGAGTTGGAATAAAATTCTGAGCATTTAGATTCCCCCTGTAATTCAGCAAAAACACACTAAACAATTTTTCCATCAAAATCAACCTAAATCTTTAGTTCTCTTCCAACCCAGACCCATATTTCTGAGCTCCTCACATCTCCTGAAGTATATTTTGACATTAACAGCCAATGCTCACAGTCTAGAGCTTCAAAAATCAAGCAAGACCAGGCCATCCTGCAGTTCAGCATACATTCAACACCACTCTGAGTGGAAAGATTCCCCCAAACACCTATTAGCAATAAGGAAATTAAGGTATTGCAACACTATTTATTTCCTGTAGCATCTCCTACCTCTAGGACACAGAATGATCTTCCCCAGCTCTCCAATTTGAAGCACGCTTCCAAAGAGAAAGCCAATGAAATAAAAAACATTAGCATTAATAACTGCAATCAAAATTAGTTAGCAAGCAGTCTCAAGACAAATCAGAGAGCCAAACCAGAGACAATCAGCTGCAGAACCAACCCCGAGGAACAAGGCACACACCTTTTTCTTAATAATACCATCCAGCAACAACAAGCACTTCAAAAACATTTGGATAAGGATTAATTACAGACTTTGCAGGCAAAACTACAGTATGTAACAGCCTCGTCCTACCGGAGTGGCTGTCACAGCCAGGAGAAACTGAAGGTCCTTCAGAAAAAATCCTTGCTGTTCAAGTAGGTTACAGCAACCACACAAGGGGATGTAGATTGTAAGGCTCAGTGAGAAGGCCAAGAGGACTGTGCAGGGACTATGCTTGCAACCAGAGTCTCTCTGAGGTAGTAAAATACAAAGGTAGGCAGTTAAACTGAGGACCAAGCACCACTCCCACTGAGCAGGCTGCTCCAGTGCCCCTGGATTCTTCACTCATTAAGGATGGAACCAAATGGCAAGATGAGGACATCGTGGCTCCAAAAAATGAAACATTAAACCTCCCAGGCTTCTCCCTACAGTGCTTCAGTGTTTTGTTCCGCGTTCGGCAAAGAAACAGGTAGATAGCAATATTTAAAACCTAAAATATAATACTTTATTTCCTCCAAATAACATTGATTTTTCTCCCTTTTGAAAAACACTCATTTGCAGACCAAACACAAATAACTCAATAGCCACATAAACCAACATCACTTTGTCTACATCAAAAAAAAAAAAGATACGCATGCTTCAAAACAAAACCACACGTGGATTAGTGACAAAGCAAAAGCTTCGTGGCTGTGCAGTTCAGACCATACCCACGTGTACAGGAAAAGGCTGGCAAGTCCCACCAGCTGCGTGTTCTACGAGCCTCTCCTGGCTGATGGAAAACTTTCCTGCATTTAAATGTCTCCTAAAGATTCTGGTTGTTAGAAGCAGAAGCGTGTACGGCCACTGGCTAATTCTTTGAGCAAATTTCATTCTTAAGGCTTGAAATCAGCTCTGGGCCCATGAGGAGTCACAAGAGAGGGCTCGATGGCAATTTAAATTATTGCCTACAGAGTAGGCAATGCCGGCTGAGCACTTTTCTGGCATAAACAGCTTCATTTGATCTTTCTGTCAAGTGACTGAAGCACACAAAGGACTGGCACTGAGGATATCAACAGGGCATTCACAAAAACAGTTGCAAGAACAAGATGGAAAAAACATTACCAGACTTTGGCAAGGAAATTTCAGTCACTCAAGTGCTAAAAAAACCACAACACACTCGTATTCAAAGGCTACAAGGTGAAATTTGGAGATTCTGGTTTACAAGTGGGGAAATAAGGACGAGTATTGATAAATGAACTCATTTCCTATCACCCAAAGTGTAAGAAAAGTTACACAGGATCTCCCCACTTCACAATTAAGAATTAAATCAACTGTAAATCAAAGGGACATCAAACCAGTTTTCAGGGATGGTAACAGGAAAGACTCCAAGGCTTCAGCTTGCTGGCCAACCCTCAGCTCCAGTGACAAGGACCCAATGTTATTCTGCATTCTAAAGCACTCAACTTTAGGTCAGAAATCAAGGTGGTTTTTTTACCCTCTGCCTTCTTCACAGGCAATATTAATCCTTTTCTTTTAAATCCCAAGTTGGTTTTTTTTCTTTTTAGAATACAATTCTGTTCCATATTCTACTTTAACAACCAGTAATTTGATAGATCCAGCTTAAATTAAGATGAATAGACACCAATTAGTACCATTTAATAGACTACCAGATTTCTTACTATAAATCTCATTATGTTTTGTAGAAATTAAATTGGAAAGCCAGTGGCAAGAACACACAATCTGTGCACATACAAACGAATCTCAATACAATACAAACTTAGGAAAAAAGAAGTAGCAAGTCACTTTAATAGAACTCATAAAAAGAATAATCAGCATTTTCATTTGGAGTACCTAATTCATTCAACCCTTGTGCCATTGGTTTCAAAATGTTACCCTGGCTTAAAACACTAGACCCAAAAAGTTTGAGAAAAATAGCATAGCTCAGAACCAATTAGTGGGCCTAGATATCAGCCCATCATTGGAAACCTGCAACAGTAGGGCTGCAAAAAATAAATATACCTCAAGTTTGCCTGAATCTTGAGAACATCGTAACCAACTTATTCCCTCCAGCCCCTCTATTTTCTCCTGTGTGAAACTTGAATCCCCTAATTATGAAAAGCAATACTCGGTTCATCTTCAAACAGGTAAAAAAACTTAAAAGCAGCCAAGATACTGAGACACTTCATCAGGTGTCACCCCAAATCAAATCAAATCAAAACCCAACGGTCTCAACAGCAGGAGTCATCACACCCTCTCCACAAAGGTTAATACATTCTTTCCTCACATTCCTACATATTCCAAAAGTCACAACAGAAATCAAGTGTCACTTCTCTCAGAAATCTTTGGTTTAAAGACAGCAAGGACAAGGCAAGATTCTCACAATTAAAAGGACAAGTGTCACTCCTCACTTCGAAACTCCTGCCATTAAAAAAGACTCTCTAAACCACATTCATTCTTCACGAGAGAAGCAGCTGCTGTCAAAGCACTTCTCCCATCATTTCCCCATGTGTGCCAAGAAACAAAAAAGCTCCAGAGCAAATTGAGCACCAGGATCCACAGGACATTGGACTTCCTTCAGTTTGCAGATCTGGATTTTTTGGTAGGTGATTCCAAACAGACAGATTTTGTTTCCCTACCAGCTCAGTGTGGTGTATCAGAAAGCACACAGTCCTAACTCCCCCAAAGTTTTGTGACCACTTCAAATATTTTCTCCTGAAAGTAAATGAAAATATGGAGACTGATAATACAGGAAACAATGGGACAGAAGAAATCTCAAGGAAGACTGCATAGTTCATCAGATGTACAGAACAGACCAAGGAAAGCTTGAAATAAAAAAAATGCATGCATTTTCTCTCACAGTCTGTCAGTCACCCCAAGATTTTACTTTACCTATCAAATAATAATTTAAAAATATTAACATTAGTAAGCAGAAAAAAAACCATGAAGTACCTATTAGATGAGATGCTTCTGGCTACTCATGCCGCCACAGGGCAGTATCACAGTGTAAGCACAACCATGTGCTTGAAATATCCCCTTTACTGCTGCTCTACAAGATATCTTTTCAAATGCTTCAGCACAGTGGGAGTTTCAGAAGCATTAATCGCCTGTGAAATAGTGGCAGAGGCACAGAAGTGTCTTTGGTGGACAATACCTTTAGCCTGCTTTTTGTTTCAGACAAAAAAAGGCTTTTACAGGTAATCTTGCTACGGTCTCTTCAGCTGTTCTTCTACACTATTTCTTCTACCCTCTTATTTTAGTTTTCAGTGGTTTTTTTATTCCTCAGTGAAATTCATCTGTGTCCCTGTTTGCACTCTGGAATTTACAGATTAAAAAAAAAATTATTTACAGGGGAAGCTCTTACTGCATCTATCTCCCAATCTGTAGCCTGTTCCTTCCTGGTTTGAGAAAGGGAGCATGACTCAGCTCAGAGCAAAAAAGCAAATTCCTTTAAATAAATTAAAATGGACAATGACCAATCACAGCAGCTTCTGTTAGGCAGATATTTACATGCAACTAAAAAGCACAATTTTTGGAAAAATGTTACCAATTAGTCAGACCTGAGCCACCAACTCATTCACCTATCAAGGTCTTCAATAAAAAAATGAACTGCTAAATGCATTAAACTCTGCCCCAATCAACATGGTAAGAAAGGACATTAAATGTGCAGCACCTCCAGACAAAACAGTTTTTCAGGAGTGCTTTTAATTCCTCACCAGTAATCAATTATCCTTTGAGCTCCCCCATTATGTAATTAGAAGTGCTTCCAGAAGGTGACTGGTAATTCATCAGGAGACTACATTTTCATTCTTACTAACTCCACTCTTTTGACCTTTTTCTGAGATCTAGCACATATCAACAGCAGAGCCATTTTTTCCTTCAGACATCACTTCTGAGCAGGTTTTTTCCACACATGCTACAAACTTAAAGCTGAGTATTAATATGCACAAGTTAGACCTCAAAATATAGCTCCCAAAGGAGCAATATGGAAAATAAAATGTGATGCCCTTAAGGAATCCATTTCATCATTTTTGTCCTTAAGGGGAACTGACTGAAATCTTCATCATACTTTCCCAAAGTTATCACACATTTATTCAGCTTAATGCTTCTTCAGTGGTACCCAAACTGTTTATTGATACACAGATCTGTGCGGGATGACATTTTTAGCCTGAAAAACATTTGGAGGTCCCCATGAATAGCTGCTGCCACAGATGAAAGTCTCCACTTGCATTTAGGAATCTCAAAGTATTTTAAGGAGGATTCATAAGCCACATAGAAAAGTTACAACAGCCCATTTGTTGGTGGGATACAAACCCACACAGTAACCTGTCAAAAACCATTTAGCCTGCTACTCTTCACATGGACAAGATGAAAATCAAAGAGCACCTTTCCCTGGACTCTTCTGCTCTTTCTTAGACAGTTTTTTATTAACCCTGCCTTTGTGAGGCAGCTGCCTGCTCACCAGATGCGCACCCCTCAGGTCTCCCATCAGGCTTGCACACTGCTGGCCCAAAACTCATGTTTCAGATTCCACAAACCTAGGTGTCAAAACTCCCACAATTTGCTCCACAGAAGAGAGCTAATGTCACATGACATGGTCACCCACCAGCTAGCCTGACAACAGGTAAAAGTCACCATACCACATCATCGCAACAGCCACAGTTCTGTCCCAGGTGGCACACACAGAACTTTGCTCATGGAGAGCTGTGACAGAAGAGGCAGGTTCTCTCCTTCAATCACTGTCCCTCCCAAGTCCCCCATGCCTGAGATTAAAGCCTCAGGTCAATACAGCAGGCCAATATGGGGCGAGTGGGATTGACAGCTCAAAACATCCTCCGACACTAACAGTGTCACACAAAGGCTTTACAGTAACATTGACAACTTTTTTTTAACACCTTCTACCTGCCTGTGAACCAAGGTCTAGCAGCAGCAACTTTCTCAATTCTAGAATTATTCTAAAGTGAAATATTGCCAGTCACTTGCTGCTGCTCAGCTTGCACAATCAGGTGGAGCTGTCTCTTGGCAATAGCCGTGTTCAAATCCCACAAGAACTCCAACAGCTTGCCCTGGAGGAGAACCTCCATCGGCACAAACTGCAACACCTGCTGGGGAGACTCTGTGTCTAGCAAAGAGCTCATCAGTTTATTCAGATGCTGCAGATACTCAACAACTGGATTTGGGAGGCCCCGGTAACCAACGCACAGCAAAGCGGCGCTAGTCCTGAGGGGTTCGTGGGACGTCGGGCAAGCAAACGTGATGTATCTGAAGCAGCAATGCAGGATAAAGACCAGGCCAGCTGTGAACCGGGTAAAACAAGACAGAATAGGCAAAATCAGTGCATCTCCCAACATAAGCTGATTCAACGAATGCAGAACACACTCCAAAAGCTGCTGCTGGTACTTTGGTTCTCCATCATAAAGCAAAGAGAAGCTGAAAGTCAGTGTGGCCGAGTCCAGGAGCTTTATTTCCATACTGGGCTGGCTTTCAGTATCACCAAGTGATGGAAAGTCCACCACAAGGCACTTGAACCTGTCACTACATCTTTCATTTAGGACTTCCTCATCACTTCTGGAGAGATCAGACACTTCTGCCAGTATCAGTTCCCCAGGAAGAACTGCACACGAGTGACAAGTCCGCAGCATTGATCTGCTTTTCAGCCTCCCCTTCACCAATTCATTCATAGCTTCATTAAGATTTTCCAAGACTTGGCCATCACAAAATGGAGAGCATTTTACCACTGGTAGTCTTTTTCCTTCCAAAATGTACCACAAGCTACACTCGAGGTTAGAAGATGATCCTTCCAAGACACACATTTTACCAACATTATTTAAACTATGTTCTTCAGCCCAGTGATTAAAATAGCCCTTTGCCACTTTGTCATTCCACGTCAGGGTCTCCAGCACTTTCCTTTCATTGTATGTACTAAAATATTTGTTTCTTTGCCCAAACCATTTTGCATTCATGCTGCAACCAGTCTGAGATTTCTTGACAAGCCAATTATTTCTGGCGATGGGTTTCAGATGAAACCTTTGCATGAAGAACTCTACTGCACAATCTCTTAACTTGTTCAGTTTTGCCTGCTCTGCTTCTTCCATGCACTCAAAGAGATGGATGTTCTCAGAGATAGTCTCTACCTGGCACTTGTGGAAGAACATACAACACTCTTCATGTATCTTCAGAAAAGATTCAGGCAGCATATGCTGGGGAAAAAGTGCTTTGTTCACCATTTCTGTCCCAAAGTTCTGTATCATCTTGGAAAGCAACAGATGAATGCTCTCCCTGCCCATGTAACGAAGACAAATCACATAGGCCTCTGAGTTCCCAGATTTGCTAGTGGCTGGCTTAAAAACATGGACCTCCTCAAAAGCACAGTTCAGCAAAAAGAGAAGATTGGTAGAACAATGTTCAAACAGCGTGAACATCTTCAAAACAAAGGATCCTCCAGCACCCAGGATCATCAGAGCAGTGACTGTTTCACAGTAATGAAGGGGTGAGACAAGAGCCTCCTGTTCACCTGGATTTCCTTGGCAGTCAAAGCTGCCATCAGCAGTTACCAAGTGAATCGTGGCCATATTACTAACAAAGTTCTGAAGTCCTGTGAGATGTTTCAATGTCATCACATCACCCGTGTTATCAGGGCCAAAGTACCACCAAGGCAATGTATTTGCTATAAGACGGTCATCCATGATCATCATAAGGGTGTCATTTGCTTCATGGTAGGGGTTTAGAGTATTAGCCACCCAATTCCAGTCACAAGGGACACGGTGGGATTTCAAGTAGTGATTGAGGCTGGCTATAAAAGCTCCAGGTGCTTCACAGAGGTGGACAGAATTCAGTTCTCCATCCTGAAGAGCTTCTTCAGGAAGAAGAGGAAAACTGCACAGGATCTCATGAAACTTGCACCATGCCTGGGTACACAGCTCCGCATTCACACATTTCTTCACATGAGGAATTATTTTCCCCGCTTTATTGGTGAACGAAGTGTGCTGATGCCATTCCTCCAGGTTCTTATCACTCAGCTGATTCTTCACTTCATTCATCGAGTCCTTCAGAGCCAGGAGAGAGTTGAATTCCTTGTGATCACAGGTAAAAGCATCACTGGGATCTGGGAGCTGCCATTCATTATTCACTGGCTTAGTGTAAGTAAACTTCTTTGAAAACAGCTGCTCAATTTCAGAACGAATTTCAGGACTGAACTTTTCAAGGTTTGTAGCCTGGTCAGCACATGGCTTCTTACAGTTGTTCATTCTTGGATCAGTTCACAACCTAGAGAACAGCAAAGGAGGAAAATAAAACAATGTCACTCCAATAGACAAAGCTCTTTTTTTTATGTTTTTATTTGCTTAACTTCTGTATTCCAGAAAACAAGAGAAACACTTCACAAAATCAGGCACCAATAAGGAAAATAAATGAGGTCTCTCCTGCATAAAGCTATTTGAAATCAGGAGGTTCACAGGTTCAATTACTCTTCATGCTATTTACATAGAAAGCAAAGAATAGTGGGCTCCTGCTTTGGTTGTTCACTGACCTCTGAATACTCTGCTCACTAGATAGGTCTAAGCATTTAAATACAAATATCTCAGTCACAAAAGAAAACACACCGCAAGCTATACAAATTAAACAAGCAGCCCAGAAATCTCTTCATCTGATTATGGCAGCATTTATCCAAGAGTTCAAAGCATGGAGAGCAGTGAGCCACAAGCAAAGGCAGCTTGAGAGGGAGTACAGCTGCTCCCTCCTAACCACAGCAGCTTAACCCTCACATTTCTTCCACCAAACCCAGTGTGATGCTGGGAAAGCCCCCTCACTGACACCTCTGGTATCAGCCCCCTGGCTGAAGAGACGCTAGTGAGGGGTTGAACACAAGCCTGTAAGCCAAGCCCCTTTTCCATGCTCAGCATTACAGCTCCCACTGCCTAAATCCATATGCCTAGCTTTCCCTCCTGGGAAAAGAGAAATGAATCCGAAGTGAGAGCACACTTTGCAACATCCACGGACAATGCTAACTGGTGCTTGATGTTAAAGAAGAAAGTAGCGCAAAGATAAAGGCAGCCTAACACGAGCACGCTCAGCACAAAGCTGACAAGCCTGCTGCCGTTTGCTCCAGCGCACAGCATAAAGCACACAAGGCAGAAGTTTGACTCACTAACCAGAGATCAGCCAGCCAGCATCTATTCAAAACCAAGATGTTCATTTAAGCAAAATAATTTCATCAAAATTACTGCAAGAGACAGGAAATCCCTCAGCATATCACTTTAATCTTCCCAAACCACTCTGTTCTATCAGAAGCAAAACACAATGATCTTAACCGTCACAAAACAGTTTAGTGTGAAAAAATACTGGATTAAAAACGAAAGAGTTGAAAGACTTGGGAAGCACATAGGACAAAAATACCCAACCTAAACGCTTTACCCTTGAATCCATGCAGCACCTCAGGCTACAGCCCCACAGAGCTGCAGTACAGAGGTAGTTTTCATCTTTCATTTCCCCAATTCAATTACCTTTTGATAAGCACATTTAGTTTCACTTTATGCAGATGTATTTCGGCTTTAAGCTCGTCCTCCCTCACAACGTCCCGGGGGGGGGGGTGGGGGGGAGGACCCGAGGGAAGCATCAGAGACCACCGAGCCCTAAACTAGTTTTACTTAATTTTTAAACACTAACTATGAGCATGGCCTTTTAACTGCAGCTCACACGAGCGAATCCCTGAACGAGCCACCATCCAAAGCATGACAAGAACATCACCTGCCTTTTCTATTTGCGGTCCCCATTGGCTTGGGCTCCACTCGAGCCCGCTTTAGGGCTCTGGGCTCCTCCCCACGCAGCCCAGCGCCGGGACAAAACCGGCGCCCCGCACTCCCTCTCGAGTCGGCCCTGCCCCGCAGCCAGCCCCAGGGAAATCCGCTCCCCCCTTCCCTCCCGCAGCCGCAGAGCAGCGCGCCCGCCCCAGCCACAGCGCGGCCCAGCAGCCTCCCTCCGCCCCGGCCTCTCGTAGAATCGCGCTCGGCCGTGACGTCTCCCCGCGCCGCCCGTTCGCTACGCGAGACCGCGGCTGCGGCGCGGCCTAGAGGAGCCGCCGCCGCCGCCGCTCTTACCCGGCGGGCAGCGGCGAGAAGCGAAGCAGGCCCGGCCCACGCCCTTCGCCGCCCGGCCCTCTCCGCTCCTCCGCGGGGCAAAAGGAGGCGCCTCCCCCCGCGCCAGGAGAGCTGTTATTCATTTTATTTTTAAATAAACATGGCAGGTTTTTTTTTCAGCAGGGGAGTGCCTGGAGTGACAACCATCGCTGTTACTACTGGGAAAGGGTAAGGAACAACGAGGCCCCGCACTCCCTAAAGGATGCTCACGCAGGGAAGGAGGCATGTCACCTGTAAAGGGGATTTCATTCACAAAAGTTAAAAAGCAGGCTGCTTATCACCACAAAAGCCCACTTATTTCAGCTTCTGGGGGGGGGAGCAGAGGACCCGCCTCCTCCCCCCCCAGCGGTAGCACAGCCCAAAAGAAATATAAAACTTTTCTGTAAGTTACTGAACCAGTACTTACCATGTGTTCATACTTACAGGTTGCTCTGAGGAAAGCTCTGCTATGATCTCCTGAAACCACTGGAGAGAAGGAACTGAAGCTCGGTGCCCAGCATCGTTTTGCCTACATACCTGTGACATCTGCCCTGCAGAGCCAGACACAGCAGACAAAAGAGCAGAGCCAGAGCAAACCACCATCATCTCTCAGCCCTGCAGACACAACCTCCCAGCACAGCTCTCCAGGCCAGCCTTTGTCTCTGGAATCAGCAGTGGTGCTTCTAAAGAGTTTGTTCTGGCCTCTGTAAACTACAAGCAGATACTTGGAAATCTTACACTCCATAACCTACTTTGCCGCCCTTTCTAGATCCCTGGGAGATTTGCTATACCCAGCTTAAGTTAGCAAGGAGCAAGAGCCTTGAAATATTAACAGAGAAATAATGAGAAAAGTTGAGCATCCGTTACAGCATCCCTAGGAACACACACACTTTATAGACCACAAAATAGCAACTCATCTACAAGTAGATGATCAAAGCAGATTAACTGCGACAGCAGACAGAGAATGTAAACTGTTCTTGAAATTTTAAATATTGTAGGAACTTCTCTATATGCAGGTTAGGGAAGGAAACATTTGCCAGCCTATTTGGAAACAAACTGTGAGAGCATCAGATGAATTCACAGTAATCCTTTCACTTTAGTACCAAGCCTGCTGCTATTGATTTCTGTACTCTCACATATATTTCCCTGATAAAGCACAAACCAGACAGAAGCACCTTCAGCACAGAAATCCAGTGCTATGAATACAATAGACTCCAAAAGTAATAAAGCCAAGGAAGATTTTGTAAGAAACTAAATAATGGTTAGAATTTTTTGGTAGGTCTACCTTAAAAATACAGTAATAATAAGTAAATAAACATTATTCTCTCTTGTTATAAATATAGTATGTAGTTTACATGTTAAAAATCATAAACTGAACATGTAAAACTATAAACAAACTTTCCTCATTTAAGCTACTTGCTTTTTCATGTGAAAAAAAAATACTATAAAAACAAAACATATTAAATAGAGAAAAAACTCTGTACTAGTTAACATGAAAAGAGAACTAAAACTTACTTTTTTTAATTGATTGTCTTAGGCTAAGACTAACATAACCAAGTCTAATAAAAACTATACAACAACAAAAAAAACCAACTTACTAGCTACTAAATCAGAAACCAGTTTTACCTAATAAGGAAGAGCTGGGGTGTGGATGGAACATTTATATCTGTGTCAGCAGTGCCTCTTCAACCTTTGATTGGCCTGATTGAAAATCATTTTCCAATCAACAGCTTTGGCTACTTAAGGGTGGGAGGGAGAGCTGGGGCAAAATAATTAAAACAGATGGGTAACTTTGGAGGTAGGTAGTTGAGGGTCTTTGTTTTCCAGAGCTTTTTGTGGTTTCCATTTATATTTGAGCGTATTAAGCATATGGAAGTGTTATTGTTCATTTTTGTTTTCATCCTTAACCTGGCTATGTGTAATTAAAAAAAAAAAAAGTCTTCTATTTTTTGGGACTTCCTTCTGATATTGCCGGTAACATTCTGAGGTTCCTACTAGCTTCCTTCTGTTACACATTCACACACCAGTCACAAGACTTACATTGATTGAGTGCTCTTGATGATAAGTTACTGAAATAATTGTATTTGATTCTTTTTAATCTTGCCTTAAACCTCTGATCTTACCTTTAACATAATGGTTTTTTGGTTCTGAGTTCTTAAGCACTTGGGTATCACTAAGAGAGCAACTATAACTGGGTGCTCTGGGGTAAAATGGGATGTAAGTAATAGTGTTACCTTCTTAGTCCTATTCTGCTAGGCTTTTACTACAGCTTGTAGCTTTTCAGGGTTAGGATCTTCTGGACTAGTGAAGATAAAGGTCCCCCAAATACGAATAAGAGTTATTCATTATTAAGCATGCAACATTACACGATTTCTACCTTTTAAAAAAGAAAACCTAAGTAACATTCTTAAAAAACACATGATACATTTCTAGAAACTCATTTGTCTTATGAGCTTCACTTTTTGCTTGTTTTCCTAAATCTTTTCAAGCCAAAGCAGAAGTTCAAGTAGGTACTTTTATCTTAAGCTAAATAATTTCTTTTCTGTTCATGTGAGGTACTCAAAATGGGAACATAATACTTTCTTCCAAGATTAGCCCTACTTTTGTGAATCTAATCTACTAATAGGTAGTTGATCTTCTCTCTTTCTGTGTATCAGATCGTAAGAGAAACTCATAGCTGTGGCAGTAAAAGCCCTGATCTGAAGTATCTGCCCTTAAAGGCAGGTAGACATCTAAAAGTAGTCTTCTTTATGCCTTATAGTTGTTAGTTGTGAGACTTCAGTCAGCAATGTCTAAGGCAGACAATGTGTTAAATAATCTACAATCATCTAACCTTTGCTTCTTTGAACACAAATCACCAAAATGGAAATGGGAGCCTATAGACTGTTCAATATGGTCTCAGTTTGGGTAAGTCTCCTTATTCTTCCCCTGGAGGAGTCTTATGGGTCTTGTGGAGGAGCATACTCTGAGCTTGGGGCCAGTGGTTGGCTGTGATGCCCGGAGATGAACTGGAGTTACCCATGTTGAATAGAGGAATATATCTATTTTCAGGAGTCATTAATGATACATATAGCTGTGTAGTGCCATTTAACTACTTGAGAGTTGTTTTTTCTGTGACAGGCCTCGAATCGTTTCTTCATTCATACTTATATATTTTTTTAGTTCTTTTTTTTCAAGTTATTTGTAGAAGTTATATGTATTTATTGTAGGCCAGAGGGGTACCTGGCCTTTTGTAGTTTCTAGTCCAGCAGGATCCATAGTTTCTTTTCCACTTATCCTCACTAATGTGTTCTTGCAGCTCTCCACTGCTTTCTCCCCGGAGCTCTCTGATTTTTCTGCCTGCCTCAGAGTACTTTGGCAGCACACAGCCCATCTATTCATCCCAAGCCTGAGGTACTGCTGATCCCTGGTTGCGCTGTTTCTATCCCTTCAGACAGTACAGCTCCATTCCTTCAAATCCCCAAATCATCCTTTTCTTTATACCCTGTTTCTACTGAGTGCCTTGATACAAGGGCTTTCATTTCTACAAATCCCCATGGCTATGACCCCAGTTTTAGCCTTTCTCACCTCTGTGAGAGCTGGAAGGCGGAAATGTTGTCTGGTCTTGGCTCTCTTCCTAATTTCTGTGCTATCATTTGCTCCTGGATTTGGTTGAGTTGCATTCTTGTTCTGCCCGAGTCTTTTAAAAGTGATGAGGTTTTTGCAGAGCTGGTACAAAATTTATCAACAGTACATCAGCTTCCCTGCCACTGACTGTCATGCAGCTCTTTACATTAACTGATCTCCACCTTAAGAGCCTTTTTCTCCCTGCCCTTATAGGAGGGTTATTCAAGACTGCACATTTTGGGTAGTTAGAAGCTGTTCTCTGACATCTGGCTTAACTGGATACGCATCTCCCTGGTGCTTGTCTTAAGTTTCTGTGTCTCTCTTGCCTCCATGGCAACATTTCCAGGCTGTCATCGGAGCATTGCTTCATTCTCATTTTGCTCAGCTAACCATGACAAGCTTTTTGAGCGCCTGGTTTCTGTTCCCCTGGTCATCTCTGCTCTGTGCTGCCTGTGGTCAGAGGTCTCTTTCCTGAAGAGGTATGATGAGCAGCACACAAATTGCTTCAGGCATGTCTTCCTAGAGATTTCTATTTGAAACATCCATAAGGGAATAACTCTTCTGGTACAGAATTAGGTTTTATTTACCTCCTTGCTGACATTCCTGTGGCTGTCTAGGATAGCCAGCGTACAATAAAATGACAGGTTTCCAAATTGCTGCGAAACTCTTGATTACAGTTCTTAGAGTATGTTTAGTAATTTTTTTAATCAAACCTGGAACCTACTCTTTAGGCAATCGGCAGAAAAGCAAAATCTTTCCAGGGTTTAGGCATTTCGCCTTCCCTCAAAACACTGAGGCAGAGTCTTCACATTTCTAAGCACAAGAAATTAAGGAAAAAATGCTTCCCAGACAGAGAAAAAGGTGAGCCCTGCACACATGAGGGCACAGTGATACCTGTAGGAGGCTGCCAGGAGGTTACTTTGTCCTGGATTGGGCTGATTGAAGTTGTCTTCACTCTCCCTGATAATCCTTCTGTGGCTCAGTTCCCTTTCCCTAAAGGGGGGATGTGCAGCACATGTGAGAAAACCACAAGATAATTTGATGCTGTGATAATGTGAGCACACGGGGAAGTGGGAGACTTACCCTAAAGCCTTAATTAAATGTTTTGATGAAACACTTGCAAAATACTTCACAATGCTTCTTTAGATAGAAGGTGCTGTAGGATTGCAAAGCATTGTTACAAAACTATTTCAGGTGATTGTATCTGCATCCTGTTGCAGCTGAAGTTCTAGCTACAGGAACAGGACTTGAATGACACCCGAGTTAATAAGATGGGGATTATAGATACAGTTTGCTGCAGACACGTACGTACAGAGAGTGAGACATGACTGCATCTCTTTGAGGCCGGAAGACTGTCAATGTTCTTTCGTAAGGATTATGCAATCAATGTTCAATAACTTATTTTTTTTAAGATAGCTCTGCTTTGTAGTACTTGCACAGGAACCAAAGATTAATTAGTTTCATTTTTCTTTCACTCTATAGTGTTATTGCCATAAATGTCCTCAATGCTCAAATGATTTTATTTTTTTTCTAGTAGAGCAAATCTTTCTCTAGTATTTGTCCAATGAATGCACCATTACAGGTTAGAATTCAAGTAATATTTGTTGCTGCTAAATAACAGACACTGCAGAAAGACAGATAAAACCATCCCTCTTTGAAAACCCTGTTCTCCATGTAAATCCAAACTAGGGAGGAGATTCTATGAGATGAGAACAAATTGGGAAGAGCTCGCAGACTGTCTGATCTCTTGTCTGCTTTGCAGAAAAAGAATCAGATTAATGAACATAATCAGATTAAGGCTAATCAAGGGAACATTTCTGGGGGGCATCAGAACTCTGCTGATAACAAAGAACCATGTGGAAAATCAATATTAAGGGCCTAACATTGCTCTGTCATGTAATTTAATGGGGGCAAATAGAGGCTTTCAAAGAAGTCCTGAGTGCTAGCAAGGGGAATGTGGATTCCCAGAGGGCAAAGGGACTTGAGGGAGCTGGGAAGTGGCTCTAAGACCCTGGCTTGAGGCACGTGTTGCTTGGGGTGACTGACTTGCAGAGTCCTTCAGCACATTGGCTTGTGTAGGAAGGCAAGCGAGTGTGTGGGCTTTATAGAGACAGGGGTTAAATCTCCCTAAAACCATCTCTGCTGTCAGCCTGCTGTGTTCTGTTTAGAAAAACAGTGCTGTAGGGGAAGAACTTGCACTGAAGAGGCACAGACAGAGACGAACAAGGTTTAGAAGACAAGGAGAGGGAGAGTGATGAAAAGGAGTTATACCTGAAAAAGGAGGGGGCAAAACAGAATGAGAAAAAGGGGATAGAAGGGGAGATGATGGAGCAATATTAGGTCCTTAATAGCAGTTTTCTGTTTCCCCCAGTAAACAGAGCAGTGTGCACCATGCTGGTGCAGTGAGGTACCACCAGTTCCTGAAGTGGGAGTACAAATACCTGTGCGTCTTTGTAGAAGAGGCATTTTGTTTTCTAGGAGAAAGGGAATAAGAAGTGGAAGCATGAACATGTGGAAGAAAGGGAGGAGGTCAAGAACTTGAGGGGAAAAAGCATTTCTGGTGTCTGTTCAGATCCATTTTCTGTTTCTTCAGTGCCTATTGTATATCAACAAATACTTGTTATCAACAGAACTTGCTGCTATGTGTGATGCCTAAAGCCTGCTGGTTGTTACTGACTCCCAGCCTGTGCTGGAATCAAGGAGGACACTGTGGGTTTCTCCTCTACCATGTGAAGTTTCCCTGTCTCAAAATACCCATGGGGTTTTTGGCTGCATTTATTACCTTGTTTGGCTTTGAAGTTCTCTCTGTTTCCTGGAGCAGCCAAGGGGATGTTTGATGTGAGGGCTTCAAGACCAACAAGCAAATGTGTATGGAAGTAATACAAAATATTATGAGACCTGAAACTGGTGCTACCTGATTTTTTCCCCTTTTTTCTCTTTAATGTCTGGTTAATTGGTCTGGGAATTGTCAGGTTCTAATTGAGGTTTTCTCCCTGCTTGGGATATTTATAAATGCACATCCATGTGTCCCTTCTGGATCTAGTAAGCCGTGAGTGCATGTTGTAGCTGTAGCTCTTTACCTGGGGCGTGTGAGATCTCTTCTCATCACTGATTTTCTTATTTTTTTGACATATGATTGTCTTTGGTAACATCTGTGGCTCTGTCAAATGTGGTTCACAGCAATTGTTGGGATCAAACCCTCGTACTTGGGCAGACCCATATGACAAGGTTGTTTTAAGCTTTATTTATAAGCTAAAATTTCAGGGGCAGATGATGAGGCCCCTGATTTTTTTTTTTAAACATCCCCCCCCATATCTTCCGTATGGAACCATCTGAACAGAGGTATAGCCTATCTCAAGGTGGTATTTCATTTTCAGATGGGTGAGGCAATTAAGCATGATTGAAAAAAAAAAAAAACAAACCACCCCCCCCCAAAAAAAAAAAGCCAACAAAAAACCCCTCAAAACTGGGGTGGGAGCTAATGGGACATAGCCCCTGGTTGCCACGAAAGAACAGGAAGAGAATGACACAAGAGATGGAAAAGCATTGATGGCCGCAGTAGGTGGCACAGGTCCTTTCGCAGAGTCTGCGTGCTCCCCGCGAGCTCATGCCCCGTTCCCAGGGGTTTGAATTGCACAGGAGCAGGTGACTCCAGCTGCTAGCTGGTTCCCAGTTGACACGAGAGCTGTGTGAATCTATGCAGTCCATTGTCAGCTGCTCTTCTCTGGGTGGCTGCTGAAAAGTCGTGTGCGCGCGCGTGAATTTTCGAGGCTTAATCTGCATTATAGAGCGTGTGCTCGCCTGTAAGCTTTCTGCAGAGCTCTAGAGCATATGTGTCATGGAGGGTGAGACCAGAAAAGCAGATGTCCTGAACATGCTCCTCCTACTCGGTGATTAGAGATGCTCAGGGGAACGCAGAGTAAAGCTGGGACACACCTCCCTGACTCACTGCCAGAGACAGCAGCCGCCTCTGCAGGTTCTGTAGGCCTTGGCTCTCTGGTCAAATAAAACCCTGCAGCTCCATTTCCAGCAACCATCCCCTTCTTTTGGTTAAGCAGAGAGGAGGAGGATGGCCTATGCTGAGGAAGACAGGTAAGGTGCTGTGAAAGAGGGGATGCGCAGACATCCAAGCTGGAAAGGACGAGCAAAACGGCATTGCTTTTCCTCGCCTTGTTTTCCTCTTCTTCTTACTGGGCGCTCAATAAATGCCAGGTGAGGGCTGCTCAGAAGTAAATATCGTGTTGTTGAAGAGGAATGGGGCCATCTGCCTGTGTCAGGCACTGCTGTTATGAAATATGGCAATGGGCAGGTGACCTTGGGATAGGTTATGGGCCAGAAGAGGTAGATATTGTGGTGTGGAGAAGCCCAAGTTACGTATGGCAGGGCACCCCTCCGAAGCCTGGTGCTGTATCTGTCCCTTGGGCTAGAGGTGGTTTTTACAGGGGTTTGCTTTTCAACCAACCTAGAAGCACAAAGAGGGTGGAGTGTTGGGGGTTTTTTTTGTTTTTCCGTCGTCGTTGTTGTTGTGTTTTTCATGCCATAAAAGATCTGTCATTGGTGGCAGTCCCGTGTTTCGCAGCAGATGCGTTTCTCCCGTGGATGACAGCAATCCAGCAATCACAATAAAAGGGGATTGTCTGTTCGGCTGATGCGGTGATTTAATCCAAAGCGATGCTACCGAGCACTATTCTTAGGTGTGTGTTGTTGGCAATGGAGTAGCTACAGGGGGCTTTGTGGTACGTGGATTAATTCTGGCTGCCAAGAAGCTTGCGCAGACCTCGGGCTCATATAGTGCCAGGCTAAAGGTTGCAGTTGGTGACCCAGGGATACCTGCTGAGCAGGTATTTCCTTCATGTTCAGAAATTACCTTGTGCCCTTTGATCCCATGCAGCCGGAAGATTGCTGAAAAATATATGTTGCAAGCAGATTAATTTTGGCATCACTGTGCTCTCGGTACTGGGGACAGCTCTGAAGTGTACAAAGCCTTTGGGATGGAGAGGGCCCTGCAAAACCCTGTGTACCCCGACTGGAGCTCCTTCTAGGCAAGGAAAGTTATGCAGCACTGGATGGAGTTTTACTTCTTTGGATGAGAAATATTTTAATGTCTTCTATTTAGAAGGCAAAATATCCCTTCACACTCAGCACAGCTCAGTCAAGCCCAATATCTTCAGCAGACATTGAATGGGACTCATACCCCACTCATAGAATTTCTGGGGGTATAGGAATAATATCCTTTTTTTTCATGTTAATTTGCAAGAGAGTATGCACCTCTTACCAAAAAAAAAAAAAGCCACCTGAAAAAGGGGGATTAATGATCAAGAGTAAGAGCAGATTCCGGTGACCTCATTCTTTTCTCATGCCTGCCACAGGTACGTCAAAAGCTTGGGTATTACACTTAAATTCTCTCGTCTCCCTCCAATTTCTAAACGAGGATTACAGTTATTCAACACAGAAATTGGAGGGAATCATTCATTAATGTATGTAAAGCACTTTGAAAGCTTTTCTCTGGGAGCAAGGGATAATACAGTCAGTCAAGTGTAGGCTTCATTAATGTCACTTCCATAGCTTCTGCTTATTCCCCTTGAAAAACACAACAATATGTTATGGTAGATGAACTCTCCTGTTTCCAGACTTTTCCATTGAAAAGTATTTCAGCTAAATGACTCTGTTTTAATGTGTGGATATGGAAGTTATATCTCCTTGGATCCCAGGTTTGTGATTGCATTTGGGTATCTGACATTTCAGTTTGTGTCTAGTTTGATTTATGAGACATTGGAGAGGACTTGCAGCAGGAGCTGGACGTCTAGGAGATGAAGAAGCTCACAGAAGATACCTGTGCAGTAACTACTTGTCAGGAAGGAAAAAAGGTAGAATTGTGATCCTCTGTTTGAAGATCTGATGCTCCAGTTAGAGGAACCAGTTGTACACTGAGAGTCAAACCCATCAATGGTCTGGGACTTCCTGGAGCACAGAGCACCTCTTTGAAAGCTGTTCCGTGTGTCCTCTAAGGCTGCAGGCAGCAGAGTCACCATATAACTAAGGTTTACACCTCTGGAAGGAAGAGACTTGATTTTAAAAAGAATCATTCATGAAGCAGGCAGTGACTGCTTATCAGCATCTCCAGTTGGTTTTACATCGCCTCCAACCTTGCAGTAGCTGATCCTCTCACCCCTTAATAAGCAGATCAGCTTTTCATATATACAACCCATGGCCCCTACCTGTGTTGGTTCACTCCATGACCCAGCACTCTACAGACTGCAATCATTAGTCCTGCTCATTGATTGTAACAATTGAGTTGCCACCAAAAATGGTACCAGAACCCTGGCTTTTGAAGAGAGCGTCCAATCAACCTTGGTATTGACTTTCAGAAGATATCTGCAATGTCCTATTGGAAACAGGATTATAGGATTATTCTGCTGTTGATTGTGTTTCAAAACTATGATTAATACATCTGATGAATACTGGACTGACAGACATAAAAATTCAAATCCTCTCTTGTTCCGCAAGACACAGACACCCCAGGCAGTGCAATGCCGGCTTCTATCCCACCTTCCAGCTCTGTGCTGCAGTGCTGGGTAAGACATTTTTTACCAAGCTGTTTGAGCAGTGCTACCTCTTATGTGAGATAGCCCAGGAGCCCAAATTCCTCCTTCTAATTTCTGTTTTCATAGAATCACAGACTGGTTTGGGTTGGAAAGCATGTTCAAAGCACATCTAGTCCAAACCCCTGCAGGGACATCTGCAACTAGAGCAGGTTGCCCTGAGCCTTGGCCAACCTTGGCCAATGGTGCCAGGGATGGGGCAGCCACCACCTCTCTGGGCAACCTGGGCCAGGCCTAACCAACCTCACTGGAAAACATTTCTTCCTTCTCTCCAGTCTAAATCTCCCTCTTTCAGTTTAAACCCATCACCCCTTGTCCTGTCCCAACAGGCCCTGCTCAAAAGCCTGTCCCCATCTTTCTGACAGGCTCCTTTGAGTCCTGGAAGGCCACAAGCAGGTCTCCCTGGAGCCTTCTCTTCTCCAGGCTAAACCACCCCTACTCGCTCAGCCTGGGCTCCCAGCAGAGGGGTTGGTTCTAGCCCTCAGATCGTTTTGTCACCTCCTTAGACCTGTTCCAACGGGTGCCTGTCTTTCCTGTGCTGAGGCACAACGGTGCAGGTGGAGTTTTGACATAAGCTGCTGTCATTTGACCTCTTGCCTGGGATGTGACTGTGGGTGTGACCTGCTGCACACCCTGTAGGAGAGGACAGTGTGAATGAGAACTCCATGTTTAGCTCCTTCACCGAAACCACAAGGTATCAAGAAGGTGAATATTTGGAGTGTGTTACCAGTCCCAGAGGGAAGCACAGGGAGACGGTGACACTCAACACTTAGGAAGGCTGAGTTCTCCATCTCTGCAGGTGATGCCTGCCCCGTGTCCCAGTAGTCTACTTACTGCAGAGGACAGCATCTGCTCCATCATCAGCACAGCATCCCACCCGTGCAGTACAGCTGCCCTTGGACTTCCATCCTCTTGGACATCCCTGTACACACACACATGTATAAGCTGCAGTTTCTCATCCTAACCGTGCTTTTGAGTTCCCTCAGTAATTCTGGAGAGACCAGAGTCCGTCAAAAGCAGGAGTAGTTATGCCTTGTGACATTTCTGTGATCTAACTATCATCAGCCATTCTTGCACTAGAGAATGAAACCAGCAAAGAGGATTCAAATGATTTGCCTCTAGCCAGGGTTAAAATGTATGAGATTAAAAGCGAAACAACTCCAGTAAAAGCAGTGGAGCTCCTTTTATTTTCGTTTTAACAAAATTTCTTTTTCTTTGCACCTTTTCAGGACTTTTATCTGTTGAAGCTTGTTCTCTGAATGGGTTGATAACCTCACTGACCTCTTCTCCTTTTGCAGAAATAGCTACGAGGTGTATAAGGAAACAGCAGATTGGTTACGTGCCCGAACCGTCCAGCGCCCGAAGACCGCCATCATCTGTGGATCAGGACTGGGAGGCCTGGCCGATGTGTTGGATAACAAGACAGTCTTTCCATATGAGGACATCCCTCACTTCCCACGGAGCACGGGTTAGCACAGCCCAGGGCACCAGCGATGAATCATAGAATGGGTTGGGTTGTGTTGGAAGGGACCTTAAAGACCATCTGGTTCCAATCCACCATGGTGGGGGGTGGGACACCTCCCACTAGACCAGGTTGCTCAGAGCCCCATCCAACCTGGTCTTGAACACATCCAGTGATGGAGCATCTGCAGCTTCCCTGGGCAACCCCTGCCAGTGTCTCACCGCCCTCAGAGAGAAAACTTCTTCCTAATTTGCAGCCTGAATCTACCCTCTTCCAGTTTAAAGCCATTTGGGGCATCCCACCCCTCGGCAGCCTGCGACAGCCTTACAGAGAGATCGCTCGAGGCGATGAGCACCGCTTGGCAGTGGTTTGCAAACCAGCCCCTCGGTGCTGAAATGTGTGCTCACAGTAACAAAAAAAATGCACATATTTCCATGCAATGATATGCATTTGAATTTCAGCTCCTGGTTTCGCAGCGCTTGGCCCCGCTGTAACTGCATAATTAACTGACAAACCCTTCTCCAGTCAAAGCCCTCGAGATCTGTAATTGCAGCGACGCTCTGTTAATTCCCAGTTGCAGGACACAGTGGTCGGTTGGTGTTCGGGGAGCTGAACGGACAGCCCTGCGTGTGTATGCAGGGACGCTTCCACTATTACGAAGGGTATTCTGTCAGCACGGTGAGTTCTCCTCCAGAACATCTCACGTAGTGGGGGGGGATGTGGCACAAAAGGTGCAGAAGAGGCCCCTTGCTTCGATCCCTGGCTGCAGGAGGTTAACCTCTGTACCAAACCTGCATTGCTGTGGGGAATCTCGCTTAAGATTTTTAGGTTTCTTCCCCAGAAATAAAGCTGGGAGTTCAAACCAAGGGGTAGCTGCTTCTGCTAAAGGGAGCTGACACTGCACAGCCACACAAAGTGGCCGGCCCTGCTATACTGCAGGACAAATAGTATATCACACAAGGCAGACTGATTTACATGCTTTAGCTGGGGTATTTTAATCATGATATATATCAGCAGCCAGGAAGCTTTGAGTGATAAGAAGAATCTATTTTAATCTTCTTGTGCATTTCTATGGTTTCCAGCTCTCCCCCTCCCCCCCCCTAGAAAAAACCAACTCCTTAGCTGGTGTAATTTGGTACCTTCTCCTACTTATATTCACATATAAAAGGCTGTGAATATTTGTGTTGACATATGTGTATGTTAGGTAATACACATTTCTGTCAGAAAACACAATAATATTTACTGACTGATAGTGTTATGTCCTCTTTTTTTCTTTGGGTAGCTTCGAGGTCTTAATTGTGGCTGTCACTTTGCATTTGGATAGAAACTGTAATACTTGGCACCACTCAACTTTGTATAGAAAGAAAAACATTTTAAATGTTCTTGATGCAAAACTAGGATTATCTAAACATGTTTGTCTATTAAAATTAACTGATTTCTTAAAGAAGTGATGTCCACAGTTGGGATATTTTCTGCTCACAGCTTCTTTAGCGTTTTAGAGCTAGCAGATATCATCCTGATTCCTTCCGGACTTCTCAAAATCATACTTAATCTTTTTTTTTCTTTTTCCATTCATAATGATTCCTCAACTTTGGATAAGCAGGTTGCTGAAGTGAACTAATGTGAATAAAATTAAATTAATAAAGTAATCCCTATGCTTCTGTAAACTGTAAAGAGTCAGTTTATCAATTACACTCCATAAGCAGCTACTTCAATCAGCCTGGCGGTTTGATCTCTGCATGACCTTGGCAAAGAGGAAAAAATTATCTGCGTGTTCTTTTTGCATTACTTTTATTTGACCTTAATGCAACTGTGGGCTTGAATTTTAATGATATTCCTTTCAAGATTAGGCTTTAGCATGCTTTAAAACCATTAAAATTCTATTTCACTTAAGGGAATATTTAAATTGCGAGAAACTGTTGGTTTGTGTCCTTGCAGCCTCGCGCAGACCCTTCTCTGCATCACATCCACAAACTGTGATGCTACAAATGTAGTAGTAACAACTGTCTGTGAACTGAGATACTCGTTGCATATATGCCTTTGGTTCTTGCAGGTCACCTTCCCCATCAGGGTCTTCTTTCTCCTGGGGGTGGAGATCCTGATTGTCACAAATGCTGCTGGGGGACTGAATCCCCACTTCCATGTTGGGGACATCATGTTGATAAGAGATCACATCAGCATGTTTGGCTTGGGAGGGCAAAATCCCTTGCGGGGACCAAACGATGAGAGGTAAGAAGGTATCAGCTCCGTGTTACCAGTTCATCCTTCCTTCCCCCAGTTGCAGGACTGCCAGCTTCATCTGCTGGCAAATATTTACTGAGTGGTAGAGTTTGGCTCCAGGTAGCCCTGAGGGACAAGTTAAAGCAATAGCTCTGTGTGCTGTGCTTCCTCTTACAAATCAAAAGGAGTTTTTTGCCCAAACCTTCAGGTTTTGTTTCCTAAAAGTTGGTTTCTGATCCTTCTGACATGGTCAGTTCTACTGTCTGCTAGAGACCTGCTGCTCTCTCTTCTTGTCGGTCCCCCTCTGCTAATTCCTCTTAATTGAGCAAACCGGTGAACCACAGCAGCTCCAGCCTGCATTTATCAACAGCTGCTGCTGCTTTGATGGAAATGCTACCACAGAGGTTAGGTAGGAAATTGATAACAGAGCAAATATAAACCCTTTCAATTTACTGATACCCACCCTTGTATCCTAGAATCATGGAACGCTTTGAGTTGGAGGGACCTTTAAAGCTCATCTAGTCCAACCCCCTGCAGGGAGCAGGGACATCTGCAACTAGAGCAGGTTGCTCAGAGCCCTGGCCAACCTCACCTGCAATGGTGCCAGGGATGGGGCAGCCACCACCTCTCTGGGCAACCTGGGCCAGGCTCTCACCACCCTCACTGGAAAACATTTCTTCCTTCTCTCCAGTCTGAATCTCCCTCTTTCAGTTTAAACCCATCACCCCTTGTCCTGTCCCAACAGGCCCTGCTCAAAAGCCTGTCCCCATCTTTCTGACAGGCCCCTTGAAGTCCTGAAAGGCCACAAGAAGGTCTCCCCAGAGCCTTCTCTTCTCCAGGCTGAACCCCCCCAGCTCTCCCAGCCTGGGCTCCCAGCAGAGGGGTTCCAGCCCTCCCAGCAGTGCTGGGGCTCCTCTGGCCCTGCTCCAACAGGTCGATGATCCATGTGATTCCTCTATGTTGACACCTGACTCGTGGAAGCCTTTTCACTAATATCTGCATATTCAGTGTGTTTGAGGAATGGAGCTCAGCTTCTTACAAAGCCATAAACCTGGGAGGTTTATTATGCTGAGCAGGGTTTAACTGCAGTGGTCAGAAACAGAGAGCTGGGGTGGAGGGAGACAAAGGTATGTGGTGAAGGTAGGATCATGATTTGTAGCCTTGGTGAGATCTTGGTGTAAATCCTGACTCATCCTGGTCCTTTCCTCTCCTACCATAGGCATGAGCACTGTCCCAGAAGTCATTGTTGCCAGGCATTGTGGCCTCCGAGTCCTGGGGATCTCCCTCATCACCAACAAAGTGGTGACGAGCTATGACAGCCAAGAGAAAGCCAACCACGAGGAAGTGCTGCGCATCTCAGTGGTCCGGGCTGAAGCCCTGCAGAAGCTGGTCACGCACCTCCTCGGCAAGCTGGGGGAAAGCTCAAACTCTGCGTGACCTTGTCTTGGTTTGAAAGACAGGTGTCTGCCAAGGAAGGCAGAAGCCCCCCTTGGAATGGAAAATGCAACCCCCTCCCCTCCGAATGCCTGTAATTTTGAAATCAAGGGGCTTCAGCCATCGATCATTCATATTGTAACGTGTGAACAGCAGCCAGTGCTGGGGGAGAGCTGGTGGTGAGACCATCCCCTTCTGCTCTCCTGGTTTTGAATAGACCTTTTGACCTTTCTTCCTGTGCTTTAGCTGCTCGGGAACAGAGGTTTGCTTTGAATTCCGCCAGAACGATCCTCTTGTTAGTAGCCAGTGACCAGTGGCATCTGTCGCTTAAACAGGGGCTGAGCTCTGGCAGATTTCCAAACCCCTCTGTCAGCAATGAGCCCCTCAGGAGCTTTCCATTCAGCTCCCCCTCCTTCTGCAGAGTGTTTAGTGTTTCTCTCCTGTGGTGCTGCCTCTCTTATCTCAGCACCATCCTGCCCCAAGCCTCTGCTCCCCGCTAGGCACTGAGCCCCTCTACTGGGAGCCAGAGCAAGAGCTGGTTGCAGCAGCTGGTGTTTCATCCCAGCTTTGCTCTGCTGCAGCCCCTGCAGCAGATGTTGGGGCACCAATAGTTTGTGGGGTTTAGTGGTGTGAAATGACAGTGGGAATTATTCTGGAAGAGGTATGATACTTCTCTGACTTTCCTGGTCCTCTTATATGA
Organism: Todiramphus chloris collaris; assembly: GCA_025345505.1. Taxonomy (NCBI): domain Eukaryota; kingdom Metazoa; phylum Chordata; class Aves; order Coraciiformes; family Alcedinidae; genus Todiramphus; species Todiramphus chloris. Next base: position 15,499,783 of record JANVCC010000037.1, on the reverse strand, counting down.
TGAAATTGAGCCCAACAGTGAGAAAAGGACAAGCAAGAGAGGCTGTCACACTTTTACCAGTGTGCTGATGGTCTATCAAGGAAGGGTGACTGTTCACTCCAACACTGCATTATTTATTGTTCCCCAAAGGTCAAGCTGAGCTGTGGATGCAGCTGGATGTGAAACAGTGACTGTAATTATTAGGTAACCTTTTTCCCTTCATTTATCTTGGAGTTCTCTGCAAAGCCCATCACTGTCACAGCTAAATGTTTTCGGTTGACACGGTGGTCTGAACTGAAGACACCCAGCTGGTCAGGGAGAGCTCCCAGTCTGCCTTCCTAAATGTAGCTGAGCAGTTGTTTACCACCAACACTCGCCCTCCATCACAGCCCTCAGCCTTCCATGACATTTCTTCAGCTCTGGCCACACAAGGATCTTGTGGTCTGGTGAGTTTTTTCTGGGTGGGGATTTGCTCGAAGCCCTTCATGCTGTGGTTACTGGTGTCAGCTGCTGTGTTAATGGTGGAGATGCTGCTGCCAAGAAGAACGGAGTGGTACTGTACATGTTTTCCATGAAACAGCTGCATTTCAGATGGAGGAGAGCTCTTTGGGGTGGCCACGCTGTCCCCTTCTCTTCTCCTGGTCAGGGTTAGCTGTGGACAGTCCTGACAAATACCAGCCTGGCCTGATCTTGAGGTCTTCTGGAGGGGCAGGATTTGTTGCACTATTGACCAAGTCACTTCTTCAGCAGCCTCTGGCACGTAGAGAAGCTTTCAGAGACAGCAGCTCTGTCCATTTAGTGAGTCCAATGGTCGAGACTCACCAGGGACCAGCTCTGGTGGTAATATGCAAAGGGAAAGAGACTCCAAGTCCTCCTTCCTCGAGGTTGTTGCCTTTTCAGGTCTAGCAGGAGCAAAGTGCTCATCAACCGTGTCAGCAAAAGCAGTGAAACAGGAAAAGTGGCAGATGTGCAGAGCAAGAAGGAACCACTTCTACCTGCTCCCTTTTCAGCCTCATCCCAGTATGGGCTTGTTACAGGGCAGAGTGAGAGCAGATCATTTCCCTGCCTCTGAAATGGTGCTTCACATTCATCTAATTAATACTCGGTAAATAGAAAGTCTCTGAAGTGTGAGGGGAAGGCAGCTGTGCAGCTAGAGAGCAACTGCAGTCGCTAAGGCTGGGATTTCACCAGGCTCCAGTAATTAATCAGTCAGACTGGACTGAAGGGAAACATCCCCAGAAGCTGCTGTTGAGCTCAGACTTCTCGAGCTGGGCTGGAGAGGATGAGGAGAAGCTTGGGAGCAGCACCTGCTTTCAGCAGGTTCCTTCCAGCTGTACTTGTACCTTGTGCTTGTATCTGAATACACCTTAAACACAGTTTAAACATTCATCTAAAACTCACTGAATCTTTGGCAAATTATGCCCTTTTTTAAAGAAATATTTTCTAAATGGTGTTTGAGCCCTTAAACATTTGGACGTTCTTTCTGCTGTCCAAGGTTGACATGAAGGGCTGAAACTCTGCATAGACTGGTTTGGGTTGAAGATCATCCAGTTCCAACCTCTCTGCCATGGGCAGGGACATCTCCCACTAGAGCAGGTTGCTCAAAGCCTTGTCTAACCTGGCCTTGAACATCCAGGGATGGAGAAGCCACAGCTTGGGTAATGAGAGGGAAGATGCCCTGGGCACTTGGGAAGGTATCTAGCTCCTGCTTTGGGGGAGAGAGAAGGAATACAATTAACAAGTGGGTTTGCCTGGTCTTGGAGACACTTTTAATCTGTTTTCTCTGTTTGTTTTCTTGATTTTTTTCTGGTTTGCTGCTGATGAGTTTCAAAAGGCTGAAATATGATGATGTAAAAGGCAGGGAATATGTGTGGGGGAGAAAGGGGGAGGAAATAAAATCTGCTGTGATCCCTAAAACAATGTTTTTGTTTGCTGTGCCAATACCATGGGTTAGAAAGGAAGGGGTCACTCAGCTACTCGCCCTGCATCCAACCTCCTGGGTGGGAGGACAGCCCTGGGGGATCAGAGCACCAGTGCTCAGAGCTTGGGATAAACAAAACCAATGTCTGACCAGCATTTTGCACAATTTTTCTCACTGATCCCCCTAAGTTGAGGAACCCTTGGTGGAGAAATGCCAAGAATTTAAGGACCTCAGCTAAATTCTGAGCAGCTGAAAGATAGGGTGGGCTGTGGTGGTGGCAGTGCAGCAGGTCATAGAATCATGGAATTGTTTAGGTTGGAGAAGACCTTTCAGGTCATCAAGTGCAACTGATTGTCCATGCTGGAGGCAGAATATGGTTTCCTTGATAACTGTGCCATTTCTTTAGTGTTTTCAGTGCTTTCTGGCAACATATCTGGCTGAAATGAGAAGCTCGTAAGACAACCTCAGCTTTCTTCAATTCCTGTGCTGTGGCATTTACCTACTTCTTCAGTTCAGGCTGTTGTGGTCATAGGGACAAGCTGGAAGATGCACAAAAAGCTAAAAAACCTTTGTTAAGTGGAAGAAGCACTCTAAATGTGGCGACTGGTCCTGGCTTTTTCAGCACTGTGGTTGTCAGTGAGCTCTGGTGCTGCCTGGTTAGGGAATGCCACCAGCACAGGCTGTCCCATGCTGCCATACCAGGGGCAGGGGGACCCATGGGAGCTTTGGGTTAGAACTGGCAGAGCTGGAACAACTCCTCCATTGCTCTCTGTTGGCCATGGTGTCATGGCCCAGCCTTTGTGCCAGCCCTTTCCATTTCCTTGCTTATCAATCCAGAGACAGCTTTTCAGATTATGGGATCCTGCTGCTTCCAGTCCCCTGGAGAAGATGGAGATGTTTTATCAACGTTCTCATGTGTGATTCACATAAAAATGTGATGCCGAGGGGAGAAATATCTGATACAACCCTTGGCCAGACCATATAATGACTTTTTAAGTTAAGATCTCCGCTGTTATCTGAGAAACGGCCAAAAAATCTGATTGTGGCATCCATCCTGTGTCCTTTACAAGGCTCAGTTTCCCAGACTGTCTTGTATGTGAGATCTGCTGTTTGCTCTCTTTGCTACATAAAAAGTAAATGAAAAAGCTTTTGAAGAGCCGTGCTATCTGTCTCGGCCCGGCAGCTGAACATATGCTTTGCCTTCAAGATATCAAAATTCTGTGAGATGTTTCTCTTTTCTGCAAACCTGCAGTTGGATTAAGGGTTTTCTGCTATGATGGTGGTGGCTTTTTTTTTTTTTTTCCCAAAACCTGGTAGGTCTTCACCGCTGGAAAGGATTAAAATCTTCCCTGCCAGGCTGAATATGCAGAGGAGGAGGGAGTGAGGCTGTGCGGGTCATGGCGGGGGGCTGATCTTGGCTTATTGCTGAATTAAAGCCTGACTCGAAGCAGCGTGAGGTCCATCGTTTCCAAAATGTGATGGTGCTTTAAGAGCCAAGACATAGGTGAAGGCTGGAAGCAACCATCCAACCTTTTCTCTTGCAGGATGTTGCCCTCCTGCCACCAGCCAGGCCTGGACACCCATGCTGGGAGATGGCTTTAAACAGAAGAACAGCCACCACTTGTTTTCCTCACACGAAGCTTCTCAAAAAACCCCCGTTTCTCAATCAGAGCAAACTCCTTCCAAAGTCATGAGCCCTTCTTGCCCCCCTGGGTTCTTTGCAGAGGCAGCTGGAGGAAGCATTTCCTCAGGGATGGCAGGGAGCAGGTTCAGGGCACTGCCAGAGCCCAAATTTTTGCTCCCAGGTGCCAACTTGGAGCAACATTGAGTCTGTTTCAGCAGAGCTGGGGGTCCTGGAGCATGGGCTGGGGCTCTGCTCCCCATGGGAGTGGGTGAGGGACCAGTGTTGAGAACCCAAAGTTCTCCTGTGCCTCTTTGTCCCCCAGTCCAGGCACGTATAGGGACATATCCCCAATCCCAGCCCCACAGAGGCAGTGAGTGTTTGCTGTCAGCTCCCAGCAAAACTTTGCTCTGGAGGGCAAGGAATGGAAAAGCAACGGGCTCTGCTGGAGAAAATTGTGCTCAAATAATAGGAAAAGAAAGATTTTGGGACTCCTCTCTATGCCAGATCCCAGGAAATGTGACTGGGATGCCTGGGACACTCTTCAGCCTCTCTGCAAGGGCTTGGGAGCTGCATTGAGCGGCAGGGAGGAGGAGAAGGTTGCACTGCTGCTCCACGTCCCAGCCTTGCCCCAGCTCCCGACAGTGTCCAAGCCAGGCTTGGGGCCACCTCCTGGTCCTCAGGCCTGCTCGCAAAAGGGCTGTGGGCTCTGCAGTTGGAGAGAAGAACTTCACAGCCCCTTTTCTTCCAGACAGGAGACAAAAACAAGAGGCACCCGTCCCCCGATGACTCCTGGCAGCTGCCTGCTGATGATTACGTCCCTGCTCTGCGTGTGTCTGAACTTTCTCACTGCCTTCTCATCTTTAATTAAGCGCTTCTATCGGCCCAGCCTTCTCACTGGGTCTGAATTATATCCCCCCCCACCCCCCTCCTTCCTCCCTGTAGCCATGGCAACGCTTCCCCTGGGCAGGCTGCGCTGGAGCCAGTGACAAACCCCACGTGTGGCTGTTTGGGCCTGGAAATTTCCCTGCTGTCTGTGAAAAGTTGGGAAAAGAAATGAGCCATCGGATGACAAGGGGAACCAGGGTGAGAAACGTCCCTGTTTGGGCTGAGCATCACTCCCATCCCTCTGAGGAGACCCCCTCTGGCAAGGGTGGCAAAGCCTTGATCCGAGGGTTCCTTGGCTTTTCCTCCAACGGATGGGAGCAGTGTCTGGGTTTTGTGTCCTTGCCCCAGCTGTGAGTGGTGGGTGACAGCCCCGCTGCCATCGTTTGGTGGTGGCACTGGGGCTGCCTCTGCCCCGCTCCCCTGGCGGGGACCAGCAAATCATGAGCCGTGAAGCTGCTGCCAGGAGCCCCACGAGGCAGGGGGACAGTGAGGAGGCGCACTAATGCGGTGATACAGTGCACGGATGGGGTGACGGGCTGGGTGGCGTGGCTGAGGGCTGTGTGACAGGGGCAGGGCTGGGTGACACAGGGATGGGACGCAGGGACTTAGGGGAGGGATGGAGTGACGGGCAGGAGGAGGTGACAGGGCAGGGCAGGGTGACAAGGCAGGGCTAGGTGTCAGGGCTAGGTGACATTAGGCAGGGCAAGTGGCACAGGGCAGGGGTAGGTGACATAGAGCAGGGACAAGTGGCAGGACACGGACTGCCCTTTACAGTGCCCAGTGCTGCCCTCGTCAATCCCAGCGTGCCGGTGTTCCGGACTCCCGGTACCCATTCCCAGGGTGGTACCGGTGTCCGGGTGTCCCGCTGCCGTCGTACCCCCCGCCGTGCCGGTCTCTCAGTGTCCCAGTGTCCCAGTGTCCCGATATCCCTGCTGTCCGCTCCCCGTCGTCCCTCCCCACGGTGTTGATGTCCCGGTGTCCCGGTCCCGGTCCCCGCTCTGCCCGTGGTGCTGGTGTCCCAGTGTCCCGGTCTCCCCGTCCCCCCGCGGTGCGGGTGTCCGGGTGTCGCTGCGTCCTCGTCCCGTCCCCGTCGCCCCCGGTCCCGCTCTCCGGCTGCCCCCGGTGCCGGTGCCGGTGTCCCGGGGCAGCGGCGCCCCCTGGCGGCGGCGGGCGGCCCGGGAGGCCGCGGCGGGTATAAAAGGCGGTGGCGGGCGGGCGGGCGGCGGCAGCGGCGGCGGCAGCGGCGGCAGCGGGAGATGGCCGGCCCGCAGCAGGCCCCGCATCTCCACCTGGCCGAGCTCACCGCCTCCCAGTTCCTCGACGTCTGGCGGCACTTCGACGCGGACGGTCAGTCCCGGGGCGCGGGGGACAACCCTCCCCCACGCCCAAAAAACGGCGGGGAGGGCACCGGACGGAGCATCCCCGGGGCGGGGGGGGGGGGATTCGGTAGAGACTCCCCAAGCATCCCGGGAGCCATCTCGGGGGGAGCTCAGAGGAGGAGGTAGAGCCCCCGCCGCCCCAGTCCGGGGAAAGCGGAGCGTCCCGCGGAGTGATGGGGAACCCCCTGGGGTGATGGGGAGAAGCCCCGGGGCGGTGGAGGAGCGCCTCGGGACGATGGATAATCCCCGGGAGCCTCCCGGGATGATGGAGGAGCCACCCGGGGAACAGCCCCGTCGGGGGAGCTCCGGGATCGGGAGGACCTCCCGTCGGGAAAGGACAGGGACCCCTAGCACCGCACCCCTCCGGGAGCCCCCGGGCCGTGGGACATGGAACCCGGCTGTGGCCCGGGTCTCCTTGGTACCTTTCCCAGGAGCCGGGTCCCCCGAGGGGTGAGATTCACTCAGGGCTGATGTCGCCTCTGGGTGCTGGCTGGAGGTTCCTGACCTTCTTGGGGTGTTTGTCCCTTCCCACCCTCTGTCCCCTCCATCCCCTCTCCCTCCGTGGCGGCCCATCCTTGGCACCCCGGTTACCTGGAGGTGTGGAGGGCATTGCGGCCACCAGCCTGGCCCAAGGGCTTGGTCACCCCTTGCCCTGTAGGCAGGGGGTGACCGGGGGGATGTCCCTTGCCCGGAGTAGTGCGAGGAACAGCCCCTCCATGGCTGGAGTGCTCGGTCCCTCCCCACCCGCTTCCCAGCCCCTCTAAACCTCTTCCCGGACGCGCTGTGGCTGTGTCCCCAGTGCCCTAACGGGGATGCCACCTCCCCACGGAGCCACAGCAGGGCATGTCACTCCCGGTCCACACTGTCACTAGCCTCAAAAAGATGGGTGGCGGGAGCAGGAGGGGGAATGCAAAAAGCAGCAGCGGTTTGGTGGGAAAATAGTTTCTTTCAGCACCAGGGTGCAGTGGAGGAGGCTCAGACCGCTGTGTAGAGCAGCCCAAGGGGCAAAGCTCTTGCCTTTCCCCATGTACCCCGTCCCCAGTCTGGGGACGGAAACCCTCCTGGGAACTGCGTCACGCAGCTGCACTGCTGGCACCAGAGCCGAGCGGGCGCTGGGTACCCTCCCGGCTGCACCGTCGGGGCTCCTCCTGCAGCCCCGCAGTGCTGGGGTACGCAGCATGCCTGGCCCCGTCACCGCTGGAGCTGGCCCTGGAACAGACGGGGGGCATGGGACAGTGACACTCCGGTGGGAGCCGGCGGCTCTAGGTGGAGGGGGCTGTCCATCTGCCTCCCTGCAGCATGTCCTGCTGCGCCCTTGGATGTGCTCCGTCATCTCCAGAACACGGGTGCAGGCACAGGTCCAGCTTGGCCCACAGTGCCCGAGCAGGGCGAGGCTGTGGGGCTGCAGGTGCCCAGGAGAGGAGGGACTCAGGCAGCAGGGGACATGGTGGCCTTGACAAAGACGATGCTCGGCCACTCCAACAACCCTGGCTGCTTCTCTCTGCCGATGGGCACGGGGTGATGGAGGGACCAGGGGGTTCACCCAAGGGTCTCACCTAAGCTGTTCCCTCTGAAGGGGGTTTTGCCCGCTTCCCCTTGAAGCTCCTCATACCCCAGAGATGTCCCCTTGGATGTCTTTGATGTCCTCGTTTTGCCAGCCACGGCTGTCCCGTGGCACAGGGAGGGTCTGAGGTGCAGCCGCGGCTCTCCGGAGGGGATTTTCCACTCTGCACCCTGCTGCTCTGCGGGCAAGGATCAGACCTGCCCAGGCTGCTGCTTGGGGGAAACCAAGCTACCGACCATGGCTTCTCTCAGCATTTTTCTTTTTCCCGGCTCAGAACTCTTCTGATTCTTTTTTTATTTTCCAAGTTAATTCAAAGGAGTTTGGGGCTCTCTGGCACCTGCAAAAGCAAAGCCCTTGGGGAGCACAGGGGAAAGCCAAGCCCCTTGGCAGCTCACACCAGCACCCCGACACCGCCCGACCCCTCCTAGGGCCTCTCATCCCTCGGGATGCAGCCAGCAGCAAGGAAGGTGCCCTGGGACTTGCCCAGGCGCTTCCAGCCAGGATGCGGATGGGTTATGTATTCCCAGCTGCTGCTTTGCAGCCGGGAGAAGATGCTTCTGGGGAGCCCACGGGTGACAATGCTGGAGGTGGCACAGAGCAGGGTGCTGAGGGTCCGTCCTCCAGGGGCTGAAATGGGGAGTGGGTTTTTGGGGGGAAGCCCACAAGGAGAGTCCGGCTATCCCTTGGTCAGGCACTGTGGAGGAAGGGGCCATGTCCTCCAGCTGTGCCCAGGTGTTGGTGGGAGGGAGGATTTCTGGCAGAACGGTGGCAGCACCATGGAGCTGGTGTCCTGGATACCCCTGCGGATGCCCCAGGTTCTGCTGAACCCGAGCTCAGCACAGATATTGGCAGCGAGGGGTGGGGGATACATAGGACATTTCTTTTCCTCCCTACCTCGGAGACCAGCGTGGGACTCACCCCGTCCTGGGGCTGATCTTGTGTCTGGGGGGGTGATGCTGTGCTGGGTGTCTTGCCTCTGCTCCCCATTCACCCTTGCTGACCCCTGCCGTGGGACCAGGGACAGTCCTGGGGGGAGGTGCTCAGGCAGGAGAGGTTGAATTTCACCCCCCAGTTATATCATCAGATGCAGAAAATGCAGCAAAGACAGGGATGGGGACAAAGTCCCCTGCGACAGGGATGCGAACGTAGCCATCCAAGCAGGCACAGGGGACAAACCTGGGGCTATGCCCCCCCCCCCCCAGGTTACAACACTGGGGGCTCCAGCCCTCTGGAAATTCAGGCATCACCAGGTTCCTATAACCCTGGGCTTCAACTGGTGTTTCATTGCTCTCACAGTCACCTCAGAGCCATGTCCCCATGAGAAGGGGGACAAGCACTGCATCATCTGGGAGCATCTCTCCCTCCTTCTGACACCCGGGTAGGGGGGTGGGTGTTTCTTATTGCGTTTTTTTTTTCCTTCCCTAGGAAATGGCTACATTGAAGGCAAAGAGCTGGAAAACTTCTTCCAGGAGCTGGAAAGTGCGAGGAAGGGGGCGGGTGTGGTAAGGGATTTGTCTGGTTTTGCTCCCTCCATCCCCATCCCCTCCTCTTGGACCAGGGCACTTCCAGGAGGGAAACAAAGGGATGCTGGCACGGAGAGGTGGGGTTAAAAGCTCCCATCCCTTCTCCTTGCCAGCACGACTCCAAGTATGACAATTTGGGGGACAAGATGAAGGAATTCATGCACAAGTATGACAAGAACGCAGACGGCAAAATTGAGATGGCGGAGGTGAGTAATGCTGGCCCTGCAGGTGCTCACGGTCCTTCCCTGGTGCTGGTGTGTCCCCCCCGATACTCATGTACCCCCCTGACACTGGTGTTCCCCACAGCTGGCCCAGATCCTGCCCACGGAGGAGAATTTCCTGCTGTGTTTCCGCCAGCACGTAGGCTCCAGCGCAGAGTTCATGGAGGTGAGCAGGACAGGCTGTGCCAGGGCTCCCCCCTGGGATTTGGCCCCCAAGTGCCCTGCTCCACCATGGAGAAACAACGGGGAGCTGCCATGGACCGACCTCCCCCCCGGTCTCCCCCAGACTCTTGGCTTTAACTCCGCATCAGGGCATGCTGGTGTGGGTGATGCTGGTTTTGGGTGGAGAGCAGGAGTAAGATGAGTTTTCCCAGTCCTCAGTGCCCCTCAGGCACCTCTCCGGGTAGCTGGTCACCTCAGCCCGGTCTCCAGGCAAGGCGTGCTGCTTTTGGAGCTGTTTTGGTGAATTCCCCCTCCAGGGTGGTCAGACCGTAGCGTGCAGAAGCAGACAGTGCTGCTCTGGGCCACTCCAAAACCTCATCATGCCCTTGCACAGGGTGAATCCATGTGCCGGGGGGAGAGAAATCGCCGATGGGGACCAAAAAGCAGTGGAGGGTGGAGAGGACATGCAGCATCCCTGGGGAGGGATGAGCTTGTGCTTGAAAAATGAACCCAGGGTGCAGGTGACGGGTGAAAGAGGACCACCCCGTGGGGTGGGGGGCATGGGCACTATTGTTTAATACACTTGAATAAAATCAATATTTTATTGATGCAATCAAATATTAAAGCCTGGCCTCGCATGCCAGGGTGAGGACAATAGAGCTTGAACTCTTGGCAGGGGGCTGAACAAAAAGCATCCAGCCCCAAGGGAGCGCACGTGGCACCAACGAGGCCACCACGAGCCCAGCTCGGGGCTGTGAGATGTCCCCATGTCTCCTGGGGGGGGAGGGGAGGGTGTTATTTGGGTTATGACACGCGTGGCACAGGCGGTGGGGAGGGAAACGTGGGACACAAGCCCACAGTGACCTCTGTGGCGGCTGCTTCACAGGCTTGGCGCAGGTACGACACGGACCGCAGCGGTTACATCGAAGCCAACGAGCTCAAGGTGGGCTGCGGGCACGGGGTGGGGCTGGGAGGGTCCCTGCCAGTGGGGCATCCCCGCTGGGACAGCTGGGGACATGGACAACCAGTGAAGCCTTCTCCTCCCAGGGCTTCTTGTCAGACCTGCTGAAGAAGGCGAACCGGCCCTACGATGAGCCCAAGCTTCAGGAGTACACGCAGACCATTGTAAGTGGGACCTCCAGGCTGGTCCTGGGGGACCACGTATCTCCCGTGGCAGGGCAGGTCCCCTCTGGGGGTCTTGCCACCCCCCGGCAGTGAAGAGGGAGGGGAAGAGGTGGCAATTCATGACCAGGTGCTGCTTGTGTCCCGGCAGCTGCGGATGTTCGACATGAATGGCGATGGGAAGCTGGGCCTCTCGGAGATGTCCCGGTAAGGTCACGGGCGTACGCTTTGTTGGATGAAAAACTGTCTGGAGAGAGTGGTGGGGACTGGAGTTAAACCCAGGTGGTGACCGGTCATAAGTGGTGTTCCCCAGGGCTCAGTACTGGGACCAGTTCCCTTTAATAGCTTTAGCAGTGATCTGGTCAAGGGGATCAAGGCACCCTCAGCCAGTTTGCAGATGACACCAAGTTGGGTGGGAGTGTTGACCTGCTTGTAGAGGAGGCTCTACAGAGGGGTCTGGCCAGGCTGGATCGATGGTCTGAGGCCAGTGGGATGAGGTTCAACAAAGCCAAGGGCCAGGTCCTGTCCTTAGGTCATAACAACCCCCTGCAGCACTCTGGGCTGGGGCAGAGCAGCTGGAAAGTGCCCGTCGGGAAAGGACCTGGGTGGGGTTGGTCAACAGCTGCCTGAAGATGAACCAAGGTGTGCCCAGGTAGCCAAAAAGGCCACCAGCATCCTGGCTTGTGTCAGCACTGGTGTGGCCAGCAGGACCAGGGCAGGAATCAACCTCTTTATGGGGCACTGGGGAGGCCGCCCCTTGAATCCTGGGTTCAGTTTTGGGCCCCTCACTCCCAGAAGGACATTGAGGGGCTGGAGCGTGGCCAGAGAAGGGCAACAGAGCTGGGGAAGGGTCTAGAGCAGAAGTCTGGTGAGGAGCAGCTGAGGGACCTGGGGTTGTACAGCCTGGAGAAAAGGAAGCTCAGGGGAGACCTTCTGGCTCTCAACAGCTCCCTGACAGGAGGTTGGAGCCAGGTGGGGTTGGTCTCTTCTCCCAAGGAACAAGCAACAGGACAAGAGGAACTGGCCTCAAGTTGCCCCAGGGGAGGTTTAGGTTGGACCTGAGGAACAATTTCTTTCCCACAAGAGTTTTCGAGGGCTGTCCCAGGCTGCCCAGGGCAGTGGTGGAGTCCCCATGATCCCTGGAGGGGTTTCAGAGCCGTGTCTAGGAAGAGTCTTCTCCAGCTTTCAAGGAAAACAGTTTTCCTCTTTAATTTGCTCATCTTTCTGAGGAAAAAGTCATTTTGGTTTAAGAAACTGTCCTTTCCTGGCTACTTCCTGCTCATCACTGCCCTTATTGCTTTTCAGACTTTTGCCTGTGCAAGAAAACTTCCTGCTGAAGTTTCAGGTAAAATAAAAATAATGATAATAAAAAATCCCAACCCATTCCTGTCCCCTGCTTGTGCCCCTGCCTCCCCCCCTCATGCCCCGCTGTCCCTTGCCTCTGCCCAGGGGATGAAGCTCTCCTCGGAGGAGTTCAATGCCATCTTCGCCTTCTACGACAAGGTAGGGAGCCAGGTCCTGGGAAACTGCCCCAGATCAATAAAAAATGGGGGAAAAAAACCCCAACCCCAAACCCATATGGTTTTGGTTGGGCCAGTTCCCTGCTCTGATGCGGGGAGCGAGCACTGGGCTGCGCTGGGTACGGGCCTGGGGATGTCCAGGGCTGATGTCCCTCCCTTGCTCTGCAGGACGGGAGCGGCTTCATTGACGAGAATGAGCTGGATGCGCTTTTGAAAGACCTGTATGAGAAGAATAAGAAAGTAAGTGGGGAAGAGGCAGGTGGGATGGAGCCTGGATGCCCCCCAGCACCTCCCCATGCCTCCTCTCCCAGCCTCATCTTCCACCCTCTGTGTCTCTGTTCCATGGGGACCAGGAGGGATGCTGGTCCAGTTACCAACCCTGTGTCTCCATGGGAGGCTGCACCAGAGCTTGGAAGTGGGGGAATATAGTTTGGGGGTGCCCGCCAGGGAGAAAGGGGATGGCCACCCCCTCTGTTCCTTGCAGGAGATGAACATCCAGCAGCTCACCAACTACAGGAGGAGCATCATGAACTTGTCCGACGGGGGCAAACTCTACCGCAAGGAACTGGAGATCGTGCTCTGCAGCGAGCCCCCCATGTAGGACCCCCCCCACCCACCAACAGCCCGCGCTCCTCCTCCTCATCCTCCCCGAAAACAAGCACAACGGGGGAGCACCCAGCACCGCAGCGCCGGCGGGGGGGAGGGATGGGATGGGGTTGGGTGATGAGCCTCCCCCAAAGGGGGCTCCGCACCCCCCCCACCCTCCCACCCTCCCATACCCCCCCCCTCCCTTAGCCCTCCCCCAGCAGCTCTTGGTCGTTAAAATCCCACCATGGGGGAAAACTTTCTTTTGTGACCCTGTTAGTTAAATTATAATTATTTTGGGGGGGGGAGGGGGGATGTTTTTGTTCATTTGGTCTCAATTCTTGAGTTTTTATCGTTTACCAAAGAAGAGTTTACAAATAAATTCAAGTACTGCTAAAGCCGGGTCCTTCTCTACCCATGCCACGGGGACCCCCCCAAAGTGGGCTGGAGGGTGGCAGGGAGATGTGGGATTCCTCCCGCCCCCCACATATCCCTCCAGGTTGGTGACCTCCAGAGCAGCACGCTTCCCAGTAACTCCCAGTTAACCCCGCCAAAGCCTCCTGCATATCCCAAGGGTGGTGGTGTTGCCCACTTCTCAGTTTAGGGGACCAGTCCTGGGGTGGTGATGCTGGTGGCGTCCCAGTGCTACCTCTCCCACTAATGTCCCACCCTGTGCTGCAGGGTATGACCCAGTTCAGCCTTGTATAGCCCAGTATGGTGCAGTGCAGCCCTACACAGCCAAGTACAGCCCCATACAGCCCAGTATGTCCCAGTACAGTCCTGCACAGCCCTCCACAGCTCCATATGGCCAAGTACAGCCCAGTATGGTGCGTTACAGTCCTACACGGCCCAGTGTGGCCCAGTACTACCCTGTACGGCTCTATATGGTGCTGTGCAGTCCTATCCAGCTAAGCACAGCCCAGTACAGCACTGTACAGCCCAGTTCAACGCAGTACAGTCCTATCCAGCCCAGTGCGGCCCCGCATGCTGCTGTGCAGGCCTCTCCAGCCACGCACAGCCCAGTACAGCCCAGTTCGATGCAGTACAGTCCAGCACGGCCCAGCACGGGTCGGTGCAGGTGCCCCAGCCCGGCAGGGCGCGCCCCAGCGCACCCCAGTCGGTCCCGCGGTGCGGTGCGGCTGCACTGAGTCCTCCCGGCCGCCGGGGGGCGGGTGTCAGCGCGGGACGGGGTGGAGCTCCCGCGGGGCGGGGCGCGGGGCGGGGCGCGGGGCCGGCGCCCGCGGGGTGAGGTGTCCGCTCGCCAGCCCGCTCGCCGCCGCCGCCGCCATGGCGCTCCTACACACTCGCCGGTTCCTTGCCGCCCCGCGCTTCGCCGCCGCTGCCGCCCGCGCCAGGTGAGGGCTGAGGAGCCTCCGACGTCGCTCTCAACCGCACTCCGGTGCCGGCGGAGGTGCTTTCTCTCCGCCCAGCCCGGCGCTCCTGTGAGGAGAGGTGGTCGTGGTGACGGCGGGGTAGCGTGGGGGGGGGTGTCCTTCGCGAGGAGGTCTCGTGTTCCTCCGCGGAGCCCGTAGGCGCTGCCGGTGACGTCGCGGTGGGGCAGGGGGTTGCCGCGGGGACGGCAAGCGGATTGGCCGGGGGACGGCGGCGGGGTCGAGGGGCGCGTGGCGCTTCTCCGCGCTCTGATTGGCCGCGGCCGAGCCCCCCGGCGCCGCGGGCCTGCCCTTGACGGGCCGCCCTGGAGGGCGCGCGGGGCCCGGGGGATGGGGGGGGGAGGGCAGCGCCCCGAGGAACGGGGTAGGCGGGGACCCCCGTGCAGCAGGGTGCTGCTGGCCGGGTGCAGCGGGGCCTGGGCCACCCTTTGCGCCGTGCAACGGTGCCGGGGTGTCGCTCGTCCCGTGCAGCGGGGCTGGGGTCCCGCTCCCCATCGTGCACCTCATAGGGAGACCGAGCGGACCCCGCGCACCGTGGGAAACACGTGCGTGTGCTGCGCGGTGGCTCTGCGGGGCCGTCCCGCCCACGCACCGTGCAGCGGGACTGGGCTGGGCCGTGCTGCCGGTGTGCCCCGGCCTACGGCCGTGCCTTTGGGTGTGCCAGACCTGGCCGGAGCGAGGCAGGGCCAGTTCTGCACTGGACTCTGCAGAGGATGGACGGAAGGGTGGAGGGTGTAGCTGGGGCCCTGTGAAGAGCCCAGAGCAGCTCTAGAAAGCACCTCTGACCCCACAGCCTCAGGGCACTGCCTGGGAACACCACCATGACCAGTTGGCCAAGGAGCAGAGTGTGCTCCTGCTGCTTGCCAGAGCCCTTTGTTCCTGGCTCATGCCAGCTCAGGAGAGTTAATGGAACAGTTCCCAGCCCTTGTCAGAGCAGCCAAGTAGGTTTTTTGTTTCCTTTTACCAGCAGTTAAAGAAGGAAATTAGATATTGATTAACCATGTTCTGTCCGGCATGGTCCCTCGGTGCCTTGGGAGATGTGTGTTCCCAGGCTCTGCGCCTTCTGAGGCAGCCTTTGGCTCTCCTCAGCAGGTAGAGCAGCAATCTAGAACCTGCGTTTTCTGCCCTGGGCTGTAGTGGGCCTGGGAAGGGTGTGCAAGCCCACAGGCAATAGCTCTGCTTTGCTCAAGCTTGTTACACAGCAAGCTATAAACTACCAAATTGAACTGAAGTCACTTAAGAGATGCAGATCACCCCTTTCTAAGTAAGAGCTTTTGTGCACAGCCCCGAGATTTTCCCCAGTTATCTCTCCATGCCAAGCACTGATTAGCAGGTTTCTGTTTCCTTATCTTCAGCAGCTTCACCTGGTGCTGGGAGCTGTTGCCACTGCAGTTCTGTGCTGGGAATGGTCTTTGTGAAATCAGGGCAGAGATGAAGAGATGCAAAGTGGTTAAAATATTTCCCTTGACACACAGATGCTAATTAAGGTGATAACTCTGTCTCTGCTCTGCTGTGTCACCAGACAGCTATTTTCACTGCTTTTCTGGGTGGGAAGGTTAACAGCAGATGGTTGGAGCAACGGATGGTTAGGCTTGAAAGGCCTGTAGTAAGCCAGCAGCCTGTTGGCATTGTTCTTGGGTAAATGTTTGCTTTAGCCCAGTTATCTGGCCAGCGTCCTCTCACCTCTGGCTTGCAGAACTGCTGAGCGGGCTTTGGCAGAGGTTTTGAAATCCTGTCTCATGCCTGTACCTCAGGGTACGTGGATTGGCCTCTTCACAATGGAAACCTTTCACTGGGCTTGTGAACTCTTGCTTGCCTAGAGGAAAACTTTTCGTTCTGGGCTTGGCTTGAGTCCACTCTTAGGTCTCTGCAACTCAGGCTGTGAGTTCCACAGACGTTTTTAAATGGTGTTGATTTATGCTGTTCCTGCTGCATTTTCCTACCCTGTGTGTCCCATCTGTCACGCTGCCCTTGCCTCAAGCCCCCTCAGCAGACCAGCGTGGCTGAAGTTCAAGCCCCATAGCTGGAGAATGTGCTTTCTCTGGCTCGTGTCGGGTAGTTCAGCCCCAGCTTTAATTTGCTTTTGTTTAGTTTTCCGCACTGAAACGCCTCCAGTCTGGCTGGGAGGATGTGCTGTTTATAACTTTGACCTTTATTTAAGACCGGTGCTCTTTTAATTGCTCAAAATAAAATATAATGAAGTGCAGAGACAACAACGTTATGGTAATGTAGGGGCAGCGGTGCTCTAGGGCTTGTGGCTTCTTGATCCCTGGTAGGCCTCTTCTCCCAAACACCGACTAGAAAGCTTTGCCTCTGTCATCTCTTGGATATGCCAGGGTGTTTGGGCAGCTCAGCCTGGACTGTTTTCCTCCTGTCTCCCTGCAAGCTCACCTTCCTGGAAACAGCAGAGTCTTCTTTCTTTGGCCTTCACCCCAAAACCTCCAGGCTTGAGAAGGAGAAAATAAATCCTAAACCTCCCCTTCTCTGCCTTAAGCTGATAGAAAGACCAGCTCAGAACAAAAGTACTTAACTCTCTGCTCAGAACAAAAGAGTTTCAGCTTAGGTAAACACCTGCGGGATCAGTGGTAGTTGTAGCAGGGGTTTATTAGCGCCTGGTGACCTGCTTAACTGTTTGCAGGATCTAAATACCCAAAACACTCTAAGCTGCTTGCTGAAAAGCCCAGCAGGAGGAAGGTGCCGTCACAGTCTCCGAAAGAGCAGCTCTTAAAAAAATAAAAAAAAGAGATGGCTGTGCTCCTGCAGCCCTTGGTACCAAATTAATCCTAGACTGGGTACACCGCAGAGGGACAGGGTCCTGCACAGAGTGTCCTTTGCTCCTCTCCCCACCCTTCTGTGGCAGGGAGGGTGTTTTCCACAGCAGAATTCCGTGTCGCCTGAACCTGCAGCAGGTTTTTGCCCCAACAGGTGTGACTGACTCATCCTCCTTTCTAAGTTGGTCCGGTCCTGAGGTAATTAAGACTTGTTAGTGGTCTACAAAACACTGAGCACATCTTCCATTTTTAAACAACCAGAGGTGGCTCTGCCTCATATGTGTTTGCTGCCCTTTTTTTTCCACAGAGCCTGATGAGAAGAGAAACAGAGGATTTGGGTTGGAAATATTGTACTGTTGGGAAGAGCAGTAAAGGCTGAGGAGAACAAATGGTGTTTGGGGCTCCATGAGATGCAGTCTCAGCTGCAAAGCTTTGCAAAGCTGATGGGTGGGAGCTTCTCCTTTAGCAATCTAGATTCTATCTTGCCCAGACGAGATAAACTCAATCTACCTTTGCTGCACGATTTGGCCTCCACCAAGCCCAGGGTAAAACTGTCAGGGTGATGCTGTGATTCGGGATGCTCAGAGCTGAGTGGAGTCACAGAATCCCAGCATGGTAGGGGTTGGAAGGGACCTCTGGAGATCATCTGGTCCTATCCCCCTGCTCCAGCAGGGTCACCCAGAGCAGGGGGTCCAGGATCCCATTGTCCAGGCAGCTTTGGAATCTCTCCAGAGAAGGAGACTCCACAGCCTCTCTGGGCATCCTGGGCCAGGCTCTGACACCCTGACAGCAAACAAGTTTCTCCTCATGTTCAGATGGAACCTCCTGGGTTCCAGTTTGTGCCTGTAGTCCTGTTGCTCGTCACTGCTGACAAGAGTCTGGCCCCATCCTCTTGTCCCCCATGGGCCCTTTAGCTCTTAGCATTGCTCAGATCCTATCTCAGGCTGCTCTTCTCTAGCTGAAGCTCTAGTCCCCTCAACATCTTTGGACCCTCTGCTGGACTCTCTCCAGTAGCTCCTTGTCTCTCTTGAGCTGGGAAGCCCAGAACTGGACACAGTGCTCCAGAGGTGGCCTCAGTAGGGCAGAGTAGAGGGGGATGAGAACCTCTCTTGAGCTGCTGGTCACACTTTTCTGAATGCACCCCAGGAGACCATTGGCCTTGGCCATGAGGGCAGCACTCCCAAGTCCTCCTCCATGGAGCTGCTTCCCAGCAGCTGAACCCCTCACCTGTACTGGTGCAGGGGGTTATTCCTCCCCAGATGCAGGAC
Source organism: Todiramphus chloris collaris (assembly GCA_025345505.1). Taxonomy (NCBI): domain Eukaryota; kingdom Metazoa; phylum Chordata; class Aves; order Coraciiformes; family Alcedinidae; genus Todiramphus; species Todiramphus chloris. The sequence goes on along the minus strand of JANVCC010000037.1, from coordinate 15,481,868 downwards.
CCTGCACTTGCTCTTATTGAACTTTGAGGTTCCACTGCATCTGGAGTAATCCTGTCTTCAGGAGGGGGCTGTTGTAGCCATAGGTGTCTGCCAGGCAGGTGAAACCCCCCGTACGCTGCTTCTGTAGTATCTAGAAGCCCGCAAAGCCTGCATGTAGGGCTGGGCAGAGGCTGTGGCTAAAGAGCCAATAATGTGTTTCTTTTTATAGCGTGGTCTGGTCTGTCCTTGACATTAAGAGAGCCTCTCCGTCTTCAGGATGTCCTGCCAACAGGGCTGAGGCAGGTGGTTTGTAGGGTGGCTGCTGGGGAGCAGGGGCACAAAGTCCCTCCTGACGTAGGGAGGTTTCAATGCTGGACAGCAAGGGAAGGGACCTTCGACACTGGCAAGACGATGTCCACGGTGATTTCCAGGGAAACGGCATTTGGCTGCGACATCCCTATTCTAGCAAGGCAGAGTCTGTAGGGCAGGGGAGGACCTTCATTAGTTCAGCCAGTGGTACGGGGGAAAGCAGATCAGTTTTCATGCACAAGAGCCCTTTCCAGGAGTTTGGAAGAGGCTCCGTGTTCACGCTCCATGTAGTGCCATGTCACGGAGTGTAGAGGGGTTGAGTTTTTTCCCCCTGGATAATTTTCTTAGCACCGCTTGAGCCTTTTCCAGTGGTTGAAAGACATGATTTCCCTTGAGGTTTTCTCTCTAGCCAGCTTGGGGCATGTCCCTGACCAATTCTCAAACCTAATTCTTGACTGCTTTCTACTCCCCTCCTCTGCAGCTCATGGTGGTCCCATGTGGAGATGGGTCCCCCGGACCCCATCCTGGGGGTGACAGAAGCTTTCAAGCGCGACACCAACTCCAAGAAGATGAACCTGGGTGTGGGGGCGTACCGGGATGACAACGGGAAGCCATACGTCCTGAACTGCGTTCGCAAGGTGAGCCTGGTTCCAGCTGCTGAGCAGGGCCCAATCCAGCTGTTGGACAGCTGGGGTGGGATGGGGGAGGCAGGGACGGGGAAAGCCTCTAGGCAATTGGTCCTTAAAATGAGCGTTGTCTCCAACAGAGCAGGACCATGTTCCTGGATGTCTCCCTTGGCAGTGCTAATGCTTTTGAGACATCTGGAGCTGTTAAGCAGTTGGGGATAAAACAGGGGAGACGTGTCTTGGTCCTATCCTGCTCAATCTAACTCATTGCTGACTTCCCCGAGCCTTCCAACCCAGCTCTCCAGGCTGGTGTTCCCTAGGCCAGCCCCCATAAGAGTAAAGAGCTGACATTGGCCCCTTGGTGGATTAGGCTTAGAAATTCTGCTGAGCCCTTGTTACCAGTTTCTTCATAAGCCAGTCTAAAACTCCAGCCCAGGGAGGTGGATGTGGACACTGCCCTTGAGGGGATTAAAGAGCTGTTCGGGGCTGTGAGTGGTAAAAACAGGCTGTCAAATAGCTGCCAGTTGACACATGTATTGACCAGAGTGACCAGGTGCCCTGGTAACTGCATTTTTCCTGAGCACGGCTCCTTGTCTGCTGTTCTCCCTTCCACTCTCTGATCCTGTGTTAAGCAAGGACGTGGACTGGTTTCTGATGCAGGATCCATTTGAAAGAAGTTGAGAGTAGCGAAGCTGGGGTGGGGGCATGTTTAATGGTTGGATGAGGGAGCTTTCAAACCAGCTGCTTTCAAAACTGGTTGGGGTTTCTGGATTATTTCTTTTTCACCCTGCTTCATCTAGCTCAATAACCCTCCCAGCATGACAAGGCCCTTGCTACCTGACCTGGTTTGGGGATGTCTCCCATGGAGGGACAATCTCTGCCTTTCAGTGACACTCAAGTCTCGCCTTCCTGCGGGACAAGTCCTGCCTGGGCAAAGAAACGTGTATCCCTGTGCAGCAGCGTTGACATGTAATGGGCTGGAAGTCGTGCTCTCCTCTGGCACCAGATTTCCTGGCTCTGGTGTACTAGTGGTAGCACCCACTGAGGGCTCTGGTGGCCACTGTCACTTCGTCCCATGGTAAAAAATGGGTTTTATCTGAAATGAGCCCTGATCTCTGAAGGGAAACTCCTGTAAACCAACATTTAACCCTTCTGAGTGAGCAAATGCACAGAGAAGCAACCTTGAGCTGTCCACCATCCTCTCCATGGTGATGCCTACCTTGCTGAACACGTGTCCTCCTTCCCAGGCGGAGGCCATGATAGCATCCAAGAAGATGGACAAGGAGTATTTGCCTATTGGAGGGCTGGCAGATTTCACCCGGGCGTCTGCAGAGCTGGCTCTGGGCGAAAACAGCGAGGCTTTCAAGAGCGGTCGGGTAAGGAGCGGGCTGGGAAGCGTCAGGGCAGCACTGTCTGACGCACGGCGGGTACGCGTGTGCTAGCAAAAGTGGGAAGGACTGGCAGCGGGGCCTGGTGCCCCTGAGTTGCAAGCTGGCCAGGCTCAAAGGCAACAGCTTCTGAAGGCCAGGGTGAAACAACCTTTCCCAAGGAGGGGATCTGACCTTGCCAGTGGTCCTAGCTCCCTGTCCCTCAACTGGAGTTGCTGACCCATGTGGTCCCCTCCAGTGCCATGTCCCAATTGGGGTGTGCATCTCCTGGCAGAGGGACTGGGCTTTCCCTGGATCACGCTGTGGCTGCTCAGACTCGAGTATTTGTTTCTTCCCTTGCAGTATGTCACTGTACAGGGGATTTCGGGGACTGGATCTCTGCGTATCGGAGCCAACTTTTTGGTGAGTCCTTGGACAGTGGGGGAAGGAAAAGACTTATTTTGACAAGAGCTGAATCTTTGAGGTTTTCTACCTGCTTGAAAACTCTTGTCTTTCTCTTGATCAGCAACGGTTCTTCAAGGCTAGCCGTGATGTGTATCTTCCCAAACCATCCTGGGGCAATCACACCCCCATTTTCCGGGATGCTGGCATGCAGCTTCAGGCTTACCGCTACTATGACCCCAAGACATGCAGCCTCGACTTCTCTGGAGCCATGGATGACATTTCTGTGAGTAGTCTTTCATGCCTGGAAGCAGGGAGGTGGTGTGGGGAGATGAGTTATCTTTTTGCTTTAGCCTAAATATGATGCCTGAAGGCACCAGATCCAGGCTAGAAGCTTTGCAGAGCTCGTCTAAGCTGTCCAGGGCAAGAGTCTCATCCTAGCTGCTGAGGAGGATGCTCAGATGTCATTAATAAAATCCTCTGTAATATTTTCCGTAGAAAATTCCAGAGAAGAGCATCATCCTCTTGCACGCTTGCGCTCACAACCCCACTGGGGTGGATCCCCGGCAGGAGCAATGGAAGGAGTTGGCAGCTACAGTGAAGGTGAGCAGTAAAGTGTCCCAGGGGTACTGTGCTCTTCCTGGTTAAGCCACATCTCTGGGCTTTCGCTGGTGGCATCTGGTCTTTGCTGCACTAAAGGTTACTCTCTTCCCTGAGGCCAGCACCGGTGTCATGTTCTTCTGCTGAAGACAGGAGCCAGACAGATACACTCATGAAGCTTCTAGCTGACCATCAGACTTTCTGCTGGCACCTTCCCAGGAAGCTGGGGCAGGGAGACCTGAAAGGAGAGCAGCAGGATTGAAAGAGTGAGCTGAGATAGCTGGGGAGCTTCCCAGTGCTGGTGTATTAAAAATGCTGGGAGATGTTTTATAGGCCTGGTGTCTCCTCGCAACCTTCAGCTGAAAATGGATAAGGGCAGGTTCTTCTTTCATCCTTCTCCTCTTCCTCCCTGCTGCTCCTCCAGTCTGTAGTCAGTGAAATTTGGCTTGGGCATGCCTGTCCTCAGTAGTGTCTTGCAAACTGGTAGAGATCAAAGCATTTTCTGGGGCCTACAGATGGCTGCAGGTTTCCTGGCCAAGGGGCAGTGTGGCTGTGTTAACTGCCTGGAGGCACTGGAGGGGCTGGCACCTGCCCAGAGGGTTCCCAGGAGGTTTTCCTGGAAATGGATCATACAGGAGACACTGAAATGGAAGAATTTATTAATGCTGAGCCCACTTCTGCATTCTGGGCCAGACTGCACATTCCTTAAATGTGCTGGGAGGGTCTTGACCCGCTGTGGTGATGCGTGGTGGGTAGCTGTGGGTTTGGGGTTGCCTTCCCCATGCCAGGTGGAGGCTCCACTTCTGGAGGAACACTGTTGTGGATGAGCAGGTGGCTGCCTGCATGGCTCTGCTTGGCTTGCTGCCCTGCTCCCAGGAAGGGGCTTCATCTTCACTGACACCCTCTCCCCACTTTGCTTGCAGAAACGAAACCTCCTTGTGTACTTCGACATGGCCTACCAGGGTTTTGCCAGTGGGGACATCAACCGGGATGCCTGGGCTGTGCGGCACTTCATCGAGCAGGGCATCAATGTCCTCTTGTCACAGTCCTATGCCAAGAACATGGGGCTGTACGGTGAGTAGGGCAGCTGGGGTGGAAATGGTTTCATCCAGGCTGCTGGAGGAACCCTGCTTGCCTCCAGGGTTTAACATCCCTTGTCTTTCTGCTGCCTGCATTCATCACAGAGTCCCAGCATGGTAGGGGTCGGAAGGGACCTCTGGGGATCATCTGGTCCAACCCCCCTGCTCCAGCAGGGTCACCCAGAGCAGGGGGCCCAGGATTCCATTGTCTAGGAAGCTTTGGAATCTCTCCAGAGAAGGAGACTACACAACCTCTCTGGGCAGCCTGGGCCAGGCTCTGACACCTGCACAGCAAACAAGTTTCTCCTCCTGTTCAGATGGAACCTCCTGGGTTCCAGTTTGTGCCTGTAGTCCTGTGGCTGGTCACTGCTGACAAGAGTCTGGCCCCATCCTCTTGTCCCCCAGGGGCCCTTTAGCTCTTGCTCAGCATTGCTCAGATCCCATCTCAGGCTGCTCTTCTCCAGCTGAACAGCCCCAGGGCTCTCAGCCTTTCCTCAGCACAGAGATGCTCCAGGCCCCTCAGCATCTTCACAGCCTCTGCTGGACTCTCCAGTAGCTCCTTGTCTCTCTTGAGATGGCATGCCCATCACTGGACACAATACTCCAGAGGTGTGCTCCCTAGGGCAAATGTAGTACATCCTGCAGTACTGGTCAGGGTGCAGGAGATAACTCACTGGGAACTGGTGAAGACCCTTCTAGAGAGCCAGATTCCTCTAAAGCTGTGGACTTTGAATAAGTCCTGCCCCAGCCCTGGGGCAGAAGCTGGGACCTGACTGCCCCTCTTCCAGGAGAGCGCGCGGGTGCCTTCACGGTGATCTGCAGCGATGCGGAGGAAGCCAAGAGGGTCGAGTCACAGCTGAAGATCCTCATCCGCCCCATGTACTCCAACCCGCCTGTGAACGGAGCCCGCATCGCCTCCATCATCCTCAACACGCCTGACCTTCGGAAAGAGTGGTAAGAGGGAAACCCTCATGCTCACGACAGCAAGATTCTGGGTGTCTGTGCTGTGCTTGCCGCCTCCTGCTGCCCTGGGCAACTCTTGGCTTCAAGGGTGCAATCAGAACCATGTGTCACCCCTTTCCTCTGGAGAAATCCCTGCTGGTGTCCTGACACCAGCTGGTATCAGTCCAGCCTCTCACAAACAGGTTTCCCTTGCGTTACCAAGGCAGAAAACACTAAAGGAGGGGGTAAAACTCCTCTGAGGGCTGCCAGAGCTGCCTGTCCAGGGACTGGAGAAGCCTGACTGAGGAGTTGTAGCCACATAGGGATGTCTCACATGGGGGGAGCGGAAGCATAAGTCCCCTGGGGATGTAACCCTTACGCCTTAAGCGTGCTTCCTGGCACTGGCCCATGCTGCTCTCCCAGCCCCGTGGGGCTGAGTCCCTGCCCGCAGCTGGCCTGGAGAACAAAGGCTGGCTGTGTTGGGGTGGCTTCTCCAGGAGCTGTGTTCTTTGGCAGGATGATGCTTGTCCCCAGTCCAGGGCCCAGCAGAGATGTCTCCTGGCAGTGCTGCCTTGGAGCAGGGAGATGTCTGCCTGCGCTGGGAGGGATCCCCCTATGCTCTCCCTTTAGCTGCGGTATTACTTTATCTGGGATTGGGCAGTGCTGCTGTGAGGCCTCCTGCTTGCCTGTGGCTTTCACAAGTGAGAGATGCCTGTACTCTGGTAGCAGCACCCAGCAGCTATGGAATAAAGCAGCAGCAGTCACATTCAGCTACTTGGAGAAAGAAGCAGCTCCTGAGCTGGAGCTACAGCTTCACATTCCCTGGTCTTTGCTCATCTGCATTCCCTGTGTTTTGGGGTATGAGGCCCTTCCAGGTGGAGAGAGTTGATTGCTGGTAGTGTGGGTCAGGGAGCAGTGTTGGTGCATCCCAGTCCCGCTCTGACCAGTTCCTGGGTTGGCTTCTCAGGCTCGTGGAGGTGAAGGGCATGGCCGACCGGATCATTAGCATGCGGACCCAGCTGGTGTCCAACCTCAAGAAAGAGGGATCCTCCCACAACTGGCAGCACATCACTGACCAGATCGGCATGTTCTGCTTCACAGGGCTGAAGCCTGAGCAGGTAAACACAGTTCCTGTGATGTCTGGGTATCATTTGCGGTCCTTGTCCATGAAAGCTTGAGTGGAGGTGCCAAAACAAGCCCTCTTAAGTGGCTCTTCCTCCAGGAGAGACATCCTCCCAGTCTTCAGCACTGGAGCATTGTAGGGCCGCAGGTCTTGCTCTGCTGCCTGCTGTGCTTGTGCTTGAAAGCAGATGTGACCTTAAAGGTCAGCACAAGTGCGGTGGCTCCCACTGAACATCTGCAGCATTGGCGTGTTGCCCGCGAGCCAACAGCACCTCTCTGGGTTTGCAGGGCACACTGCTGGCTCTGCACGGAGTGGAATGCCAGGTCTGCTGGCTCCCAGTTTGCGTTCAGTTCTGGCGAGCTGGGTAAATTAGCACTCTGTGAAGAGTTGTAGGGGTTGGCCAGTGATTTGACCTCTGCTCTTTCACCTCAGGTGGAGCGGCTGATCAAGGAGTTCTCCATTTATATGACAAAGGACGGACGAATCTCTGTGGCAGGAGTTACGTCAGGCAATGTAGGTTACCTGGCTCATGCCATCCATCAAGTCACAAAGTAAAGACAAAGGTGTCCCCAGGAGCTGGTGGCTTTCCCTTCCCTGTTGGTCGAAGCTGGGGAAGGAAAGGAAACAAACAGAAAATACTTCTAACCACAGCGCCTGACGCTGCTGCTGAATGTATCTTGTAGATGAGTTGTTGTAGAAGCCTAGTCCAAACCGCCCTGTCCTGTGGAGCAGGGACATCATTGCTGGCTCCCGCTCGTCACAGCCCTTCTCCCCTGCTGTCCATCCTCTGTCTATCAGCCCCAGCACCCATCTGCACTGGAGGAAGCAAACACTGAGTGCTGCCACCCTTCCAGCGCAGGCACCAAAGGCTTCCCCACGCTTGCTCCTCCATGAGAAGGCTTGGTGAGGCTGTTGGCTGCTGGTCCAAGTGGTGGCAGGCAGGGGGCTGGGTGGGAGGGCTGCTCAGGTGTGCCTCTGTCACCTCCTCAGCTGGTCCCTGCTGCCAGCAGGCTCCATCCTCTTCTGCCCTTCTAGCCTGGGATCGGGCAGTGCCAAAGCTGCCCTCCAACAACCAGCTCAGAACTTCTCACTCCTAAAGTGCTCCATCATTGGCTTCACTCTTCCCATCTGGGGATCTCCTTTCTGGTGCAATTCACAGTGGCATTCGTGTGTGGGGCAGGCTTCTGTCCCTCCTCTCAACCTGCCTGCTTCTCCTGACTTCACTCTCGTACCCTTAGGTCAAACAATTTCTTCCTGCCCCCTAGTAAGAATCTTCTCTGAAAATCGTTGCTCCTTGCCTCTCCCCCATCCTGTCCCAGCCTCAGCAGCCTTCCCTGCAATGCAGACTCTCTTGTGTGTACCAAAGCCAAGAGGTGGGTCCCACCGTGTCCACCCTTTCATGGGGATGGGAGGTGTCCCTAGTTTCTGTTCACCCGAATCTCTGGTGACATAAGAAAATGAAAGGAGAAGATCCCGAGGGAAGTCTGAGAGCTGATGACTCAAAAAGCATTCAGTCCTAAATGGACTGTCCCTGAATCACTGGACTCTGATTTTTAATCTAAATAAACTGACACCTGGCTGTGTTGAGCTGAGGACTTCATCCTGTCATGGCACAGCTGGATCCTGTCCCTTCTATGCACTGAATGAGGGATGTGCCAGCACAGGGGATGTGGTGCAGCCCCTGAAAACTGCATCCCACATGAAGAGAAGGCAATTCCCACCCGTGTGCCCCATGTGGGAGCTGGTGGCATGGAGCTGAAATGGAAGCCTGTGAGGCTGGATGTAGCGTCAGGGGGGAGAGCAAGTCCCTAAAGGCCACCTACCCCACTGGAGCACGATGGAGCTTCTTGCAGTAAGCAAAGCTGTTTCCCTGGGCAGACTGGAGAGTTACCCGAGTCTGGGTGAGCGTTCTGCATCCGCTGGCACCTCTCCCTGCCTTGGCAGCTGCCCCAGTACCAGCGCATTTCCCGAGCAGCCCGTGTTTCTCGTTCCTGCCCAGTTCAGCTGCGTTCTGGGCGCTGGGACAAGCCTGTGTGTCACACACTCTCCCGCCGCTGCCCGCAGCCGGTTGTTTACATGGCCCGGTGCCCGCAGCCGCCACTCGCTCCCGGTTGTGCAATAAGCCGCTTTCCGCGCTGCGGGTGCCGCCGCGCTGCCCGCTCCCTCCCGGCTCCGGGGCCGCTTGCCCGGAGCTTTCACCTCGCGCTTGGCCTCCCCGCTGCCCGTTCTCTGTTACAATAAAAGAGCTGGAGCACAGCCCTGCCGCCTTCTCGCTCTCTCCTTACGCGGGGGTTAACCCCCGGGTTCAGCTGCACAGCGGTGGGGATGGGCAGGGGTGGGCTTCTCGCAGGGTCCCCGGGGATGGGCAGCGCCTCCCGGCCGCGCTGGGGGCGGCCCGGGCACGGACTACAACCCCCGGCGTGCAGCGGGCAGGGCGGGGCCGGCGTCGCGCCGCCGCCGATCCCGGGGCTGGAGCGGGGGCTGGAGCGGGGGCTGGAGTGGGCTCCCACCGCCCGGCGAGTCGGGCCAGGGCTGGAGCCGGGGCGAGCTCCCGTCGCTCGGTAAGTGGGGCCGGGGCCGCGGCCGGGGATGGGTCTGGGGTCGGAGCTGGGACCGGACCGAGCTCCCACCGCCGGGTGAGCGGGGCCGGGCTATGGCGGTATCGGTAAAGGGGAGCCCAAGGACCCGCCGGGGCCGCGTCGCATCCCCGAGGCCGTGCCGGGGTGACCGTTCCCAGCTCCGGGCCTCGTTCCTCCTGGAGTGGGGTGGGCGTGGGGCGCCGGCGTGGTCCACGTGTGGCTGGGGGGCTGTAGAGTCACCCTCTCGGGGTTTCTGGTTGTCACCGGCACGGTGGCTTTTCCTGGGGTGAAAGGACACCTGCAGCATCCTCCTCCGGCCAGGGGAGAAGCATCCCCCAGGCTGGGGGACCTGGGACCTGTACCCGCTGCTCTCCCAGCCCCGGGGACAGGGCTGCTGCTCTTCTTCCCCTGTGCAGCTTTGCCTCTTCCCCACAAATCCTCGAGGAGGACTCAGAGCAGAAGCATGGAGTTTAAATAGCCTAGCAGCAAAGGGTGGACTGGTCAGGAAGAGTCTCTGAAGACATTGTCTAGGGAAAAAAAAAGAAATTTCCCTTGAAAAGAGCTTTCCCTTGGCTGCATAGGTCCCTGTGAAGCCCTCTCAGGTTGAAAGGGTTGATCTTCAGCTTGGGGTGAGATCTGGGCTGTCCATTCCCCAAGGGCTGTGGTACAGGAAACACCAGGTCTTCAGGTCCAACAGCTTGTGAGACATCTGCTGCTGGTGGTCACCCCGGGGGTGCACTGAAAATGGCTGGTCCTGCTTTTCCTGGTGACACGGTGTTAGTGCTGCGTGCCTGAGTCGTCCCGTTAAGCCCGGCCTTGCCCTTTACCCAGGAGCACGTGCACAGCAGCACTTGCAGAGCTTGCAGGACTTGGGGTTGGAAATCAGGAAGCTACGCTGGGTCTCGTGCCCACAGAAAGGCGAGTCCCTCGGTGAGGCTGCAGCTCCCCAGCCCTGCGGCCAGGGCTCAGTTCCCCATCCAACAGCCGTGCTGCCCTTGCCATGGATTTGGGGGGTGAGAGGTGAGTTCTCCTGCCGTGGCTCTGCTGGCGTGAGGACACCTGTGTGCTGTGACCCCCAGGCTGAGACCTGAGGAACCCATTACCTCTGTGCCCCCATCTGGTGCCCAGGTTGTCCCTCGTTAGCGTACATTAATTAGCACTTACCATGTGCTTCTTCACCCTGCTCCAGGAGTGGTGAAGTGCCTGACCCCTGCGCTGCTGTGGTCCCAGTTTGCCCGTTCACTGCTCTCCCTGCCTGATGGAGCCAGCACTGGCAGAGGACCCTTCTCGAGGCGAGCAGCTGAGCCCAGTGCTTGAGTGCTAGTGGGACTTGGATGGTGGCCTCTGCCACCCCAGGAGGAACGATGGCTCAGGGCACTGGGAGCATCAACAGCGACTACAAGGACTGGGAGTGGAGCGCTGACGCCGGGGAACGGGCCAGGCTTCTGCAGAGCCCCAGCGTGGAGACGGCACCGAAGAGCGGAGAGAGCCAAGGAAACAGTCTGGGGGCCACGTCAGCTTTGGGAGCTGTCTTCATCGTGGTCAACGCTGCCCTCGGGGCCGGGCTGCTCAATTTCCCTGCTGCTTTCAGCATGGCCGGTGGCGTGGCTGTGGGCATCGCGCTGCAGATGGTGAGACGGTGGGGAAGGGACAGTCCCCTGTCCCACCCTGGGAGGGGGTGTGGGACAGATGTGTGGAGCAAAGGAGCTCAGAGAGGCTCCTGGGAAGAAGCCCTGTTGGATGAGGTGCACCAGAGATGCTCAGTGTGTTTGGGGGTGACTGCCTGGGTGGCTTTGGGGACCTCGTTATGCCATTGCCTCAGTGTCCCTTCCCTGCCTCTTCCCCACCCCAGTGCATGTTGATCTTCATCATCGGAGGCTTGGTCATCCTGGCATACTGCTCGCAGGCCAGCAACGAGCGGACCTACCAGGAAGTGGTGTGGGCTGTGTGTGGGAAGGTGCCCGGTGTGCTCTGCGAGGTGGCCATCGCCGTCTACACCTTCGGCACCTGCATCGCTTTCCTCATCATCATCGGAGACCAGGAGGACAAGAGTAAGTGTGTCCCAGAGGGGAAAAAGTAACCAGCTTCTGTGCCTTCTGTCCCTCACCACCTCGGTTGTCCCCACAGTCATTGCCGCTCTGGTGACAGATCCGGAGGAAGCTGGGAGCAGCCACTGGTACATGGACCGCAAGTTCACGATCAGCGTCACCGCCTTCCTCCTCATCCTACCCCTCTCCATCCCCAAGGAGATTGGCTTCCAGAAATATGCCAGGTGAGTGGGGAGAGCCCTCTGGAACCACCAGCGCCCACCTAAGCACAGCCCCAGGGGACAGGGAGTGGAAACACCGTGGTTCTAGTGCTGCATCTGCCCACTCACCCCTGAGGGGTTGGACATCTCATCCACCATCTTCCCATTCCTTGGTTTCCCCATCTGGGAAGCAGAGGAGCTGCTGAGCACCACGTGGCCACAGTGTCATGCTCTGGAGCTTGTGTCCCTCCCTTCTGCTCACTGTAGGAAGTGGAAAGAGCTGCTTTCAACTGCATTGTCCCTTGTCTTTGGAGGTGGCCACCCAGCAGAAAGGAGGGACAGTAATGGTCCCCAGGCTGGGTGGTCTGCAGGCCAGCCCTGGTCCACTAAGCATCTTGGTGTAACCTGGCTTCTGGAGCTGGACCAGGGCTGCTGAGGAAGGTCACTTCTTTAACCCATGCCTCCTTCTCCTGCCCAAAATCCAACCCAGCCCCTGGCTGGCAGGTCTGTGCAGTGAGATCATGTTGGCGTCTGCTCTGGGGACAGTGAGTGACAGTGCCTTGCATATTCCCAGGAGAAGGGAGAGCAGGGATGGTCCTGGTGTGCTGGAACGTTTCCAGAGAAGGGCAATGAAGCTGATGAAGAGCCTAGAGCACAAGTCTTTTGAGGAGTGGCTGAGGGGTTGTTGAGCCTGCAGAAAAGGAGGCTCAGGGGAGACCTTCTTGCTCTCGACAACTCCCTGACAGGAGGTTGGAGCCAGGTAGGGGTCAGTCTCTTCTGCCAAGGAAGGTCTTTTCCAACCTAAATGGTTCTATGATTCTGCAATGGGGAAGAGTGAGGTGGCCTGGGCTGTACAGGGAGGAAGATGGGGCTGCAGACGCTGAGAGGACAGCCCCCGTGGAGTGAGGAGGCAGCACACTGACAGTCCCCTCTTGCAGCTCCTTGAGCGTGATCGGCACCTGGTACGTCACAGCAGTCATCATCATCAAGTACATCTGGCCTGACAAGGAGCTGCTGCCTGTGGAGATCCCCACCAGGTGAGTGCAAGAGACACGATGCTGATAGTGGCCATCATAGCACCACAGAGCTGGGCAGGGCTGTGGGAGTGAGGACTGCAGAGGCTGGGCACAAATCCTTCACGAGTGCCATCACTGGGTCTGGGGATGCCACATGTTGCTGCCAGAAGCTTCCAAGTGGCTGCATCTCTGCATGTTTCAGAGGAGCAGATGGTGAAGGAGAGGAAAAAGTCCTCTTGGAGGTCCTCATGGCTCCATCGCAGGTTTTGAGGAGAATTGTAGGGTGCAGCAAAGTTTAGACTAGCTTTCACATGGTCTGAACTTTCAGCACTTCCCACGTAGATCTTTATTTTTTTACTGATACTTTTATCTTTTTAAGTCCTTGATGTTGGCTGGTTGTGTTTCAGTGAAAGGCCCTGGTCTGCTGGGACTGCCAGGGCCTGGAAAACCTCGCTCCACAGGAAGACATCATCCTGGGTGGGGGACATCATCCTGGGGGGGGGGATGCAGGAATAGCAGAGGAGCGAGCCCATCACTGAGCACCTTGGGGTGCTGGGTGGGGGACATGGGGGACCCCGATCTGACTGGCGGGTGTTTCTCTCCCCACCAGCCCTTCCACTTGGACAGCTGTCTTCAATGCCGTGCCCACCATCTGCTTTGGGTTCCAGGTAAGGCCGTGGGCCCAGCACTCCCCTTCCTGCCCTGCGGCCGCCAGGGCTACGGACTGGAGTGGTCCAGGGATGCTCCCCTGGGTGTTCAGAACCCTCTTCATGTGCTCACCCCATGGCTTTGCCAGGAGATTGAAACCAGTTTAGTATCTCATCACCCCTGGATGGAGAGAGATCCGTTTTACCCCATCTGGGAGGTCCAGGGCAGCTTGTCCCCCCATTTTCCTTGTGATATCACAACAAACACGGGGATATCACAAGAGGTATCTCGCGTGGCTCCCTGTGACTCCAGCGTGTCTTCAGCTCTCTCTCCGTGTCCTCGGCAGTGCCACGTGAGCAGCGTGCCCGTCTTTAACAGCATGAAGCAGCCCGAGGTGAAGACCTGGGGGATGGTGGTGACAGCGGCCATGGTGATCGCTCTCTTTGTCTACACAGGCACTGGTGAGTGAGGGGATGTGGTGTGAGCATGGCTGGGAACTTCTGGAGGGCAGGGGCCTTCTAGTCAGCAGAGCAGGAAGGGAGGGTAGTCCATCTAATCCCCACTGAGATGTGCCCTCTGCCATATCTGTCCACATCTGGTCCCTCAAACACACATGTGGGAGGCTTGTCCCTGTCCCCAGCTGACTGCTCCCTCCCTGGCAGGTGTCTGTGGCTTCCTGACCTTTGGGGCTGGTGTGGAGCAGGACGTCTTGCTGTCCTACCCCTCCAATGACATCCCTGTTGCCCTCGCCCGGGCCTTCATCATCCTCTGCGTGCTGACGTCCTACCCCATCCTGCACTTCTGTGGCCGGTAAGCGCTGGGAGGAGGCAGGGGCTGGTGTGGGCAGAAGGGGCAGCACCAGGAAACCTCCTCCCTGCCCTGCATCTGTGCCCGCAGGGCTGTCCTGGAGGGGCTCTGGCTCCGCTACACTGGGGTGACGGTGGAGGAGGATGTGGTTCGGGAGCGGAGGAGGCGCCTGCTTCAGACCATCAGCTGGTTCCTCCTGACCCTCCTCCTGGCTCTCTTCATCCCCGATATCGGCAAAGTCATCTCCGTCATTGGGGGCTTGGCCGCCTGCTTCATCTTCGTCTTCCCAGGTAGAGCATCCCGGGATGCTCCAGGGCTGGTGAAGATCCCCTGGCCTTGTGTCTGGAAGAGGGAGGGGGTAGGATGGAGACGCAGGAACTGGGAGATCCTTAGAGGATGGCAGTGTGGTGTGAGGTTTCCAAGCAGCCCAACAATTTTTCCTGGACTGTCTGCTCCGTATCGGGGAGCGTTGGCTCCCTGGCTTGTGGGGTGTCTGCTCAGTTCCCAGGGGACAGTCCTCATCTGGATATAATTTACCTTTTAGGGCTCTGCCTGATTCAAGCCAAGCTTTCTGAGATCCAAGAAACCAGGGCGATCAGGTAACTGAGATGTCCTTCCTCTCTCCCCCTTCCCCTGGGGATCCTGGGGTGATGGCTGCCTCTAAATGCATCCTGTCCTCCTGCGTCCGCAGCTGGTGGGCCCTGGTCAGCTATGGGGTGTTCATGGTCACCCTCGGAGCCTTCATCTTCGGACAGACCACTGCCAACGCCATCTTCGTGGATCTCACAGCCTGACTCCTTCTCCAGGCCGGACCGTTCTGCTGCTGGGGGGGTGTGGATTTCCCCCAGGACCAAAGGGAAGTGGGGACAAAACACGTTGGTGTGTCAGGAAGGTCCAAGAGGAGAGTTGTAAGCTGGGGCTCGGCTGAAAGAGCTCTGCGGTGGTTTGTATCTCATTGTCTTAACGCACCAGGCAGTCAGGCTTCTGCTCTCAGCCCTGACTCCCTGGTGAAGCCAGAGCATCACTACAAGGGGACCTGTGGTCCGGGTCGAGTCCTTTCTGCTCCCCCCCGGGGTGACGTCACTAGCGGAGCCATCAGGAAGGGTTGGGGTGTGCAGAGGCACGCTGCTCTCACCCAGGCACCCCTGTGCTGCTGGAGCTCCTCTCCACGTGGGTTCTCCCAGTGTCAGAGGGAGATGGTGTGTCTTGCATAGGGGAACCAGTAACCTCGTTTATCAGGCTGGGCGATGTCCCCGTAGTCCTCTCCTGTGTCAGTGTTTGGTTTGAATTTTGCTTTCCCGTGGCTCATCCCACCCGTGTCCTGCCCTTCCTCCGACCTCTCCCTCTGCCTGGGCTGCGCGTTCTGTTACCACGTGGGACCATCCCCTTCGGCCTGACTTTTGGGGATTTTTTTGAGGATCAGGATGACCCCAGGGTAGGGACACAGCGGTGCAGTGTTCCCCCTGCCCGGGTTGCTCACTGGTTGGAGAAAGTGCTGTGGCCACATTGACCTACTGAAGACACTATGCTAGAGCAAAGGTCTTCACACTTTTCATTTTCCAATCTTGTTCTTCCAGGAGGTGTCCAGGTCCTGGGACTGGGCCAGGTGTAGGTTTTAAGGGATGCTTTGAGGACAAAGCAGTCAGTATTAGTCTGGTTTGTATTGTTCCTTTGGTGGTTTATACTCTCCGTGGGTGGTGTTGCTGTGGATTGTCCCTCCATTGATTGTCTGGAGGATCATTTCAGTGCTGCTTTCACTGGGTTGAGACGTTTCCCCAGGTGCAGATTCGCTTGTGGAGTTAAACTTCAACAGCAAACTGCTCTTGTCCAGTCTTCAGTTCCCTTGTTCCTTGTTTGGCTTCTAAAACCCTGGGGGAGGGAGGAATTCATGGGCTTGGTCTCTTCTCCCAAGGAACAAGTGACAGGACGAGAGGAAATGGCTTCAGTTGCACCAGGGGAGGTTTAGGTTGGACCTGAGTAACAATTTCTTCCCCACAAGGGTTCTCAAGGCCTGGCCCAGGCTGCCCAGGGCAGTGGTGGAGTCCCCATGATCTCTGGAGGTGTTTTAAAGCCATGGAGATGTGGTGCTAAGGGACATGGTTTGGTGGTGCCCTGGTAATGCTGGGATAATGGTTGGACTTGATCTTAAAAGTCTCTTCCAAGCAAGAAAATTCTATGGTTCTGTGATCTTCTGGAAGCAGCCCAGGCTGTCA
Source organism: Todiramphus chloris collaris (assembly GCA_025345505.1). Lineage (NCBI taxonomy): Eukaryota > Metazoa > Chordata > Aves > Coraciiformes > Alcedinidae > Todiramphus > Todiramphus chloris. The sequence continues at coordinate 15,465,930 of JANVCC010000037.1, read as the reverse complement.
TGGTGGGAAGATGAACGACGGTGTGCTTCTGTACTTCTTACCCTGGCTCTCTCCCTCTGCAACCAGCAGCAGTGGGTGGGAGGACAGCTCATGGAAACATTTGAGCTTTCCCTCCTGACGCTTGCTCTGTGTGAATGGGGACAGACCTGCCTGTCAGTCCCCAGAACAAGAGGGGGAGACCCAGATGGAGAAGGAGGAAGAAAGCCCCAAGCATAGCATGAATGTCTGAGGAACCCTGTGAAGTCACAAGTCCCTCCTGCCTCCCCCAAGGCACCTCCAAGCCTCCATGCCCTCAACATTTGACAAAATGAGGGTCCAGCAAACCCCCCACTTGTATGGCACCAGCTGCCTCTAGCCCATTCCCACAGCTCCTCCCTAGAGGCTGGTGCTGGGGGTACCATAAAGAAAAGGGTGCCCATCCCACCATTACCACCTAAGCCTGCAGACCACTCATCCTGGACACAGGGAGCAAAGAGCCACCTCCTGTGGAGCCCAGCAGCGATGCTGGAGGGTCAGCAGATGCCAATGCCAAGATGCCTTTCGGTGCTCACCCCCCATAAGGATGAAGAGGGGGTTGGTACCTGCAGGTTTGTGGCTCTGCCTTTCCTGAAGGTGTGCTGGGCACAAGGATGTCCCACAGCCAGACCAGAGGCAGACACGGTGTCCCACATCTCTGGTTGTCACCCAGAGAGCCATAGAGCTCTCTCAATCCCCCTGAAGGGTTCGTGTGGCTGCGGGTGGGGGGGCTACAGAGGTGCCGTGGCTGTTTCTCTGTTTGCCTTACCGCTCCCCGCACTGTTTACAAACACCGGCCTTTTTACTCCTCTTTTCTACGTGCAGAGAGCGGAGGGACCTCCACTCAATAAAAGTGATGCTGTGGTACGTGCACTGGGCAGGCACAAAGTGGTTTCTCTGGGGCTTGGTGGAGGGAGATGTACCTGGGAGGGATGTAGGATGAAGCTGTGTCTTGGAAATTCCATTCCAGCTCTTTGAGCTTTGAGGTGGATGGTGTGGGGTGGCTTTCTGGCAGTGGGGTCCCCTGCCAGAGGTGAGGACCCATTGCCCTTTTTGAGAAGTGGGCTCATGTGAACCTCATAACGTTCACCAAAGCCAAGTGCAGGGTCCTGCCCCTGGGCTGGTATCAGCACAGGCTGGGGGTGAAGGGATGGAGAGCAGCCCTGCGGAGAAGGACGTGGGGGTGCTGGGGGTGAGGAGCTGGAGCTGAGCCGGCCCCGTGCGCTGGCACCCAGCAGCCACTGGCACCCTGGGCTGCATCCCCAGCAGCGTGGGCAGCAGGGGAGGGGGGGATCCTGCCCCTCTGCTCCCAGGGCTCTGGGGAGAGAGAGAGACCCCCCTGCAGTGCTGGGGCCAGCTCTGGAGTCCTCAGCACAGCAGAGACAGGGACCTGTTGGAGCGGGGCCAGGGGAGCCCCAGCAATGCTGGGAGGGCTGGAACCTCTCTGCTGGGAGCCCAGTCTGGGAGAGCTGGGGGGGTTCAGCCTGGAGAAGAGAAGGCTCCAGGGAGACCTTCTGGTGGCCTTTCAGGACTTCAAGGGGCCTGTCGGAAAGATGGGGACAGGCTTTTGAGCAGGGCCTGTTGGGACAGGACAAGGGGTGATGGGTTCAAACTGAAAGAGGGAGATTTGCCCAGAGAGGTGGTGGCTGCCCCATCCCTGGCACCATTGCAGGTGAGGTTGGCCAGGGCTCTGAGCACCCTGCTCTAGTTGCAGATGTCCCTGCTCCCTGCAGGAGGTTGCACCAGGCGTCCCTCAAAGGTCCCTGACTGCCCAACCCATTGCGCGGTTCTGTAGCCCCCCAGGCCTTCATACCCCGGGGTCCCTCACACCCGGGCCCGGGGGATGCCAGGGGCGGCCCTGGGGTCACGATCCCGCCGTTGGCACCCTGGGACTGGAAGGCGGGTGCGAGGGTCCGGAGGTGGAGCGGGAAGGGGCCGTTTCGGGGCGCGGGATGGTAGCCGCGGCCCTAAGGGGCTGCAAGGAGCCAGTCTACAGCGGGGGGCGGATTCCGGGGCAGAAGGGCCCGCGCAGGGGCCTGGGGGGAGGCTGCGGCCGCGCACGGAGGGGAACGGCGCCGGCCCCGGGGCCATGTTGCGCGGCTGCTGCAGCCGGGGCCGAACCATCGCGCTGGGCAGGGGGGGGCTGGGCCGGCCGCGGCCGGGACGCTGCGCCCGGGGCCGAACCACCGCCCGGCTGTGGGGGGGGACGCAGGGGGCGGGGCCGCACCACGCGGGGAGGGGCGTCCCCGTGACTCCGCGCGCCCTTCGGCGCTTTCTCCGCCACTTCCTCTTCCCGCCCCGCCCTTGCGCGGCGCCGCACTCTCATTGGCCAGCCTCTGGTTCACATGCGTAAAGGGAGAGGCCTGACGGCGCCGATTGGCTACAGCGGTAGGAAGGACTCCCGCTCCTCCTGGCCAATGGGAGAGCGGCGCTGGCTCCGCTCGGAGGGCCGGGCAAGGGAGGGGAGAGGACGGCGGAGCGTCACCCCTCAGGGGTCACGCCTCGCTGATTGGACAGGCCGCGCCCGGCCCCGAGCTCTGATTGGCCAACCGCCTCGCCAGGGGGGCGGGAGTCTCGGCGTGCGCCCCGCCCACCCGCGCCCCCGCTGCTCCCCCTCCCCCCCTTCCCCCCCCCGCTGGCGTGCCGCGAGGGGACGGGGGAGGGGAAAGGCCGCGACGTGAGCGCGCGACCCCGTCCGCCATTTTGTAGCGAAACGGCGGAGGCGAGAGGATAAAAGCGCGAGCGGCCCCAGCCCGGCGCCTCGCTTCGGCCTCCCCTACGCCCCTCGAGGTGAGCCCCGCTCCGCCGGGATCAGTGCAGCCCCGGCCCGCGCTGGGCGGGAAGGGGGAAGGGCGGGAGGGAGAGCGAGCTCGGGGGTGGCGGGCGGGCTGGCGGCAGTGGCGGCGGCGGCGGTGGTGGTGGTGGTGGTGGTGGTGTAGGTGCAGGCCGCGGTGGGGCCTGGTGCTGGGGCCTGTAGAGGGAGCCCGCCCGGGCCGCCGTTTCCGGGGTGCGTGTGGGGCAGGCTGCTCGGCCCCCGCGGCCTGGCCCGGCCTGTGCCGCTCCCCGGTCCGGCCTTCGTCTCTTCCTTGCCGCCCGTTTCTTTAGCTGGCGTCCGATCGACAGGAGGAGCAACCAAGCCAACTTCGAAAGGTTTTACTTCGGCCCGGGCCGGGAGCCGCGAATGTTTTCCAGGTCGGCGGTTCGCCTCCCGCGGCTCCCGGTGCGGGGAGGAAGGCTCCGGCGGCGGCTGGCTGCGAGGTGGACGCTTCCCGGTGGCGTGGAAGTCTTCGGCTTTTGAGCTGTTCCCATTTCTTTTCCCCGTCCGCTCTCGTGCCGTTGTTGATGACAGGTGCAGTTCTGAGAGACCGAGCAAGTGGCCGGTGCTGGGCCTACCCCTGAGCTCGTCTCGGTGGCCTCTGTAGAAGATCGGTGTTGTTGGGACTTAGCCAAAGAGAACAAGTAATCTGCAAACAGTGAGCTATAGTAAATAACCTGGCCATATAACCTTCCTGCAGAGCACGTGGGAGAAGGGCTTCTCAACGCTGTCCTCCAGTTCAGAACCTGCCGCACGGTAAAATGGACTTGCTTATTTGAAACTAGAAAAAGCAACAGTTGGCTGTTTTGACAGATGCTGTGTTGTTGACTCCTTGGCAGTAGTTTCCTAACTCGAAGTACTACCATGTTCTCCTTCTACCATCAGGTTAGGGAGCACTCATAGACTACTTTCAACAAACCATGACCAGTTTGGACTGTATTTACAACAGAAGTGAGATAATGCAAACAAAATACAAAACCAGGCACTTAGTCTGTTGATCTGTCATGAGTTTAGACTGAGTCCTGCTTGTTAAAAGGAAGCACAGCATCTGCTTTCAGTGGAACATTTTTGGGTAACAAATCAGGTGTGACACCTGACAAGTCATTCTTAGTGCACACAACTTAAGTGCTTCCTGTTTCTAAGGCACTGACTAAAATTATAGGCAGGATGAGTCTGGGTGAGGCGATTGTTTTATGAACAGGAAACAAACTTAGCTGTTAATAGGCTTGTTTGTCTTTTCTAGAGTTGTTATTGTTTTTTTCTGCCCTGTTGCTTTTAAATTTGCTGTTAACTGTTGATCCTTCTGGCTTGATGCCTCCAAACCAAGCTTGAAGTGAGCTTGCTATTGGTCTCTCTTCTTTAGAGAAATACCTGAGCCTGTTTATCCTTCTGGTGCAGTGCTCCTAGATACCAAATAATTTTAATTAATGGCCACTCTTGGCCTTCAGTTGAACAAATAGAAGAGAAGCTGTTCAAATATAACTTAGGAAAAGTTGACTGATGTTTTGTGACACCATGATGGGTCATCACTAAATCATGTTGGGAATTCTTATCACTGCCAATCATGACTGAGACATCCCTGTTTTAGCCAGGTTTCTCTTGCTTTATAGCCATCCCTGCTATGGGAACACTGCAGTTCTTTTTGGCTTTTTCAAATAGGATTTAAATGTTCAAAAAGACTTTTGGGGTGGGTAAACAGCCACAAGCTTTTGAGAACTAGTCCCTAAATTTCCTTATTTTCCATCCAATGGAAAATTTGTCCTGCAGTTCCGGACTGAAAGGAAAATGGGAAGTGAGACTTCCTTGAGGTTTTTTTTTTTTAAACAATCCTGGTGAAAATGCCTGAAGCAGCCATGTCATGATTGATGTGTGCCTGATATCTTTGAGCTTGGTTCCAAACCTGAAATTGAACTGGTCATAATGGAACCACTGTACGTGCTTAGTTCAGTTGCTCTCTGTAAACTAAGGTTACTGTGTCAAATCAGCATGGTGGCTTCCGGCTGGCTGGGACTGTGTGTGGTTTTCCAGTACATGGAATGTTCAGGTGTTTTCTCTGTGTGGACACCTAGATTTGAACCAGTCAAGTTAGTCAGGAGTTTATTTTACTGTTCCTGTGACTTCAACTGTTAAGCTTTTTCTCTGCGCAGGTTTCAAAACGATAGCAATACAGAAATCTAACTTTAGTAGGGATTCAAAACCTCCTTCCCCCCTTCGAGTGCTTCTCGTGGGTCCTCTGAGGGACGTGCTGCTCTTCCCCGTGTTCTGCTTGTGCACGGGTGTGAGAAGCGGATAAGAGACCGTGTTCTGAAGAGGAAGTTTGGCAGGGGTTCTTTCAGCATGTTTTATGTGATGTTTTTTGACAGGAGTTTAGAACCTTATCAGCTAACAAGTTGCTGTTTGTCACTCGAGCTGTTTTATCCTCCACATGCTGTACACGTGGCCTAAAATCTTTACAACTCTTGAAACCCAGTGAGAGTAGTTAGTTATCTCTGTAAAATACTAAAAAAAACCCCTCCAATATTAAGCTTAAAGTCATTTTGAAGTTACTTTCATTGGAAGACAGCTTCCAAATTTGTGGAAGACTTCAGGTTTCTCTTCTTCAGCAGCAAGGTTGCTCATCTCCAGTGAGCTCCTTCATGTTAGCAGTGCTTTTGTCAAACCCGATTGCTGGCCCTCTCTGTTTTGTCATTTTTGGCTTCTTGCCTAAAATTCTAATGTATTTATGTTTTAATAACCCAACAGAACTCTGCCATTGAAAAGAATCTACTGAAGTAGATGCCAAATGTTTTGCTGATGGCCTCTTGATTTCCTTAGAAAGTGTTTAGGCTGAGTAATGTCATAGATTTCAGTAAATATTTTGTACTTCTAAAAAAATTAGTTGTGTTGCACAGTATAAAATGGTGATACTGTAAGAGCTCCTGTGTCCAGTAGCTTCCTCCATTACTGTGTTGCAGGATCTGCTGCTCAAAGTAGCTAATCCTCTCAGAAAATTTAATGTGTTCTGGTAAACTGTCTGGCTGAGGCCTGAATTTTCTGAACCTGTAAAGGTGGTGGGTTTGCCCCATGGCCTGGAAGCTGCTTGAATTGTTGAGGCTGCTGTCAGGAGGTTCATTCCCACTAAGAATATACGTGTCTAAAAATAAAGTCTGCTTTGCATAGCATTCATAGCTTGCTTAATCAGTGCTGTAGAAATGGGGTTTTAGCCTTGCAGTGAATGACCAGAGAGGTACCTGTGTACTTCTGAGGTCCTCACAGGGGTTCCTTAATTACTCTGATTTTATATCCTACTGTCAGTTAGGCTGCACCACTTGAACCTCTACAGTGCTGGTGCTTGTGAGAGTGGTCAGGTTTTTCTGTGTACCAGGATACATACTGGGCAAACTATATATTTAGAACATAAATAGGAAGCTGCTTCCTTCAGCTATTGTGTTCTGTCCTTGAGTTGTGATGTCTGCTTGCACTCTTGTTCTGCTTCCTTGAACAGGGAAGTCCCCTTTGGACCCAGACCTGGATTCTCTGGTGCCACTGACAGGTTTTGCAGTTAGAAAGTGGCACCGTTTATTGTGCTTCTGTGCAATTAAAGCACGTCGAGTTGATAGACCCTGCTTTTCTGGGGAGAGGGCAGGGATGCTTGTGGTGGGGTGGGGTGGTCAGTGACAGCAGGGAGGATCAGATTTACAACTGAGCCCAACTCAAGACTTGTAGTGCCTAAAAGCTTGATTTTGGTGTGCAGCAGGTATGACTGCTGTGCTGCTTGTATTGGTCTGAGGAACAATACCCAAAGAAATGTGGTGTTTTGTTTTTTTTTCTTCTTAGGAGCCTGAAAGGCAAACCTTGAAACTTCTGTGATTGCCTTAAAAATGAGAGAGTTGGAGTTTTGGTTTGGATCCTATTGTTGAGTCCTGAGTTCAACCACCAGCCCGTGAGTTCCTCAGGCTGGTGCTGGAGTCTGGTGCTCTGACACCAAATTCCCCTTGCTAGCTGCTTGCAGGGGTTTTTTGTGGTGCAGATATTGAAATACGGTGGCCTGGCTGCTTGAGTTTTAACAAATGTTTTTCAGAAGCCTTTTATTGGTCCAGCATATTCAATCTTACCAGTAAGCACATCTTGGAAAGCGTGTATTTGCTGTGCCCAGTGACCCTTTCTGGATTATTCCAAAAGCAGAACTGAGTTATTTAACACATGCACACACACCCCCCCTCCCCAAACAATCAGGTACTGTGCAGCTGAGAAATCTTGACAACTTCTGTGCCTGTCCTTCCTGCAAAGCTGTTTCACACCCAGTGGGCTTGTAAACGTGTATGAAAAGGTAGTGAATTATAGCTTGTCAGATGTACAGAAAAGAAAAAGGAAGTTTTCTGTAATTCTTCTTGCTGAGGTTTTAAACACACACTGAAAGTCTTTCCTAGCACAACTGTCTTGTCATCAAAGAATACTTTCTATATTACTGCTTGAAAATGTCTTTTTCAAGACATGTAAGGTGGTGTTTTTTCGTCAGTAGGATCTCCTATAGCTTCTAGCAGTGCTCAGGGTGTTCTGTGGCAGAAGGGAAGTCTGGAAGGCGGTTAATTTGACTTCCCTCACAGTTTACCCGTGTTATTATTAAACTTTTCCAAAGAGCAGAATGATCTTTGTTGCCTGTGATGGGATTTGTTGTTCCTGATGTTTTAAAGCGTAGGCAGATGTTAAATAAGCTGTAGTTCCAAGTGTGACGAGTGGGTGAGAACCTTGGTTAAAAGCAGAGCTGGGGGAAGAGTTGCAGCTCTACCCAGCACAGCCCTTCCCGCTTGCCTTGGTGCTGTCCCCGTTTGGTTGCTCCTCTACCAGTTTGCTCCAAGTGTTGTGGGTGCCCAAGTTAACCCATCTCCTCTGCCATCCCTCCCAGTGATGAAGCAGAAAGCCCGTACTGGCAGTTCGGGCCATGTAGCCAAGGCAGTAAAGCAATAATTTTATTCTGACAAAGGGATCTTCAAGACTCTTGGCACGAAGCTTGGTGACCTTTGTGTTTTGATCAAGTTGAGCTTCAGAACAGTGACTCTCCAGCTTGATTCCACCTCTGATAAATTACAGCCCTGCTTCTCAGGGCAGTGTGTGGCTTCCTTCGAGACTCCTCGGGTTGTCGGTTTAGCGGGACTTGCTTCGGGATGCAATTTTATCACATCGACAAGCTGTAATTTAACAGCCGAGATGTCAAGTGCCAAGTTTTGTGTTGTCATAGATATTTATTAAGCTGGCAGGCTCTGCTGTTGTAGCTCCCTGAAAGCTGTTGCAGGAGAAGCCAAATGTTAGGGTTAGTTTATTGCAGTTCCTCACGCGCGTTGCTCATCTGCAATCGCCACTTTTGGTGCGTGGGGTTCAGTGCAACGCTACTTGGATGGTAGCGAGGCAATATATTGCAGAGAGAGTTAAAAAGCACACTCATTTCTTTTCAATAAACTTGTTATTGATCCTTTGAATGATTCCCACCCCTGACTGTTGTTGTGTGGTATATAATTCATTATGCATCTCGTTTTCTTTCTGACAGCACTGAAGGGGTAGTGATTCTTCTGACAGAGACGTTTGCTGGCTCTTCCAGGCTGGCAAAACACAGAAGTGAATAACGTGGTTGGGGAGTGTGAAAACTAAGCTTGTCTTGTGGAAACTTAATAGTGCTTCTTTTTCCTTGTGGCTGTAGTTATGTCAAATGGTTTATGTAATTTAAGCTATCAAGCGTGTCTGTTTTATCAGTTTCTTTGTTAAACTTTGTTTTTCTTGGTTTATGAAGTTGGCAAGCAGAAAAAATACAAAAAAGCCCTGAGGCATAATGTTGAATTTTCTCCAGGATTTCACTTACCACCCCGTAGTGTTCTGGCTGAAGTAGAAAATACAGAGAAACTGCTGGTTTTGACACATTATAAACTCAAGCTTAAAGATATTTTTATGAGTAAAAGCAAAAATCAAATCCAAACTACTTGTTTTGTTAGTGTTCCATAGCAAGTTTACAGCAGTGCCTAGAACCTATCTGTGAAGTTGCTACAGAACTGAAGTCTAATGTAATACTGTCTTTCAGGTGCCATGTTTCAGAACAGAGGAAGACAACTGAGCAAGAAGAGCTGAAGACAATAACGAAGAACCAGATACAGGCTAATTGGGGGAAAAAAGATTAACCTGTCTCTGAGGTGACTAAAGGGGAATAATGGTGATTTTGCGCCGGGCTCGGCCGCCTGCTTCCGCCCCAACCAGCAATGAATCTTGACTCGCTCTCGCTGGCCTTGTCTCAAATCAGCTACCTGGTGGACAATTTAACCAAGAAAAACTACCGAGCCAGCCAGCAGGAAATACAGCATGTGAGTACACGTGTGATGCCACGAAAGACATGCTCACAAAGAAAAAATGGGAGTGGCAAGTGGAGTTTCTCTTCTCGTTCGGTGCTCTCGTGTGCAATCCTGTGTACTGTTTTCGGTGGTGCTGGGAATTGCAGCTTGTGCCTCTGATAGTCCTGGTGGTTTTGTCTGTCGGGTTGTGGAATAAAGCAGCTCAGAGCTGAAACCAGGATTAACTTTGTAGTTGAGTATTAGGATGAGCTGCTGCTCTCGGAGGCTGGTGTGCAAAACTTTCCCAACCCTTTTGGGTTAAATCTTGCAACTTTTGAACATCGCACAGAACGCTGATTGGGAGAGGGAGGACGTGCATTTACTGCTCAGAGTTGCACTGAAAGCATTGAAAACATGGTTACTTACACTAGAATGCTTTCACTTAGCTCAGATGGAAGGCTTTTTTTGCTCCTCATCAAACTGGATGAAGTCTGGCTTGGTGGTGAAGCCAAGCTGACCACCTTGGCCCTGGCTTTTCAGGAGGCGTTAACCGCAGATCACAACCCAAATATCTTAAGATCTGGGCAAGAATCCTGGTTGAACTGACCCTTTTAAAAATAGCTCTGACTAGCTGGATGGGCTGAAAAGCATTATCCACAGAGGAGTGCTTAGGAGGAAGTGAATGCTACTGAGCCAGTTTTAGAAACTGGTTTAGTTCAGTTCCCAGCAGACAGCTGGGCCAGTTACATTTTTTTCCTTTTCTTTTCTTACACTAGTGCAGTCCTGCAGTGATTTGAATCAGATTAGGAGGCCAGAGGGCTTAAGTGGAGAGAGCTTCAGATAACAGCTTACTCCCTTAAAAGTGCACTCGTTACTTATCTTGAGGTGAGGGGGTGATTTGAGCAGTATTTGCTGCTTAAAGTGATCTTGTCATCAATGGAAATGGATTACAGCTTCCAGAAGCTTTGTAGTTTCCATGTTTTCGCAAGTTCAGTACTTGCAGGAGGCTTATCTGAGGTCATGCTGCCTTTTCCATCACTGTTGGTTTCAACAGACAGTTTTTGCAGCAAGGTGTGACCAAGGCATGACTTGCAGATCTGTCAGGGACACCTACGTGAAGGATAATGCAATAAACATTTCTCTGACTGGGGAGGAGGTATGGTTGATCTGCCAGTCAGTTGGAATATAGCTCTCTAAAACAGGGCCAGATTGTTCCTTATCTTTCGTAGTCAGGCCTCTTAGACTCAGTGTTGTGAGAGACTAGAACTGGGCTGAGGAAATGGTGGTTTGTGTATTTTTGGTTGTAAGACAGATTTAGGTTTTCAAGACTAAATTCCTAAAATCTCCATTATCTCTTGCTTTTTTTTTAACTTCCTGGCATTCCTTTAATGGTTGCTAGTACAGTTTTTCCTTAAGATGTCTGACGAGATGATATGTGCCTGCTTTAAGTCTTTGTCTCACAGTACGCTGCTTGATGTACATTTTTTAGCATTATCCACTCAGTTTTACAAAGCTTCTATCTAAGCATACAGAGAAGGTGAAAAACCATACTGGGAGATCTTCCTGTCATGACTGACCAAAATGACACTTGCATTTAAATACATCACTCAGGCATAGCTTATGGCAAAGGTTGAGACTATTTTCTGCTTAAACATGCTTTCAGTAGTCATGTAATGTAGGTGATGCTTTAAAAACGTAGAATGTATGTTAAAAAAAACCCAAAATTTTATATATTTGTCAGAGACATATTCTAAAGAATGGCTTCCTCTGAAACGAGCTTTTGTGGTCTCCTTTTCCTGAATTAGTGGTAAAGAGAGCTTGGTTGGAGAAGAGGGAACGGCTTTGCAGACAGAGTCATTAAGGAAAGAAAAACTTTCTGTATCTAGAGAAGCAGAGTTAGTTTTGTTGTAACCCTGTGCTTGCCTAAACAAAATCCAGCTTGTCTCTGTGATAAATCCAAATATGGGTGGCTCAAACTTCATCTGAAATCTCAGATTGGTTAAGGCTGGAAGGGACCTGTGGAGGTCATCTGGTCCAACCTCCTGCTCAAACAGGGTCACCCAGAGCTGGTTGCCCAAGAATATGTCCAGACAACTTTGGAGTACCAGCAGGGATGGAGACTCCAGCCTGTGCTCGTGCTTGGTCACTCTCTTGTTTAAAAAAAAAAACCACCCCAAAATAGTCTTTACAGATGATGTTATGATTGGCTCCACTGTCCCAAAAATATGCAAGAAAGCTGCTAATGCCAAGGTTTCTTTTAGCTCTTTCTAGAGGAAAACTGGTAATTCTCATTCCTTGTTCCTGGAAGAGCTTTTATGGGAGTGTTGTTAGAGTTGAAAGATGCTGCACTGCATTTCCAGCCTTCTCTTCCCTCCTCATATGCTAGATTTTCCAACTATCAGCCTTATGAAGTTGCTTCTAAGCAGGGAAGCAATTTGATTCTCATGCAGAGTTGTTGTATCAATGGCTTTAGTACTTATAATATTCTTCTGCTTTGATGAATTTGTCTTGGTCAGAGCACCAGTAGCTCCCTAAGAGATTGATCCAGCTTTGGCAGTCTCATTACCATATCTAAATCTACGTATTTAGTTGAGATTACCTAAACCAATTGCCTGTTTTCTGAAGCCTGAGCTGTTAGAACTTGCTGTCAATTCAGTTTTGCTGCCTTTTGCACCAATCTGAGCATCTTCCTGCTTCTTCCTGCCTTTGAAGACACTGCTGTCAAACACAACTGGAGTGGGCTCTTTATTCTGGACTGACATCTCACGAGCACACATATTCTAGCCTCTGGTCAAGAAGTAGAGCTATATCTGACTCAGATGTTTCTTTCCAGCAGAACAAAACTTGGCAGCTGCTGGAATAAGCAGGCTGTGAGGGAAAGGGAAGCACAGCATCAGATAATGGTGGGAGGATTGAGATGAGAACAATCACAAACAGCAGACACAGCCTAGAGCAATGCTGTTTGTCTTCTTGTGCAAAGAAACTACCAGCAAACAAGGATATTTATGATGGGGTGAAGCAGTGGGCTTGGTGGAGGTAGGCAGAGCATGGGCAGAACTGCTGGTTTGTACTGGCACATGTCATCCAAGTCCTTCAGCTAGAAAGGGGGAAACAGTGGCAAAAAATTTTGCCCATAGATGGAGGTTTGATTTGTTGTTAGCTGTCTCTGTTTTGGACAAAAGAGGCAAGCTACTGGTGAATAAGTGACTTTAATAAAACCCATACCAGCTTAAATTTAAAAACAAGTAATGCTGTGGAGTTAGCTGAGGCTTAAAGAAATGAATAAACATAGAAACAACCTGAAGGTACTTCAAATAACAATCCAATGAGCTGCTCTGTAGCCAAGATGCTGACAAAAATGTAATATTGTTGTCAAGATTTAGTAATGAATGATGTGCAAATTAACAAACATACATTGCCTCTTTATGGCTGAGATACAGAATTCAGCTGAATGAGCTCTAATGAGAGAGGAGAGGCAGGTAAAAAGGACTGCAGGTGTTCTCATGTGGTTATTTGGTTTTAAAGCAAGTTTGAGATGAACTTGTTTCTTCAGATGGCAGGAAACACTTCATGTGTAGTATTCCCTTCTGTCTTGAAAGATTCTGGAGTAATGTCAGTTCAGACAGTCCTAACAAGGAGCTGATGTAGAGAAGCTGTCTGCAAGATGAGTGAAGGTGCTGTATAATGATTTTCCTCTGGGATAAATTGCTGCTGAGTGAGCATAGCACAGAGGTGCAGGCTGGTCCAAGGCAGTGCTGTTGTGGAATTCATCACTGTTGCTGCAAAAACATGAGGATGTGTCACTGTGGAGATTCTGGGCAGCTTTTCTGCCATAGATGACTTCAAAGCACCTTTTTATCTTGTTCTGTAATGACTGCTACTAAGTTATGATTTTGGCTTGATTTTTTTGCAGATTGTGAATAGGCACGGTCCCGAGGCAGACAGGCATTTACTACGCTGCCTATTCTCGCACGTGGATTTCAGTGGCGATGGTAAAAGCAGTGGCAAAGATTTTCATCAGGTACAGTTTGAGCAGAGGCATCTGCTTATTAGCTTTGGTTGTTAAAAATCTGCAGTAGAATTTGATCCACTTGAAACACAAAGGTGGGTTAGAGGTGGTAGCTGCAGAGAAACTTCTTTTCCTGGTATATATGGCTTTTCAATCATGAGCACCTTGTGCCAGTCCTCAAGTCAGACAACAGATTGTTGGTATCTGACTTAGAATCAGTTGATCTGGAAAAAGAGAGCTTAAGTACAATTGCTCTTTCTACCACATGCTGTGATCTATTTTGAAAGCCTTTCTTTGAAAACTTTGTCTAGATCCACGAACTGGCACTTTGTGTATTCTCAGGAGTGTTTTTATCCTGAAGCAGTTTTGACACAGACCTTTTACCTCATCAGCATGAATCAAATATTCTTTGATTGTCTGTTCTGCTGTGTGAGGATGCTTACAGAAGATGAAACATTGCACATATGATGGAGAATGTTTGATGACTTTCTCAGTCTTAAAAGAAAAACCAAACTAAACCAAAAACAAACTAAACCCAAAGAAAGCTTGAATGGAAAAAACCCCACCTAGTTAATGAGAATTTGGGCCCTTATAAGGCTTAAGCCCCTTATCTGTGTTTAGTTCTACTGCACTGAACAGTGGTTTTGTTTTATTGTCTCTTTACAAAACAAGATGAATGTTCAAGTTACCTCATTCTTTTCAGACTCAGTTTCTGATCCAGGAGTGTGCGTCGCTGATTACAAAACCCAACTTTATCTCGACGCTGTCCTACGCCATTGACAATCCGCTGCACTATCAGAAGGTTCGTGCACTCCATGGAGGGCATCCCCATGTCAGAAACTACAGCAGATTGGTCTGTAGGAAAACAGCTGCTTTTCCCCTTGTGCTTTTCTTCTTATATGGCTAAGATTGGTTGTACTGAAGTCTAATTAGCGAACTAATTTTAAAGCTTAATATAATTTTAATACTTCATGGCTTGTTTTTGGCAGCCAGAACCAAAATAAATCATCAGTGCTCCTGTTTCTTTCAATATGAAAACCATGATAGCAGTTTAATAGTGAAAGAGTGGGATATACAGAAGCAACTCTGTGTAGATGTATTCAAAAATGGTTCTGAAGATGTTTAGCCATATAAGTTTTATGTTAACCTACAACAGAATAGTTAGTAATATTCCAGACCTGCAAATACATTGAGTGAGACTAATCCTGTAGCAGCTTCTAATTAACTCTTCGTTGCTCTTCCAGAGTCTAAAGCCTTCACCCCATTTATTTGCCCAATTGAGTAAAGTCATCAAATTAAGTAAAGTTCAAGAGGTAGGTGAACGCTTATTTAAAAAAAAAAAATAATGCTTTTTTTAATTAAGCTTATTGGAAAAGCTGATCTCCTCTTACTCTGTTTGGTCTTGTTTGTAGGTGATTTTTGGTCTCGCTTTACTGAATTCTTTCAGTTCAGATCTACGAGGTTTTGGTAAGTGAAGCTTCCAAAGTTTTGCAGCAGGGACACCTTTTTTCTTTTTAAGCAGTGGGCTTTCTAGATGGATGGGTGCCTGTGTGACCTGAGTAGTGCAAGACCTTGCAATTAGTGGTGCAGTTGAAGTCTGAGGGGCAGTAGATAGCACAGTTGTCTTCTCTTAAATGAAGCTGAAGGTCCCTTCCATGACTAACTAGATCATGACTCAAATTGAGGTACTGTGGTAGCTGTCCATTGATATTTGAGTTTTGAGGTATGGATTATGAGACTTGTGTGTAGATAGCTGAACTGCTGTGGCTTGGGGTAAATTGACTTAAGACAATGGTATCTGGCTAAAAAGAATCTTGATATTAAAAAGAAATGCCAAACTTTGACTCTACCCTCTTCTGTTTTCCAAAGCTGCCCAGTTTATCAAACAGAAACTCCCAGATCTTTTGCGCTCTTACATTGACGCGGACGTCAGTGGAAATCAAGAAGGTGGCTTCCAAGATATTGCAATAGAGGTCCTGCACCTTCTCCTCTCCCATCTCCTTTTTGGGCAGAAGGGAGCCTTTGGGGTAGGACAGGAACAGATTGACGCTTTCCTCAAAACATTACGTAGAGGTAAGTGTGGTGGTGTTGGGGTAGCCTGGCTAAATGCAAACTTTGGACTAGATTTTTGTAGCTTACTGTCAGTGCAGGCTGCCTCTGAGGTGGTGGGGAGCTTGCTGAGGGTCGAGCTCAGTAGCTGACAGAAAAATATGGATGTTCTGGCATTTGGACTCGAGAAATTAACTGAATTTAACTCAACCCACTCCCTGATTCTGCAAAGACCTGGAGAAAGGCACCCTTTATATGAGAGCAAAGTATTCTGTTTCAGTAGAGCTTAGTTCATACTTGAATGAGGATTAGTGTATTAGCTTCTGGAATTCTCTTCACCTTGCTTGGGGAAATGGGGAGCTCTTCTCTGAATGCCCTCAAAGGGTATGAAAACATACCTGCTGTCTCAGGGAGGCCCACCCGTAAGGTGTCTTTGCCTCTTTCCACTGTGATCCTCTTATTACTGTGTTTCTCTTTGTTTCCCTGGAAGGAGGAAAGGAATATTCACTCTTTCCGTGCTTAAGTGCCTGGTTTAGATTTGCTGGACTTAAGCTCAGCAGCAGATCCATTGTTTCCTAATACTTCCTGAGCAGGAGGAGAGACTTTTGCTGCACTGCTGTATTGTTTCCTGCTCTGTGCTTTTTTTGGATGACTGTTATTCATGACAGTCTGGTTCTGAACTTACCACCAGCACAGCTGCTGGCCCTTTCGGGCAGTTGCAGTGAACCTGCCTGAACCTGGTCTGTTCTGCTTTCTCTTCTTGAGAAATAGCCACGTGCCAACGGAGAGCTGGGAGGTGGGATCGAGGGATACCTCGAGTGTCCTCTTGAGTTCTGCAGCAGGGGAACTAGCACAGCAGTCAAGTTATTTGGAATAGTCATTTGCATGCAACTGATGTTCTGGGGGCTTTGACGCTTGTTTGTTACTTTTGCCTTTAGATTTTCCCCAGGAGCGTTGCCCCGTGGTGCTTGCACCACTTCTATACCCTGAAAAACGGGACATTCTAATGGACAGGATCCTGCCTGATTCTGGAGGGATAGCCAAAACCATGATGGAGAGTTCTCTGGCAGATTTCATGCAAGAAGTTGGCTATGGCTTTTGTACAAGGTGTGTAGGGAAAATGTGATTTTTTTTTATTTTTTTTTTATTTTTTTTTAAATTATTTTTTTTAATCAGCTTGGGTGGTGGTGGCGGCTTTCTTGTTTCTTGAGGCGAAAGGTAAAGAACACAAAATACTAAAATAACTAGAGCCTCATGAAATGTTACGAATTTGTTGGTTTTGATTCCGGTTTTATATTTTTATATATAATATTATATATAATGTATGTTTATATATGTTTGACTGACAGAACTGAAGTTGAGTGAGTTTTAGTCAGCTGTTGGCTTCTCCCAACAACCCGTGTGATGTCCCAGCTGTACTCCCATGTCTTGTTTTGATCTGTCTTCTGTTGTGCCCCTGCAAGACCTGCTTTCTTAATAAGATCTCCGTTCTGTTGCATCTTAGCGTCGAAGAATGTCGCAACATAATCATGCAGTTTGGTGTTCGGGAAGTCACGGCTGCCCAGGTTGCCAGGGTGTTGGGGATGATGGCCCGAACTCATTCAGGGCTGACGGATGGTATCCCATTACAAGTGAGTGGCCTGCTGGGGTGGGGATTGGAAGAGTTGCAATCAGCAGAATAAGAAGAGTTAAAATGCTAGCCTCTAATTTACGAATCGCTTTGATTATTCAGTGCTGCACTCTCTTCTGCTATAAATGTCTAATACATCCTTATATGAAAGATTCTCAGAAGTATGCAACTGGTGTTGTTACTGGTGTGAACTTCTTACCTTCACAGTGCGGGAAGCTCTGTAGCTAGTGGCATTCAGGACCAGTTTGTTTTTAACTGGTATTTGATGGAGTGTATTTAACTTGCAGTCTATTTCGGCTCCTGGCAGTGGGATTTGGAGTGACGGGAAAGATAAAAGTGATGGAGCACAAGCCCATACCTGGAATGTGGAGGTCTTAATTGATGTTCTTAAAGAACTGGTAAGTTTTCTGAGCATCTTGGTCTTTCTTGAGGAGTATCTGGAAGAAGGACAGGTCTCAGTGTGAATATAAAGCTTTGCAAGCTCCAAGCAGCCCAAATGGCTTCGAATCTCATTAATATAATTGTGTTGCTCTACTTAAATGATCAGTGTGGTTTTTTTCCCTCATGAACAAGAATATTTTGAGGTATCGTAGGAAATAAAAGCTGTGTGAATGACTGCCTTGGGTGCAGCTTGGGATTCATTCCCCACTGCTCCCATGTACTCCAGCGTATGTACTCAGAGGGTTTTCATTCTTGAACTTGACACTGGGAAGTTGTTTTGCATCAGGTACCTTGTTTTGAAAAGCTTCTCACTGCAAGCATTAATTTAATGAAAATGAAACAAACTATTTTTGTAGCTACACATTTCAAAACTCTTAAATGCTTCTTGCATACAATGATGCCTCAAATAGGAAATTTTTTTCCACCACTTTATAAGCACCATTTTTTGTAATTAATGAAATGTGAGTTTCTTTTGCCTACCTTTTATTAGGTGGGGTTTTTTTTTATTTATTCTTTTTTCCTTATGTTCCCTCTAATCTACGCAGGAGTCACTGTTTTGTTTTTCTATATCTTGGAACGTACAACATCTTTGTCTTTTGCTCCTCTATCTCTGAAATGAGTGAGGTGCATGTTAAGCTGGATAAAATACTGGTGGAGAGGAGTTTGTATGAGACAGTAGTGAAGATTGTAATGTTCAAGGCTGACTCCTCGCTTGTTTTTTCTGGTTGCAGAATCCAAGCCTTGACTTCAAAGTAGTAACCTATGAATTGGACCACCCGGGATTTCAGATTCGTGACAGCAAGGGCCTGCATATCGTAGTGTTCGGCATCCAGAGAGGGCTGGGCATGGAAGTTTTTCCAGTTAATGCCATATACAGACCTTGGAAGCATGCAGAGGGCCAGGTAGGTTTCCTGACATTTCTGCTCTATCTGTACAACATTTGCCCAGTCCTGGATTTCTTGAATGGCAAGTGTGGGTTGGTAATGTCCTGTTAATTGAGCAGCATCTGCGTTGTATGGGAGGAAATCATCATGTGGCAAAACCTTCGGTTCTAGCGGCGTTCTGATGTGCAGTGCAGCTGAGCATGAAACTGTTGCTGTGTGGCTGGGCTCGGAGGTTTTTCCTACTTATATCTAAAGGCTATAGCTTTGTGCAAACAAGTACCCTCTGTGCACCAGTATCTGTCACTCTTGGAAATTCTGGGAGGAGAGTGAGGCTCAGTCTTATGTAAACACATCTATAGTCCATCTTGGCTCCTCTCTACTGCTTTGTTGATTTGTGTTGTTTTCAGAAATGTGCCCATTGCTAAAGTGGAAGGAACTCCAAACTCTAAATGTCTAAACTATTACTGATGTATTTTATTCCAGCTTTCCTTCATTCAACATTCCCTCATAAACCCTGACATCTTCTGTTTTGCTGACTACCCTTGTCATACTGTTGCCACGGACATCCTGAAAGCACCACCAGAGGATGACAATCGAGAAATTGCCACATGGTAAACCTGCTCTCGACTGCTTTTCGTGCTTAGAGTTAGAGTAAGATCACTTGTCTGGTCAAATGTGGCTTTATCTTCATGCAGGCAGACTTATCTGTAGCTGTGTGTGCATCCCAATAGATCAGCCATTAGTATTTGTTACATGTTTGTTCAGTGAAAGTTCTCATATTACCAGAACTTCCAGTGTACTTCCATAACACCTGAAAATGTACTGACAGTTCTTAGTTGTATTGGAGTCTGGAGAATTTCTGCTGATGTATTCTGGCAGATACTGTGAGCTGAGAGGGGATAGAGGAGGCATTAATTTGAATCTTTCTTTCCTGGGATGACACTAGAGAAACTCACTCTATTTGAATTAAAAGTCCTGGGATTTAAATAATAAATTCATATAACTATTGCTGAATTATTGCCTAAGATGACCTTTACACACCACTTCTTAATATAGCTGTGTAGTTGATTTCAGTGAAGATTTCTTCATTGTATGGCCAAAGATAGGGAATTGGAGGGTGGGGAATGCAGGTAAATTGGGGAAGGTGACAATGTTTACCTGTCTGTAGAGGAGACAAACCAAGTAGGAGATACCTTCACTGCGCCTCACAGATGGGGACTTGGGGGTGTCTAAAAACATGTAATCCATTTCTGGAAGTGTGTTTCAAGCTAAATTATCCAAGTGAACCACCTCAAGCTGAATTTTTTTCAACATCAGCTTTCAAGTCTTCCTCTTGATTCCTTAACGGAATCGGAAGTTCTTCAGCATTCTTTTTCATGGTCAAGAATTGATAAGAGATACGTTATCAGGTTGTTTGCAGTGGGCATTGCTGTACATCATCTTATTTATTGCTACAAAATGGGTGAATCCAGGATGCTGTAAACTAACCACTCTGTAACTTTCTGTGGGGATTGTCTGTTTGTTTTTGTTTGTTTTGTGTTTTGTTTTTTTTTCTTTTCTTTTGTTAGGAAGAGCCTGGATTTGATTGAATCTCTATTACGATTGGCAGAAGTGGGACAGTATGAGCAGGTTAAGCAGCTCTTCAGTTTCCCTATCAAGCATTGCCCCGATATGTTGGTATTGGCCTTACTACAGATCAACACATCCTGGCACACCTTGCGCCATGAACTCATCTCCACTCTCATGCCAATTTTCCTTGGCAACCATCCCAACTCTGCCATCATTTTGCACTATGCGTGGCATGGCCAGGTGAGTGGTGTCACTGAAGCGTGCCTGTAGTTTGGTCCTGTCACTGAAAGCTTGTTAAATGGGTGGAGCAGTTAGAACAGCAGTGCCTGTATTGGTTTCTGAAGTGGGTAATTTCAAACCTGAGAGGCAAATTATCAGTGGTTTATGCAAAGTAATATGAGTCGTCTCCTCGTCTTGAAGCAAACTGTTGTGGTTTGATTTTCTGCGGGGAAATAAATTCAGAACAAAGAAATTAATGTTCACTGAGAAAATATTTCTGGAAAAGTAGAGACACCAAACTTAAGTTTGACTTTCTTTAACCTTTGTGTTTTAACCAAAGTTGACCAAAGTATGATTTAAAACAAAACAAAAACACACCCCACCCCCCAAATAAAAAAAAAAACAACAAAACCCAAACAATACAAATGCACACAAAACCAACCAAACAAAAAAACCCACACCACCAAAAACCTCAAAACAGGAACAGTCCCCCCCATGCCAACACCCAGCTTCATGTGTTTAAAGTGTATCAACTTGCAGCAGTAAGAGGTGAGGTGATTTTAAAGCAAAATATTCTCCTTTGTACTTGCTGAAAGATAGAGGCTGTTGGTGTTAGAAAGCAGCTACTTAAAGCGTAAGTTTTAAGAGTCAGGAGTGTAGACTTTTATGGATTTGCCTTTTGGTGTGGCCTTCGTCATTGTGTCCACTGGTAGTTAAGTGAGTAGGGGTCATAAGGAGAAAATTAAGGCAGAGGAAACCTCTGGCATGAGAGAATCTGCATTAGGAAACATCTTGCCCTCTTCAGGTAGAGTTAGTGATAAGAAGCTTGACCTCTTAATCCACTTTCACTGCAAAATTAAGGCTGTTTGCTATCTGTAGTGCTATGAATGTTTTAGTTTTCCTGATAGAAGTTTTTAATAGGGGGTAGGATAGAAGTGATGTGCTTTTTGCATAGGGTCTTGAAATGACAGAATAAGTGGTTTTTCTGCAGGGTAGGCTTCAGAATAAGTAGAAAACAATTGCTGCCATGCGACATGGTGCTGTTCAACAACCTGAAGATGTTTCACCTTCCTAAATGAGGGAGCCTTTCAGCAAAACCCTTCCTGCTATGAAGTCTTAGTTACATTGTAGTTGAAAAATTGCCCCTGTGTGAGTGAAGAGCTAGATACTGTGTTTTCCAGGTGAAGGTGTGATGTTGCAAGTCTTTGGGACATCATTCATGTCAGGAATAATATTTTGTAAATGATTTGCATATTCCAAAAGCAATTTCTCTACACTTGAGGAATTAGACCTGTACAGTGGTAGGAAAGAGTTGGGGCTGTACCTACTTGACATTTGTAGTTGTTCTACATCCTTTACTGGTGGCTCCTGGATAGTTTTATTCTTTCACAAAAGAGCCCAGCTCAGAAGTGAAGCTCTGAAGCAAAAGAGTAAATCTGTTTGCACGTTAAGCTTTAGGGGCAAAATACCCTACTTTGTGTTCACATAGTTGAGCCTTTTCCTAGAGGCATGAGGTACAATCTTGACTGAATTCTCCCCAGGGTCAGTCTCCTTCGATTCGCCAGCTGATCATGCATGCGATGGCGGAATGGTACATGAGAGGGGAGCAGTATGACCAGGCAAAATTGTCACGTATCCTTGATGTGGCACAAGACTTGAAGGTGAGTTTTGCAGAATGCTGCAATTGCTTTCTGTCCGGTGTCTTACGCAGGCTTGCTCATCTTTTAACAAAGGCTCAGCTTAACTTTACATGTGACTAATTTAGTAAGGATTACATTGTTAAACTGTATCTGAATTCAGTTTTTGCTGCTGTTACCTATCTTAAAACAAAACAAAACCCAGCCTGTGCTTATGTGACTAAGTGCTACTCAGCTGAGCTGTGGTATCTGGGTATAGATGCTTTCTAGCCTGTCCAGCTGTGAACCTAAGACATTTTACTTGGTTACCATGGCTTAGCTGACACAACTTTGGAAGCAGTGTAATAGACCTGCTTGCTCTGTAAATCCAGGAAGAGCTTTGACTGTAACCTTAAATACCATTGAAATGGGAACGTAGAAAATACCTTTCAGATATTTGTGTGAAGGTGGCACTGTTAAGAAATCCCTGTTCTATTAAGCTTAAGAATACCACAACTTTACACATTCACAAAAGAGGCTGGAAGTTGTGACTGACTTCTTTGAGGCCTTTGTTGCTTCCTAAAGTTAGATGTCAAATAATTGTGTCTCTAAATGCAAAAGCATCAGCTGCTGCTTGAAGCCAGTTTTGTGGGAGCAGTTGCTGTGTTCAGAGGTTGAGCAGGTACATTCAAAGTGGCTCTGGAGGTGCTGAGGTCTGTTTGCAGGAAGCTGCTGGGCTCTGCCAATTAATTTTGTTCCAATATCAACACAGCAGCTCTCAGCCACTTGCTGGTGGGTTTTCTTATAGACGAACTTAAAACTCATTAGGAGGTGGCTTCAAAGAAGGAAGAGTCATGATTTCAAATGAGAGCTCTTGCTTATTTGCCTCATGAGCTGCGCTTAAGCGAAGCTGATAGTACAGACCTTTTTGTGGACAAAAAGCATAGCAGCCTGTGATAGCAAGACTTCCTGGCTAAAAAGTGTATGGGGATTAGTAAGAAAAGAAAGGAAAGGAGGAGGGGTATCCTTGTGTCTTCACTAGTAGTCTTCTGATTTTTTTTCTTTAGGCCTTGTCAATGCTGCTAAATGGTACTCCATTTGCCTTTGTTATTGACCTTGCTGCACTTGCCTCTCGACGGGAATACCTCAAACTTGACAAATGGCTCACAGATAAAATTCGGGAGCATGGGGTAAAGCAGGATTTTTTTCTTTTTATTTCTCCACTCTATTGGTGACTAGCTTAAAATCACTTCAGCAATTTCATAAGTAGCTGTGAAGTTGTGGAAAGTGTCCGTCGTCTGATAGTTCAATGCTGTCACTGAACTATAATAGCTTAGTGCAATTCTTTCCACAGTGCAATTGCCAAGTTTGAAATTGTGGCTTGGATGCGGTTTGTGGGGTTAAGATCATGGTTTTTTTTCCTCAGGAGCCCTTCATCCAGGCCTGTATGACTTTCTTAAAGAGGAGATGTCCATCTATCCTGGGTGGCCTTGCTCCAGAAAAAGATCAGCCCAAAAGTGCTCAGCTTCCTCCAGAAACCTTGGCGACTATGTTGGCGTGTCTGCAAGCTTGTGCTGGGTAAGGATGGTATTGCTTATGCTGAACGTGTCATCTCTTTGCAACTTGCTTGCTAGCACGTGGTCACAGCTGGTTTGGAATTCCACGTGGAGAGTGGGGTTATTGAGGGTGTGAAAGCTTGTAGGGCTAGGCTCAGGAGTATGTTGAATTTTGCACAGGAACTTGTGTTGCAGGCTATGTCACCAGCTCGGAAGAGCAGCGTGTAGGAGAGAAGTGGTAAGTGGTGACTGTAACATAGCTGAGACTGAAACTTGACGTGTGTAACTTCTGTTGTCTTTGTTTGACAGTGTCTCAAAGCAGTCAGGGGATGGAAAGTCAGAGGATCTTTTGCAGATCAGATTGTGCTGAAGTCCAGCAGAAAAAAGCATGTGTCCTGAAGAGCTGTTTTATCTCCTGGAGGGGGGGGGTAGGCTACAGAAAGGCTCATGGAAATGTATATTGGACAAATCAGTTTTAAATACTGTGTTCACGCTGAGTAGAAATGACTAAAGGAGGTAAAATATTTGTCACTTAATGCAGGCAGACCAAGCGGGTGTTTAACTGCAGCAGGCTTTCAAAGATCACTCTATGTAGTACAGTGCAATGCACAAGCCAGAGAGACTGGGAGGTGGAGGTGGTGCTAAATTTTGACACCAAAAGAGGCTGGCACATCAGTGTGTGTTGCCTGACCTGAGGCTTCCTTGCCTTAGCCGGTGTTGTCTTGAAAGATACAAGCAACATCAACTATAATTCACAGATGAACTTTGATTCATTATTTTGTGTGCTACCACATCCAGATTTGAGAGGTTTAATAGTTAACTGTAGACTTGACTTGCATCTAATGTCACTGTGTTCTGAATCTTAACGTGTTACTGAGTTTTATTTATTCAATCAGTTCCAAGAGACATGAGTTCTCTATTGGCACAATTTTCTCAGCTTTTGGTTTCTTTTTATAGCTACTTGTAATCCCTTTTATGCAAGAATGTGACCTACTTGCGGTCATTTTCCATTAGTTTTTCTCTTTGATCTTTAAAAAGAAAACGCTTGGAGTTCTTTCATGAAGAAATTGCTTTGATTAGCTTAAGTTTCAGTCATGAATGGAAGCAGGCATTGTAAAGACTAGAAGATTAAAATCACAGTAAATATTCAATACGTCTGGGAGGGCAGCTCCACTTCACTAGCTCAAGTCTGCCATCTCCTAAATCTGTTGATTTAGGAGCCTGCTCTTTAATTAGGCTGTAGCTATTTCGTGTCTTGTTTTGTGTCCAGGGAGACACTTTTCTTAGCCACTGGGACTCTTTACGTTCTGAGGCTCTTTATTTTGGGTACAACTTGTTTATCGCTGGTGAGCGCTGCAGTTGTGGCATCGTGCAGCAGTGGGGCTTCAAAAAGAACTAAGTGTTCTTTTTATTATTGGGTGTTTTTCAAAGGAAGTCACGGGGGGGTTGCAGGCACTACAGACTGACCTGGGATCTGGTAATGAGCTGATGGTGGGAACAACTGCAAGCCCTTAGGTTTGTGTAGCCTGTCATGGGATACTTGCCAAAGCTGCAGGGTGACCTGTGCTTGGTTTTCCTGCCTTAACTCTCAGGATGTTTCCTCTTCCTTTCTCTCTCTTCATCCCAAGAGCTGTGCTGTAAAAGCTCGTGAAAAATGGAGTTAAAATTAGGACTCTCCAACCAAGGTTAGCAAAGCCACAAAGCTGTGTGGGTGTAGTTGCACCATCACAGGAACGAATACGCTGCTTTAGCTCTTCACCAAGAAGATAGAACTGATGCTCAGGAAAGCCAGAAATCATTGGCTGTGTTTTCCAAAAGGAAAGTGTCAGTGTGGTGGTGTTATGTTTGTGGTTAGCTGTGTCAGCAGCAGGCCTGCCTTTCCTTCCACTTCAGGAACCTGGCAGCTGGATGTGGAGTACTTTGGAAAGCTGCGCTGACCGCTCTCCTCTGCGCAGGGACTTCATCCCTGCATTCGAGCTGTCTGTAGGCTTTTGGTTATGATTTCCTTGACTAGTTGGTTTCCTGTTTTGGTTTAATACTGGCATGTGAAGCATGTCTTTTATTTTATAGCTAGATGACTTCTGAAGCTGGTGGTGATATCTACCTCTCAGCCTTTTTTATCTTTGAGCATCTAGGCCAAGCTTTACTCAAGTTCTATCTCCTTTTGGAGAGACCTCACATGTAACAAGATTCAGAACAGGAAAAATCACAAATGGTGAAATCTGGGGCCAGGAAGGAGCCTCAAGTGTGGGTTTAAACAGGATCATAGCATCAGCTCTTCTGAATTTTAATTCATGGGGCTGAGCTGTAAAAAGTCAATAATGCTGTTGTAGACAGACTGTTGTAGATAGTCTGCTCTTCCAAGGGCTGCTGGAGTCATGTAGGTACATATCCCAGCTTTCTCCTAAGTCAGTACTTGCTGAGGTAACTGTCAAGCAGTATTTGAATTATTGAAAACAAAGGAATAATCTATTGCAGATCAATTTTTAGAGCTACAGTTTCCAATTTTCTATTTCAATAGACACATTTCTGTTGGGACACACTTGAAAACAGCACAGCGTAGCTTCTGCTGGGGTCGTTTTGCAGCTGTCACTTCTGAAACACAGCCCCAGTTTCTGTAGGAAACCAGTTAAGTTAGGGGCCTTAGTTTCATTTAAGTTCCATGTCTCACTATTCTTCTTGTGTGTTCCAGGAGTGTTTCCCAGGAGCTGTCGGAGACGATCCTCACCATGGTAGCGAACTGCAGCAATGTCATGAACAAGGCTCGGCAGCCACCACCCGGAGTTATGCCGAAAGGACGCCCGCCCAGCGCTAGCAGCTTGGATGCCATCTCCCCTGTACAGGTAGACAAATAACATCCTGCCTTTTTAGAAAGGGGTGTTGATTTAGCATTAGTTCTGCTGCACTGTTTGAGTTCTTTCAGGAAGAGTTAAGTAAATCATCATCTGGCTCCTTTAGTTTTATGCTTGCATGTCTAGATCCCTTGCATGTAACTACAGAGGGTTGTGGTTCAGACCTGTCTTGCACTTCACAAATGTCTAAGTAGGCAAAGTACAGCAGGATGGGAGCACTGGAGAGGGGTAGAGATTTTGTTTATTTAAAATAACTTGAGGCTTTCTTATCAAGTGCTAACATTTACTCTAAGAGTTTTGAGAATTAAGCACTGCCTTTGAACCTGATGTGTCTTGTTTGTAGCTTCTCAGGCCAAGCAACAGTGCTAGAGCATAAGGACTTGTTATAACTGGGGCTCTTCAGCTCTCAACTGAACTGCTCTTTTAAAAACAAGGTACATTTATGTTACTCCCTGCCACTCATCATGCCTTCCTCCTCTGGGAGCAACGCATTACAGACAGGTTTTGCTTCTAGCAATTATATTCAGTGGCAGCTGTTGAAGTGTTGACAAGATTCTCCCATGAAATAGTGGCAATTCAGCATTTAAGAATGTCTGAAGCATCAGTAGATTACGTAAACTGAACACAGAGCAGTTTCCTTGTAAATTGTTGCTTTTTTGGAGTTGCTCATCAGATGTACCAAGTATCTTGGCAGTCTGCTGCAAATAACTGATGTGAACAAATAGAGCAGCAGCCGTTAGTCTGCAGTTGTGCTGGCTTTTGGGTAGATAACAGTTTTCTGCTGTTCCAAGTCAGGAGATCTTAACTTGCACTGTCAGCTGGTAGTGTGCCTCCCCTCCTACTCATCACCCAGGTCTTAATGCTTTTACTGAAGACTGCAAGCAGGTATTTAGCTGTGAAAGGTGGGTGTAATGGGATCCTTCAGACAGTCAAAAATACTCTGTAAGCTTGATGTGAAATAGCCTTTTTAAGTCTTGGGTGAGGTCTGAGGTCACAAACTGCAAGCGTGAACTACTATGTATGAAAACCTATGTGCTGCTGCTTGTAAGCATTTACTGTTGTGTTACACTTAACTAGAGACTATGGCACAATCAGCCTTTCTGTCAAACCTTTGATTGAAGAGGATGTTATTGGGTTGTAGAAGGACAACTGAAGTTGCATTCTGTAGACAGACTAATCTTTTGGGGTGATTTGGATGACTTCAGAGTTGAACCATTCAAAAAACCCTTCTCAGGAATGTCTTTATATGTATCTCTCTTTATCCAAAACCTGCCAAAAATCAGCTTGATTGCAGTTTCTGGATGTCTGTGTATAATCTCCCTTTCTTTGTTCAGATCGACTCGCTTGCAGGAATGGCATCTCTTAGCTTGGGTGGCTCAGCAGCTCCTCACACCCAGAGCATGCAAGGCTTCCCTCCAAACCTGGGCTCTGCCTTCAGTACTCCTCAGTCACCAGCAAAAGCCTTCCCCCCTCTTTCCACCCAAAACCAGACAACGGGTTTCAGTGGCATCGGAGGACTCTCTTCACAGCTCCCAGGTACAGCTCTCTGGGTGGACTGGTTTGTAATTCTGACCTATCAGAGTTTAAGGTGCTGTTATGGCTGTGGTTGGAAATGCTGAACAAAGAGCTGTGTGGTGTGGGAGGGAATTAGACTGTGCTCATAAGTCACTGCTGAAACAGCATTGCAGGTTTTTGCAACTGGTAAAAAATTTAGAGTCAAGAGTGTGGGTGTTTTAACAGATTTTAGCAACATTTTTTTTAGGTTGGGACAGAGGTGTAGAATTGCTGAATATATAACTGCTTGATATTGTGGCCAGCAGGTCAAGAGAAGAGGGGATCCTGCCCTGCTGCTCCCAGTGCTCTGGGGAGACCCCTCGCCTGCAGTGCTGGGGCCAGCTCCAGAGTCCTCAGCACAGCAGAGACAGGGACCTGGTGGAGCAGGGCCAGAGGATCCCCAGCAATGCTGGGAGGGCTGGAACCCCTCTGCTGGGAGGCCAGGCTGGGAGAGCTGTGGTTCTTCAGCCTGGAGAAGAGAAGGCTCCAGGGAGACCTTCTTGTGGCCTTTCAGGACTTCAAGGGGCCTGTCAGAAAGATGGGGTCAGGCTTTTGAGCAGGGCCTGTTGGGACAGGACAAGGGGTGATGGGTTTAAACTGAAAGAGGGAGATTTAGACTGGAGAGAAGGAAGAAATGTTTTCCAGTGAGGGTGGTGAGAGCCTGGCCCAGGTTGCCCAGAGAGGTGGTGGCTGCCCCATCCCTGGCACCATTGCAGGTGAGGTTGGCTGGGGCTCTGAGCACCCTGCTCTAGTTGCAGATGTCCCTGCTCCCTGAGTTGCACTATGTGACCTTGAAAGGAACCCTTTCCACCTAAACCACTCCTATGATACTAGACAGTTGTGAGGCTGTATAGGTCTGAGTTTTTAGAAATGACAAGTGGTGGAGTAATGAGTATGAACTGTGAAGGGTGGAACTGAGATGACCAGTTGCTTGCTCTTCAGTAGGTGGTCTCACTACGGGTAGCCTGACTGGCATAGGAACTGGAGCCCTGGGCCTTCCTGCAGTGAACAACGACCCATTCGTGCAAAGGAAGCTGAGCACATCTGGACTGAACCAACCTACATTCCAGCAGAGTAAGATGAAACCTTGTAAGTGGTAGTGTTGTCTGTGGCTGTGAAGTGTGACTGTGGTCCGCAGTTAATCTGCATTTCCTTCAGGGGAGGCTTGGATCTGTAGTTGCTACATGTTAGAAATGTGGTTCTTAGGCCATTAGTCTGAAACAGGTGCTTCTGAACTTCTCTGCTAAAAGCTTGCCAAGTGGCCTGGGGGGAAGGAATAAAAAGCAGTTAGCGTAAAAAAAACCCCATGTTATGGATTTGCATGAGCAGTGTGTTTGTGTCTTTGTCCTTTCTCGTTTTGAACAAAAGTGGTGCCCTGCTCATTACAGAGAGTTGTTTGTATCTGGTAAGAGGGAGTTTGTTTGTGACAAGGTTAAACACAGCTACTGGGGTGATGTCCTCTTGCAGCAGAGAGCTGGAGAGGTGAAGCAGCGTATTGATACAAATAATGGTAGCAAAAGTTGGTGGGAATGTGATTTTTAGAAGGAATAATTTGGTTCCTAGCAGGGAGCCATTGTCCTTAACTCATCTGCATTCAAAGGGTGATCACAGTGAAATGCTTAAGCAACCAAAAGTTGCCTTTAGGGCACACAGCCATATGCTGAGCCTTCCATGCTGCTGTTACTACATATGTCCTCTTTGATAGCTTCTCCAGAGAAGCAAAATTACCCTTTTCTCCAGATGTAGTGACTGGTGGCTTCTATTTTGGGGCTTGAACATCCATTATAAACTTGCTTGAAGCACTGCTGGCCTGAGAGTGTGTGTGAAAGTTTGTCTGCATGTTAGTGTTGTGTGCATGCTCTGTTCCAGTCGGGTTTGTCTTCCCTTGGCTCAGGCATCAGCTGAGGTTAGCTTGGGATGCAGGGGTTTCTGGCAATACCACAGCACAAGGTTAATTCTACCTTAGGATTCAGTTCTTTTGCATGAGTATAATGTTGAAAACAGAGGTTTGTTTTTTTTTTTTTAAATAACAGTATAAGGTTAAATACCTGCTTTTCTGGAGAACTAGCAGGTTCTGGGTGGGTTGGTGGAAGGGAGTACCTGAAGTCCAGCCTGCCTGAAGTGGTTTTAAGCAGGATGCCTGTTCTCTCTCTTCCCAGCTGACTTATCTCAGGTGTGGCCAGAGGCAAATCAGCACTTTAGCAAAGAAATAGATGATGAGGCAAACAGTTATTTCCAACGGATTTACAACCATCCACCGCATCCCACGATGTCTGTAGACGAGGTGAGTGCCCTTCTGCAGCAGTTCCAGAGACTCGCTCTGAAGTTGATAATAATTATTCTTTCATGTATTAATTGCACTGAAAATTAATAAATGTCTAGCGGTAGATGTTTGCAGCACTGCTTCTTTGCTTGGTTGAAATGTATTTCAGCAGCTGATCTTTATGTTGAGCTCTGACTTTTGTGGACTGAAGACTTTAGGTGTCTTAGCACTCCTGAAGTGATGCTCATTAGGAGGAGGTCAGTGTGGAGTGGAAGCTGGTGCGTTCAGGCTGAGGCGTGCCTTTAAACCATCCGTATCAATTCTACTTATCTCGAAGATACTTGGTTTTAAAGTATGTAAAAATAACTGCAACTTCTAAATATATAAAGGTGTCCTCAGATCTACCTTTTGAGCTTCGATAATTATTTTGGTTAGTCTCTATGAGAGCAATTACCAGTTTGATCTGCTTGCTCTTTGAAGTACTTCAAATTTATTTGAATATATAATTTAATAAATTATGGAAGACACTGAACATTAATTTTCATTTTTCTAATTTTGAAGCAATGCAGTAGGAGGTTCTAAAAAAGTTTTATGTGAAGACAGTTACTTAAAAGGGAGAAAACTAAAGTCTGAAGAGGACTTGAGAGGATTACTGCTCCTTGTAGTGATGTGGTGTCTGTTGACTACAGCGAGGTCTTGCTGAAGTTACTTTGCAGTCTAGTTTGTGGCAGTGGCATTTCCCATTGAGTTGCAAGTCACTTGAAACTTGAAGATGCAGAAGGGCTGAAATCAAGCCAGTCTGTCAGTAACAATTTCCAATTTCTTTGCAGGTCTTGGAAATGCTGCAAAGGTTTAAGGACTCCAACATTAAACGGGAACGAGAAGTGTTTAACTGCATGCTGAGGAACTTGTTTGAGGAATACCGTTTCTTTCCCCAGTACCCAGATAAAGAGCTGCACATAACAGCCTGCCTCTTTGGTGGCATCATAGAGAAAGGACTGGTTACTTATATGGCATTGGGCCTGGCCCTACGCTATGTTCTTGAAGCCTTACGAAAGCCTTTTGCATCCAAAATGTACTATTTTGGTATTGCTGCACTAGATAGATTTAAAAATAGGTAAGTGTGGAGTTGGATAATCCTTGTAACAGTCCGTGTGATGTCTTGTTAACCTTGAACCTGCTCTAACAATGCAGTACAAGATTGTTTATGTGCGTTAGAAATTTACACCTCTTGGATCAGGATATGCTGAACTGAAACAAGAGGTGCTAATGTGCTAGTTAAAGGGTGGCTTTTTCCAAAGTCAAAATGTTTAATGCATCCTGCATAATTGTTGAATCCCACCTGCCTAAGTGTGGGACAAACTGAGATGCTGAAACCACCTCGTGGACTTGGCTGCTAAAAATATTTTGAAGTGTTGATTTTGATGAAGATGTCAGCTTGTTAGAAACGGGGTGAATGTAATTGCTCTGTACTGGTGGGTTCTAATGGAGTGCTATCTGCTCCATTCATTACTGAAAGCCTGGCAAGGAACTAAGCTCTAGGACTTTGGTTTTGCACAGAAATCTCAAGTATAGCAAAAAGTACCTCAAGGAAAAAAAAGCTTTTGCAAGGCTTTTCATGAATTGCAGGTAGAGGAAACTCTCCAGGCAGGCTGCCATAGCAGGCAGGATTGTGCCCTCTTGGGAAAAATCAATCTGGAAGATGATACTGGAACTTGAGAAGTATTGGGAAGCTTCCTGAAATTATTTAATGACTAGAGGACATTGGTGAAGCTTCTGTCTTGGGTGGCAGGGGTGCTCTGGTTTGCTGTTGAGACTGAGCCAGACTACAAATTAC
Source organism: Todiramphus chloris collaris (assembly GCA_025345505.1). Lineage (NCBI taxonomy): Eukaryota > Metazoa > Chordata > Aves > Coraciiformes > Alcedinidae > Todiramphus > Todiramphus chloris. Next base: position 15,434,328 of record JANVCC010000037.1, on the reverse strand, counting down.
TTCTCCAATAATCTTACTGCAGCTGCTGAATGTAACCACAATTGTCTGCTCAGTCAGAAGTATCAAGATGTAGGATAAGACGAATTGCTGTGATTAAACCTTGTGTTTTGCTGTTAGATGGATTAATTTCAAATGAGTTTTCCAAGGAAAGGTACTTTTTAGAAGGCACTTGGTTTCTAGTGAAGTTGCCATGAGCAGTCCAGAAGTAATTCTGTCATGCAGTGTGGGAATCGCATACCAGAGTTCTCTTTGGTTTTCTGTGTAATGCTGATTTTGATCTCTGCTTACGTTTCTGAGTAATACTTGTTTTGTCTGACAGATTGAAGGACTATCCCCAGTATTGTCAGCACTTGGCTTCTATTAGTCACTTTATACAGTTCCCACATCATTTACAGGAGGTGAGTGCATTTGTATCAGCCAACCAGCTTTTTATGACTTTAAATCCCTTTCAGCAAATTCCAGTTTTCCTTGATAAAAATAGTCTAAGCTGTCACAATTTTAGTGTACATCCACAAAATCAAATGCCATTTCTCAAAGCTTTTGAGAGGGAGAACTTGAGACTCTCTTCTCCAGTGAGATAGTAAATAGCAACCAGACATGCTTTGTAAGAAAATTCAGTTGTATCTTGCAGATTCCCTTTGTGGCATCAGTGTCAAGTATTGTAAAGACTGTTGACAAACCTTTACATTGTTCACACGAAAACTCAGCCTGCAGGTCTGTTGATGTGAACTTGTCTGTGTGTGCTTGTTTACCTGGTTTAGTATATCGAATACGGACAGCAATCCAGAGATCCTCCTGTGAAGATGCAGGGTTCAATCACCACCCCTGGAAGTATTGCACTTGCCCAGGCTCAGGCCCAGGCCCAAGTTCCAGCAAAAGCTCCTCTTGCTGGCCAAGTCAGCACTATAGTAACCACCTCAACCACCACCACTGTTGCAAAAACCATTACAATCACCCGACCAACTGGAGTCAGCTTCAAGAAAGATGTGCCGGTAAGTATTCCATCACTCCAGTGCCCTTACTGGAGAAGCACAGGAGTTAAGTTGCTGATTTCTGTGGAATACGTGGTGACAAAATGCAATTGTATTTCTGTACTACACGTTTTCAAAATGACCTATGTTTTATGTCTAGAGCATATAACACTTGAAAATGATCAATATTTTTATAGTTACAAACTCCTGATTGATGCAGCAGCACCTATTATATATGAATGGAAATGCTAGAGGATTCTTTTATACAGCAGCATTCTTCTGATGAGTATTGATCATCATTTGTAGAGTAAAAATGGCTTGGGCATGCTGCTGAAAATTAATCTGAGATGGTAGATGGCACCTGATAAAGCTCTACTGTGTCCAGTTTTGGGCACCTCAGTACAAGAGAGATACTGAGGTGCTGGAGCGGGTGCAGAGGAGGCAACGAAGCTGGTCAAGGGATTGAAGAAGAGATCATATGAGGATTGTTTGAAGGAGCTGGACTGTTTAGTTTGAGGAAGAGGAGGCTGAGGGGAGACCTCACCACTCTCTACAACTGCCTGAAAGGACATTGTAGAGAGGCTGATGCTGGGCTCTTCTCTCAGGTAATTAGGGACAGAACCAGAGGGAATGGCCTCAAGCTGAAACAAGGTAGGTTTAGACTGGACACTAGGAAAAAATTCTTCACGGAAAGGGTAGTGAAATATTGGAATGGGCTGCCCAGGGAGGGGCTTGAGTCCCCATCCCTGGATGTGTTTAGATGTTGCTTGGATGTGGTGTTGGGGGACATGGTCTAGGGGTGAACTTACAGAGTAGGGCTAATGGTTGGACATGATGATCCCAAGGGTCTTTTCCAACTGAGTGATTCTGTGATTCAAGTCTTTTTTCACTTGACAGAACAGAGCAAAAGTTTCTTTTGATGTCACCTCTAGGTATTGTCTGTTCTTAATGTATTGTTCTCCCTCCAGCCTTCCATTAATACTACCAACATTGATACGCTGTTAGTAGCAACAGATCAAACAGAGAGAATTGTGGAACCTCCAGAGAATGTCCAGGAGAAAATTGCTTTCATCTTCAATAATCTGTCTCAGTCCAATATGACACAGAAGGCAAGTAGCCACATGAGGGGTTTTTTAATATTTATAGAAATCCTTTCTAAAGCTTGCAACAAATTAGCAGGGAGCACACTAAAGAAATAGTGGCTTCCAACACTTTCTGCTTGAACCGTTTTGGAGATAAAATTTTTGGGGGAAAAGAGAGATGGGTAATAAATAACTTGCTAATCTTGCTTTCCCCTGCAAGTTTCCTTGTTTCTGTGTAGCCAGATTCTTTGTACGAAAGCCAGTTGCATTAGTAATGATCTGTTTTCAGTAAAGCTCTTCTAGTAGATGCTCAGAATAACTGCTGGATAGTCCTTTCTGATGTTTTTTGGCATTTGGAAGAACTGAAAAACACTAATGCAGGTTTCTGAAAAACATTAATACAAGTTTGAACATTTCCATCATAAATGGCTCAGTACCATTTAGTATTGGAAGGTTAAACTGATGGACTCCTGTAAGTCCTTACTGGTTGACCATGTGTTGGGATAACCAGGCACTGACTTCAAAGCATTTTTGTAGTGCTAAAAGCAATTTACTGATCATGTATTGGTCAGAGCTGACCCCATAAGGTTGTGGTCATCTTTTCATAATTTTTATGATGTGCTTTTTTTTCTTTGTTATGGAGACAGGTTGAAGAATTGAAAGAAACAGTGAAAGAAGAGTTCATGCCTTGGGTATCACAGTATCTTGTGATGAAGAGAGTCAGTATCGAGCCTAATTTTCACAGCTTATATTCAAACTTTCTTGACACTCTTAAAAATCCAGAGTTTAATAAAATGGTTTTGAATGAAACCTACAGAAATATCAAGGTGAGTAGTGCAAGTTTTCTAATACTTGGGTAGATTTAAACATGTAAGTGTGCTGTTCTCAGGCTGTTTCCTTAGTATGTTGCTGATCTTCAGATATGGAATATCACTCAAAAAATCTACTCATTTGCTTACAACTGAACTATGAGAACCAGGATTTTTCTGTTTTCAGTTGGGAATGTACCAAAGACTTAAGTGTAATTGAATGAGAGGGCAAATGTGCATTTGAATTTATTTATGTAGGTGGATTCTATATTTGTTTGAGCCTTGCATAATATAACCTAGGGGAAAATTGCTTATGGTCTCGTTCTTTCGTGCAGGGCAAGTATAAAGGTAAGAAAGCCACTCTGTCTGCTCTTTTGGTCACAGAATAAAGGGGAAGGGGAGGGTTTAGAAAGGAGGTGTAAGAACCAGAGAGGTAGCCTGGGAGAGATGAGCAGATGAACCAAGTTTGTCAAGCAAGCACTATTTTTAAACCTGTTGGTGGAATTCTGTGACCACCATGGGTTACGCTGTAGTGCAAAAGAATCTCCTGGCACTTTAGAGTGTGGCTGACCTTGCACTGTTCAGCTGATGCTCTTCTGAAGCTAAGGAACAGAACTAACAGCAGAATACTTGATGTGATTCAAGTGTTGAAATGGGAAATAAATGGTTTTCCAAGAAGCTCAAGCTGTAGCCTTCAGGTTTGTGATGAAGCATTGAGGAAGCGTTGCCTGCAAGTTACAATTCAGTAATCCAGTAGTCAGAACAGTCTCAGTGGAGTAAATGGAATGGCCTGGAGGAGTGTGATCTTCCTGAAAGAAAGGAGTTTTCAAGTGGTTACAGGGCAGATTTGCAGGGTGCTGCCTTGAAGTGAAGGCTGCTTTTGACTATATCTGTAATGTGACTGAAGTTCAGAACTTCATGTTCTAAAACTGATCAGCTGTTGGGTGTGGATTTGAGTCTGGTTATCTTCCAGTTGTTGCTCAAGTTGCTTGGTTGTCTTTTTTTTCAATAGGTGCTACTGACATCAGATAAAGCTGCAGCCAACTTCTCAGACCGTTCCTTGTTAAAGAACCTCGGTCACTGGCTGGGAATGATTACGCTGGCTAAAAATAAGCCCATCTTGCACACGGTGAGCCTGTCTTTACCGATTTCTTAGGCTTCTTAGGTGTGATTTTGCATGTTGTTATGCAGTAGCATAGGCTATTTGAGGAATTTTACCACCTTCCTGGTGCCTCTTTCATGTACTAAGTACAAAATACGATCGTTTAAGACTTCTAACTATTTTTTTTAATCAGAAGTTAGTAAAGTTCTTGCCAAAAATGAGAGAATCTCCTGTAAAAGTCTCCATCTGTAAACCTTTGATCACAAACTGCTGTTGAACAATCTGTAAAATTTAAGGACTGTCTTGACCCAACCTTGCCAATATGTCCTATAAGGAAGTAGAGTGTCAGCGGGATTTTTGTGGTGGTCTTGCTGTTTTCTCCACCCTCTTCCCCTTGTCACTTGTTGATGATGTTTTTCAGGATCTGGATGTGAAATCGCTGCTACTGGAAGCATACGTGAAGGGTCAGCAGGAATTGCTTTATGTAGTGCCATTTGTTGCCAAAGTCTTAGAATCCAGTGTCAGGAGCGTGGTAAGTGACTTTGTGCTGAGGGACTTAATTGCTCAAGCAGCATCATCAATATTGCTGAAAGTAATTAGCTTTTTTTCACAACGGGAAAACTGAGTGTCTTGGAGAGAAGGTGAAGGTATATAAGAGCTTAAAGTGCAGGAGTTCTTTTTTGAGGGAAAGCCTGTGCATTTTTGGAGTCTAAATCCATGGTGTTAGCTGAACTCTACTGTGATATCCCTGAACAGAACTGACAAATGGAAGGGTGCCACTGGAGAGGTTCTAGGATCTATTTATTCTCTGTTTTGAATTCCTCCTGCCCCGCCCTGCAACCTTGATGCTTATCAACCGTTGTCAGTTCTGCTTCACATCAGACTGACTTCTCAGAAAGACCAAGTCATTGTGTTTCCAGATGAATGTTCAGCAAGCTTCCTAATCTAGCTCTGGTCAAACAGAATACTAAATTCAGCTCTACAAACTTGTCAGCAGCTGTGTGCACACGTGTCCACATTCAAAAAATTGTGGTCAAGTTATCCAGATGATTCTGGAAGTTTGTGTAATACTGTTCTTCTATTTCTCCTGTAGGTCTTCAGGCCTCCAAACCCCTGGACAATGGCCATTATGAATGTTTTAGCTGAGCTACATCAAGAACATGATCTAAAAGTAAGCTTCTGGTTTTTCTGTACCAACAGTGTGAGAGGCTTTCTTGACATAACCAGTCAAGAAGGAGGTCATGAAGGAACAAATTTCACTTCTCACGTTAGCGTGGGGAAAGTTGGGCATTGCTTAGTTCGGTAGAACTTGGATGAAACTTCTGTGAGGAGGTATTCATCTAATCCTCAGTCCCTGTTAAAAGTCTCTAAAAGGCAGGGGGTTAGAATGGGAAGCCTGGGGGTCGAGTGGCCCAGTAAATGCTTCAGATATTTTCCTTGTGACATAACCTAAACTAGAATTGTTGTGCAGTTGAATCTGAAGTTTGAGATTGAGGTGCTCTGCAAGAATCTTGCACTAGACATCAATGAGCTGAAGCCTGGAAGTCTCCTGAAAGATAAGGATCGTCTGAAAAATCTGGATGAGCAGCTGTCTGCTCCAAAGAAGGATGTGAAGCAGCCAGAAGAGCTCCCACCCATCACAACTACTAGTAAGTACATCTCATACAGAATCCAGAACCCTCTGTAGAAGTCCAAATAAGACAAGCTGTGCTATTGAGAATTAAAATGTGAAACTACATATGCTATTGGGACACTGCTGAATGCTTGGGAGAAGTAGGTGTATGGATTTTTGGGGACAGGAAGGGAATGGAAGCCATCCAGAGGATTAATTCTACATATGCTGTGTGTAGCTACTCATTAGAAGGGAGTGAAGCAGGATGACCTATTAACAAGACAGGTGTCATAACAAACAGCTCTGTGAAAAAGTGCTGAAGCTAGTTTGGTGTTAATCATCAGGGAAAATGGAGAATAAAAATAGCTTGATGAGTTTAGTAGGTTTCCTGATGAAACTGCAAAAGTTTTGTTTCTTGGTCAGTTGCTGGTTTAAGTAAGAATTACAAACTTCCAGAATTAGCACTCGCTTTTCCATAATGCTTCAATACAATCTTGTGTTCTACAGCTGCATCTACAACTCCAGCTACCAGCACCACCTGTACAGCCACGGTTCCTCCACAGCCCCAGTACAGTTACCACGACATCAATGTCTATTCTTTAGGAGGGTTGGCTCCACATATTACCTTAAATCCAACGGTAAGTTTTGGAGCTGATTCGATTTGCTGAAAAAAATTCTTGCCAGCAAAATTGCCACAGATCTCTGCTGGTGGAAGCATCATTTTCTAAGTTGAAATTACTTTTGAGAAGTGACTCTCCAATAATGAGGGGGGTGAGCACTAAAAAGTAAGCAAAAGGAGAACTCTGGGGGTGGTAAGCTGTTCCATAAGCTAACAAAACTTCACATGGTCAGGTGATATTCTGCTGAGGCAATTAAATTAGTTACCCAGTTTATTTCTGCAATAAGTGTCAGTCAGGATAGTTGCTGTCAGGACTTAAGTTTTTTAAAGGGGCTTCTGTGCTCTTTAAGAATGACTTGGCTCTTAAGGTACTCTTTGCATTGTGTTCATCTGCAGCTTTGGAAGAAAAATAGTTGGGTGTCCCAGTTTCTGTGTAATAAAATCGTTGCAGAATGATCATCTCTGTAATAGAATTGTAGAATTGCGTTGGTTGGAAGAGACCTTTCAGATAATCAAGTCCAACCATTACCCCAGCACTGCCAGGGCACCAGTAAACTGTGTCCCTGAGCACCACATCTCCACAGCTTTGAAACCCCTCCAGGGATCATAGGGATTCCACCACTGCCCTGGGCAGCCTGGGCCAGCCCTTGACAACCCTCGAGGAAAAAGAAATTGTTCCTCAGCTCCAAGCTAAACCTCCCCTGGCACATGTAGAACACAGGAGTGCTGCACTGTAGACAAGCTGTGATAGTAATCTTAAAAGTTGTCAGAAAATGCAAATGTGTGGGGTAGATGGGAGTTCTGATTAACTTTATTCTCCCTTAACTCTCCAAATCCCCCCCCAGATTCCTCTCTTTCAAGCCCACCCGCAGCTGAAGCAGTGCGTGCGGCAGGCCATAGAGCGAGCGGTGCAAGAGCTGGTCCATCCGGTGGTCGACCGGTCCATCAAGATCGCCATGACCACTTGCGAGCAGATCGTCAGGAAGGACTTCGCGCTGGATTCGGAGGAGTCGCGGATGCGCGTGGCCGCGCACCATATGATGCGGAACCTGACTGCCGGGATGGCCATGATTACCTGCAGGGAGCCTCTGCTGATGAGCATAGCTACCAACCTGAAGAACAGTTTTGCTACTGCACTGAGGGTGAGAGTTGCATCATCTGAAGCTTATTTTCACCTCGCAGGACTGTGGAAATCCAGCGTTAGCAAATCGTCTCTCCACACTGTAGGCTTGTTGATTAATTCTATGCCTTAATTAGCATGGACATTAATTTAGTAGACAGAATTCTCACGATTTGTGGAATTACATTGGGAAAAACTGTGCTGAGGTGACATCTCGCATCACTCTTAGCCCTGTAAGGTGGATCTGACACTATTGAACACAGCCTTTCTGCCTACCTTTTTATTTTGCAGTGCTCTTTCAGGTCTCATGACATCATGGAAGCCTTGGGGTGCTTATCTTTCTGTGGGTTTTGAGGTAGCAAAGGTAGAATGGGGAGGACTTGAATTGGTCAGAATGGAACACAATGTTAGCAAGCATTGCCCCTGCAGGTATGAGGTGGATAGTCCCACGGTGTACTCCCAGGCCTGCAACTCTAGCCCTTCATATACAGAACTTCAAGTAACTGGATTGCTGAGATGAAGAGCAGAACAAGCATGCAAAGTAATCTTGTTCCATCCATCTTAAACACAAGGATGGGAGCAAACAGTTTTAGTGTTGCTCTGGTAACGTGTGAGCTGAGCTGGTGACCGCTGTTAGCTCTGTGCTGAGATTCAGAGTAACTACAGTTCAAGTATGGAAGCAACTGGGGAAACACTTGGTTCTCTTTTGGGTGGTACACGAAGATAAGAGCTGGGGAGCCAGGGTGAGTGCAGAGCAGCGTTCCAGCTGTGCACATCTACCCAGCTGCAGAATCCATGTACCCAGCTGCATCCGTGTGCCGCTGCAGAACCTGCACAGCCAAAAGGAATCCAAGTTTTGTGGAAGACTTAGTGCTGGGCATTTTGTGTGTATTGTCTGCAAAATGTCCGAAATGCTGTGAAAATGGAATACATTAGTCAAGTTTTTTATCCCTGAAAACCTGTGGCATTGATATAGGAGCAGTTGTAAGGCCAAGAAGTTTTCTTAAGGGGTAATTATAGAAAACATTGCATTACAGAAAAGGTGCTGTATAAAACATCTGAAAATTTCCATCTGGCTTGACTGTATGAAGTGAGGTAACAAGCCAGAGTTTCTTTTATCTGAAAGAGACGGTGTAGTTTTCAGGAATTAATGAAATAGGGGTAGATCTTAATGGACAAGGAAACCCATGTAGATGGAACTGTTTGCGTTTATTGGAGTATTCCATGTGCAGTGGGGGTTGCTGCTTTGCACCCTGGAAAGGAAGTCCATCTGTTCTCTGAAAGCAGGCTCTTGAGAGAGGAAGAAATTATCAGAAAGAGAACCCCCTGGAAAAGGCTGTTTGGCATTTAGTGATGCACCTTTGTATCTTCTGATTACAACATAGGAAGTGGAACAACTTTTATGCTGTGATGCGAGGCTTGATTTTTATTTTTTTCCTCCATTAGCATCAGTCTGAAGCAGGGCTTGATTTCTATGCCCTGGAGATAGGTTGGTGGAGAAGCTGGAGAACCTCCTACTGTTTTGTTCCATGTTGAAAGCCTTTGCTGTCGTCTTGCCTACATGTTTTATTCAGAGCTATGCAAAATTAAGTTTGTTATTGTGTATTCCATGCAAAGAGAGTGTGTTCCTAAGAGCACTCCTTTTTCTTGCTGATGTTTTATAGAGGCAGTGGTGCAGATATTAAGGCTAGTAATATACAGGGAGAAATTCCAGCTTTCACTGATGATTGTGGTTTTCAATAGGCAGCTTCCCCACAACAGAGGGACATGATGGAGCAGGCAGCTGCCCAGTTAGCCCAGGATAACTGCGAGCTGGCGTGCTGCTTTATCCAGAAGACAGCTGTGGAAAAGGCAGGCCCCGAGATGGACAAGAGGCTCGCAACTGTAAGTATGGGACTGCTGTCTAAGAAAAGTATTATATGTGCTCATAAACATCCAGACTCACTGTCCAAAATTCAATGTGGTGTTCATTTGGTTTTATTTTTTTCCCCCCAGGAATTTGAGCTCAGAAAACACGCTAGACAAGAGGGCCGTCGGTACTGTGATCCCGTTGTGTTAACCTACCAGGCTGAGCGGATGCCAGAACAGATCAGATTAAAGGTGAGATGCTCTTCTCCCCATCCTGATAATGAAAAGTGGGTGGCACAGCTTCAGCTGAGCAATCCTGTGTCTTGTGAATCATGTCTCACAGTGCTGTTACCCTGATTAGTAATAGAAACACATGAACGCGTTGTTCCAAAATCAGTGTTAGCATCATTTCCTTGGGGACACTAAAAGTCCCGTCTCTTGTTCTGTGCTGTTCCTTTTGCTGAGAGATGACTAGGGTTTTTTGTTGTCTCCTTTATTTTTTTCCCATGAAGGAGGACATGCAGTGAGCTCTTAGCAGAGCATTTCTCGTGTGTCTCAGAAATACATGAAACCAGTGTTCAGGAATAATTTGTTTCTGGGAATGGGAGTTGCAATTGTAGAACAAAGTACCTGTTAGGAGGTGTGGTGGGAGAGACAGGACTTCAGAGCAGCTGAATCCTGCCTCTTGATGTCTAGGCCACTCTGTTTAAGAACATGAGTGAGCAGATGCCTCAGAAAAACTGCCCTAATTTTTTTGCTACCATGGTGCTTAACGATGAAGTTAATGCCTGTTCTTTTCCCCACGAAGGTCGGAGGTGTGGACCCGAAACAGCTGGCTGTTTATGAAGAGTTCGCACGCAACGTCCCTGGCTTCTTGCCTACAAATGATTTAACTCAGCCAACGGGATTCCTGGCTCAGCCTATGAAGGTAGAAATTTCTGAATTAATCAGCTTGAGAGTGCTTGTGGTGAATGCTGCTGAACTTGTGTCCTTTGCTAGAGGACTTAGTAAGAATCAGGCATTTGTGTGATTTGGGAAGAGTTTTTGAAAGATGCATTCTTTTTAATGTCAACCTAATAGCAACATAAACCCTCTATCCAGTCTTAGGGGTTTGTAACCCAAACTGGGACCAGATCTGTCAGTTATGATTCCTACATGTAGCTTCAGTAACAGTAAAGCATTTTATTCAAATCTCAGGTTACTTTTGCAGGAAGATATGTTTGGCAAGCATGGATTCTAAGATAATGAACAGGTTTTTCTATGCATACTTAACTCTTAAGGACTGCTAGAATTGTTTGGTTATCTTTATAACTTGTGACTTTAATGCTTTAGACTTCAGAATTTTTACATTTTAATAACTAGTGACTGGTTATTAAAAACTAGTTTATTAATTTGCTCATATAAGTGTTTTTAAAGGGACAGCATAACTGCAATACTGCAGAGGTCAGAACTCTGGATGCTGTAATTTCTGAGGAACAATCATTTATTTCACTAATACAGTCCTTGCAAAAATCACTCTTTTCCACTTTCTCCTAAGCAGCAAGCCTGGGCTACAGATGATGTAGCACAGATCTATGACAAATGTATGACAGAACTGGAGCAGCACCTGCAGTCCATTCCACACACTCTGGCCATGAATCCTCAAGCTCAAGCGTTGCGCAGCCTCTTGGAGGCTGTGGTGGTGGCTCGTAACTCCCGCGATGCTATTGCTGCGCTTGGCCTACTGCAGAAGGTGGGTGTCCACTCTTATCCTGGAACAGCTCAGCTAGAGTTTATTATTCATCTGGCTTGTGGATTGTCTTGCTGGGGACTGTTCATGCATCCCATGGAACTTGCTTGGTGAACAACACTGGATAAATAACTACTGTTTCTGGAAGTGAAGTAAATAAAATTGGTAGAGGGCCATGGTGTTCACTTGGTGTATTGTACACAAGAGGCTAGGCTGCAGTGGAAAGAAACAGGTACAGAAGGACCCTGGAACTTAAGTGAGCTTTGTTCTGATGTCACAAGTGGAGAGCTGTTGCACTTCATGATGGTGTTTGATTTCAGGGTGATTTGGAGGCTAAGATGACATTTGAAGTGCCCTTGGAGGTGGATAGTATTGAGCATAGTACTGGATTTGTAGTGGCACGCTTGGGGATTGTGTTTTGTGGTAACTGACAAATGAGTGCGCTTGGAGGGTTGACTCTGGCCAGTGGCCAAGCATCCAGCCAGCTGCTTGCTCATTCTGCTCTACTGCAGGAGAGGGGGGAAGTAGAGGGAAGACAAGACAACTTGTTCATTCAGATTGTGACTGTTTAGGAGGGAAAGAAAATCTTGTCTGCACAAAAAAAAACCCAAAACCCAACAAAACAAATAAAAATCCAGACTTCCCATCAGCAGGCGGGTGTCAAACCACTTCTCAGAAAGTGGGGCTTCAGCATATGCAACAGTTGCTTGGGAAGGCAAACAACACCATGAACGATCCACTTCATCCTCCTTTCCCTGAGCTGTTCTTGCTGAGCATGACATCATACGGTCTGGAGTGTCCCTCTGTTTGGTTTGGGTCAGCTGTCCCAGCTGTGTTGCTTCCCAGCCTCCTGCCCATCCCCAGCCTACCCGCTGGTGCGGGAGGCAGAGTGGGAAAGAGAAAGCCTTGATGCTGATCAGCAACTGGCAAAACACTGGTGTGTTGTCAGCACTGTTCCAGCCCAGCTCCCAAGCACGGGACTGCATGGGCTGCTGGGAAGAAAATTAGCTCCATCCAAATCAGAACCAGGGCCTGTCCCAGGCAGGGTGTGTTGCAGCAAGCTCTGCGAGCTGAGCTGGCAGCAGTAGCCTGTGTGGTGATGCAGGGCATTGTGACAGGTATGGGGAAAAGCCTGTTTTAATGGAAGGATGTTGAGCTTTCAGCAGGAGGATCTAAGGACAGTGGCAAAACAGAATTCACTGACCTACCTAATTGTGTTCTGCTTCATTTTTCATTCCTTGTTTTCCCCACTTCTCCACACCCCTTTTTCCTCTCTGTTCTTCTGAGTGTGGTATGCAAATTTAATAACATATGACTTCCAGTTAAATTCCTGAACTTAAAATATTAGAATGGTGTAAAAATCAAAAATGATGGGCTTTCCCCTAGTCTGAAACCACTGCAATTATCACGTAGAAACACATCTCCAGCACCCATAGCAGAGCTGTCAGCCCTTCGAGTATCCTGGATCTGGCCAGGTTTTGCACTCTGGTAGAGACTCCTCATACTGGGCTGGGATCACCACCCACCAATACCAGATGAATTTAAAGAAAACTTACTGGCTGGTGATGGAGGTGAATTGGAGTACATGGGGTGGGGTCGGACTAGGAGCCCTTTCAAGGTCCCTTCCAACACAAACCATTCTGTGATTCTATAAAAGCTGGAGTGTGACTCTTTGTTCTTGACTGAATAGTGTTATCAAGGGGGCAGCACAATGACTCCATCTGTTTTCTCGTGTCTGTTGGTGATAACTCTTGCAGAAGATTTGGAAGCGGACTTGTTTTTTCCTCTGCTAACAGGTTGCATCTATTCTAGGCTGTAGAGGGCTTGCTGGATGCCACCAGCGGGGCAGATGCCGACCTCCTGCTTCGCTATCGTGAGTGTCACCTGCTTGTGCTGAAGGCTCTGCAGGACGGACGCGCGTACGGATCTCCGTGGTGTAATAAACAAATTACTAGGTCAGTTATGAGCCAGTGGAAACACTGATGTAGCTTTCATCATCTTTTGGGGGTTACTGCGTTACTCTGAATTATTTGCCCATCCATATTTTGCATTCTGCAGTTTGGACAGACAAAAAATTAACTAGCTTTTTGGATCAGCAGTTGATAGATCTTCTGATAAAGCTGCTTCACCTTAGAACACAATGGGAATCTTTAATGGAATTAAGCATTAGAGGTGCTCTGGGGTTTGTTTCTTTTTTCCTCACTTTATGGAGAATGTCTGTGTGCTGTCACAAACTCTGAGACATGGCATATGCCTGCAGCAGAAGTGCTTCAGCTAAGCAGATGTGCCACTGTGCCCTCAGAATAGAGGCTGCTTATGCTCAGTGGAAGCTCTTGAAGGGCTGTTGTGACCACTTGTGCAGGGCAACAAATGCTTGAGGCTGGTGACTGCTCTGAACCCCCTAAATGTTACTGCTCTAGAAGAGGCTCCTTTTGGAGCTGAGTAATGAATTCCAGCGAATGGCACACTTTCTGAGGTATAAGACTTGAGTTGCTTTCCTTCCAGTTATTTAAGTACACCTTATAAAAGCAGGCTGTTTCTTCAGGTGCCTGATCGAATGCAGGGATGAGTACAAGTACAATGTGGAAGCTGTGGAGCTGCTCATCCGCAATCACCTCGTTAACATGCAGCAGTATGACCTTCACTTGGCCCAGGTAAAGCAAACCTGCTCTTTGGGAGAAGTGTTGTGGTCGGTCCACTATGAAACTCATGGTTGAACTTGAATTCCCTTTTTACATTGACAGTCAATGGAGAATGGCTTGAACTACATGGCTGTGGCCTTTGCCATGCAGCTGGTAAAGATCCTGCTGGTGGATGAGAGAAGTGTTGCCCATGTCACGGAAGCAGATCTGTTCCACACAATCGAAACGCTCATGAGGATTAATGCTCATTCCAGAGGAAATGCCCCCGAAGGGTGAGATGGAAATACTGCACAATATGTTCTTTCTCTTGTGCTCACAAATGATTTGAACGTTACATAGGCAAAGTCTCGTATCATTCGATCATACAGCTTTAAACTTTCTCTGGGGCTGCAGTCCGAGGTTAGTTTAAACTGACACTTCAGTGTCACTATGCAGAATTTATGTTAAAATAGAGGCAGCTGTAGCATCATGTCAAACTGAATGCTTGAGCAGGAATGTTTTTCTATGCACTGTGCCTCAAAATATCATGGTACTGTGAGAAACTTGATGGAATTCCTGCTTTATTGCAAATTTAGGCAATATTTTTACTTGTTTAAACCTTAAATATCTAGGTGTTAATATATTAACTTGTTAAAAACAGGCAATTAATCAAATTAGACCATGTCTTCTGTTTCTTTAGACAGCTTTCTTCAGAGTCTATGAAGCAATCATCCACCAATCTGACATGGCTTGTGTGTCTGCCAGCAGATAATGGGGCAGCAAATGTTGCCACAGCAGCCGGAAATACCTGGGGGACTCACAGGCCTCCTCTTACTTACAAAGGTGGAAGCAATTGCTGCTGGGTTTGAGAAACACATGGAATGGATCTAGGAGAGCTTGGGATTGCCACGAGAGCAACCAGCAGCTGTCTGACACTACCAGCACAATGCTATTGGGAGGTCCTGAAATGAAAGTCCATGTCAGACCATTTTAGGGCTTCCAAAGGCAGCAGAAGTGAAGCTCTTTCTGGTACTTGTGGTGCTTAGTTGCAGCTTTGTTCCTGCTGTAGGAATGGGAGTGGAACTCCAGAGCTTGTGTGACTTCAGTGTTCCTTCTTTCATCGTAAATATATCTGCTTTCATGACTTATTTCTGCTGTTCCAGTGAGGACTGGAAGATGCAAAGATATACTATGAGAAATAATTTGCTTTCTTTCAGCTATATTGGACTGAATTTCCAGTTCCCACCTTGTAGGAGAGAAATTCTAACCCAGCTCTCACTCTGCTCTTGCATTAGATTACCCCAGCTGATGGAAGTGGTCCGATCAAACTACGAAGCAATGATTGACCGTGCTCACGGAGGTCCCAATTTCATGATGCATTCAGGAATTTCCCAAGCCTCTGAGTATGATGATCCACCAGGTCTGAGGGAGAAAGCGGAATACCTGCTGAGGGAGTGGGTGAACCTCTACCATTCGGCTGCAGCAGGCCGTGACAGTACCAAAGCGTTCTCTGCGTTTGTTGGACAGGTAGAGCTTTTGGAAAGAAAGGTGCTTTTTATTCAACATAAGTAGGGTGTGATGCCCTCCATTTTAAAGCAGTTTTATAACCCGCGTTAGGCATCCTTTTGAAGTTTTCAGTTGTTTGGCAGTTGACCTATCAAAATGTTGTCTGTTTTTGATGGTAAAACTCTGTAGAAACCCCTACCCTTCACCAAATCATGTTCTTTAGTTACTTCGGCGACAAGCTGTCATTTCACACCATGAATTCTGGGATAAGTCTGGTGGGAAAAGAACTTCAGCTGAGATAGTTATTGGGGATAGCTCTGATAGGCTCTGTAATGAAGCTTGACAAATGTCACTCCGTGTAGGTAACCATAAAAGCTCTTGACAGCCTACGGAAGGAAATTGCTGATACACAGAGATGAGGACAGTTATTTCAGGCTACATGAGCGAGGAAATCCTGTTTTCTATCTGGAATCATTAGAATGAGTTAAAACCTGAAACTTCTTCAGCTAAAGCTGTGCCAAAACTTAAACAGCCTGCAACTTTTCACTCCAGGGCACCTTAACAGGTGTGATGAACAGTGCACATCTGTCTCCCAGATGTGACTGGGAAGGGAGATGTCCTCAGCAGCCCGGCATGGGTGACAACAAGCTCCCTGTATATTTGCAGTCCTCTTCCTAAAACTGTATTCCTGGCACCTCCTTGACTGCAACGGCAAGGAAGCCCCTGATTTAGTCTGCTTGCATTGTGTTCTCCTCAAATTTCCATGTTAATACCACCAGAATGCTACAGATTTTGCAGCTACTAATGAAAAGAAGTTCAAGTTATCAAGTATGCATCAAGATCTTGATGGGTGGGTTTGATGATCAGTGGGTTTTTTTCATAGGACTTTAATGTCCTGGCTTCTAGCTGGATTTCTGTTGATCTGACTTCTGCACAGCATCTTTTCAATGGGTCTTGTCTTTAAACCCATTTTTAAAAAAGCTAAACCAAAAAAACAACAAAAAAATCACAAACAACGAAAAAAAAACATCTCTTTGAGTGTCCTCACTAAGATATAAAAAGCATGCTTATAAAATCATACTTCAGTACAGTGTGCTTGTAATCATGTGCTTTTGTCCTGCTTCATTCTTCTCACATTTGTTTACTTGCCTCTGCGTGTATTTGATCAGATTTGAAATAGCAATTGAAATATATCCAAGTGCAGTGTTACATATATAATTTTTTTCCTTACAGGCTTTAGCTGTGGCTTTTCAAGGAGTATTTTGTAGTAAATGCATTAAATAAGGTTTTATTACTCAAATGGTGATAATTTTGACTGCTTAAATGAACTGTTGCCTCCTTTCTACTAGTCTTGAGGACAAGAAGGAGCAGAGAACTTTGAAGGCAGATATATGAATTTCTGCTTTTTTAAATAAAAAAGATTTCTCTAGTAATGCTAGAAGTTCTCCAAGAGTTAGTGATTATTCTGTTAATGTAGCTTCATGTCTGTGCAGTTGGAGTTTAGAAGGTTTAGAAGTAAGATGCTTTATTCAAAACCCAGAGGTTTCCTGCAGTGTAATTTGCTTAATTTTTAATGACTTTAATCTGCAGGTAACGAAGTGTCTTTTTTTATGTATGTTATTAAAAACAACCCCCCAATGCAAAACAAACAAAAAATCCCCACTGGGCTATCTCTGCGTGTAACATTCCTGTAAGGAACACTCACTCTGCTAATGCAGGTTGCTGCTACAGAATGTTGCCACAAAGCAGCGATGGTTCCTGAGCTCTGCCCTTCCCAGAGCTTGCACACCCTGTGTGGGCTTCAAAAGGCCTGAGAGCCTGAACTGCTGCCACCTCTTGCTGTCCTCTCTGCAAGGTTGAGCACTGGTGGTAGCACCGAAACAAGCTCCTCAGCTGTGCTGGTGCTTGAAAGGAATTGGGATCACAAAGACTCTATTTGGGAGTAAATGCCTTTGCTAAAACTGTTGCCACCCTCAAGTTACCTTGAAAATCTTTGATGGGGGGGAAGCAGCAGACATTGCTTGCTACCCTTCCTGCTTGAGAGTGTGCTAAAAATTAATTGTGCTGGGCAAGGTGGGCGCTTCGCAAAGTGCGTGTTGTTTGAAATAAGCTGTGAAATAAACCTTCAGTGGTTACGGTTCTGAGGTTTTTTCCTTTCCCAAACAGATGCACCAGCAAGGAATCCTGAAAACAGACGACCTGATCACCCGCTTCTTCCGCCTGTGCACCGAAATGTGTGTGGAAATCAGCTACCGTGCGCAGGCCGAGCAACAGCATAATCCTGCTGCCAACCCCACTATGATCCGAGCCAAGTGCTACCACAATCTGGATGCCTTTGTGCGGCTCATTGCACTGCTAGTGAAGCACTCTGGGGAGGCAACCAACACGGTTACAAAGATCAACCTCCTCAACAAGGTTGGGGACCCTTTTTGTACTCATTGCAGTCAAACTGTGTAATCGGGTGTAGCTTTGATCAGCGTGAAATGTTGCCCTTGGAGAAGGCTGCTGCTGCTGGAGGACTTCGTTGGTTGATCATGGAAATGATGAACTGCTGAGTGGTTTTCTTGTTCACAAAGATACCGATATCACATCAACCAAAGACAAAGCTCACCTTCATGCCTTGAAATGAAGAGTTACTGTTGTTTTGAAGCATTAAAGTGTGGGTTAAGGTCGGCGATTCCTGGGTATCTGCCTTGATTTGTGAGGGCCTTGCCTGTGCTCTTACACTACTTGTTCCTGGCTGGATGTCTTGGTTGGGTAGTTAAGACTTTCCAGTGCTGCCCAGTCAGTCATGACTGTGATCTGAGAGACAGGGAGAGCAAACTGTAGTGGGAGTTGGGAATTCCTGTCACAGATGATAATACTAATTTATGAAATGCTTCCAGTAACTACTTGCTTTTTGTTAGAATCTACTGACTGGCGTGTTGTGTTTTTTTACTGATGGTTAAAATACTACCTATATAGGCTGACTTGTTAAGTAATTCTTGGTGTCACCACTGAAATGTTTTCATCTCTTTAGGTTCTTGGTATTGTGGTGGGAGTTCTCCTGCAAGACCATGATGTTCGGCAGAGTGAGTTTCAGCAACTTCCTTACCACCGCATTTTCATCATGTTGCTGTTGGAATTAAATGCTCCCGAGCATGTGCTGGAGACCATCAACTTCCAGACACTCACAGCTTTTTGGTATGTACCTGAGACTGGCCACAGTGCTACTCTTTTCCTGTCAGTAGCAAGATTCTTCATCTGAAGACTGACAGTTCCTTTGTGGTGGCTTAATCACATTCAGAAAGAGCTGGTTCTCCTAAAGACTGTCCAGTTGCTTATTTTAAGGAGGATGTCTGGTAAACCCCAAGATGCTAAAATGCCTCGCTTTTAGGGCTGTATATGTTTTCCCTCAACGTTATGAAAAGCCATCTTATTGCTGTGCACTTCTAACCTGCTCTAACTTTTCTTTCAGTAACACATTTCACATCCTGAGGCCTACAAAAGCTCCAGGTTTTGTTTATGCCTGGCTGGAACTGATCTCCCATCGGATATTTATTGCAAGAATGCTGGCACATACACCACAGCAGAAGGTGTGGCTGCAGTTTATCTCTTCTGAATTAAAAATAAAAAAAATCAAAACAGCTCACATGTATGCTTATCTGATGTGGTGCTGTTTCACATCTCTCCACGTGCACTAGTAGCATGGCTGTTCTGTTTTTGTTGTCTTCCATATTCACAGTAACCTAACTGCATGGAGGAGAGTCTTTGTGTCAAACTAAGTGATAAAGGGTGAATTGAATTTAGTATTTTTTTCAAGTCTGGAAGATCTGTAGGTTAGAACAAATACTGTCAACTCAGCGTGGCATGTGGTGTGTTCTGGAAACACCTGTAGCATGTGATGTGCAATTAAAAGCCCTTAAAATGAGTTGTCCTGCTAGAGCGAGCAGCAGGACATAGCTTCAGTCCAGGTTTATATGAAAACCACTCTAATTACAGTTTTGTACTTAAGATAACTACTCTTCATTACACATTTTCCACCTGCTCCTTATTTTTTTTTTCTTGGCAGGGTTGGCCTATGTATGCCCAGCTATTGATCGATCTTTTCAAGTACTTGGCTCCTTTCCTTAGAAATGTGGAACTCACCAAACCTATGCAAATTCTTTACAAGGTAAAAAAAAAAAAAGTCAGCTAATAGATGATACATTCTACACAAGTAGAGATGTTCTGGTAGCAAAATATGATTTACTGCTCTTTTATATCTTAAATTTGGTGTGGGACAGAAACAGGCAACCTTTTCAGATGACTCTGCAAGCACTTGGGCAGTTTCAACAGCTACACACCTCTCTTCTATTCCCTTTTATTTCACAGGGCACTCTGCGTGTGTTGCTGGTCTTGCTGCATGATTTCCCAGAATTTCTTTGTGACTACCATTATGGGTTCTGTGATGTGATCCCACCCAACTGTATTCAGCTAAGGAATCTGATCCTGAGTGCCTTCCCACGGAACATGAGGCTTCCAGACCCGTTCACCCCCAATCTAAAGGTAGGACTTACTTTCATGAGTTGAATAATGGGGAGCTTTAATGCTCCAGATTCTTTTATCCAGTTTTTCTGGCAGAGACTCTGGAATTAGGGGAACAGTTTAACTGATACTTGGATTAACATAAAGCATTGAGAAGTTAACAGGTAGTTTTAAACTTAAATGACATAACAACCTGGCAGAATATCTTCTAGAGAGGTAGGTTTCAGTTGTGTTCCTAATGTTCAGTAGTTTCAATAGAGTGCAATATGATCCTTGTCCTGGAGGGAATTTGGAAGCTCGAAGCTTGCCTCTAGTCAGTATGGCTTTATTGGCACCCATAACACTTAACTTCCTTGCAGGGTCTGTGTAGATTCAACCTCAAAGGACAGGCAGTTGAAACGTGTATGCACCAAGCCCAGCTTACGCAAGGAAAACCAGAGGGCTTTTCTCCAAATGGAGAGTGACATTTGCATCCCTAGATCTGACTGGCACGTGGTGTCAGAGCAAGGGCACCTTTATCATTGTACTGTCTCCTTTGTCACAGACTAGCTTATGCAGTCTTGGTAGATTTGCTGTTTGAAAACAGTTCTCATCTCAGTTTTGTTCGGCTCATGCCAGATTGTATAGCTTGTGCTCCTCAGGATGTGCAGTGACTGGATTCTGTTGTTGAAGAGCTGGTGTCTGAGCCATCTTATCTTGAAAATAATGATACAAACCACTGTTCTGAGGCAAGCCTCTTGCATTTGACTTGAGACTTTGAGAAGTGTTAACGTTATCTATTCAAATCTTTGGGCATACACCAATTGTCTAGTTGTGGAACGATTAGAAACAAACTTTCTTACACTGCTATAGCCTTGTCCTGTCAGTCTCCTGCATGTGAGCTGTGCATGGTGCTGGGATACTCATTCCATCAGCACTTCTTGAGACTGAAGAAGGTTGTTCTGGACTTGGGTAGATGTTTGTACGCTTTAACTGCCAAACCATCTTGAGATTAGATAAGGAGACTTCAAAGGGGGTGACTGAATTTCCCTATGGCCTTTGCTCTTGAATATTTACCTTGTACTCTCAGTTCTTTGAGACAGCTATTTACTAAGTTTGCTCATTAGAGACCCAAGCTGCTTCTGAAATCTGCAGAAGTTTTGTGTTTTCTGTAGGAAAAAAATGTTGAACAGCAGTAGTTGTAATATCACTTGCAGATCTGCTTTTGAAGTTTGTACCTTCAGAGACTGACTGTGGTTTAGCTGACTGGATTTTCTCTTGACAGGTGGACATGTTAAGTGAGATTAATATTGCTCCACGGATACTCACTAACTTCACAGGAGTGATGCCACCTCAGTTCAAGAAAGACTTGGATTCCTATCTCAAAACCCGTTCTCCAGTCACTTTTTTGTCTGACTTGCGCAGCAACCTACAAGTGAGTGCTAGTTCCTGAGGACACTCAATTTAAATAGTGTGGGACAAAGGATCTCTCTCTCTGGCTGAATCACCCTCCTTTCTTGCAGGAACTTTGGTGTGCAGCAAGCAGGTGTTGCAGGCAGTAGAAAAGCCTGGGAAAATGCACATTCCTCTGAATAATTCTTCTACCACTCCCTAGCAGAATGTGTTAAGTGTCTGCGTGTTAAGTAGTTTCAGACAATGGAATTGAAAGAGGAATGTTGACTTTAACAACCCTAAAATGATCTGATGTTAACCAGTTATCTACATGATCTATCTAGATGGGCTGCCAAGTGCTTGTAGTGAATGTGAGGTTATCTAGAACAGTGGAATCTTCTGCTTGCATGGCTCCAGTCACAGTCTTGCAAATCTCTAGTGAAGAATGTAGTTGGAGCTGATTGCATCAGACTTGCTTTTTTTTATTACCCTCAGCCACTGGGTGATGAGTCTTGTGGCTTCCATCCCAGGACTCCCACCCTGATTTCCCAGGGCATTGTCTGAGATTGGGTGGGTTTTAGTGAACTTGATTGCAGATTCTTCGAATCTGATTAAAATTTGATTCCAGATGGGTTCATCCTTGTAGAAATCTATGGATCTGCAATAAATCTGAAGGGGGGGCGGGGAAGGCCAAGTAGCTAAAGCCCAGTTCAGAATTGTTAACCAATAACTTGTAGAACCTTTATAATCAAGATGATGCATGGCTGCTGCTGCTGTACCCTCATCTGCTGAAGGAACACAGAATGTTAACACTCTTTGTATCTTTACTATTAGGTATCAAATGAACCTGGCAACCGCTACAACATCCAGCTGATCAATGCACTGGTGCTCTACGTAGGTACTCAAGCTATCGCGCACATTCACAACAAAGGCAGCACACCTTCCATGAGCACCATCACCCACTCAGCTCACATGGACATCTTCCAGAATTTGGCAGTAGACCTGGACACTGAAGGTGAGCTGGAAACAATTGTAGTTCACAGAACATCGGATTTAACAGCAGATTGGCTGTTGGAGCTATGAAAATACTGAAGATCATTTCATGCGTTGGATGGTTGCATCCAGAGGGTAGTGGTCAGTGACTTGATGACTGTTGGTGACAAGTGATGCCCACCCTCAGGTGTCCTTACTGGGACAAGTGCTGTTCAATATCTTCATCAATGACATAAACAGCAGGATTGAGGCACCCTCAGCAAGATAACAGATTACACTAAGGTGATCAGTTCTGTTGACATACATGAGGGATGAGATCTGTCCAGAAGGACCTCAGGAAATGGGCCCATGTGAACATCATTGGGTTCAAGAAAGACAAGTGCAGGGTCCTGCCCCTGGGTTGGGGCAACCCCCGGTATCAGCACAGGCTGGGGATGAAGGGATGGAGAACAGCCCTGCGGAGAAGGACGTGGGGGTGCTGGGGGTGAGGAGCTGGAGCTGAGCCGGCCCCGTGTGCTGGCACCCAGCAGCCACTGGCACCCTGGGCTGCATCCCCAGCAGCGTGGGCAGCAGGGGAGGAGGGGATCCTGCCCCTCTGCTCCCAGGGCTCTGGGGAGAGAGACCCCCCCCTGCAGTGCTGGGGCCAGCTCTGGAGTCCTCAGCACAGCAGAGACAGGGACCTGGTGGAGCGGGGCCAGAGGAGCCCCAGCAATGCTGGGAGGGCTGGAACCCCTCTGCTGGGAGAGTTGTGGGTGTTCAGCCTGAGCAACCTGCTCTAGTTAGTTGCCAATGTCCCTGTTCTCTGCAGTGGGGTTGAATTAGATGGCTTTTAAAGGTCCCTTCCAACCCAAACCATTCCATGATGCTATGGAGCTGTTTGTGAATTCACAGTGAGCGAGCAGTAAACTCTGAACACTACAGTATTAAAACCAAATGCTGAAGGTATTCAAGGGAATGAGAAATAAGTTTGAAGAGAAATTGCCTTCTTACTGCCCCATCAACAGGCTCACTGACTTTAAGCAATACTGGTTGGTTTTTGATTCATTTCTGTGTGTGAGAAAGGGAAGCCCCATGTCTGCCCTGCTTGCCCTCCGCAGGCCGCTACCTTTTCTTGAACGCGATTGCCAATCAGCTGCGCTACCCCAACAGCCACACGCACTACTTCAGCTGCACCATGCTGTACCTCTTCGCAGAGGCCAACACCGAGGCCATCCAGGAGCAGATCACGAGGTGAGGGGGAAGGGTTTCACTTGCCAGCATTTTCCCACCTTGTGGGTTTTGGATCTTGGAGCTCCAACTTTTGTTACTTTTGGATTTCAGGGTTCTCTTGGAACGACTGATTGTAAATAGGCCTCATCCCTGGGGTCTCCTTATTACTTTCATTGAGCTGATAAAAAATCCAGCATTTAAGTTCTGGAACCATGAGTTTGTTCACTGCGCTCCAGAAATTGAGAAGTGAGTATAACATAACCTCAAAAATGACTGCAATGATGCATCTGGAGCAGGGGCCAACTTACACCCTAAGTTGTTTATGTTTGATAGTGGAATAAATGTCCCTAACGCTGCTTTGCTTCTGTGCTCAGGTTGTTCCAGTCAGTTGCACAGTGCTGCATGGGGCAGAAGCAGGCCCAGCAAGTCATGGAAGGGACTGGTGCCAGTTAGATGAGCCGTGTCTTGTGTTGTAAGTGTGCCAGCCTGGAGGTCCCCGTCCCGTCGACTGACAGAAGACTCTGTAAGGCTCTTCCTACCCTTCCCAGCCTCCTTGATTGGGTAGATGCAACAGACCCTGGGTGAAAGTCTTATGTGGGCACGTTCCAAAGTTTGAAACAAAAATTTTTTTTTTTGACTTTTGGCCAAAATTCAGAAGATGCTGTGAATATCATTTTGAACTAGTGTAAATACAAAGGAACAGAAACGTTTGTCTGGACTTTTGGGTTTGTGCAAATTGTGTGAAAGGCAGGTGGGTAACTGGTGCCTGTCCAGCTTGTAATAAAGGGGCAGCTGCTGATGCCAAGCACTTGTCTGGGGCAAACCTCCTTGTCCTGACATTCCCAGACTCCCAAAGAATCTTGAAAAGATGGTTATAATATTATATAACTTATTTTTCTTTATGTGGATGGGGGACCTTAAAAAAATCACTTCAGTTGTTTTAATATAAAAGGTGGACGTGTTTGGAATATGGGAATACCACGGAGTACGGGAGGGGTGAGGAAGGGGTTAAAAGGTTCAGCGACACTTTCCCCCCACCCCTGATCAAATGCTGACAGACAGCAAGTGGAGCAGCAGTCAGAGAATGTCTCCTTTCTGTTGGAGAAGACACACCTCAGGCCCTTGGGGAGAGGGTCACCTGTTTTTAGGAAAGAAACCAGAGACCAGGCCTATAGCTTTTTTTTATTTTTTTTTTTGTTTTGTTTTGGGGGTTTTTTTGACACTTGTAAATTTTGGAAGGTGTGGAGGGGTTAAATCTAAACCTTTTCCCACACCCCCCTACCCCACCTGGTGACCACACAGTATAAGTTTGTAAAAAAAAAAAAAAAAAAAAAACCAGAAAAAGGAAAAAAAAAAACCCTGAAAAAAAAAACACCCCCACAAAAAAAAGGAACAAAAGAAAAAAACCAAAGGACCAATACAGCCCATTTTGTAAGGATTTTGAATGTTTTGTAAAGTATTGGTCCATGTGTTGTATTTTGTAGCCTTTCTAGTTCTTGGGCTTTAGTTCTCCCACTTCTTGTATGTATGCATACTGTAGTTACACATTAAAGTCATGACATGCAGCACGTGCCGCTGTGCTTCTTCTCTCAGCTTCAGCCTGCCTGGCATGGGGATGTCCCCAGAGTCCCTTCCACCCATCCCAAAACTGCTGTTTGCCAGTGGGATTTGGGCACTGCCTCTGGAAAGCAACTGGCTTGAGGTCATAGAGTTGTGACTAGACAGGGCCTTGCCTGGCAGTGCAGAAGGAAAGGACAGTTGTGTGGAGACAGAAGTGTCTCGGTTACAAGTTTGTGAGTGGATTTTCTCTGACAGAGCCATGCTAGGAAGGTGACTGCTTGCAGTGGAGGGACACAGCACTGGCACCACATCAGCTTCGTTCCCAGTGCCTTGTGCCCTGCTACCATTTTCCCTTCACAGGAACCCATGAGAGGTTGCTGATAAAAAAGGGTAATAGCTGTAAGTGGTGGCTTCATCAGTCCTTTAGCAGACAGGAGGAAACAGAGCTTTGCAGGTTTTTGGTTCTGGTGTTTCATCTCCAGCTTACTCTTCTGCTGTACTGGGTTAGGATACAGAGAATTACCAGCAAGCAGGGGTTTTTTATCTAGCCCAGGTGCTATGGGATCTTTTTCTGCCTTTTTAACTCTGGCAAACCATATGCAGAGCTTATTGACTTAGAGCTCTCTGATTCTGCACTAATGCTGCTGGTTCTCTTTAGGCTTTAAGAACTGTTAAACTTGAGGCAAGAGGGGGTGGAAGGTGGACAGGACTTGGCCAAGATCTCTGTTACACTAGTTGGAAACATTCATTTGCTGTAGGGTCAGAAGCACTGGTGTCAGACTGGACTCTCACTACTGTAAAAGTGGAGGGGGGAGGGGGGGAATAAAACAAGCTCCCCAGGTATTTTTCAGCCATGCTGGCTTCCAGCAGGGAAGGTGGGCCTGTAGGTGGCCTTTACCTACATGAGTATGGCCTGGGCCATGCTGATTTGGACTGTTTTAGCTGCAGCAGCAGCAGTGATGCCCACATGAGGTGGGGCTCTGCACCCTGTTGAAGTAGAGAGCGTTGGTCGGTAAGAAATGGCATCTTTATTAAATACAGCTCAGCCTGCAAGCCCCCAGTGTTTTCCAACAAAAAGAGTGGAGGGAAGAATATTACTGTAGCTAACTGTGATCAGGGCAGTGCTTGAGTTTGAGGAAGAATGGGGTCAACTGGAGGGGGTGTGTCCAAGGCTGAGCCTGAAGTGGCTGCAGGACTGTGACAGTGCTCTGGTCTTGAGCCCAAAGAGAAACACCTTCTGTAGAGGTAAAAGGAAGCATCTTGCTATCCTGAGCCTACATGAAAATCAGCTGCATGAGCCTGTAGTCCTTAAAATGCTTGAAGCAGAGGTGAAGAGTTTAGTGGTGTCAGCATTTCCACATGCCAGGTGTTTGGCCTTTAAGGGTTCCATAGGGTGAGAGCTACCAGCTGGATTTCCACCCTCTTCCTCTAGCAAAGGAGCAGTTCTTGCCTTAAATTTCTGCTGCTGAATGAGGAGCCCACTTGCTGTGCTGATAGCCCAGGTCTGCCTTTTGAAAATAGCCGTTAGGAGGTCTGGGGTTTGTAAGGCCTCTAGAAGGTGGCAGTTGTGCTGCAGAGCTCTCGCTGTAAGATATGGCCACCCCAAACCACTTCTGTGCTGTGGCGGATCGTCGTTCATGCAGAGGTAGCTAAAAAACCACAGACCCTGAGGGACAACTGGGCCCATCATCAATCTTGCCCTCACTGCTGTAGAAGAGATGGTCAAGGGTGCTCCTCCCTCCCTGAGCTCCAGGCAGCTCACAGCCAGGAGCAGACAGGTTTCTAACCTACCAGTTCCAGCAGCTGATGCAAGATCCTTTTCTGGCCGTAGCGCACATGCAAAGCTTGCTGCTCCCTTCGGCTCAGCTTCTCGTAAGCATCCTTGTTACTTAGCAAGTCCTGTTCTGCTTTCAAGTCTGAGCTGTAGGACTCCAGTGTCAGCAACACGCTGTCATGGAGGAGCTTCTTGCAAGGGGTTTTCAGTCTGGAGAGAGCCTCATTGGAAAGGGTGGAGTTTTCTTCTTCCTCACTGTCATCTTCCCAGCCATCTTGTTCCTTATACTCCTTGAATTCTTCTTCTGACATGGAGAGCACCTGTAATGACCCAGGCAGAGAGAAGTCACTGGCAGTATGGGCACATCAGGCATTCTCTGCAGAAGTGTGGGTTTGGAGCCATGTGGAGCAGGTGAATTATTCATCAATGTGAGATTAAAAGGGACTGAAGTACCACATCCCCAGTACCCTGGGGGTTAGAACAACATTCAAACAGCAAACTGGGGTGTTGGAAATAGCCTTAAAAGACATCTCAGCTGCTCCCTGCAGTGCTGCTGCACCCCTCTTAGAGAGCAGTAGCCTCAAGAGACGCTCAAGACCACTTGTACACGTGGGTGGCTCGTTCGGGAGAGGAAGGTGATGGTAATGGTGCCTCAAGCCCACTACCCCTTTTCCTGCTGGCGTGTTAGTACCAAACACTGTTCCAGGCTGGGCCCCCTTGGCTGACCAAATGCAGCCTGGTTCACACAGCTGCAGCATGCGTGGTGTGTGTGCTTCCTCATGGAGCTCTTCCACCATGAGGCAGAGATTACCTTGAGGGTCACAGAAAGCTCTTCCTCTGTCAGCACCTCCTCCCAGCCGAGCACAAAGGCACCTTCCTCCCCCACCATCTCCAGCTGGCACAAGAAGTCCCACTGCTCTGCCACCAGCTGCTGCTCTGCTTCGCTTCTGGCACCTGTTTTGAAAACAGCAGAGCTGACAACCCAGCTTGGGTTGCAGAGGAGGTAGGGTGTGAAGGGGGGAAGAGGAAAGAGGAGGTGGAAAACCTGAGGTGCAGCCCCAGCACCTGGAATGCTGCTGAATGGGCTTATTTTTCATGTCATCCTGACCCTGTTTCATTATATCATTTAACAGAGAATTGGCTGAGAGAGTTGGGGTTGTTCAGCCTGGGGGGTCTTGTGGCCTTTCAGGACTTCAAGGGGCCTGTCAGAAAGATGGGGACAGGCTTCTGAGCTGGGCCTATTGGGACAGGACAAGGGGTGATGGGTTTAAACTGAAAGAGGGAGATTTAGACTGGAGAGAAGGAAGAAATGTTTTCCAGTGAGGGTGGTGAGACCTTGGCCGAGGTTGCCCAGAGAGGTGGTGGCTGCCCCATCCCTGGCACCATTGCAGGTGAGGTTGGCCAGGGCTCTGAGCAACCTGCTCCAGTTGCAGATGTCCCTGCTCCCTGCAGGGGGGTTGCACTAGATGAGCTTTAAAGATCCCTTCCAACCCAAACCAGTCTGTGATCCCTGCCCCACCCTCCCCCTAAGCAGCTGCAGGTTCTGCTCACGCTGCAGCGCTGCCTTGCGCACTGTCACCATCTGGATGTCAGCCGTGTCGTTGGTGTTGCCAGGGTAGGGCTCTGCAAAGCCATACATGTGGAGGAGCTGCCAGTTGGCCATCTGCCCATAGGTGTTGAAGATCTCTTGTCCTTTGCCAACAGGCTGTGTTGTCACCATTCGTAAACATTGCTGCAAGCAGGGAGAGGAGAGCAGCTCAGAAACAATGTGTTCCACAGGGGCTCAGATAACCCTGAGCTCTTCTTGGCTGAAGCCAGGCCTGTGGAGCAAAACAGCTTCATCTTGCTGAGCTCTGGGCCGGGAACAGCTCTGGGTTCAGAGTCAGCCTTGCCCTTCCACTTCCCCCAAAGGCCTTACAGCAAGGAGGAACCAGACCGTGATGTCACTGGGCACACTCACGGGTGCATACTCCAGGTTGGCATTGTGGTTGGCTACGTGATTCAAAATATCTGCTACAGGCACCATCATCGGAGGATTGGGACCTTTCTCATCTTCGTCTTCCTCCTCCAAAGGCTCCTGAAAGCTAAGACGGGAGATGAAGACAAACCAGTTGTACACCTTGCAGCACAGGGCAAGTTTCACCTGGTACTTTACGGTCTTGTGCAAAGGCAGCCTTCTAAGTGACACAGCCTCTGCTCATCCCCCTGGGGTCTTTCCACTTGTCCTTGCTCCTTGTCAGAGCAGAGCCCTCCTTTCTCACCTGTAGGCCATGACAAAGGCCACCAGTTGCTTGTACAACTCCAGCGTGTGCATCTTGGGGTCAAAGATGTTGGGGTGGGACTCTATGAAAGGCAGGATGATGGAGGTGTACTCCAGGTGGATGTTGGCCAGGTCCTTGTCCACAGCTTCTGGGATGCCTGTGCCCTGCAGGAGCCTTGTTCGCTCTTCTTCAGGCCTGTTACAAGAACAGCAGGTTTATCTCCACCTGCCCCAGGGAGAAGGGTCTAGAAATGGCTTCCTCCTTTTAAATTTAAGTTTCCTGGTGGTGTGCAGATTCCTGGTCCCTGGTGCTGCCTGAAGATAACTCCAACTCCACACAGGAGTGTCCTTCGAGCTGCTGCCAGTGCCAGCAGAGGGATGGACTCATCCAGCAGGACCAAATCCATCCCAGTACTGCTGGGCAGAAGCTCCAACCCCACCTGGCTTGCACCTTACCAGAACATGGGGTGGTCCAAGCTCCTGAAGTCCTGCCAGAGGGAGAAGTAAGGCTTCCACTGGGAGTTACTGACTGTGTACTCGTGCAGCAGGGCCAGCAGGAGCGGCACCCAACCAGACTGGCTCTGCAGGGACTCCTGGGCTGAGGAACAGGAGATGATGGAGAAAAAGTAAGTTGATCTGATGTTTTGCTTTCATTCTCTGAGAACCATTTTTTCCAACAATCAAAGCCTGATACTGCACGCCCTGTATTAGAAACAGGGGTCAGCAGGACTAGGGCAGGGATTGTCTCCCTGGACTGATCAGGGGCGAGGCTATCCCTTGAATCCTGGGTTCAGTTTTGGGCTTCTCACTCCCAGGACATTGAGGGGCTGGAGTGTGTCCAGAGAAGGGCAACAACGCTGGGGAAGGATCTAGAGGACAAGTCTGGTGAGGAGCAGCTGAGGGACCTGGGCTTGTTGAGCCTGGACAAAAGGTGGCTCAGAGGAGCCCTTCTGGCTCTTGACAACTCCCTGACAAGAGGTTGGAGCCAGGGGGGGTTGGTCTCTTCTCCCAAGGAGCAAGAGACAGGACAAGAGGAAACAGCCTCAAGTTGCATCAGGGGAGGTTTAGGTTGGACCTGAGGAACAATTTCTTCAACTCCCTTGAGGGTTGTCAAGGGCTGGCCCAGGCTCTCCCAGGCTGCCCGGGGCAGTAGTGGAGTCTCCATTCCTGGAGGCGTTTCAGAGAGGTGGTGCTGAGGGACAGGGTTGAGTAGTGACCTCGCCGTGCTGCTCTTTTCTACCTCGTGGCTGGAAGTGCTGCCCCTCCCCTAAAGCAGGAACCCTCCCCCGTTTTTCTCCCAAAGCTGCTTCCCGGAGGCAGCGGGGGCTGCCGCGGCGCTGCTCACCTTCCCGCAGGAGGCCCCGGATGGCGGTAGTGTGCTGGGACAGCAGCGCGCTGCGCGGCACCGTGACCAGGACCTCCCCCGCCTCCAGCTCCTCGGCGGCCACCATCCCGTACCCGGCCACCGCGCCCTCCCTGCTCAGGCGGACCTGGGGCGAGAGGGGAGCCGGGGAGTGGTGAGGGGGGGGGGAGCCGGAGCGGGGGAAGCGCGGCCCGGCCCGGCGCTGCCTCACCTTAGGGCTGAGCTCCACTCCAGCCCCCCCGCACCACGCCAGGAAGCCGGAGAGGGGGTCTGCGCTGCCTGTCCCCGGAGCGCCGCTCGCGGCCCCCGCCTGCGGATGGAAACAGGCGCGGGGGAGGCTCGGGGAGCGGTGGGGCCTCCCCCGGAGCTTCCCCGACCAGGGCTGGGCTCGGCCGTCCCCGGTGCCCGGCACAGGCGGAGCCCCCGCGGTGCTCCTCGGGCCCCCCGCGCCGCTACCTTCGGCCTCTTGGGCGCCGAGGCCATGGCGCTGCCGTCACGTGGGCGCAGACCACGTGCCCACAGCCGGGCGCTTCCGGGTAGGCGGCAGCGCCGCCCCTGGGCCGACGGCGCCCGCGGAGGGACAAAAAGGGGCGGGGAGCGGGCGGCGGTGGGAACGCGCCTCTGAGGAGCCGGGGGGCTTCAGGGGGCGGCTCTGGGTGACTCCCGGGGAGGCCTGGGGGCCTTGTAGGGCCTCCCAGGTGCCTCTTTGTGGAGTCTGGGGACCACCCAGTGCCTACCTAGGGGGTGTGGGGGTCTCCTGGGCCTCTCTCTGCACCCCCGGCTTCTGCTGCACCCTGGGGATCCTTGGGTGTCCCCACCCAGGTCCTGGTGCAGCTCAGGGGCTGCCGGTGCCTGTGTGGGTTCTGCAGAGCTCTGTCTGGGTGCACAGACCGAGTCACAGCAGCTGACGCGGGCTAGAAGCGGTGGGCTCTGATTAATCACGGTAATTAAGCTCATGGCCCGATAGGTGCCAAGTTCTGTTCTCCCTTGCAAGGTTTCCTGAGGCAAGCGCTGGCCCCTTCCTTCCCCCAGCTCATGAATCCTGGCCCCGGTCCCATCAGAAGGGAGGTCAGATGCCTTCTCTGGCGCTCTCAGTGAAGCCAGTTAGCGCAGAGGTGTTGGGAGAGGCCCCACCAGGCTCTCTGGGCGACTGGGCCGTCCCCTTGGCTCTCCCCCACCCTGTGCATGTTTGAGGTGGGCTTTAGCCTCCTTTCTCTGCCCCTCACTCTGCCTTTTGGCTGTCCCTATGAGACTAAGCTGCTGGATTTGCATCACCTCCTCCCAGTGACCCCATCCTTGCCTGAGAAGAGGTGCTGGGACAGGTAGAGGTCCTGGTGCTGCTCCTCCTCGGTGGAGGGTGGTCTCCTTGGGGTGGTGTGGGGGTGGGAGAGGCCAAGGCAAGTCCCCACATTGTCCCACAGGTGCTGCAGTGAAGTGGGGTCCTCACCACCCGTCCTGAACATCCCCAAGTGCCCCTCTGTGTGAGCCTGGATAGCTCAGCTGGGAGAGCATCAGACTTTTAATCTGAGGGTCCAGGGTTGTCATGGTTTAGGGTCAGGGCAGCCCCTTAGACCTATAACAGACGCTCTCTGTTAACCCCCCTCCCTCCCCAGAGGGGAAAGAGAAAGGGAATAAGGGAGAGAGACTGAGCGATTAGAAAAGGAAACTAGAACAGCTTTAATGAAAATGAATAATTATAATATATACAAATATATACAAAACCAGTATGGAACCCAACCCCCCTGATGGTAATTACATCACCATCACCACTGATGCTGAGCAGGCACCGGGGCAGTCCCAGCCTGGGCCCTGCAGCAGCCGGGAGCTGTGTTCAGGAGCTGGATTCTGGTACCGGGGTCAGGAAGATCGGATCGAAGGCAGAATGGACAGAGTCCTCCTTGGGTGCTCCAATGAAGGAACCAAAAGAGGACCCGAGCCAAGCCAAGCAAAGCAGTCCAAGAGGGGAGAAGAGCCCAGAGACCCCTCAGATCTCTCAGCTCTAGACCGAATATGCCGTCTATGGGCTGGAATCCCTCGCTGGTCAGTTCAGGGTCACCCATCCTGTCCGCTCCTCCCTGCAGGTGCAGCCTTTCCCTTTCTGCACCCCCCAATGTGGTGCACAGGACCCAGCAGGGGCCCTGGTCTGCACACCAATCCTTGGTAGTAACTCTAAACATGGGGTGTTATCACTGCTGGAAGCAGACACTGTCTGTGAGAACAGGCTGCTGACTTCAGCCAGTGCAGTTAATTAGAAGAACTGAGCTGAAAGTAAAATTACTGAACAGAATTAGTTCTGTTCTCACTCAAACCAGGACAAGGGTTCAAGCCCCTGTTCAGGTGGAGGCTTTATCCTTCAGGGGACACCTCAGAGGCTGATGGCTCCTGGGGGCATCCCCTCCCTGCTTCTTTTCCCACCATCCCCTCCCTGGGGGCCTTTCCAGGGCTGGCTCCGTCCCCTCTGACAGCTGCCCAGAACCATGTTCTCCTTCCAGCCACCCACTACTGGAGAGAAGGGGATCCCAGCTGGATGATGGGGACAGCTAAGTGGGTTATTTGGGGGTACACGCAGAGGAGTGAGAAATGGGAGGGATGGGAGAGGGAGGGACAAGGCAGAACTGGAGGGAAGGAAGCCAGGGCAGGCCCAGTGCACTGGGTGGGAACTGGGGGCTTGGGAATGGCCTGTGGCCCCAGCCCAGGATTAGGGGTGGGGAGTTATTTGGAGCACCCCTCGAGTCGAGCCTTGCTGGAGGTGTGGGGTACCCTCTGCGTGCCCCAGGCTCTCCTGACACCTTTGGGTGTTCTCCATCCTTGTTCCTCTCTGTGCCCTTCCTACAGCCCCCAGACCAGCCCCCCGCTGCCAACCTGGGCGCAGGCAGAGGGGCCCAGTGCCCTGGCCTTGGAGGAGGGGGGCAGTTTGGTGACGACACCAGCATCAACCCACGAGCTTATTTTATTGGTCCAACGAACTTTGTTTCCCAGCAGCTCCCATCCCATCTCCTCCACGCTCGCTGCCCAGCTCGGGCTGAGCTCCGGCCGCGCGCGCTCGTCCTTCATTTCTTGCCAGCAAGAAAACAAAGAGATAATAAATAGGAAGCTTATTTGCGGGGGAGGCCCCGGGCAGGGCTGTGCCTGGCCCCGGTCGGGGTGGGGGGGTGAGGGGGACGGCAGGGGAAGAGGGGGGCTGCAGGCAGACAAGCGATTGCCCCGTGGCCACTGGGGACCCTGGGGCCATGCAGGCTGCGGGGCTGGGGGCGAGTCGCTGTCCCCGGGAGCGGTTAAGGGGGCGAGGGGGGATATAGCAATCTCTATTTAATTACATTAAAATAGACTATTTAAAAAAATTATTTCTAGTAGTTACAAAAATGTGGTGTCGTGATCCACCCAACACTGGCGAGGTCACGGAGCTGCCCCAGCAGCCTCGGGGAAGGAAGGTGGGTTGGGGACACCCAGCTGGTGTGGGGATGGACCCCAGCCCCACCTCCCACCCCCCAGGCAGCCCCATCCCCTCACTGCAGGTTCCTGGGGTGGCCACTGTGGGTGACAAACCCAGGGGCAAGTGGCCCCTGCCAGCCCCCTGGCTGCTGCTCTGCGGGTGTCGGGTGGCACAAAGGCAGGGGATGGGGCACCCTGGGGGGCTGGACCCTCACCCCAGGGACTAAATGACATGGCAGCAGTTGAACTGGCCCAGGGAGAGGAGGCTCTCCTTGGAGCCTGGACGGATTTTGAAGGCCAGGGCCTTCTCACAGAGTGGGAACTGCAGGAGCCTGTCCCGCAGGCTGCCCCCCTTGCTCTTGCCCGGGTCCAGCTTGATCACGTTCTCTGCGCCCAGTTCAGTGCCCCCCGAGCTCTCCACCAACGGCTGGGCTGGGCTGGTGGGTGCCCCTTGCCCTGGGGACTTGTCTGCAAGGCTCGTCTCTGCCCCCAGAGCTTGGCAGACACTGGCAGAGCTGCTCTGGGGTGAAGGGATGGCCCCCCTTTCCCTGGGGGGCTCTGCTGAGGAGCCCCCAGGCTCTGCATCCACCTCCTCCCTCCTTGGGGGCTCGGCTCTGTCCCCCCGCAGCACTGGGGGACCCCGACCCCCGCTCACTCCCTTCCCAGCCCAGGCTGCCCCCGGGCGCCCACTCCAGCCCCCCAGTTCAGCCCCTGGCCCCCAGACCTCCCCCCGGCCAGGGGAGCAGCGGGAGTGCAGGAAGGCTCGCATCTGTTCCTGGTTCAGCGAGCTGCTCTTCCTCTCCATGGCACTGGGCCTCCCGTCCTCTTCCTCCTCCTCCTCCTCTTCCTCCTCACAGATCTGCTGCAGGGCCGGGGTGCTCTTGGTGATTGTGGTGTCAACAGCAGGGACCTTCAGCAGGGTCCTGGGGGGCTGCCGGCCGCCGATGTCCCCTCCAGTGGGCAGGGGGGGCAGCCGGGAGCCAGGGGCGAGGCCACTGGGATCCTCTGGGAAAGGCAAGAGGCCGTCGGTGCCGCCCACGGGGCTGAAGGTGTCCGCCAAGCTGGTCCTGCGAACAAGGAGGGACGGAGGTGTCGGTTCCCAGCCGCGCATCGTGAGAGCTGTGGCGAGGCAGGGGGCAGGGACGGGCCGAGACCCTGCACTGGGGACCGGGGGTGGCGTGAGTGGGACGCCAGAGGGATGGGGGGCAGCGGTGGGGCAAGCAGCTCACCTGCTCTGCACCTCTTTGGCCAGGTTGTAGACGAGGCTGAGGCGGTGGCCCTGCTTCTCCTGCTTCTCCCGCAGCATCCTCTCCGCCAGCAGGAAATAGGTGGCCGTGATGTGGTTGTAGCGATCGGCCTCCAGAGCCCTGCGTGGCACCGAGGGACCCGCGTTAGCACGCTCGGGACGTGCTCAGCGGGACCCCCAGAGCCCTTGGGGGCAGGGCTCCAGCCCCGTCACTCACTCCTGGATGGTGTCCCGATCGGCAATGTTCCCACACATCATGGCCCGGAGGATGATTTCGTGCTCCTCCTCGGACACGCGCTTGTGGGAGGTGAGGGGCAGGAGGCAGTGGCTGGCAGGGGACGGGTCCACGCCCTGCAGCCACACGTGGCCCTCGATCTGCTCCAGGGACGCTCGTTGCTTTGGGTCCCGCTGCAGCATCCTGGAGATGAGACTGACGGGGCAAAGCGGGTGACGCCACAGTCCCGCAGCGGAACACAAACCCCAAGCTTTCCAGCTTTAACCCCCTTTTTCCACCCCAGCTCCCCAGGGTGTCCCCCAGAGACGGGGCACCCACCCCCAGGGGCAGCAAGGTGGGGTCAGGGGGGTCTGGGCCAGGGGGAGCGATGCTTACTCGGCGCATGGTGCCGAGACGTGCGGAGGAACGGTGTAGCGACAGTCCATGATCATGGTGAGGGTCTCGCTGTCGTTGGCCTCCTGGAAAGGGGGGTGGCCGCACACCAGCATGTAGAGGATGACCCCTAGACTCCAGATGTCTGTAAGAAGCAGGAGCAGTTCAGGTTGCACTCCGGAGAAAGCCTCAACATCGGGGAGCCAGCCCATCAGCACCCAACACTGATCTAGCAGAGACCAGCGCTCACTGGGATGCTCCTTGGAGGTAACATCTCCCAGGTCCCATCCCATGGATGGGGGCACTACAGCCCCATGAGGTGGGGAAGGACCTTCCCCCACCCCACATCGCAAGGGGCTTCACCAAAGCAGTTGAAGTCTTGCCCCCTTGCCCAGGTGGGGACAGGGACGCCAGACCCCAGCTCTGTGCCCCTCCCTCATCACCCACCCAAGGCACCACTTCACATCATCCTGCAGTTTCCCAGTTCCCAAACAGACCCCGCCAGGACCATCCCGGCACTGGGCTGTGCTGGAGGGGACACCACAGCGACAGGACAGGGACCCAGCACCAGTCTGGCGCCTACAGCCACGCAGACACAAGCCGGAGGGGTGGGATGGTGACAGGGACAGAGCCATCAGCACCTTCACCTGCTTCTCCTGAGCACAACCTCCCACGGTGCTGTTTTAGGGTGCTGAGCCCAGCCTGGGGCTCTCCGGTAACACCTTCAGCTGCTCCAGTCAAGTGCCCGTGTTTGAAAGTTTCCCTCCCGCGCTGGTTCTCCCCCTGCGTTTCCCTTTGCAGAGCCACCAGCTTACTTGGCTGCTCTCTCCCGGAGCCGCTGCCGCACTGCTTTTTCCTTTCAGCGCTGCTGTTTTGGTTTGCTCAATCTTCCTGCCCCAAATTCCAGCGGGGCTGGCTTGGGTCCCACTTCCCTCCCACAGCCCCTCCACCCCAGCAGAGACTTTCGGTGCCCCCAGCCCGGCTCCCTGCCCCCCAGGATGGGGTCCCCATCCCCTCCTGCACCTTGGCCAGGACAGGAAGGGAGCTGGAAGCCGCAGAAAGGAAGCAGGTTTCAGGGCGGGGGTAGAGCAAAGGAAACTTTGGGAGCTCCTCCACCCAAGCAGCAGCAGCAGCAGCAGCAGCAGCAGAAGCAGCAGCAGCAGCAGCATCCCGAGCAGGTTTCCTTCCGGCGTCAGCCCTCCCAGCCAACTGCCCCAGTGGATGCCAGGCTGGGCTCACAGCCTGCCCGAGTCTTGCCCCTTCCCTGGCAGGGGGACCTTGGCCGGTGTGGGGATGGTCTCCACAGGGAAGACCACCCCGTGCCAGGGCAGAGATGGGCAGCTGAGCACCCAAGGGACAGGATTGTCCCCTGTGGGGACAGCAGTGCCAGCGGCACGGGGGGGCTTCCAGTGGCAGTGGCCAAATGTAAGGGGGTACCCAGGTGGCAGGACCACGAGGGAGGCAGGTCCACGGCTGCGTCCCCCTGCCCTTACCGACGGCCGGAGCATCGTACTCATCCCCAAGCAGGATCTCGGGTGCCGAGTAGGCCAGCGAGCCGCAGCTGGTGGTGAGCATCTTCCCGGGCTGGAAGCGGTTGCTGAAGCCAAAGTCGGTAAGCTTGACCACCCCCTGCTCCTGGAAGAAGACCACATTCTCGGGCTTGAGGTCACGGTGCACCACGTGCAGCTTGTGGCAGTAGGAGATGGCGTGGACAATCTGGGCGAAGTAGTGCTTGGCCCGTGCCTCGGCCAGCCCGCCCTCGTGCCGCATGATGTGGTCGAACATGTCCCCGCCGTCGCCCAGCTCCAGGATGAGGTAGAGCTTGGCGTGGGTGTCGATGACTTCGTAGAGGCGCACGACATTGGGGTGCTGGACCAACTTCATGCAGCGCACCTCTTGCAGGAGCTGCCCCGCTGCCTCCCCCGCCAGCTTGCTCTTGTCGATCACCTTGACAGCCACCCGCTGCCCGGTGAAGACGTGCCGTGCCAGCTTCACCACCGCAAAGTGGCCCTTGCCCAGCGTGCGCTCCAGGTCATAGAGCCCCGCGATCTTGCCCTCGCCGCAGCCCTGCGCCCCGGCCATGGTGGTGGCGGCAGCGTCAGGCGGGGACGGGCATCGGGCACTGTGGGGTGGGTGAGCCGCTGAGCAAGGTGAGCCAAGGGATGGGGCACCCTGAATACCAGCTCCCCCAGCAGCACAGACACCGGGCATCCCAGGGCATCAGCGTCCCCCAGCACCCGCATCACCCCCGACACCCCACCTCCCTGTCACCAGCACCCAGGACCTGGGCACCCATCTGCACTCCCATCTCCAGACCCCAGCACTCTGGGCACCCCAATATCACCAACTCTCAGGTCTCCAGCACCCTGGGCACCCCAATTCCCTCACCTTCACTCCCCAGCAACTTGAGCACCACAACACCCCACCTCCAGTCCCCCAGCACCCTGGGGTCTGGGGGTGTCCACCATGGTCCCCATGACCCCAGCACCCTGGGCACCCCAATACCCCCATACTCCCCTCTCCCCAACACCCCTGTCACCCCTATGCTTCCAGCTCCAGAACTCTGGGCACCCTGGTATTGCCAGCACCCCTGGCACCCCGGGCAGCCCCATACCTGCACCTCTGGGTCTCCAGCAGCCCGGTCACCTCCGATACCCCCCCCGCATCGCCAACCCCCACTGCCCAGCACCCTGGGCACCCCCTTCGCTCCACCCCCGCTCCCCTTCATCCAGCCCCCGAGCACCCCAGTGCCCCAGCCCCCTGCTGCCCCCGTACCCCCCCCGTACCCGCACTCACCGGAGCTGGGGCCGCCGGGGCTGCGGCTGCCCGGGCGCGCCCGCCCCGCTGACGTCACAGCAGCTCCGGGCTCGCGCCTTAAAGGGCCCCCGCTGCACAGCCGACGGGGCTGAGCCCGGGACAGAGCTCATCGCACCTCCCGGGGCAGAGCCCATCGCACCTCCCGGGACAGAGCCCCCGGCAGCCCCCGGGCGGGGCCCCCGGCCCGGCTCATTAGCGCCCGTTTGGGGTGGCGGGGACGGGGCGGGGGGCAGCGGGGACCGGTAACGAGCTGAACGAGGCACTCGCCCGCCCACCCGCTTCCAGGAACAGCCCCCTGCCCAGGCGTGTCGCCCGCCTTGAGCTGGACTCCCAGCCTCCTGCTCGGGCCACCCGCCCACGGGCACCGCTGCCGTGCCACCGACCCCCTCCATCCGCCGCTCGCACCGAGCCGGGCCGGGCCGGGGGTGCACCCTGGCCCCCCGTTCCGTTCCGTTCCGTTCCCTCCTCCCTTGCCGCTGCGAGCCCGCTGTTCCTGGAAGCGGCGCAGCGAGCGGCCGGCTGCCTCATTTAGCTCGTTACCGGCCGGAGGGATGCGCACAAAGCAGACGCTGCTGCTGCTGCAGATTGAAGAGCTCTCAGCGCGGCCGCCTCGTTACCGCTAATGCCTTCCCAGAAGTCCCGGGCCCGCGGCTCCACCGGCTGCAAACAGGCCCTAATGAGCCGGGGCCAGGGCCCCGCTGCCGGGCTGTCGTCAGCCGGGGGCTGCACGGAGCGGGGACCCGATCCCTCCGCAGCTGGGGATGGAGGAGCGAGATCCTGCCACGGGAATGGGGCTGGACGGGGCGCCCAGCACCCAGACAGGCTTTGGGAATGGGACGGGGAAGAGGTGATGCTGCCAAATCTGCCTGCGACCCAAGACGCGTTCATTCAGGCACGATCTGCTCTGCTCCATTGTGCTCCCTTCTGCTCTGCTCTGGGGAGAGAGAGAGACCCCCCTGCAGTGCTGGGGCAGCTCTGGAGTCCTCAGCACAGCAGAGACAGGGACCTGGTGGAGCGGGGCCAGAGGAGCCCCAGCAATGCTGGGAGGGCTGGAACCCCTCTGCTGGGAGCCCAGGCTGGGAGAGCTGGGGGGGTTCAGCCTGGAGAAGAGAAGGCTCCAGGGAGACCTTGTGGCCTTTCAGGACTTCAAGGGGTCTGTCAGAAAGATGGGGACAGGCTTTTGAGCAGGGCCTGTAGGGACAGGACAAGGGGTGATGGGTTTAAACTGAAAGAGGGAGATTTAGACTGGAGAGAAGGAAGAAATGTTTTCCAGTGAGGGTGGTGAGAGCCTGGCCCAGGTTGCCCAGAGAGGTGGTGGCTGCCCCATCCCTGGCACCATTGCAGGTGAGGTTGGCCAGGTCTCTTCTCCCAAGGAACAAGTGACAGGACAAGAGGAGATGGCCTCAAGTTGCACCAGTGGAGGTTTAGGTTGGACCTGCAGAACAATTTCTGCAACCCCCTTGAGGGTTGTCCAGGCCTGGCCCAGGCTGCCCAGGGCAGTGGTGGAATCCCCAGCCCTGGAGGGGTTTCAAAGCTGTGGAGATGTGGTGCTGAGGGACACAGTTCAGTGGTGCCCTGGCAGTGCTGGGGGAACGGTTGGACTTGATCATCTTAAAGCTCTCTTCCAACCAAACCGATTCTACAAGTCTATGATTCCATTCCTGGTTTCTCTCCCCTAGTGCAAGGCCTGTGTGTGTCAGGGTCGGGTTCTTCTCCTGACAGGATCCTGGGTGCTGCAGTTGAGCTGCAGGTCCATTTCCTTTTGCACAACTCCCTGTTGTACCCACGCCAATGCTGCTTGTAAGCTTTCAGTTGAAGACATAACAGGCACGTTATGAAGCCCTGGCTGGTGAGACACAGCAGAGATGCCACCTCCACCAGTGCCTGGCACTGAGACCGAGGCTGTACCAGGCTGGCTGCAGGTCCCTTTGGGTTTTGGAGCTGCCATTGAATGTCTCTGCACTGAGAAGGTCCAGGAGGCACATATGATGACTGTGAAAGCCAGTGCTGGGGCTGGGGAGAAGCAAGCAGCTGATTCCTTCCTTCCGATGGTGGAGTTGAGCCTGGGGCACAGGAGGGAACTCCTCCGAGAGCGCCTGGCTCTGGGGAGCCACAGGTTTCCAAAAGGACACAGGAACAAGAGATGCAGGTAGCAGAGGTGGGAACCTGAATCATCATTGCTGATGGCAAGCGGTCAGGAGTTAGAGGACTTCTGGAAGCTCCGGGGTCTGGCTGGGTGCCTGCCAGGAGCTCTGGGTGGGCAACATTCCCTTGGAAAAACGGTGGAGAGCTTGGCGAGGAGCCTGTAGCCCTGGTTTTCCCCTAGCTGGGAATTCACTGTCCCAGGCTGCAGCCTCTGCGCTGCTCGGGCACAGCTGAGAAGGGAAGTGGCCTGGAAAGGTGGTGGGGACCCCTCCCAAGAAACTGGGGAGTCTGGGGCCAGCGGGGATCTGTCCCTCCCCACAGAGTGGTGGGTGCAGAGCAGGAGCCATCCCTCCCGCGCATCGCCCCGCCGGCTGCCGCTCCGTCCAGACAAAGCCCCGCTTCCCGAGAAGCCCACCTACCTGGTAGTTAGCGGAGTCATGTGGCTGCCGCACTTAATTA
Source organism: Todiramphus chloris collaris (assembly GCA_025345505.1). Lineage (NCBI taxonomy): Eukaryota > Metazoa > Chordata > Aves > Coraciiformes > Alcedinidae > Todiramphus > Todiramphus chloris. Next base: position 15,393,567 of record JANVCC010000037.1, on the reverse strand, counting down.
ATCAAAAGCTGATATAAATCCCAGTAAGCATGTGGGGAGGAGGACATCGAGGCAGAGCTCCCAGCGAGCGGCAAGGCCCCTCTCCGCTCAGAGAGGTCAGTGCTGATGATGGGAAGGGGCTGGGGGCATTCGGGGCACAATGCCCATGGCCACGGGGCTCTCCACAGCGTGGAGGGGTCTCTCCTGGCCAAGAGCTGGGGGGTTTGGTGGGGATGGGGAGGTGAGGAGTGGAGTGGCCAGCACAGCTCTGGGCTGCCCGAGCCAGGGCTGGAGCCCCAGGGCTGCCACAGCAGCAGGCACTGGGTTTCCCAGGACTCAGCTGCCAGCAGCAACTGGGAGCTCCTCTCCTGGCCCCTTCTCTCTCACCCTGTGTTTTTTACAGTTTCCAGGACTCCAAAGCCCACAGCCCAACCCTGCGCCATCTACTCTCCCCAGTCCTCCCCATCCTTGCCCTCCTCTCACCATCATGGCTTCACCTTCACATTCCTCCTTTCTCTTGGGTCTCCCCATGAGCAGGAAGAGGCGGGGAGCAAACCCTAAACTGGGGGTGGGTGAAAACCATGGGCTGGTCCAACCTCCGGGGACATCTGATGATGGTGGCCATGTGCCAGGCAGAGGGAACTTTGCAGCTAAATGCTTCCCAGAAGCCGTGCAGCTGAGTGTCAGCGAGGTTTTCACAGTGGGCTGGGGACCTTTGTGAGCATCTTGACCCATCGTTATGGTCCTTAAACTAAACCATGCCTGTGCCTGTGAGGTGTTAGAGAGGAGCTGAGAGGTGCTGGGCCATGAGTTGTGCTGCCCTCAGCACTGCTGTGGGAAAGGGCACGGAATGGAGCTGCTGGTGGGTACGTGGCTGCCTCTCTGGTAGTACCTGGGGACCTTGTGAGATCCCAGCATTGCCTGGTGTCTGCAAGGTCCTGGTGGCACACCCAAGCCCAGATGCAGACCAGATGGTCAGTATTAGCTTCTGGTCTTTAAAGCTAGCAGCATTTCCATGCTCCATGAGCTCAAGCACTTGGCAAGAACAGCATTGGATGTTTTGGGCACATCCTGTGCACGTGGTGAATGCACAGCACTGCGATGGTCTGGTGGCTGCTGGAAGCTGAGCATGGGGCAAGGAGACTCTGAGCTGCTGCACAGAAGTTCAGGTCTTTGAGGTACTGGTGTCCAAAGAAGGGCAATGAAGCTGGGGAAGCGTCAGAGCACAAGTCTGGTGAGGAGCGGCTGAGGGACCTGGGATTTTTCATCCTGGAGGAAAAGAGGCTCAGGGGAGACCTTCTGGCTCTTAACAGCTCCCTGACAGGAGGATGGAGCCAGGTGGGGTTGGTCTCTTCTCCCAAGGAAAAAGTGACAGGACAAGAGGCAACAGCCTCAGGTTGCACCAGGGGAGGTTGAGGTTGAACCTGAGGAACAATTGCTGAAACCCCCTTGAGGGTTGTGAAGGGCTGGCCCAGGCTGCCCAAGGCTGTGGTGGAGTCCCCATGATCCCTGGAGGGGTTTCAAAGCTGTGGAGCTGTGGTGCTGAGGGACATGGTTCAGTGGTGCCCTGTCAGTGCTGGGTTAACAGGGTTGGACTCAATGATCTGAAAGGTCTTTTCCAGCCCAAACTCTCTGATGATTCTGTGATTCTAAGTCTCACTCCATCCTCTGCTGCTCACCCCCCTGGGTGCTGAGATTATGGATGTGGCAACACGCGAGTTGCCCAACAGCACATACATTAGCTCCAGAGGGTCCACCTGAAACTCCTAGGTGTGTGGTCAGCCAAAAAAGGCTCTCGGGCCCAGGAGAGCACACTCTCTCGTGTGGTGGCCATGCTGTCTGAGGCTGCCCCTTGCTGACATGTCACTGAGATGAGCTGATGCTGGCCGTCCCCCTCTGCGCAGGCTGTCCCCGGGAGGATGCTGAACGTGCTGCTGCTGTGCTATGGGCTGCTGCAGGGGATCCAGGCCATCCTCAGCACCGACCTCGGCTGCAGCCACCTGCAGAAGGTGGGTGGCGGGCTGGAGGGGGTGGACAGAGCCCGCTACTCAAGCCTGCTACGGAAAGTCAAGAATGAGGTGTCTGCGGAGTCGGTGGGTGAGTTCTGGGGTCCCCTTGCTCTCCCCCTGCCCCTCAGCAGCCACTCGATGGCTTGCCCAGGGCCCTAACATTGAAATGGGGACCTCATGCCCAGGGTCAGAGGCAGGAGATCCCCGTAAAGCAGCACAGGTTCTCCTCTCACTGGCTAGAGAGAGCAGCCAGGTAGCCCACAGGGACTGTGGGGGTTTTTGTGGGGGGAGTGAAATCAGAGCTGACCCTTCCCCCAGCAGCCTCCTTGTCCAGCCTCTCTGTGTCTCACAGGAGCCCACCCCAGGCTGGGGTTTGAGCAGATGGCCCTGGAGGTCCAAGAAGCTGACAGTGACCTCGTGCAGAGACGCAGCACGTTGGAACCGCAGGTAACACTCCCTGAGCTTTCTACAGACACCTCACAGAGTGGGAGCAGCCTTCTCTGTGCCCCTGGGGCCAGGCGTGGTTTGGAGCCCAATGTGGACTTCACATAAGTCCATTTCTCTAGGAAGTTGAGAACCTCATCAGGTTCTACAAGGCCAAGTGCAGGGTCCTGCCCCTGGGCTGGTATCAGCACAGGCTGGGGGTGAAGGGATGGAGAGCAGCCCTGCGGAGAAGGACGTGGGGGTGCTGGGGGTGAAGAGCTGGAGCTGAGCCGGCCCCATGCGCTGGCACCCAGCAGCCACTGGCACCCTGGGCTGCATCCCCAGCAGTGTGGGCAGCAGGGGAGGGGGGGATCCTGCCCCTCTGCTCCCAGGGCTCTGGGGAGAGAGAGAGACCCCCCTGCAGTGCTGGGGCCAGCTCTGGAGTCCTCAGCACAGCAGAGACAGGGACCTGGTGGAGCGGGGCCAGAGGAGCCCCAGCAATGCTGGGAGGTCTGGAACCCCTCTGCTGGGAGGCCAGGCTGGGAGAGCTGGGGGGGTTCATCCTGGAGAAGAGAAGGCTCCAGGGAGACCTTCCTGTGGCCTTTCAGGACTTCAAGGGGTCTGTCAGAAAGATGGGGACAGGCTTTTGAGCAGGGCCTGTAGGGACAGGACAAGGGGTGATGGGTTTAAACTGAAAGAGGGAGATTTAGACTGGAGAGAAGGAAGAAATGTTTTCCAGTGAGGGTGGTGAGAGCCTGTTCCAGGTTGCCCAGAGAGGTGGTGGCTGCCCCATCCCTGGCACCATTGCAGGGGAGGTTGGCCAGGGCTCTGAGCAACCTGCTCTAGTTGCAGATGTCCCTGCTCCCTGCTGGGGGATTGAACTAGGTGAGCTTTAAAGATGCCTTCTCATCCAAACCATTCTGTGATTCCATGATTGTATGGTGCTGCCTGGCAAGGTAGTGTCTGTTCATCACTTTCTGGGCAGCATCCAGGGCTGGGACAAGTCAAGGCTGCCCAGAGCTGCAAGGGGCTCCGCACTCAAAGCCTACACTCCCACAACCCATTCAGCTAACCTCAAGCACAGCCCAGGAAGCTTCTGTACAGAAGGAGCTCACTGGGCAGTGCTGCATCTCACCTGGCTCCCCAGTGCCTCTGTTCAGGCTGAAAACCTGTCACCCTTCCTTAAAATCAGACATGGACAAGGCAGTGCCACCCAGCAGACTGAGCCTGGCCTTGAGCAGGACAGAGCTCTCTGCTGCTGGCAGTGGCAGGTTTCACCAGCCTCTCTGGGCTCTCTCCCACTCTCCTTTATTGCCGGCAAGCTGTCCAGCACCAACTTTTTCCCTCCTCTTCCTCCTCCTCTCTCCTCCAGGCATCATCCACAGAAGTGCAAGCTGGGGGCCGCGAAGAGCGCTCGCCCCGCCGCTGCGTCCGGCTCCTGGAGTCCTGCCTCGGGCAGCAGGTGCCCTGCTGCGACCCCTGTGCCACCTGCTACTGCCGCTTCTTCAACGCTTTCTGCTACTGCAGGAAAATCAGCTCCAGCTTCCCCTGCGGCAAGAACTAGAGCCCGCGCCGCGGGGCTGCTGCCGCTGCCTCCCCCTCCTCAGCTCTAATAAACCAGCCGTTAGCAAAAGCCACTGCCGAGCGGGAATGTTCACTGTGTCCGCTGGGGAGAGAGGGGGAGCAGCAACGGGAGGGTTCCTGTGCCCACCGCGTCCACAAAGCCAAGAGATCAGGGCATCTCCACGGCGAATAAAATGAGATTTTATTATTTTTTGTTCCCCGAGAAGCTCCCGCAGGGTCTTTCCTGGCTGCCTGTGTGGTGTCTTAGCAGGTCGGGTGCTTCAGGGGGTGATCTTTTGGCTGCGCTGGGAGCTTTACTTGTGTTCTACAGAATCATGGTATGGTTATGGGAGGGACCTTTCAAGGTCATCTAGGCCAACCATACTACAGGGAGCAGGGACATTGGTCAACAGACACCTGAAGATGAGCCAGAGTGTGCCCAGGTGGCCAAGGCGGCCACCAGCATCTTGGCTTGTGTCAGCACTGGTGTGGCCAGCAGGGCTAGGGCAGGGATCATCCTCTATACTGGGCACTGGGGAGGCTGCACCTCAAATCCTGCGTTCAGTTTTGGGCCCCTCTCTCCAGGAAGGACATTGAGGGGTTGGAGCGTGGCCAGAGAAGGGCAACAGAGCTGGGGAAGGGTCTAGAGCAGAAGTCTGGTGAGGAGCGGCTGAGGGACCTGGGGTTGTTCAGCCTGGAGAAAAGAAGGGTTGAACCCGAGTAACAATTTCTTCCCCTCCAGGGCTGTCAAGGTCTGGCCCAGGCTGCCCAGGGCAGTGGTGGAGTCCCCACGATCCCTGGAGGGGTTTCAGAGCCGTGGAGCTGTGGCGCTGAGGGTCACGGTTCAGTGGTGCCCTGGCAGTGCTGGGGGAACGGCTGGGCTCCACCTGAAAGGTCTCTTCCAACCGAAAGGAGCTGGAGCAGGCTGCTCAGAGCCCCGGCCAGCCTCCCCTGGTGTGGTTCCAGGGAGGGGGCAGCGATCACTTCCCCGGGCAGGGCTCTCCCCGCAGCCAGCAGCGCTCACGGCCGCCCCGGCCGCTTCCCCCCCCTCCCCTCCCCGAGCCCCCCCCGCGGCCTCTCCCGCTCCCTCCTCCCCTCAGGCGCTTCCCGCCCTCGCGCTGCCTGCCGGGAGGGGGCGCGTGGCCCGGCCGCGCTCCGCGTCACGTGAGTGGCGGCGGGTCACGTGAGGGCGGCGGGAAAGGGCGGGGCTTCGGGTGCTCTCCCCGCCGGGCAGCTCGCCGCCATGTCGTCCTTCCCCGAGCTGTATTTTAACGTCGATAACGGGTACCTGGAAGGGCTGGTGCGAGGGTTTAAAGCCGGGGTGCTCCGGCAAGGCGACTACGTGAACTTGGTGCAGTGCGAGAGCCTGGAGGGTGAGTGGTGGCGGGGCCCTGAGGCGGGCGGGTTCCCCCCCCATGCTGAGGGGAAAGCGCCACTGGTGTGAGGGTGAAGGGGCGAGGGGCTGCGTGGCAGCGGCGGAAAGAGCAGACAGCGGCGTTTGGGAGGCTCTGTCCCTTCTCCCCTCCCTGAACGGAGCAGGCCCGGCTGCTTCCTCCGAGCTCAGCTGACTCAGTTTCGCGACCAGCCCGGCCCCGTGACGGTAACAGCTGATTACGGCGGTTTAAGGAAGTTTGAGCTCCCAGAGCTTGCTTGAGTTGGCCCTATAGCTGTGATTCGTGTCTTGCGGCTGTTGGAGGGCTTGAGAGGCTTTGCTGATCGATCTTGTGTGGGGCGTTTGCTTCCCAAATGGCAGGCAGCGCAGAAAACCTTTTTAAGGCCGGAGGTAATATTATTGGGGTAATCTGACTGAGTTCCTGATACCCACGATTAGTTTTTGAGCAGATGAGGTCATTTAGGAAAGTACCAGCTGTTATTAAAGCATTGCGACTGGAAAACCAGTTCAGATCTCTGTAAATTCACTGGTGAATTCCTCTCCATCTGTAATCTCCAGTTCTCATTGAAGGTAATTCTGAGTTCTAGCCACTGTCTTTCTTTCCTTGCTCAGTGGGTCCTGCCCTGGAGAGCTGTGCAGGTTTTGCTCTGTGATACTCATCACCTCTCGTCTAAATTGTTCCTCTGTGACCTAATTATCAGTTTTCACTTACTGCTGTGCAGAACCTGGATCACAAAGATCAAAAACAGGTCTCTGCTGAAATAAGCTAGGAATATATGGAGCCAGAGATGTCGGTTGTTGTGGTCAATGGACTATAATTATGGGGTCATTATTTTTTCCTATAATTACTAGTAAAAGATCAGCTTTATATTGATGATCGCTGCTGCTGAGTGATTGAATTTAGTCTTAGCTATCTCAAGGGGTCCTTGGTCACCTGAACCCTGGATGAAATTTACCTGGAGCTGCTCATGCATATGTTCAAGAGCGGAATGAGAACAGAGTGCTGTGTTTTGCCTCAGTTTCTACCTTAAAAACACCCAGGATATTTTTAACATCCATGAATGTCCCTTTTCAGCTGGACTTTTTTGCAGCTCTTTGCTTCCAGCAGTCTCTGTTGTACTTGCCACAGAGCTCAGGGCCTGGAAGAGGGTGGTGGGAGATACTCCTGGTCAGAAGGCTTGGCGTGCACTAAACCGTCACTTTATCACCTTCCCTGCAGATATCTTCCTTTTTGGAGCCTTTCTGTACTTCTAGCTTCTTTGATTTTTTCCTCCCCTCTTCCTTGTCTTCTGAACCAAGTTACATAAACTTAGCTCACCCTTGGAGTGGTGTTTAGTGCATCTGGAATGAGTCAGGCTGGAGATTCCCTGTGTTTGTCTTGGTATTGTTACTGTCCTGCCCCTGAGAACTCGCTGGTGGTGACTGCAGCTTGTGCTCCCTTCAGGCTTTGCTTGGAGCCTGTTCCAAGTTCACTGCCAATGTTGTTCCTCTTCCACGTGGCTTTCTGTGCCCCGTCTAGTGTGCTCTTGTAGAGGGTATTTCCTTCAAAAGAATGTTGCTCTTGATCCCTTATGTCAGGCTATGGTTGGACCATTTCTTTCCTCTGTCCCTTTAGTTCTGATTTTCTTATTTCAATACCTGTCAGGTGGATTCTTCCTCTCCCAGATGCTTGTCTGTGCTAAATCCAGGCAGTGGCTAGCTTACTAGCAGCCAGAAATAAGTACTTGGATGTAAAATCCTCATACATTCTTCTCTACTGTGAGTCTGGCTCTCCAGTTAATCCCAGTCCTGTAGTGAGTGATTGCCTTGTCCATGGAGAAATCCTGACGGACCAAGGCTGCTCTGGGGCTGGCCCCTGGGAGCTGGCTGGTCACTGGTGTTGGCATGGCTTGGAGGGCTGAAATCGTGTTTCCAGGTCTGGAATGCTGTTCCTTCTGGTGTGCTTGCATTACTCTGGAGGCACGAAGGAGTTGACTTCTCTGCTTCAGGACTTAGGGTGACAGCTTAATGCTACTAGAAGGAGGAGATCAGGGTTTTCTGCATGTTCCCCTGCTGGTTTGATCACAGAATAAGCTCATTCGAGCTCTTCTTGCGTCTTGATCAGTCAGAAATGGAGCCAAATGATCAGGTAGGCTCCTGAGATGGCTTTAAGAAGGGGCAGGAAAACATGACCAGGATTGTTTGGGCTTAAGCGTTCTCTTGAAAACCTCAGCAATAATAGGTTTAATCCCTTCTTTCAGTTCCAGAAGTCCTGGTGCTCTGGTTGTTTCTCAGCCAGAGGCCCCTGTGTGCTCTACACTTGTGCTGGGTACTGCTTGGGACCTGCTTGGCCTTCTCTGTTGTAGCCAATTCCTGCTTCTGACACAAGGTGTCAGTGAAGGACTTGGAGCTGCCTTCCTCTGCTTTAGTTCTGGACTGGAATCTGTCTTGGGTAACTGAACTTACAAGTCACCCGGACTTCTGCTGTCAAAGGGATGGTGAACTGCCTCCAGCTCCTCAAAGCTGTGGTTGCCTGTGAGAGGTGTGTTATCATCGTGGGGGCCTGTCAGAAAGATGGGGATGGACTTTTGAGCAGGGCCTGTTGGGACAGGACAAGGGGTGATGGGTTTGAACTTAAAGAGGGAGATTTAGACTGGAGAGAAGGAAGAAATGTTTTCTAGTGAGGGTGGTGAGAGCCTGGCCCAGGTTGCCCAGAGAGGTGGTGGCTGCCCCATCCCTGGCACCATTGCAGGTGAGGTTGGCCAGGGCTCTGAGCACCCCGCTGCAGTTGCGGATGTCCCTGCTCCCTGCAGGGGGATTTGACTAGATGAGCTTTAAAGGTCCATTCCAACCCAAACCATTCCAGAATTCTGTGATCTCTGGAGAATAAAAAAACTGTTGATGCAGTTTGGCCAGCCGTGCCACTTTTAAGTAGCAGTATGGAGTAGGTTATCAGCAGCCTTTACTGTGTCTGCAGTGCTCCCTACTGCAAATGTAAGTGGAGCCTGGGAAGTGCACAGAAGCATCTTCTTGACAAACAGGAAGGAAATTACCTTCAAGTCAGTGTCCATTATCCTTCTTTTGCCAATACTTCTCTTGCTTCCACAGTGACAGTGTAGGAAACTGATTTCTTTCTGACCTGCCAGGTGATTGGTACAGTGAAATCCAGCAGCAGGATGTGTCCCCTTCTAGCTGGGTAATGAGACTGTCAAGTGGCAGGTAGTTGGCTCAAGTTAGTGTGGGCCTCTTCTTGGAGGGGCTTTCCAGAAGCTGCATGTTCCCACCACCACCACCTCTCTGTGGGTGCTGGTGCTGCTGGCTCAGCTGGGGACCTGCACGCCTCATGGAACCAGTGGTGTGCCTGTGGAGGGATGGGATATATAATTCAGAAGGCAAAGGGTGGCTAGGAGAAGAAATAAATGTGATTTTCCTAGAAAGAAAGGATTTCTAAGACTGGGTTTCTCTCACTTTGGTCCACAGGCCTCCATTTCTAGGACGCATGTGAATCAACAGTGAAATTGGAGAGCTTGAAGCAAGTAGGTCCCGCTTGTCCTCAACTGCCTGGCTCCCTGCCAGCTGAAGGGCATGATGGTCTGCCTGACTGCCATCCTCACACGTTCTGGAGCCTTGTTTCCTGTCAAATTAATCTGTAGCAATACACAGTGACCACTGAACTCTTGATACAGGGCTGGATGGTGTAGAATAAATTGAGACCGGACAGGTTGGTTGGCTGGTGTTGGATCCTGAAGAGTATTTTCAGCATTGCTCTGCATAGCACTCACTGGGTGGAAGGGGAGCACTGCTTTTGGTCAGCTTGGGAGGGGATTGCTAAAGACTTGCTGTCCTCAATGCCTCTAAAAAGAGTGTAAAGACATCCACTTGTCCCCCACTTCCTCCTCTTCCCTCTTTCTTCACAGGATGTCTTAACCAGAGGACATCTAGAGCATTGCAGCAATGGCCTGAGCAGAGCTATGTGCTCTTGGACCAACAGATGGATGTTGTGTGTCCTCTGTGCACCAGGCTTATGCTGAGTGCAGTGTGTGTTTTTGTTTTCATGGTCCCAACAATCTTTTTTCTCTCCCAGAGGCTGCCTTTGCTTCATGGTGTTATGTACCGAGTGCTCTCCATACCTCCTTTGGCTGAGAGAAGAGTGGGAGAGGCTGTGCTACTCATCCATCTTCTGGTTTATCACTGTGGTCCTGGATTTTGTGTCCCAGCTCCCCAAAGGCTGGAGCTGGGCTTCTCTTTCAACTGAACTGTGTGGGCAGTGTGTCATTTCTTGTGAAGAGAAGTTGCATTGCTACCAGAGCTGCAGGCTACTTCTGAGAGTGCTTTTGGCGCCTTACTCCATGGTGGACCTCATGGTGTTGTCCTGGGTGTGGGAGGAATGGGATAGATCCTTTCTTGTGCAACTCCAGACAAGTGCTGGCTCCTGGGTCACAACAACCCCTTTTAACACTCCAGGCTGGGGCAAACTGCCTGAGAAGTGCCTGGCGGAAAAGGATGTGGTGGAGTTGGTCAGAAGGCGGCTGAAGGTGAGCCAGCGTGTGCCCAGTTGGCCAAGAAGGCCATCATCATCCTGGCTTGACAGCACTTGTGTGTCCAGCAGGACTAGGGCAGGGATCATCCCCCTGGACTGGGTACTGGGGAGGCTGTACCTCAAATCCTGGGTTCAGTTTTGGACCCCTCACTCCAGGAAGGACATTGAGGGGCTGGAGCGTGTCCAGAGAAGGGCAACAGAGCTGGGGAAGGGTTTAGACACAAGTCTGGTGAGGAGCAGCTGAGGGACCTGGGGTTATTCAACCTGGTGAAAAGGAAGCCCAGGGGAGACCTTCTGGCTCTTGACAACTCCTTGACAGGAGGTTGGAGCCAGGTGGGGTTGGTCTCTTCTTCCAAGGAACAAGTGACAGGACAAGAGGCAATGGCCTCAAGTCGCACCGGGGACATGCTGAGGGACATGGTTTAGTGGTGACCTGACAGTGCTGGGTTAATGATGATCTTAAAGGTCTTTTCCAACCAAAACAATTCTATCATTCCTTTGCTGTACCACCAAGCAAGGAGAGGCCACTCGATGAACTCTGAGAATGGTTCTGTGAGAACTTGGCAAACTGGAATGTGGCAGGGCCCCTTTGAAAGCCTGATGACAATGCTTACTGTCTCCTGACATCTAGGAGCCCTTTGTGAAAAGCTGGCCCTCACTTATCAGGGCTGTGCAGTAGGACTGGCCCTGTCCCCAAGAGCTTTCTACTGCCACATGAGGTGGAGGACATGGGAACGGGGATACCTGGGGAGGGTGTAGACCATCCCTGCCCTGCGAACTCTGGCTTCTCGTGCAGAGACGGAGCAGTAGCTGAAAGGCTGTCCTGCTGATCTCAGGGCTTTGTCCTGCATCCTCCAGTGTCACCACTGGCTGTGGCTGGTTAAGCAACTGTCCTGTTAAAACAAGCTCAAGGAAAAACATGATCTATTGGAAGAAAGATGGCACTTCCGTGGCCTGCTATATCGTGGTGGCAAACAAACATTGTGGTCTCTGGCTTCCTGCAGGGTTCAGCAGAGGCTCTTTGCTGTTTGTTCTGGCCTCCTTTACTGGGCAGAGACCTGCTTCATAGCTTCTCCCAGCTAAACTCCAAGAAGCAGCTGAGGTCAGCTTCTCAGCACTGGTGCAGCTTCAGCCCTTGTTTGGGTCCTGCCCCTTGTTAGAAGATGATGGTGTCTGGGTTTCCTGGCAAGTGTCACCACTCGGCAGCCTGTCAGTCCTTTCATCTTGTTGTTTTTCCTCTGCTGTCGGCTTCTGCAGCATGAGGCTGCTTTCTGCTCTGGTTCTTTTACCCTCAGGATGATTTGTTGCCTCTCCCTTAGACTGCCATGCTTGGTGACGAGCTGATGTCCGCTTGGTGTGCTGGACCTTGGAGGTTGCAACCCTGACTTAGCGTGGTCTGCTTTTAGAGGAGGGGGGGAACAAGGTACATAGGGGTGAAGCTTGCTGGAGATGCAGCATGTTAGGAGAGGTTACCTTGCCCTTTTGGAGGGGTCAGAAGGGAGCTGCTACCCGATCGAGGGGCTCCTAAGGAAACAAGACCTGGCTGTGCTGGGTTTGAAGCTCTGAGGGGGGGGTGAGTTCAACCCCAGAAAAGGCTGGGCTTGAAACACAGGCTGCTGTTTGGTGCTGAGGACATCTCAGACACAGAGGTGAAGAGCTGAAAGTGAGACTCTGCTGGAGGGAAAGGGCCAAAGATGATGGTTGTCCCTGTCCAGCTGTGGCACAAAGCAGTTCGCTGCCTGATGGCAGAGGGAAGGTGGCATGTCACTGCTAGGGGTGGGCAACCCCAGAAAAGATCTTAAATTCTGCAGGCAGTGAAGGGTTTCTGAGTAGCTCTTGTGAGATTGCAGAGAGTCAGCTTTGGGAGTGTATGAGTTGGCTATCAACAGCCAGCGACAAGGCAAACGGTGATGGCAGCAGCCTTCTGAAGGGAGACATGGGCAATGTCGCTGATCTGCAGGCTGCTGCCTAATCCCTCAGCTACTTCACTGCCTCTGGCCTGAGAGGTGGCAAATGATACTTTAATTTTTATGTATGCAGGTGCTTTGGACGGAGATGTCGGCGTTCCAGCAGAGTAACAGCTGTGTGAGAAGACAAATCAGGCCTTGCCTGGAAGCACTTGAGCCCTTAACTCGATTCAGAGCTCTGCAATGCAGTTATGGGAGGATGCTGAAGAAGGAAGAAGGAAGAAATAGAAGCTGGTGGGGCCTGGGGTCACTCTGAGTGGGGCTTGCAGGTCAAGTGTTGATCACTGACAGATGCCTAATAGGTTAAGGGCTTGATTCCTTGTTATGACAAAGCAAACTTGTGGGAGAGGATTGCGGTGTTCCTGTGGATCTGAAGTGCCTCCAGAAAAGTGTCAGCTGAATTGCTGAGGTGTGGTGTTGGCAACACGGCGTGCTGGATTAAGCTTTCGGTTGTGTTTATGCCTCGTGTACAGCCCTCTGCAATAAAACCAGAGGGCCTGAGCAGGAGCTGAAAGGAGGTGACTGGAAGTACATGTCACAGTAATCTCGAGTGCTTCCCGACTTGAATACTCAGCAGAAAAAGGCTGTCGTTCTGACAGGCTGTTGTGTTCTTGCACGAGGAGGCTTTCTGGGAACTGTGACCTGGCTATAATTTACTAGCTTTTGCGGGGGAGGAGAGAGAACAAAAGTGTTGTGGTAATTCAAGCACTCCCGTGCCAAATGCTGGCTCAGTCTCGTTCTTAAAAGTGTGTGAACCTCTTGGAAAAATGCCCACACAGGCAAACGTACCTCTCAAAAGCAATTTGCTGGATTGATGCCTCGTGTTGCTGTTAGTCAGCATCCTGAGGAGCTCCTTGGGTGCGGCTGGGTTCTAGGAGCAAGTCCCTGTCCTTTTCAGCAGGGGAAGGGAGCAGGGCAGAAGACTCGTGGCCAGTGTCTCGTTGACATGCAGCGTGTGGGATCCCTGGCAGCCGCCCCTGCCGAGGTGCTGCGGTTGCTGCCAGAGGCCAACTCCAGCTCGGCCTGAACTTGCATTAGGAAACAGGAACTTGAACTTTGGGAGAGCTTGGGGCTTGCTCAGCAGTGGGTCCGTTGATTAGTCACCACGCTCCTGGGACAGCTCTTCTGGCAGGGGATGTGTGAAAACATGAGATTAGTCCCTTCTTAACTGAGAAGGCTGACATGTGAATAGTCCTAGTAACAACTCGCAGCGCCCCGTGGCTGGGGCTCGGTGACTGGCCCGGCAGCTGGAGGAGGGCAGGCTGGCATGCGGTGCGGGCACACCATGGGATGCGTTGAATCGGGGCTTACAGATCCATTCCAGTTCTGGGAAAATATATTCTGTCTGCTTGGATGCTGAGAGATACAGGAGAGTTCAGTTCCTGCAGTTTGTGGTTGGCCTTCCCTGTAAACGTTATTTCCAAGTGTTATATAAACACGGCCTTTATTCCAGTTGCAACACGATGTTGTGCTGGCTCTTGTGGAGCTGGGGGGGTAACCCCCTCATCGAGCAGGACAAAATGCTCTGGCCAAGCAGCTTGGGGGAGCTTGCTGAGAGCTGCCGCAGGAGAGGCTGTGAGGTACAGAGTGCAGCTTGTGTGGCTCTGGTCTAAAAATGATGCAGCTCTGACCATCCTGGAAGTGGATAGTACAACAAACTCTGCTTTTTTTTGTGTCACTGGGTCTCTAGCATCAAGTGACCTGACAGTGAGGATGCTTCTTGTGGCCTTGGAAGTATGAGTGGAGTTGCAGGTTACAATGACACCAAAAGGAACCTCTGGGTTTGCTGTAGCAGAGTTGGAGTTGAGGAAATGAGCTGAAAGCTTTGGAAGCTTCCTTACTGAAGTAGGATGTGCAGTGACTGCTCCCTCTCCAAAGTCCTGTATAGCTGCAAAACAACATCACATGCCTTTCTGGGAAGGCTTCATTTTCATTAGCACTTTGCACGACGACAGAGCACTGGAAGCAGGAGGTGCAGCAGTGTAGCTACTGCAGTCCCCTGTGCCTTCCCTCACAGCCTGCTTTCGTGGGGGCAAGACTCTTAACAGAACCCTTCTTATTCATTAAGCAGCTCTTGAATTTTTCTTTATGCTGTCTCTAGCCTGTGCTAAAACCAAGCTAGTAAACTCTGAGCTGACAGTGGAACTTAATTTCCACCCTAACTCCAGAGCTCATCATCCAGGAGCTTTCAAAAGAGGGACTGAACCTCATTAAGGTGTAGTTCCCATAGATCTCCCCTCTGTAACTATATCTTAACCTTCAAAAACCAAGCAATTACAAACCAGTTGGCTGAGAAATCTTTGCTCTTGGGGTGTTGTTTGGGAGCTGAGCTTTTTGCAGGGTTTAGGAATGGATTATCTTAACAATCCTGGGTGAGATGCTTGGAGGTGATGGGTGTGCTGAGGTTTTAGCACAGCTGTCTCTTTTATCCAGCCAGTGTTTCCCCACCTCAAAAGTGTGAGCAGAAATTGATGATACTTTGGTAGAATAGAACAAGTCTGTTTAGCTAGAGCATAGTCTGGGGAGCAGAGGTCTAGGTGAAGTTTCTGCTTTGCTTCAGCTGTGATTTGTGTTGTTTGGCAAGTAGTTCTATTTGCTGCATCCAGGATTCCTTACTAGAGTACCAGCAAACCACTGTAAACCCCTGAGAAACATGATGGGAACTGAGCACTATTTAAGTCTCTGGCCTCTTTTTCCTCTCTCTATAACCACCGTCTGTTTCCAGCAAGGCTCAACAGTGATAACATCTTCAGAACTAAAACATGCTGGGTCAAAGCAATCTTTGCTAGACCCTCTTGGTAAAAACCAGAAGAGTTGAAGTCAGCTTGAAAACAGTTTGACCCTTCCATCCCTTGGGCTGAGGACAGCATTGCCCTGCACGGTACGAGCTTGGTTTGGAGCCCGTTGTGGAGGATGCGTAGCCTGGTGCTGAGCCCTTGCTCAGGGCTGTGGATGCTTGTGCCATAAGCTGAGACTTGAGCAGTTCAGCGGAAGGGAAAAGCAGCCTCACTGTTCCTGCTTCAGAGAAACCAGAGAGAAATGTCTTTTTTTGTTTTCTCTGGATGGTGCATTCACATCTGGTTTGACTAAACTCTTCCAGCTACTCTCCTTTCCCCATAAAGGTCTTGAATCCCTGGGAGGGTGCTTGCCTAGCTGGTCCTCTGAGGTGAAGCTGAAGGGAGGATGAACATTATGTACCAGTGCAATGAGTAGAACTTTGAGGAGTAGAATTATGTGACGTTCCTCAGTTCTGGATTCACTTTTTCCATAGAGACACTTAAATGCTTTTGGCTCAAATAGTGCTTTTATCTTGACAGAGCTCAGCATGTTGTGGTTGCTTGTTGGCCAGAGCTGCAGTTTGGTTGGGCACCTGACCTGCAGCGAGGGTAACAGAGGAAACAAAGGTTTCCTCTGCTTGAAACTGGAGGAGGGGAAGGCTTCTGAGTGTGTTCTTCTATCCTGGGCAGAGATGGATTTAAATGCTCTTCCTCTTCACCAGCCCCTCTCTGCCTCTTAATGCCTGGCTTTTCTTTACCAGTGCTATTAGCTGGTCTGACCTGATGACATAATATCTAGTGCTTTGTCATTACAGGGTTGCTGGTGCGGTGTCTTTTTGGCTTTGAAAAGTTTTTCAGATACTTTCATGTCATTAATACCCAAGGAGACTTTCTTATGGGTACAGATAGGTTCTTGGTCATGATTGCTTTAGAGAAACCCACAACCAGAGCCCTTTGAGCTAAAGGAGGTGCTTGTTTCTGTTTTTTCTTTTTTCTTCCCCCCCCCCCCCCCCCCCCAATATCTATCAAATGCTTCCTAAACAATCAGTAACATTCCACCTTGATGGGGCACAGTGGACAGCTGGCATGAGTGTGTGCTCAGCTATGCAGCATCACAGTTTCTCTTTAAGATGGGACAAGGCTGGTATGGTTAAACACTGATCCTGTACCATGTTTGGTTTGTCCATGTTAAAAATAAGCATAAATCTAAGTGGATGACTTAACACATGGGTTTTCTCTAGGTGATCTTTGAGAAGAGAATGCCTAGAGACATGTTGAGCAACAGCTCTCTTGGGTATGCTCAAAAAAACTCAACACAAACCCTGCAGAGTGGAATTACTCTTTCTTTTTTAGACTTGAAACTGCACCTCCAGAGTACTGACTATGGGAACTTCCTGGCCAATGAAGCCTCCCCGCTCACTGTCTCCGTCATAGACGACAAGCTGAAGGAAAAGATGGTGGTGGAGTTCCGTCACATGAGGAACCACGCGTACGAGCCTCTAGCAAGTTTTCTGGACTTCATCACGTGAGTTTCAGCTGTCTGTGAACAGCGTTTGAAACGTTGGTGTTCTTCCAGACTTGAGGGCTCTCAGACCAGCTCCCAGACACACTCAGATCTGTAGCTGCCACGTTTTCTGCAGCTTCTCAAATGAATCTGGTTTGGTGGTTTGGTTTGCAGCAGCACAGTATAAAGACATGAGTCTCAAACCAGGTGGCACAGGAGTATTCCGCTTCCAAGGTGCGTGTGCTTCGTTGGCACAGCTACTTAGCTGCATTCCCTTGCAGAATTGGTTCAGTCTCTCCTCAAGCTGTCATTTCCCCTTGTCCCTTGTGCTAAATCTTCCTGTACTTTAAAAAGCCTGTGTGACCACATGTTCTGACCCGCTGAGGTCCTTCAGCCTTCATCAGGGCTGCTGCCATCCTGCCATCCCACCCCAGTGACTGGAGGCCTTCCTCTGACCCTGTCACAGACAGCTTCAGGGAGTTGACCTGGCCAAATATTGAACAGCTTTTCCCTTTTGGGGGTAATAACTTGATTTGTTTTCCTCAGCCCGCCCAGCGGGATCCAACAAACACCAGTGCTAGGGGAAGGGAGGGCCTGGAATGTACAGCAAGGTGAGATGGGGCTGTGGCAGCCTCAGCCTGGCTTTGTTGGTGTGTGAAAAGATGGTATGTGATTCCACAACAGGTTCAGCTGATGGGAGAAGCTTGAAATAGCCCAGTGTTCTCAGAAGTAGCTGCTTCCAGTGGTTTTGCACAACCCTCTGCTTTCCAAGGTGCTGCTCTTGTTTCAGTCGGGAATAAAATGAAACCGCCAGGCTCAGTGAGGTACCAGTTGTGCTCGTTTGCATCTGAAACATGGAAGTAAAACTGCCTTTCCCCCCCTTTCCTTAGCCTACCTTCCTGTAACCTCCAGTTTGACTTGCCAACTGCATAGCCAGCGAGGAGATACCTCATGCGTAACAGTGGATTTCCGATTCAGTAGATCATGACATTAACCTGCATCTCTGAGAAGCAGGTTGTACTCTGTTCTCCAGTTGGATAGCTGGTAACATTGATTTTATACACTGAGCTCAGGATTATGGCAGGCACTCTGGCTGGTTTGATCTGCCTTTTGGCAGTTGTGTGGGCGCTGCCTTGCTTACCACCCAGAGGTTTGTGACTCGTGCAGGCTTATGTAGAAAGACCTTTGTATTCGATGCAAAGAGTTTAGATTTGGGCCCATCTGTGGCATCTCCTGCATGTGCAAATCTTGATTCAAGACCTGTGTTGCTGCCATGTTCCTTCCTGTTCTGTCCTTTCTGTGTCTGGACAGTACCACTACCTTATTTTCTAAGCCAGCAGCTCATTATCTATTATTTTCTGGATCACTGTGCTAAAGCTGCCTGCCTTTTAAGCCTTTCCTATTTTCTAAGTAATAGCTTTTTCTTGTACGCCTGTCACAGACTGATGGAGTTTTCATATTTGGCTCCAAAGCAAGACACAGAGCGAGACATGGCAAGTCGTCATCAAGATGTGACCAAGCCCCCCATTCTGCAGCAGTGTTTGCACCAGATGAAGCAGTTTCTGGCTCGTCATCTTAGCTGTATGGAGTGATCTCTTCTGTTCTTTCAAGTTAACCTTTCAAAACACCTCATTGCCCATCTTGAATTGGCTGTAAAGACATCGGTGGTGTTTGGTCCTGGCAGGATTAGGTGGCTTGTCCTCCACTGGTGCTTTTCCTTTACTGCCCTACAGGCTTCTGGAAATGTGTAGTCTCGAAGCCATTACTAATTGTCTCTTCTTTTAGCTTACATCTTATCTGTTCAGAGGCAATAGTTTGGGCAGGACTCTTGAGTATCTTGCAGAATTTAAAGCTTTGCTGTTCCCTAACTATCCCACTTGGAAAACTAGCGTGTGGAAAAGGTGAACCGAAAGGTCTCAGACCATACCTGCCCTCCTGTCTCGGTAGAAGGCTGCGAATAGCTGTGGAAATCCAGTTTCCTGTTAGACCAGTCCTGCTGACCTTTATCCAGGGTCTATATCCAGTTCAAGCTGTGCAGAAGATCTTAATGATCTCATGTAATCTGATAGGCCGGTTCTCACAGATCTTAGAATCACTTAACTTTAAATCTGGTGGTTTGCCCTAAACTTGATTTTACATTGATCTTGTTCTGCTTCTGTCTCTCTGCTTTTGATGAGCTGTCTGTAACAAAACACAGTTCTGTGTGGCTGTCTGTATCTCTTGCCTACCGCGTAATCTTGTCTCGAATATATTGGTCCCATTCAGCACAGGATGTTTATTCCTTGAATTGTCTTCACTCTTATCTATCTTTTTTATCCACAAGATTTGCTTGAATGTCACTGGATCTGCACTTATCACACCAATGGAGTACTGATGAAATTAAGGGTATTGCCAGCTTCAGCTAGTCCAAGGTGGAAGTTGCTATCAGCATATTAGAAGCTCTGATAATTTTTAACACCACTACAGACAAAACTTGGACAGTGAAACACGAGGAGGTTGGAGATGGTGCTGGTGTTTGACCAGTGGATCTTAATATCTTCTGTTAATAATACTGATATAATTAGTGCCTTATCAATGCTTATCAATATCTAAAGGATGGGGGTCAAGAGGATGGGGCCAGGCTCTTGGCAGTGGTGTCCAGCAACAGACCAAGGGGCAATGGGCACAAACTGGAATGCGTGAGGTAAAGGTTCTTTGCTGTGAGGGTGTCAGAGCCTGGCCCAGGCTGCCCAGAGAAGTTGTGGTGTCTCCTTCACTGGAGAGATTCCAAACCTGCCTGGACAGTGTGATTCTGGTACCCTGCTGAAGCAGAAGGGTTGGAAGGAGGGTAGACTAGGTACAACTTTTGGGCTGCCTTTCAGGCTGGGTTATGTTCCCTGGAACTGTCCTATGTGTTGTTGTAGGTCTTGGTTTGGGGCAGGGGGCAGAAATTTCAGGGATTGTTGTCCTGCTGACGGTGTGAAGCTTCCCATGCATGTCCTGAATAGCTGGAGTGGAGAACAGCTCTCCTCGGAGGCTGGCAGCATGTACTTGCCCCAGTAGCCCTCACCTAACCTGGGTTTGTGTGCAGGCAGCATCACAGAGATGTCTGGCTGAAGGATGTTGGCAGTGCCAGGGTGGTTGTGCCTGTGCACACAAAGGTGCTCTGTCACCCTGCCTACCTGGGTGACAGGGGGATAAGCCTGTGCCACTTGATCTTCCACTCTGTCTGGACACAGATAGCATAATGGACTGATTTATCTTTGCCTTTTGAATGGGACTATTTCCCACCCCTTTACTTGAGGGTAGCTAATGAAACCTGAGCAGGAAATGGTAAAGACCGCTCCTGGTAAACAGCTCTGGGCAAGCAAGGCACCAGGTGGTCAGAAGAAGAAATTGTTCTCGGCTGAATGTCTCTGTGTGCTAAAACTGTGCAGGCTGCACCGAAATAGAAAATGGTAGAAAGATATGGAAAGTTTTAGAGGGGCTGGTTTCTGCAGGAGGAGAGCTCGAGTTCACTGGGACTCTCTCTTGGGAGAGGCAATGGGTTGGAAATGGAGATTTTTTTTTTTAAATCGAGTGGGATTTCAGGAGGTGTGCATGGCTTAAAATAGGAGGAAATGTTTTGTAGCATGTTCAGCTCAGCTCTGAAACTCGCTGCTGCAGAATGCTTTTGTACAGACTCATTTTTGGCTGCCTTAGAAATGATGGATAACTTCACACAAGGCTCGTTAAACACCCGGGTACCAGCTCACTGTTAAGAAACACTCAGACTTTCTCATTCATCAGTGTCCTGCTGGACCTTTGGAGTGGTTCAGAGTTGATCAGCAGGTGACTGGTTTCTGGAGGGTTCTCAGATCTTGACCCTGGACATGTTGCTGAGAAGATCTGTTGAACTGTCTCATCTGAGGAGCTGCTGTAGCTCTGGTTGCTCCAGAGCCTACCTACCAAAAGCCACTCCGTACATCCCCCCATGGGATCATGCAGTGTCACTTCTCTTGCCTCTTCTAAGCTGCCCGTGAGGCTATGGGAAGGAGAAGCAGCCACGGGGGCAGTGTGGGATCCCTGAAGCACCAGGAAGATGTTTGTTCCTGGTGTGCTCCCCTTGCCTGTGCCTAGGGAGATGAGGCAGCGCTGCCTGTGACTTGCCGGAAGGTGGCACTCCAGCCCCGTGGCTGCCTGTTCCCAGGTACACACCGTGTCCTAGGTGAGGATGGCCACCTAAGGAGGTGGGCAGGAGTTAACTTCTCCCCTGAGCTCAGGGGGTAGGTCAGCGTTTAAAAGCACACAGACAAAACTGACCCAAGAACACAGCAACCCCAAAGCAAGGTCTTCATTCCTTAAGTCACTTGCTGCCACTGATTTTTATCCTGTTGTGCTCCTCTCCTGGCACTGCCCTGACTCTTTCCTGGCTCTGATCCTCTCCAGGAACTCTTCTGTGGCAAGTGTTGCGTGGTTAGTACCAAAACATTGCAGAAGTTGGCTGATTTCCCTCTTGTTTTTTTCAGTCAGTGACTGTAGCTGGCGAGTTGTGGCGAGGAAAAGCTCAGCTTGTTGAGCCTGCCATGGTCTCTCTAAAACACCTGCTAACTCTGTGTCTTGCCACACAGCTCCTTGCTGGAAGGCTGCTGCTGCTGCTTCCCTCGTCTTTCAGCCGACTGTAGTAGGTTCTGACTGATAGGCACAAGTTGGCTGTTAACATCTCTGCTCCAACACAAACAATTGACTGTTTGGCTGAGGGAATGCAGCGATGTTCTGCAGGGCAGCAACAAGCAGGTATTAAGTGTACTTGAAACAGAAAAACCCACTTCCTGAATTCAACAAGCACATATTGACTTGAGGGATGGAAGTGGGTTTTCGGTTCTTCTCGGTGATGTGCTGCCCTGCCTTTCTGTAAAGGCTTTGTTCTTTGTGTTAGCCTGACATGCTGCTGTGTCCTGTCTCTGTCCTTCCAGTGTTCCTGTGTACAGTTTAGGTGGGATTCTTTGTCATGGTGTTGCTCCTGATGTGAGCCTGCTGTAGCTTGGTCACACAGTCACTTCTAGTATTTTTCCAAGAGGTGGAGAAAAAAAAAAGGAAGAGTTGTTGGGTATATTTTTATTGCCCCCCACCCCTGCTTCAGCACCATCTCTTCCCTCCTCTGGAAAGTCTGGTTTCACAGCAACCTGGCCTGAGGCTTCTGGCAGCTCTTGGGGCCCTTGCAGCGAGCTGATGGGCAGAGAAGGGCTGGATCTGGGGTTCAGGTCAGGATGCTGCTGGTAACTGGGTGGAAATGGAGTTTGCTGTAGGGGAGAGGTCTGGGGGTGAGCTGGGTCTAAATGCATTTCCCAAATCCATGCTTAAGCCCATCATTGTGGGATAGACTGGGCTGTCTTTTTGTCTCTGCCTTACTAGTCTGCCAGGGCTGGGAACTGGGTTCTTTATTGCCCTGAGGATGCAGCTGGGAACTTGGCTTTCAGTATGTTTTTGTGGTCACAAGACGTGTTTCTGATGAGGCTGCATGTACCTTTCCCCTTTGCGCATGCCTTTTCTTAGCTGACACTTCCCTCTGTTACCTTCTCCCTGACCCAGTCCTGCTCTGCCTCTCCCCTGCACTGGATAGATCTAGTTTCTGCTGCACGACTTGGAGTTCAAACTTAATCTTACAGCAGTGGTTTTTCTGGAGCCAAAGTGTTTTCGATTGCTACTTGAGCTGAAGAGCAATAATCCTCTCCTCTGAAATAGGAAGTCGCCTGTCTTTATTCTAAATGTCCTGGGATGTGCATCCTGGCATAACTGCAGAGGTTACAAAATAGGACTGCATCCTTTTGAAGTCCCTTCTCGATGGAAGAAAAAGCTCCCAATGCTTTACGTTACGGACGCTTGCCGTTTATTTGGGTGAAGGCTCTTTTCAGTTAGTTGCTGACTGCTTGGTGACAGTGGGATTGGGAAGCAAAAGTCGTCATTTAGGCTGGAGATCCTGCAATAAAAGGTTTACGAGCCCACTCTGGCAGAGAGGGTTTTGGCAGAGAAGCACAGGTTTCTGACAAACAGCTTCCCTGTTTGCAGGGGGTGCAAAGGTGAACTGATAAGCCAAGTTCTTGGAGGGATTGTGCAATAGTCAAATTAGGGTGCGTGTAACTAATGGTCTGGAAACGATCGTAGACCTGTGTCCTCTGGAAGGTGGCATCAGAACTGCATCTGTTCTCTTGCCTACCTGAAGGACGTGGATCTCGTAGCGCTTGCCCAGAACCAGTGTCTGTGAAAATGAACTGGGCTGCATGCCTGAGTGGTGGCCGCGGAAGTCACCTTTCCAAATGGTGTGACTGCAGGTGCCCTCATCTTCAAAAGGTGGATTTCACCGGGTCTTGCTTCAAGGGGATGCTTTTGTCCTCAAACCTCTAGTGCCTGGAAAACACTTCACTTGGACAGTTGGTTTGAACTGGAACAGCACAACCCTCCTCCTACTTACCTGAGCTGTTCTTCACTTGGAAGATGTTAGCCCAGTGCCCAGCAAACAGTGAGCTACTGCAGTGATTGGAAGAGCTAGCAAAACATTATCGGTGGCAAGAAGCAAACAATGAGCTCTAGATGTAAGCCTGTGTTTTGCTGAGATAGAGAAAACTTTAGTGAAGCTCTGCAGCCCTGAGAAGGGGCTCTAGCTTGCAAGCTGTGGGTGATGAGGTGAGAATGCGTTGCCCCTGGGTAGAATCTCCATCCAAGCTGATGCTGTTTCATCCAGAGGCAGCATGTGGACTTAGCTATCTTCTGGGACTCTGTTTAAAGCTGAATCTTTCTGGTGATTCCACAGCTCGCAGGAACAGTCCTTGCATATCCCTTGTCTTCCTTCTTGCAACCTTTCCCTCTTGGAGGCTGAACAGCATGTCTGGTTAGAGGCATAAGAAGGGAGTGTATTAGAAGGTTCTTAATCCTCCTCTGATGTGTGTGTGGTTACTCTTCAAAAGGACAGTCTGTGCACGGTGCCTTCAGGTGGATGGATGTTCACTGAGCACGTCTGTTCCCATGTAAGGTGCTTCACTCCTTGACTGAAACTATTCTCAGCGTCTCTGGTGCTGGATCTTTGCAGCCTTCATTTTCCTTTTACTTTTCTGTCGATCTTTGTCACCCAGTGCTCTAGACTGGCAAGTCCAGCCCAGAGAAGGCCTGCAGGCTAAGGACACTGCTTTTGAAGGCTTCTTGGGAACATCTTGGGTCCTCATCCCCTCTCCCCGATCCATTCTGTATCCTGGTTTGAAGTCTGACAAATACTTACACACAGCTTTGCATAAGCACCGCAATATTTTGGGGCCAAGCTAAATCTTCTGTCTACCCTGTATGGTTTAATGCATGTCAAGCAGGACAATGATGTTTCTTGTCTTCTGCTGGCAGCGGGTCTGTGTGCACAGCAATGTTCTGCACATTGGCCGGGGCTGGGCCCTGTGCTCTCTGAGAATCAGGTAAAGGCTTTTAGGCTACTAAACTCGCTTGGCTTTCCTAGCTACCTGAGGCAGTTTTGGGAATAACATGAGATGACACGGCACAGCCTTTCTTGTTATTTTATATCCTTGAAATGTTTGGGTTTTTGTTTGGTCTTTTTGTTGTTGTTGTTAGGGTTTTGGGTTTTTTTTAGCACCTTACCTGTAAGGAAACAGTTTATGGTTTTGGCTTTTGCAGCTGGTCTGTGTGAAAGGGGCACGATTAGATGTTTCTGGTCAATGTGTAAAATGTAATTAGTGCTGAAGTCTGCTTGGCACAGCGCAGCGTGCCAGGGCTCAGCCTTGCGAATCAGCCTAGTGTTTCTCCAGCTTTGAGGCACTGAGCTTAGGCAAACAGAGCTTCTTGCACGAGGCTCGGAGGTGTTCAAAACATTCCCTGGTGTTTCAAGGGGTTTGTATGCATCCACAGCACAACATTGTATTAATACAGGCTCAAATTTAAAGTACTTCATCTGGCTTTTCTTCTTGTTAGCCTTTAATGCAGCTAACACTGTATGGCTGCTTAGCAGTTACCAGATGATACTACTGCAGAACTGAGGTCAGTATCCCAAGAGACCTAGACTCGATAGAGGATGGTAAAAATCATGTGGGGATGTAGCTAAATATAGATTAATGCTGAGAACATTCCTGGATACTTGGATTTGAAAGGCTGCCACAGCCTCTGGAGTACTGTGAAGTTAAAACTCTTTTGCTCTGAAATGGTCTCGTTGATCTAAGTTTAGCAGGGCACCCACCTACTGGCTGAGTGCCCTTGGTTTGTGGTGGCAACCCTGAAATTCTCAGCTTTCTCTGTAGCAGGTTCACGAATCTACCACTTAGGTGTGGTTTTTAGTAGTGTGACTCTAGGAAAGACTGTGCAAAGAGAGGAAGAGATCGGCACGCTTTGAGCAGAGACCATCGAGGGCTGCATCTCCTCGTGCCGTTCCCTGGACTGACAGAGCTTTAGCTGCAGATGAGGGATTGAACTGCTCCTGGCCAGGAGCTGCTGCTGCTCTGGCTGCTGCTAGGCTGAGCTGAAAAAATTATTTAAGAATTTGACTTGTGAACTGTTGTATTACTCAAAACAAGTCCCAGAGAGGCACTGAGGTCTTCTGATGTGCAACATCCCTCTCCTTTCCAGTTCAGGATGACTGTACAGTTATTTACTAATGCTCTTAGAAGGACCCTTCAGAGACCAGCATCTCGGCTGTTGGCACTATTCTTAGTGCCAGCTCCTGCTCTTCTGCCCTTTGAAGTCTGTGTTCCCCCATTGCTGCTTATTTTTGGATCTTGAGAGAGGTGTGACAAGTGGCTCTGTGTGCCAGGACTGTTCCTCGGGTCCTGAACTTGGCGGGATGTAGAGATGGGTCAGTGTATTTATGTACCAACCTAAGGAAGTAGTGGTATAACCAACCCAAAACTTCTTCATGAGCTTACTTCCCCCAGCAGCCCCTGAGTACATGAACTGGATGAGCTGCAAGAGGTAAGTGCTAGATACTGAAGTGACTACAGTCAAAACAACTTCATCGTCTTTCAGTCTGTCTGTAGAATTCATGCCGAGTTCAGAGCACTGCTCTGATCCCACTGGAGATTTCCCTTTCTCATCCCAAAATAAACACAGTAATCGGAGTAACTGCCCAGTGCAATCACAGAATGACTTTTGCCTTGCTGGCATTAGCCTTCCTTGAAGACTAACACTGCTGTTGGAAAGCATTCCAGTTGCTTGAGCAATGCAATACCTTTACCCATCCTGACAAAACCCCTGAGCTGCAACCCAGCTCTTCCCTGCATCACCGGCCACTGCGTTTGCTGGTGACATGGAGGGCTGCCCTCCTGACCCCTTCGGAGCAGCTGTTAAGCTCCAGTTTGGCCAGGCTTTTGGAGGATTCTTGAGAAAGGCAGGTCATGCAATGTTCCGTCTATTAGTCATGCTTTGTGACCACTTGCAGTATTGTTTATGGATTCTTTAGTATCCTGGAGCAGAAAGCAATAAAACCCCAACCTATCTGCCACAGGACAATGACTCTTTAGATTAGTCAAACAGGGGAGGAAGAAGCCCAGACTGTCTTGGGGGCTATGCCTCAGTTTCTGTGGGCCAAGCTGTAAATGCCCCATGTGATGAACTATCATGCTCCTCTGTTTAAAAAGCCTCTCCCAACATTCAGTGGACCATTGCCACCTTTCTTGCACGTATCTGTGGCTGTGCTGAAATAACCAAAAGGAGGAAGACCTGCAGGACTTGTCAGAGCGCCTCTGTGTGGCTTCTGTATGTGTGCCCCCCTCCTTGATTCTGCTGTCCATGGATCACTATCCCAGAAGATAGCTGCTTGGGCCTGGTTCTACTGTTCCCTCACAGAGGTTTCTGCTGTGCCTGAGACATTCCCTCACCAAAACAGTGGTGAGAATGATCTCTCTGACCTGCTGCTGCTGGACATTTCCACACACACATACCTTTTGGCTTCTCCAGGCATATCCTAGCCTGGCTTTTCTCTCTTTACGTGAGTGTTGCCCCATGGCTGTCACTGGAAGAGGACAGATACTGACCCTGGTTGTACAGGACTCCAGGAAACCATAAGCCAACATCTCTCTTCTTCTGTGGATGTGTTTCTGTGCTTGCTGACTCTTTCCTGTCCTTTAATAAGAACCTCTGCTCTTCTGTGACCCGTTGCTAATGCTTCTTGGTATCATCTAAAATTGTATTTCTGTGAATGTGCATTTCTGGAATACACCACACCTCAATTCAGTGGGTGACAGGAAGAGCGAGGCAGGGCGTGTGATGCTCTGAACATCCACTCTGTGTCCATCTCCCTGTGTGGGCAGGTAGCAGCTCAAAGCAGGAGAGGTGAACATGGGCTTGCCCAAGAGAGTTTTGCTGCAGTCTTCGTGGAGGCGAGGTTAGGATCTTGAGGTAAGGTGCCATTTCACCACTTAGTGAAAGCCCTGCTGCCCCATGTCACTGGCTGTAGCTTGTGTAGAGCTTCCATGTAGTGCTTTCTCCTCTGAGCTCCTGCTGAGTGCTCCCAGGACACTAGTGCAGAGGTTTGTCCTCACCAAGGAACTTGTCAGTCTTCCTGCATGTCTCCAGTCTCCCACCAGCCTATCCTATGTCCTAATCTCTTTTCCAGGCCTAGCGAGCTGTGGTAAGACCTCCTGGAGTTGCAGGTGACTAACTTCTCTGCTGTGTCCCATAGTCTGGTCCTCTTATTAGCTGCACCAACAGCTAGTGAATGTTAAACAGCTCTTGGAGGGTTCTGAACGTGTGTTAACCACGAAAGCTGAAACATTTGGAGCTGGTCAGAACCTAACGGGATGATGACAAAAGCTGCTCTATTAAACAAGTACTTGGAGGTTCCACAGAAAACTGCTGCCACTGTAAGAAATCTAATCCGTTGGGCCTGGGAGGAAATGCCAGTGTAGCCAGGACCTCTGCTGTGGTCTTAGTACAGCTGTGCTAATGGAGGCAGATGCATTCTTGTTGGGACCTGGCACTGGAAAGCAAGCGTTGCCCCTTCCACAGATGAGAAGAAGCTTTTCCAGCTGCCCTGGCACTGGGAGACTGGCCTCGTAGTCACGATTGACTAAGCTGTGACTTTTTACTGGGATGAAGCAGGGGCTGAATGTGAAGAAGTGTGGCCTTCCCTGAAGGATAAGGGAACAAGCAGGTGAAGGGGTATAAATGAAACGGGGAAAGCCATGCTTTGCATTCAGGTGGTGGAAGACAGCTGGGTTGTCTTTCCTGGGACCATCAGCCTGAAAGCAGGAGCTTCTCACGTGTGAAGAGGGTCAGACTTGAGCTGCATGCTCCAAATCAGGCTGTGGCTTTCAGGCTGAGCTGGCCTAGGAGGGCATGGAACTCAGTGTGACTCCAGTAAGCCAGGAGCTAAGCTGCAAACAGAAAGGGCTCCAGGCGCTTTCCCTCAGTTCCTCTTGTGTGGTTGACTTTGGCCAGGCTCCTTGTAAGCTGCAAATATCTTGCAGAGAGCAAGATCTGTGCTAAGCTGGGAATAGGAAGGAGGTGTGCTCCTGTTCTGTGCAACGACCACGCGTCCTGGTCTGTTCCTTCGCTGCTGCCTGAACTGAAGAAACAAATTTGGTCTGGTCCTACCTTGTTGCCTTGCTTTGGTAAGACCCTGTATGGCCTCCCCTGGTTTGCACTAAGCAAATTTGCATATCTGAGGGCAGATGGTGGAGCTGGAAAATGACCTGCTGTATCCTTGGTCCAGCCCATCTTCCAGAAATGCATCTGTGTCAGGGTGCAGATGCTTGTATTTACCAGGAACCAGCTGCTTGCTGCAAGAGACTTACCCTCAGGTCTCATAAACAGGCCCTTCTTGCTGTCCTGGAGATTGCAATCATCTCCATGGTGAGAGTTGCACAAACAGAAGGCAGGATAATGACCTTGTGGATTAAAGGGCAAAAGGAGGTTCCCTAGTATGTGAAGCTGGTGCTGATTTCCCTGGTTCTAGATTGAAGATCCCTGGAAGGCAGGCTGTGGATACAGAAAGGCTTGCTGCAAAAATTGTAGAGCCAGGAGGTGCCCTACCCGGCCCCCAGTGTGGAGAGAAAAAAGCAGCACCAGTTTGAGGAGCTGAGGTGTGGGTCTGTTCATGGACATGCCCTTTGAGTTTATTTGAAGCCCCATCTAATAAAAGCTACTGAAATCTGCCTTTAACTGGTTCTGTTGACCTGCCTTTGATGTGGTTGAGAGGGAAGCAGGCCTGCCCTATGTCCTCCTCGGGAATATAAAAACGTTAGCTTGGAAGTGTAAAGTCCAGTAGCATCCCAGCACCTGTGTGACAACCGTGTGCAGAGCCTTCCTGTCCCTGCCCTTGCCCCAGTCCCCGTGTGCTGGCCCAGTTCCCTTTCTTCAGTACTCAAGTACACGTGAGAAGCCTGAACCTCGACAGAGTTCCAGCTCCAGATGTGCACAGCTCCTTCTGCCATTCTAGTTCAGGCCTGATGTCATTTGTTTTGGAGCAGCTCCTGCCAAGGAGCTTCTTCAGGTCTTTTTCCATCATCTAACTTCTTGGAGTTAGAGCTCTCGTGGTGAGAGCAAGGGAGTGTAAAATCCCAAATATCCTGCTTTTCCCACATCTGCACCCCTTCTTTGTGCTGCTGAGGGACATTTACAAAGGCATCTTCTGCTGACTGGAAAAAAACCAACCCAAACAACCAAATGCATCTCATGTTTTTCAGGTTCACAGCTTGGTTGGCTTATGGCTCAGCTGGTGGTGAAGGTGCCTAGTGTACCACTTGTTGAGGACACTCAGCTCCCTGTGTTTACGTGATGCCTTGATCCCTTGCTTGGACCTTCTATTGGAGAAGGCCACCAGCCTTCCTTGTATTCCCAGTCACTGGGTGAACTGCATCTCTCTTCTCTGTCTGGACTGGGAGAACTGGGAGGTGATGTTTCCTCTCTACGTGGTACTGGTGGAGGCCTCAACTGGAGTTCTGTGCCCAGTCATGGAAACCCTCAGTGTGGGAAGCATGGACATACTGGAGTAAAGGGCCACACGGGGCTTTTGTTGGTGAAAGTTGTGCTGAGTGCCGTGGTTCCAGCTTGAATGTCCCATTGCTGCAGTGACAAGGACTGAATCCCCTCATCCTGTATGACACAAGTGGGTAACTTAGTTTGGGATGTGTTATGTGGCCTCATGCAGGGGAGTTTGTACCTTTTGATGGTACAGAGGTGTGAAAAACCTGAGTGTAGTTTTGTAAAGGTGTGAATGGAGGTTGTTCCAAAGCTGCCAGCCCTGTTGTCTTTGGAAGGGAGTGGGGCTGCAGGAATAGGACCCTTTTTTCCATAATCCTGGTAAGGTGGAGCAGTGCTGCTGGCACTGAAGCTCAAGTCAGGCTATCTGCAGGTTCCCTTTGCTGCTGTCCTATCACAGTCCTTTTGCACATAGTCTCTGTGAAATTCCCATTAGCTGTTAGGAGAAGACTTTTCATTGCCAGTGTGCAGAAACTGAAGCAGAGCCCCAGGGAGTGTGTGAGATAGATCCTTGCAAATAACTTCAGAGTTCAGCTAGACAAAGCCCTGAGCAGCTGGAGCTGGCTGTGCTTGGAGCAGGACATTGAAGACCTCCAGAATTCTGTCTTGGTGCAGCCAGAGAGACCTCCAGAAGTCCCTTCTAGTCTAATGATCTTCAATGGTAGGTAAGAGTTGCCTAGGTGGTGTGGTTCAGCTGTAGCCTAAATCACAGCTTGGGGCTATGCTTGACTCCCTTTTCCTAGGCTGGCTTGATCAGAAGACATTAAGGAGGTGCCTTAGTCCTTTGTGGGAAGAGTGTGTCTTTCTGGAGATGTTCACAGGGACTGTGGATACATGCCCCTTGCTGGGTTTTGTATTTGTATTGTGACAGGCTTCCTCTTGTGTTCCTCCAGGTACAGCTACATGATTGACAATGTCATTCTGCTGATCACTGGGACTCTGCACCAGCGTTCCATCTCCGAACTGGTGCCCAAATGCCATCCTCTGGGAAGTTTTGAGCAGATGGAAGCTGTGAACATTGCTCAGACACCTGCAGAGCTCTACAATGCAATTCTGGTGGACACTCCCCTGGGTGAGTGGACCCTTTCAAAATACCTCTTAGCTGTGTGTGGAGCAGATGTCCCTCCCCCCCCACACTCCAACTAAGTCCAAGTTGTGTTCCAGGAAGACAAAGCAGTGGGTGATGCACAGCTGTGGCTGTACTGCTTGGGCTTGAGTTCAGGTTTAAACCTATCCTGTGCCATTTTTTCCTCTGGAGGACCAGTTATCTCTCCATGTCCTTCCACAAAGGTCCAAACCGGCACACGGACTGCTGGGTGCTGGGGAGTGTGGTTTGAGTGAGCCAGGCCTGGACTCTTGTAGCAGTGTGGATGTAGGTAGGTATGGTCCACTAGATAGGTCCATTTACTAGCTCTTCTGGGAATGGGCACCTGCAATTAGGGAGGAAGGAGAAAGTTTGAGAGGTGTTAGGCACTTCATTTTCAGCACTTCTAGTTGGACCATCAGGGAATTCCTCATAGATGTGTTTCGTAGACAGAGTCCTGCATATGCCCAGTCTTGTTCTGAGGCTGATAAAATTATCTCTAGATCAAGGAAAGCTCTTTATATACAAAAAAAAAAACCCCTACTAAACAGCAGTAAAAAAAAAAAAAATTAAAAAATTGATCCAAACTCCAACAGTAGAATCCTGCACTGAGCTGAACTGTCTCAGGGCTCCAGGCCTTGACCAGGCACATAATGCTAAAACCAAGTATCTTCTGAACAGCTAGTTAGATATGCTTTTTAAAGATAAAAGGTGTAGGAAGTGTTTCTGGAGGTAAATATGGAAGTCTCTTTGCAGTAGTAGGAGATGTAGTCAGAGGAAACTTGCTAGTTTAGCTTCTGTGGGCAAAACCGTGGTGAGGTATTCCTGAGTCAGTGATGAATCATTCTTTTGGGGTTGCTAGAAAGAGAAAACACGAAATCATTGCATCATCTTTGATAGCAATAGTTGGGTTTGGAATTGCAAGAGCTTTTGCAAATGCTCTCTGTGGTAACGGAGTGAGTGAAGTAGTTGTGGAAAAATGACTCGTCAGGTAGACCCCAGCAAAGGAGGGAAAAGCTGCTCGAGGATCTGGGTTGCAGGGTAGAGCAACAGTGCGGCAGGAGAACTGAGGCTTTGTGTGTAGCTGAGTTGAGCCTGCTGTAGGGATGATGTGTGGGAAGAAAATCCTCCCCACGGGTAAGTAGGAACCTTCTCATTTTGGGAACAGGACAGAACAGAGTATTTCAGAGATACTAGCTCTTGGAGACCTTTAAAGCTTCTAGCTATGTATGGAGTGGAAACGGCCTGTTACACTGGTGAGGTGCTTGTGGAGGACATGACCGGCAGTTGAGGGTCTTTGCCTCTTGCCTTCACATCCATGAGTCAGTTTTGCCCGCTTCTGCCCTGACTGGGCTGACTTCTTCTCCAGACCTTTGCCCTGGCCTTGGCCTTGAGGCTGTGTACCATCTAGTGTGGCATTTCTGCAGCAGGAGAACACGAGGAGCAGCTGTGTTGCCTAAACAAGCAGGCCTGCAGGCTCCGCTTGTTTAACTTGCGCTCCTTCCAGTGACCACACGCAAAGAAACAGCAGCTCTATCTCCTCAAAGTACTTGAGTAGCTACGTGGCTTGGTAGGAATGCCTAACCCCAAACGGCTTTCATAGGTTAGCAGGGCAAAATAAGGCTTGCTCTTAGCCTAATTTGGGATCCTGGAGGGCCAAGAACTGAAATAGCTCTGTTCTCATTCCTCTGCCACTCTGAAGTAGCCACTGCTTAGCCAGCTAGGCTGGCCAGCAAGCCCAGCAGTGAAACCAGTCCTGGCACGCTCTGTTTTCAGTTTTTTTGGTCAAGCATGGGCTCCTCCAGCAACGTGGCATGGGTCTCTGATGCCCTTGCAAAGAAGCCTCTGTGGGGGTTAACCCCTGTTCAGGGCTCTAGACACACAGTGTGGCTGCTGCCCGTGCCAGGGAGCTCGCGCTAGAGAAGCGGTGAGGCTGAAGGCCTGAGCCCGTGTTGTAACTGGTTTGCGGCACAAAGCAGAGCACTGGTCAGCTCTGGGTGAGAGTGCGGTCTCCGTTACCCGCAGCTGGACTGAGTAAGCTGAAGAAGATCATATTTCTCCAGGCAGCAAATTCAGCAAAGTTGGTTGCTGAGCGAGAGTTGAAGAAGTCATAAAGTCCCATCAGTGGGTTTTATCGTGCTCTCGCTACCAGGCGGGTTGTGTAAGCTAAGGCTGCTGTACGAGAGGTATGAGCCTCGTCATCACCTGCAGCTCATAGTGCCCTGGGTTAGGTCTGGAGTCTGTGTTCTTTAGGTGGCAACAACTTCTCAAACTCCCTCCCAGAGATACTCTTGTGAAGTATTTAGGGCTGAGCATCCTACCAAAACCCACTAGTTCAGCCTGTCTCCTGTTGCTTACCTCCAGATGGAGAGATAAATGTCCTCAAAAGAAGTGGAAAATGAGACTGATAGGCCTGACCAGGGCAGACAGCTCCTGCCTCCGACCATGGAGTGTCCTGGGCTGTAGGAGCTTAATCCAACTGAGCTGCCACCTTAATCCAACAGAGATGTTGGAGAAGGAGGGAGAAGCACCAATTTCCTCATGACTCACAGGCTGCCGTGCTGTAGCAGGCAATTCTAAGCTGCCTTGTCACTTCTGAGTTCCTGTATCTGGGAACAGTTTTTAGGTTTCGCTTATTTTCAAACACATGCTGCTCTGGCACTGCTGCTGGGGGCTAGAGATGGGAATTGCTGCTGAGAATACACGGGTAACCAAACTGGTGAAGAAAGACGTTCATGTGAGAGGCCCAAATAGAACTGTGGCCTGGGGAACCATGGTGGAGCCTGAGGTTTTCAGTCATGGCAATTTGGTGGCTGCTGAAGATAAAAGGGTCAGGCCCAGAAGGGATGAGCTCAACACAGGGTGTACTTCTGTTGGCTACTGTTGATGGCTCTGAAAGTCCTGGGCATGGGTCTGGTGAGGACAATGCTAACTCTGTCTGTGTCTGTTTCAGCTGCTTTTTTCCAAGACTGCATATCTGAACAGGACCTGGATGAAATGAACATCGAAATAATTCGAAACACGCTGTATAAGGTAAATTAGCCTCCGGGAAGGGAAGGAGATGTTCAAGTCCCTGGTTATTCCTAGTGTGACTGCAGCTCTGCCTTGGCTCAGGAGCCTCAACTTACACTGCCGTTCCCAACCAAAGATGAGAGAGTATTTTCCTCTCAGAGCAGACAAAACTAATTTTGCATTCTCTCTCTTTTTTCTTCCCTGGAGTGGTGATGGAGTAAATGTGACCAAGAACTAGTTACGTCCACTGGAAAGTAAAGATAATGCCCTTGGAGAGGACTGACATCTGATCACCCAGCTCTGCAGAGCCAGGGCTCTGGAGCTAGGCAGAATAGGGGGGTTTTGGAGCTATCAAGAGTCTGTGCAAGAGATTTTGCAGAGGTTATGCCTTTGACTAAATTTCCTCAGGCCGCAGGCAGGCAGGAGAAGGTTGCTCCTTAACCACATGGGTTTAGATGTGTAGTTAACTGTGTTCAAAGTGCCAGAGTGGCTCGATCTTCTACTTGTTTGAAGGACTTCCATGGGCTTGGCTCCCTGTCTTGACCTCTTTCAGAAGAGCCTCCAACAGTCAGCTCAAGCCTTCAGAGGCTGTGCTTGGATTTAGATGCTCTTGGTAGAGCAGTGCAAAAGGCGCAGAGAGTCATGCAGGCTGGGGAGAGGATTGGCACAGGAGCGTGGAGGGGCTAAAGGATCTCTTCGTCCTTCTGTCTCCTTCGCAGGCCCCGTCTGGTTCTAGCTGGTGGTATCAAAGCACGTGTTTATGTACAGGCTGTGGCTATCGCTCCATCTCTGCTCTCGGGATTAAGGGTGGGATACAGATTGTATCTGCCAGCCTTGTTTTGGCCGGTCGCAGCCAGCCCGCAGTTGGTGTGACCTCTGCTTCCCAAGGATGCCTTCCGTGGCCTGTTCCGAGAGGCAGAGAGCAGGTCAGGCGTGAAGGGAAGAAAGCGAGGGGAGAAGGAGCTGCGTGTCGGCAGTCACACCCAGCTGCCTGTGGCCTCTGGCGTGTACTGGTCTTTCACTGTACTGGGGGAGGTATGGCTGGGTGCATAAATACCCTCAGACCTGTGCTGAGAGGAGGCGGAGGGGGGGAAGGCAGGGAGCGGAGTGAGCACAGGGCAGACAGGTTCAGGGTGGCTGGGAGGGAGATGATCTTCTTGAGTCCCAGCTGCCATGTCCCTTCCCATCTCCTTTTTGAGGCCTGATACCACTTTACATTCTTCCTGCCCCCAAACTGGTTTGTGTGCTGGGGCTGGTTCTTGCTAAAGAACAGCCCTGGGGGAACACAGGAGCTCCATCCATGACAAATCCTGCAGGTGGAAGGGTGTAAAAGGTAACGGCCATTTACAGCCACTCACTTGAAGCCACATCTCTCCCCAGGGACTGGAAAATGTATAATAAGGTGCAAATGAGGGAAACGAAATCAGGTCTGAAACTTGCCCAGAGCTGCTCTGAGGAACGCAGCAGCTAGGTGCCTGAGATGGATGCCTGCCCTTGGGAGGATCTGGCATGGGATGGGGAACCACTGCCTCCCAGATCTACTCGAGGCTTTTTGAAGGAATCTGTGAGCATGTAGACAGAAAGGTTTGAGAAGGATTCAGTGGAGGAATGCATCTGCAAAGATTTCTTACGAGCAATGAC
Source organism: Todiramphus chloris collaris (assembly GCA_025345505.1). Classification (NCBI taxonomy): domain Eukaryota; kingdom Metazoa; phylum Chordata; class Aves; order Coraciiformes; family Alcedinidae; genus Todiramphus; species Todiramphus chloris. Next base: position 15,358,772 of record JANVCC010000037.1, on the reverse strand, counting down.
AAATGAGAAGGTTCTTTGAATGAAAATAGATTCAAGATGGGGAGCAGAGGTTCAATGTAAGCGGTCAGCTCTTGGTGTAGAGGGCAGTCAGGAGTGGAGTCCTGCAATGGAGACATGCTGTCATTGTTATCTTCAGTACTTACTCCCTTTTTACCTCATCTTTCTAACAGATATGGTGAAGTGAAGCTGGCTGACTGTTGGCCTTAGCTGGTGACCTTATTGTAGGAACCAGCTGAAGGAGACAGGACAATAAAATACAGCAGGCAAATTAATGTGGAGAAATGTGATGTATGGGAGAGTCAAGGATGTAAGCCTAACTCTGCAAGGGTCTCCTTGTTCCTTTCTGCTACTAAATGAAATCATGGGTTATGGTGTACCTAAGCAAGTGTCTTTCTCCAAGGTATTATGTTCTTAACCGTAGAAGAGAACAGCACAACTATCACTGTGTGTACTTCTGTAGCATGTTTCTCCTGAACACTGTCTGCTTCCTCTCCTCTCTCATCTGTGAATATGAGCAGCAGAACCTGCTAAGGAGGGGACACGTTTACAGGTTTGGGTACAGTCACTTCTGTATGGGAAACCACAAAAAAAGGTCAGGATTCCTCACCTGGAAGAGGACTGGATCTGAGCTGTGGTTGTAACCACAGAATAGATAGTGTTGGAAAAGCCACTGTGGGTGGAGGGGAGCCAGGTCTCCCTTTAGGCTGGAGGTGCCAGAGGAATGAGGCAAGCAGGAAGCGGAGAGTAAACGTGTGGGCTCACAAAAGCAAAAGTCTGTTATGGATTATTAAGTGCAAAGGCAATACCATTTTGGGCTAAGGGCTTCAGGACACTGAGGTCTTTGTGACAGATGTCATCTGCCCATAGGAGAGGGCACACTGGGGCTGTTGTACAGTCTGTGCTTCCATGGTGTCTGCTGTGCCGGACCCTCGTTCCAAGCTGGATATTTGAGTTCACCTGGTGTTGCTTCTAAAGCCTTAGGTTTGTGTGTGAACCCTGATTGGGGCGGAAGTGGTGACTGAACCACCTTATCTTACCCAGGTTCCCTCTTCTGCCAACCTCAAGCAGAGCCCATTGTCCATGTCCTTGTTCCTGGGGTAACTCTGCAGACTGATGCTTTGTGCTTTCCCGCACTTGAGCAGCGGCAGAAGCTGGAGATGGGGTTTCTGTGATGTGTGCTGCTCACCCAGCAGTGTCCCCTTGCGTGTGTGGGGTCAGATATTTACACAGCACAGTCAGTCAGGTGCTTCCCTAGGGCAGAGTTTGAGGTTGTCCCAACACATGCATTCTTTGTCCATCTTCAGCCCTGGAGTTGTTGTGACAAAGTGGTGATCTGTGATCTCAGCATCATTCTGTTCCATCCCTTTTAAGTGTCTCTGGTTGCAGCTCTCTATCCGGTGAGGTGTTTTATCACATGATGCCTTCTTCTGAGAAGCTTTTTGCTGAACAGTACTTCTAGCCATGCACAGCCTTCCTGGGCTCCCTGTGGGAGACACAGTCATCTTCCAGCTGGATAATGGGACATCTCCACAAAGGATTACGTTTCCTGGAGGCAGCAGAGCTGTGCCTGGCCTTAGACGTTCTCTGCAGTGCTCTGGCTGGGATGGAGCCCAAGTGGCTGCTGTCTGAGAAGAGAACTGCAGAGAAGGGCTGGTTTCCTTCACAGCTGTCCTGCCTCATCCCTTGACTCTGCTTACACAGCGGTACTTTCTGAGCGCGGGCCTCGCAGCGATAGTTGTGTGGCTTGGCACGTTTGCGGAGGCCAGCGCGGGGTCAGGAAACCACGTGAGACTTGAGTAAATGCTTTGGAGTTAAATGACTCAAAGGAGCAAAACAGGCTTTACCCTTGCTGCCCAGGGCTCTCGCCTGCAGGAAGCTCATGAAGTTTCTTGAACAAACCCAACCGCAACCCTTTGTGCCTCCAGCTTCTAGGGAAGCACTGTCCCTTGTGTGGGCTTAGCATCTAGGCTCACATGGGGTTAGAGTGCCCACGCTGTCTTAAAAAGCACCTGGGAGTGTCCCTGCTTGCTGTCTGTCCTCTCCTCAGTGGCCCAGTGGGACACTAGATGAAGCTGTGTGGAAGGGTGCTCATCTGTCCTCTCTCTTCCAGGCTTACCTGGAGTCCTTCTACAAGTTCTGCAAAGTGCTGGGAGGTACCACGGCAGATGCCATGTGCCCCATCCTGGAGGTAAGTCTGGAAACCCCTGTAGCTGGACAGTATTGTAGTGACACTGCTCTTTGCTCAAGCCCAGCTTGCCTGACAGCATTAAGGGTGCTCGAGATGTTCTGCAGCATCCCCATGCGTGCTCTGCCTGCTCACTGGGCAGAAAAGCAGTACTTGAACATGGCATTGGACAGGTTTGGTTTCCCAGTCCCGTTTCGGGTTTGGGTCAGAATGGACCAAGTCCAACCTCCTGCAGGGAGCGCGGACATCTACAACTGGAGCAGGTTGCTCAGAGTCCCGGTCAACCTCACCTGCAATGGTGCCAGGGATGGGGCAGCCACCACCTCTCTGGGCAACCTGGGCCAGGCTCTCACCACCCTCACTGCAAAACATTTCTTCCTTCTCTCCAGTCTGAATCTCCCTCTTTCAGTTTAAACCCATCACCCCTTGTCTTGTCCCAACAGGCCCTGCTCAAAAGCCTGTCCCCATCTTTCTGACAGGCCCCCTCAAAGTCCTGAAAGGCCACAAGAAGGTCTCCCTGGAGCCTTCTCTTCTCCAGGCTGAACCCCCCCAGCTCTCCCAGCCTGGGCTCCCAGCAGAGGGGTTCCAGCCCTCCCAGCATTGCTGGGGCTCCTCTGGCCCCGCTCCACCAGGTCCCTGTCTCTGCTGTGCTGAGGACTCCAGAGCTGGCCCCGGCACTTCAAATATTGCCATCTGCTGATACGTCTGTTGCCATTGTGGCAGCATCTTCCTCTGACAGGGACAGTGAGCAGAACATGTGTATGTGTCCCTTGCTCATGCCACCCTCTGCTGCAGCTCTGTTCAGAGCAGCATCAGTACCTGCTGGCCTCTGGCAAAGATGCTGCATCCCAAGGTGACCCACTCTTCTCTCACAGTTTGAAGCTGACCGGAGGGCCTTCATCATTACCATTAACTCGTTCGGTACCGAGCTGTCCAAGGAGGACCGAGCGAAGCTGTTCCCGCACTGTGGCAAGCTCTACCCCGAGGGCCTGGCTCAGCTGGCCAGAGCAGATGACTATGAGCAAGTCAAAAATGTTGCTGACTACTACCCTGTGAGTGCTTTGGGGTGAGGGCTGTGGGGACTGGTGTGAGGACCTGCTCTGGATCAGAGCTTCTTGGGGATCCTGGGGAACCTGTGGGCTGACAGCCTGGGCAGAGAGGTGCCCATCTGCTGCTGCTCTCATTGGTCCTGTGTGCTGCTTGACCAGGATGGAGTTGTCTTGCCTGGGATGCCGGTGGCTTGTCCTTGTGGTGGAGACAAGGAGACCAGACATGCCCTGTGCATCCCACCTCAGGGTGCAGGACTGACCTCAGCACCACACCCGCAGGGTACTGGTGTGGCAGTGACAAGTCTCTCTCTGGCTGGTTGTGGGTGGAAATGTGTCTTCACCAACAAGCAGTGTACCATGTCTCCAGGTCTGCTGGGTCGCTTTGAGCTCTGGCTTAGTGGCAGGTGAGATGCTGGCCTGGGAGGACACATTTGGATGTGTCTGGGTTTCTTGAGTGCATGGCTGAGGACCTTTTTGGAGCCGGGGAGCTCAGCATCCCCTTACTGAAGCAGCCAGGGCATGTGTTTGTGGGCACAGGGGCCTGTCCACGCAGGCTCAAAGTGGTGATACGGCTTCATGAACTACATGTTTCAGAGGAGGGCTGGTACCTCTGGCTGGAGAAGCTCTCAGATGAAATAAAGAAAGATGTTCTCTGCCTTTCTGGGGATTGCCTTCAGCCGGTACCGGGGTGCACAGTGCAGCATTGCCAACATTCATGTGTGTGCAGGTTGACTCTTGACTTCTCTGTGTCCTCTGCTGACCTTACATGGTGGTTGGGATGTCTGTTTGATGCATGGGGACCCCCAAACACTGCTGAGCTTGTAGGGCTTTGGGGTATATCCTCTTGTAATGTCTTCCTGCAGGAGTACAAGCTGCTATTTGAAGGCGCTGGCAGCAACCCAGGAGACAAGACCCTTGAAGACAGGTTCTTTGAGCATGAGGTGAGTGAACTCCAAGAAGCTTCTCAGCGTGTGCCTGCCCCTGCTGCTCGCAGAGCTCAGGGCAGCCGTGAGCTATCTGCTGACCTGTCAGTAGTGCTGGGGGTGAACACAGTTTGGGGGATGGAGGAGGGAATTCCCAGCGAGGGAAGTGAACCAGTGACCATGTGTCTCTTATGGGCTTTCCCCAGGTGAAGCTGAACAAGCTGGCCTTCCTCAACCAGTTCCACTTTGGAGTCTTCTATGCCTTCGTGAAGCTGAAGGAGCAGGAGTGCCGCAACATAGTGTGGATCGCGGAGTGCATCGCCCAGCGGCACAGGACCAAGATCGACAACTACATTCCCATCTTCTAATCCCATCCTGCTCCTTTCAGCCCCTCCCAGCCCTGGAGTCTGGGGGAACCCTTGTCTAAGTCCCTGAGTTATCCCCTGCCCCGACTCCAGGGCTGTCCTGTCGGTGGAACTGGCTCAGATGAGGAACCTGTACAGTTGCTAGTTAAATTATTCACAAGCTGACGCTTGAGTTGTGTGTGCCGTGGGGATCCGCAGGGACCAGGGGCACTGACTTGGCCCTGTGTGACAGGAGGGCCACCTCCTGTTGTGTATCTGGTAGTCCCTGTGTTGCTGTTCTCATCTGTATGCGCTTGTGCTCGTAGAGCAAGCACCAGCCAGGGGGTTGCTGCCTCCCAGGGCTTCCCACTGCCTGAGGAGCCTGGCAGGTCCCTCTGCTCCGCTCACCTCCTACTCAGTGTTGTTCCTGCCAGGTTTAGTTTGCCTGTGATGTGTAGCGTAGCCTGTGCTGCTGTGTGAGCCCTGCTTTCCCCCATAGCTAACCCGGGCCAGGGAGAGGCTGAGCAGCCCTGCCTGGCACTGAGAGGGAGCTTGGGGAAAAGTGAGGGCAGAGTCAGAGCTGGTGCTGGTGGAGCACATTCCTCCCCCTGGCCGCAGCAGCAGCTCTCATCACTCTCCCTCCTGCCCTGCAGCTTGAAGGGCTTCATTGCTACTTGAGCTCCTTCCACTCCAGAAGACCCACAGTTTCGTGTCTGCTGTTGCCACCACACAAGAGTTGGGGGTCTTCATTTGGACCCCTGCCCTGGAGCCAGATGGATGCAGAGCAACCCTGGGGGCCCCCCTGATGCCTGCTCTTGGCAGCTCTGGGTTCTGCCCCTCTCTCTCTCAAAGTCTGGGAGCTGCCCTGTGGCAGCAGAGGATCTTTGCTGGTGGGAAACACGTGCTGGGTGCTGCTGCTGAGAGGGTTTGCTGGAGAATGGCTCGGTCCCAGTTCGTGCAGTGGTCACCGCTGTGGTGTTTGTTACCCCATCATCCCCTCCTCTCTGCTAATAAACATCTGCCTCCTGCACTCTGCTCTCCCTGCTTCACTTGGGCACCTGCTCCAACCTGCCCACCAGGAACCTCCGTCCCCCCCAGGGCCCATACCCAGGATAGGGGGTAGAGGAACCCAGGGGGGCTGCTGCAGGGAGTGGGACACTTGTTTTTCCTACGGGCACAGGGGTTGTACCAGCCCCGGCTGGTGCGTGTCTGGGAGATGCAGTCCTTGCTGCATGTGAAGCCCTGGGGCACTGAGCTCTGCTTATGGCTTGTCCCTCTGTGCTTCCTGTGTGGTGCTGGCCCCGGGGGCCACCTTCACCCCTTCCATCCTCACCCTGGGGGCAGAGCAAAGTGACACAAAGCCTTTGGGGTTGGTTGGGCGCAGCAGGGAGCGGGTGCTGGCCCTTCCTAGCAGATTCTGGGGCTGCCTGGGGCCAGGCTCCTGTCCCGGTGCTCGGTGCGATGCTGGCCATGATGTGGGTCAGGGCCACCCCTGCCTGAGCCTCGCAGGGCAGAAGGAGAGGGGCAGAGCCTGGCGGTGTATCAAGAACAGATTTATTGAAAAAGTGACAATCACGTAGTTCACCTCGCGAAGAGCTCTTGGCCCCCACGCTCACCGGGAGCACGTGGAGTGTGTAACAAGCGGCAGCGGCCCCGGGGTTCCGGGCCCTGCTTAGCCGAGGGCTGAGGGAGACCAGCGCAGCTCGGTGAGCAGTGAGGAAGGTGGTGGGGGGCTGAGAAGTGCCCCAGGTCCATCCCAGCCCGTGGTGTGGAGCTGCCGAGTCAGTCAGGGCCAGCCCCCCCTGGGAGCACACAGGGTTAGAAAAAAATACAAAAAACCCCAGGTCTCTAGAAAACGTTGATTCTCACACGATAGAAAATAGATCTGCCTGATTCTGGAAAGCAATTTGGTTTTCTTATCGTCTAGTGCTGATTGCTCCCCCACACCCGGTGCGGGGGGTGAGGCTGGCGGCTGCATTTCAGGGGCCTGTGGGCCTGGAATTCCAGGGAGAGGACTCGCTCCTGCCCAGGGCCAAGGTCAGGCCTTCTCCGTGTCCTTGTGGTGCTCTTGCCGCAGCGCTCGGGGCAGCTTGGGGTTGATGAAGAATCCTTTCAAGAACAAGTCTCGGACAAAGTAGGGCAGGTAGCGGTGTATGAAATACATGAGCCCAAGGCCCTGCCCTGGGTAGTAGCGCACGGCTGGGTTGGCAGCCAGGAGCCCATCTGTGATGCTGTTCACCACCGCGCTGAGGTCCTCCACTGCCACCTTCATGAACTGGATGAACTGGCGGTTGATCTCCTCCACGTAGTCCTCGCCGTAGGCCTGGAGCAGCTCCCGAGGCAGGCTGGCCACCAGCTGCTGCTTCTGCAGGTTCCAGAAGGCAGGGTCGCACGTTGTCCCTGCAAGGACATGGGCCCCGCTGTGAGCTGTGCGGTCCCCTCCTCCAGCTCCACCCTGTCAGGGGGGAGCCAGCAGCACCCTGGCCTCTCCCAGCCACCTGGGAAGGTCTTGCTAAACTGCTTACAGGGATTTGACACTGGGGAGGGGGGAGATGGCAGAGAACAGAATCATGGGGTGGTTTGGGTTGGAAGGGACCTTCATCTACTCCAACCCCCCAGCAGGGACCAGGGACATCTGCAACTGGAGCAGGTTGCTCAGAGCCCTGGCCAACCTCACCTGCTATGGTGCCAGGGATGGGGCAGCCACCACCTCTCTGGGCAACCTGGGCCAGGCTCTCACCACCCTCACTGCAAAACATTTCTTCCTTCTCTCCAGTCTAAATCTCCCTCTCTCAGTTTAAACCCATCACCCCTTGTCCTGTCCCAACAGGCCCTGCTCAAAAGCCTGTCCCCATCTTTCTGACAGGCCCCTTGAAGTCCTGAAAGGCCACCAGAAGGTCTCCCTGGAGCCTTCTCTTCTCCAGGCTGAACCCCCCCAGCTCTCCCAGCCTGGGCTCCCAGCAGAGGGGTTCCAGCCCTCCCAGCAGTGCTGGGGCTCCTCTGGCCCTGCTCCACCAGGTCCCTGTCTCTGCTGTGCTGAGGACTCCCGAGCTGGCCCCAGCACTGCAGGGGGGTCTCTCTCTCTCTCCCCAGAGCCCTGGGAGCAGAGGGGCAGGATCCCCCCCTCCCCTGCTGCCCACGCTGCTGGGGATGCAGCCCAGGGTGCCAGTGGCTGCTGGGTGCCAGCGCACGGGGCCGGCTCAGCTCCAGCTCCTCACCCCCAGCACCCCCACGTCCTTCTCCGCAGGGCTGCTCTCCATCCCTTCACCCCCAGCCTGTGCTGATACCGGGGGCTGCCCCGACTCCGGGGCAGGACCCTGCACTTGGCCTTGTTGAACCTCATGAGGTTCACACAGACCCACTTCCTCATCTTATTCATCTCCCTCTGGATGGATCCCATCCCTCAGGTGTGTAAACTGCCCCACTCAGTTTGGTGTGACCCGCAAAGGTGCTGAGTGTGCCCTCGATCCCCCTGTCATTGCTGAAGACACTGAACAGCACGGGATCTGCTGGCAGGGCTTGCTCCTGACCCTGCCTCTCACCAACAGGAGCCCAAGGGCCACCATCCCCACAGAGGTGGCTCCTGCACCACCAGCTTCTCCTGCCATTGCTCCATCTCCCCCCCTCCCCAGGGTCCTTGCCCTTTGCCCGCGGGTGCCGGCAGTCAGTGGGTGCCACCATCCCTCTTACCTGTTTTGTAGTAGCCAGGCAGGACGAGGCTGACTTTGACACCCCAGGGCTGGAGCTCGCTGCGGAAGGTGTCCATGAGCAGGCTGAGCGCTGCCTTCGAGGCCCCGTAGGCTGCCAGGCAGGGGAAGGGCAGGTCACCTGGCAGGAGCAAGAGGGTGAGGGAGTGGGTTCAGGCAGCTGCCTGCATGGCTGGGGTGGGCAGCACCCGGGAGGGCTCATACAGGGTTGTGCTCCCGGCCCCTGCTCAAGGAAAGGGCTTAAGTTTTTGTTCCGATGCGAGAGCTCTCCAGAGAGCACTTTCTCTGGGTGAGCAGAGGAAGATGGTTTTCCCTCCCCGGGCAGCCAAAGCGTGGGGTTGTCCTCCCCGATGGAGGCATATGCTGGTGGGGCCGGGGGTGCCCACGCTGCCTGCCACCAGGCTGCCTGTCCCCAACATCCCCATGGCTCCCCAGGGGCTCAGCGATGCTGCTGGTTCATCCCAGTGTGCCCAGTGCCAGTCTGATTCCACTGGCTGGGGAAGGGGAGGTGCTCGGGCTGCACCTGGGCTGGGGGTGCCGGGGTTTGCTCACCCGCGGGGCTGCTCACGGTGACGATGCGGCCGCCGGCGGAGCGGAGCAGGGGCAGCAGCCCCTTGGTGAGCTCCAGCGAGCCGAAGAAGTTCACCTCCATGCAGGTGCGGAACTTGCCCAGCGGCGAGAGCTCGGCGTCGGCGATGGTGTCATTGAAGCCAGCATTGTTCACCAGGCCCCAGAGCCCTGTGGGGTTGGGATGCTCAAAGAGGTGACACAAACAGGGGAACCCCTCACCCGGAGGATCCCAGCTGCTTCCCGGCTCACAGGGAATTATGGGGGTGCCCCGGGACAAGCCCCATTAGCAGAGGTTGTTGGCCCGAGTGCCCACAGCGCACAGTGAGGGGCATATGGAGGCTTGGAACACCACGCTGGCTGCAAGCTGAGGTGCTGGGGAGCTGCAGGGGATCCCTGGGGGATGAGGAGGGCTCCTACCGGTGCTGTTGGTGTGGGCCTGGATGTGCTGCAGGACACGCTGGATGTCCTCCGGCTTGGTCAGGTCCATCTGCAGCAGCGTCAGCTTCGGCGAGCAGCTCCTGCGCAGCTCCTGGGCCCCGGGGCCCTGCGGGTCCAGCACGCTGGCGAACACCCGAAAGCCCATGGCGTCCAAGTGCCGTGCTGTCGCCTGCCCGAAGCCCGAGTCACAGCCTGCCAGAGCCAAGAGGAGACCTGCAGTGGCCGGTGACAGCTGCTGGCCAACCGTACCCCGCTCCCAGGGACCCTCGAGCTCTGCCTCTCCATCCTCAGGGACCAAAGCCCCACCCTGGCATCAGTGCCCTGCTTGAGAGCACCCTGGTTCATCGCTCTGCTCCTGACCCATGGGGACGTGCCCTTGCCGTGGGGCATTCGCAGGTCATGGAGCTGCTGTTTTCTCTCTAGCGCACCTGCGGGAGGAAGAAAACACTCCCTTATCTGCAGCCCCATCACCCGGAGTGCCTCTCTCATGCGAGGCGCAGGTAAAACCGCGGCCACCACGAGGCACCGGGACAGCCCAGAACCCTGCAGTGCTGCAGGGTGGGAGCCAGCAACCCTCCCAAAACAGCTTCCAAAACTTCCCCTGGGCACTGTTTGGAGCTGGCACGAAACTCTGTGAGGCACACTGCCTTCCCCCAAAAGCTTTTCACCTCCCAGAAATGGTGGCCAAGTGGCACAGCAGCCTCCCGAGGGGATGAAAAAGCAGGAGAGGCAGAAAAAGGGTGATCCCAGTCTACTCCTGCCATCCCGCATCCTTCAAGGGAGCATCCAACCAGGATGTCCCACACTGGAGAGTGCTGGGTGCTGCCATGCCCAGTCCCAGCCTCACTTCCTACATCTCAGCTCAAGCAGGGGCACCTCAGGTGACACCATCACCCACAGAGCCACCCTTGGGGTGGCTGGGGGACAGCCCGGGCGGGAACTGTGCCGTGGGGCAGTGGCGGGGCAGGTGGCTGGGGTGGAGTGGCTGGGATGAAAACAAACAGCGGTAGCAAGGTACAGCCTGTTCCCAGGGCCGATGGCAGCACTGATAGCTCTGAGGGAGCCCGTGCCACCGCTGCTGCCCAGTCACATTAACCATTAACTGAGGAGCGCTGCAGGGGCAGCCCCATGGCCCCTGCACCCTCCCACCTGGTACCCTTGGGTGGTCCTTAGGACAGCCCTGAGGAAGGGCCGTATCCAGCACCCGGAGCCACCCTGGGATGGACACAAAAGTGGCCCTGGGTGCTGCCACCCACTCCCTGGGCCCGCTGAGAGCCTGGCCCCCTCCCAGCACCCTTTCTGTCAGCCCCAGGGTGGGCACAGGGAACGGCTGCTGCCCTCAGCTCCCTGCTCCCGCACCCCCAGGCTGGGATCAAGGTGCTGCCGCCTCCAGCTCTCGGGATGCTAACGGGTGGGTCCCCAGCTCGGCTTTACTGCGGAGCCAGAAACCCGTAAGAAAGGCCAAAGGCCAGAGCGATAACACACCCTGGATCCGGGTGCTCAGCTGGCAGGAGGGACCTGCAGGGCTCCCCCTTTCCCACCCAGCACGGATGTGTGCCGGGCTGACTCAGCACCATCACCCCCAGCATCGCTCCTGGTGCCGCAGGGGATGCCAAAGGTGCCGTGGGCTGCCAGCATGGGACAGCAGCCCCTGCCCTCCCCGGGAGCGGGTCATGCTGCTGGCAGCCGGCCAGATGAGGTGCAATTTCTGCCTTTCCCAGCAGTGCAGGAGAAAACTGCAATAAAGATAAGCTTTAAAAAATAAAAGTGCTCACGGCAACGGCCTTGGCGCGCTGCGGCAGCCGGCACTCTGCCCGCCACCGGGACACGGTTACCTGCGCTGCTCCTGCCCCGGCTGGCAAGAAAAGCTTCCAGTCCAAACGTGAAGCTCCCTGTCACCTCCTGAGTCACAGAACACTGGGAAATATCCCCCAAACCCGAGAGAAACAGCTTTGCTGGTTTGCTTGGCGCAAGCCTGGCAAGGAGGGAGCGCACGCGTCCGCACGCCGGCTGAGCCAGGCAAGGTTTGTTTTGCCTTAGAGGAGCAGGGAGGTTGGAGGGTTTGTTTCGGAAGTTTTAATTTATTCATACACACAAAAAAAAAAACCCCCAACCCCCCCCCGGGCGGCCGGGGGGAGGCCCAGGGCCCGGAGGGAGAGGATGCTCTGGTGTTATTTAAGGACTCCGGCGCTGCTCGGCTTCTCATCCGCTGCTCTCAGGCACGGCCAAGAGCGCAGGGAGGGACAATTAAACCCCCAGGACCACAACACGTGGCCCCAAAGCATGGCAGCTTGCCCAAGGCTACGCTCACTCCCTGTGGCTACCAGCACATGAGCTGCCGGCCACGCTGCCGCTGGCTCAGCCTCACTGGGAATGCTGGAGCCGGACAGTCTGCGTGGCCCCGGCAAGGCTGGCGCTGGGCTCGCCGCCCTCCGAGGATGCTGCATCACGAGGAGATGTCAGAATCGGCTCCCCCCTGCCCCGGCTCCCCTCTTGCCAACTGGTTTTGCATCCATGCCGGGATGGGGGGACCTCGGGTGGACTAGAGGCAGAAGAAGCTCAGTGTAGGGAGCACAGCGGAGGAGGGCAGGAGGCTCGAAGCCCCCATCGCACCCTCCTGCCTCGAGCCAGGAGACAGAAGCTTTGGCTGCAGCAGGAGCAGAGCCCAAATCCGGGCTGCAAAATCCAGCAGAGCTCCTCAGGCTTGGCAAGTGGGTGCAAACACCCGCTCCAGGGGCCAGCTGCAATTCCCCACGGATTTTGCAGAAGCTCCAGCTGCTGCCGTGGCTCCCCCAGGAGCCGGGCACACCAGCCTCAGCTGGGAGTTTGGCACGACAAGCCCCAGCTTTACCTATCTTGAGCAACCAGAAAGGTTTGGCCTCCGGCATCACTTCTGGAGTCCCCTTCCTACCTGCTCAGGGAGGGTAAAGAAAGCTGACCGTGTGGCATTGCATGCCCAGCGCCCAGAGATGCCCCTTGCTGGTGACCTCTGCTGAGCTGTCCCAGCCCAGCAGCTGCCTGGCCGTGCCAGGAGCAAGCACCACTTGAGCTTCCTCACTGCTGGGAGCCAGGCTGGGCTGGCTCATATGCAGCCAGCTGAAGCCACAGTCCCAGTTTGGTGCGGGCACATTCCTCTCAGGTATTTTTGCTGTCTCAGGTATTTGCAGGTGTCCCACAGCCAGCACCAGGGCTGCTCTGCGCAGACACATGCTCAAAATCACTGCTGCAATTTGCTGAGCAGAGCGAGAGGGGAGATAACACAGCTACCACCTGGGAGATGACAAACCACAGCCATCCCCCGTCCCTGCATCCTCAGCCTGGAACCATGAGCAAAGCATCGTCATCCCTGAATCATGGGACACGCAGCCTCATCCCCAAGCCACGAGCTGTGCGGCCTCATCCTCAAGCCATCCCCACCCCTGAATCACAAGATGTGCACCCTCACCCCTGAGCCATGCACGATACTGGAGGACCAGCACAGACCTGCAGAACCTCAGTGATCAGAAGAAACTGAACCCAGCTGAAGAAGCCCCAAAGTTGCCCAGGGCCCGGTGGGTGCTTGGGTGCAGCAGCAGCTCCCCAGAAGCTGCTCACTCCATGCCACCCCACCCTGGGACTCCAGCATAGAAGCTGGAGAGGAGTTGCCCCAGGACTGAGCATCCCTCCGATGGACCAACTCCCCTGGGTCAGCCCTGGTGGCATGGGCAATGCCAGAGGCACCTGGGGCAGCAGGGCAGCCCTAGAGGATGCTCCATAATGCCCAAGGCAGGTGGGTGCCTGTCAGTTGGGTTGGACACTCACAGCACTATCACTCCCTCTCCAGCTCTGCCGCTGCTCCCTAAATCCCAGGACACCAATCCCACCCCCGGCACAGAGCTCGTGGGCTGTGTCCCCCACCACCCCAACGGAGACACCTCACCAAGTGTCACCACCACCACCAGCCCTGGGACAGCGCAGGGCTCCAGGACAGGGCCAGCCAGAGGGGAGCCGAGGCCGAGCGGATTAACACACCGAGCTGCTTGTTTCCGTAGGCTCGGGCTCAAATCCTGCCAGGGATGCCAAGCTAAACACGGCTGACATTTTGCTCAGAGGTGTTGCCTTCTGGCCCTGGCAGGATGCATCTCTGCTGCCTCGGATCCAGCTCCTGCGGGCACGGACAGGGCTGAGCCCGGCTGCACTGCAGGGAAACTCATCCGGGTGCTCAGCAAGGACCCGTCCTGGCCTGGCTGCTTGGGGACAGTCAGCCCAGCTCCATCCTTGCAGCAGCATGGGGACCCCTCTGGGCAAGGAGGCACTGGAGGGGATGGGGCAACCCAAAAGGGACTCAGGGAGGGGATCCCTGCATGGGCCAGGTCTGCGTGGGCCAAAGCACCCAACAAAAGCCCGCGTGGGCAGGGCTGGGCACTGTGGCCAACACCTCCCGGATGCCACACACATTTGGAGCGAGCGAGGAGTGATAAAGGGGTGATGTCAGCCCTGGGTGACAGGGAACAAATGCTTGGCAGGGTGCTGGGGAGGGAGGGGATGGCAGGAGCACCTGTGCCTATGGCAGCTGGGCCACCATGGATGCCCTGCCAGCCATTGCCCAGCTGCCATCCCAGCAGTCCTGCTGGGGAAGCAGGGCTGGGCAGGGGCACTGGCAGCCCCATCCCAACCTCACTGCAGGCACTGGCATCACCATCAACAGGAAACCTCATCCCAGTTGGTGGCTCACGTGGCAGTGTGCCATGCTGGTCCCCAATCCCCATGGAGACCCCCCCACCCAGAGCAGCCCCTGCGCCCAGGTGCTGGTGGATAGGGCTGGGATGGCAGCAGCCCTGGTGATGCAACTGCTGCTCCTCAGCACCTGATTTCAAGAAGCCATGAATCTAATTAAATTAAATTAAACACAGGGAGATGCCTTCAAGCATGACCCAAATCCCATCCCCAAATCCTCGGCAAGGGGACAATGCACAAGCCCCATTTGCTCCTCAAGAAGCCTGGGTGGGCATCCCTTGCAAAGGCTCTGCTTCCTTTCCAGGACAGGACCTGAGCCAAGGGGGCACATGCTGCCCCCCTGCGCTCCCTGAGGACCCCCCCCCCAGCACAGCCAGCAGCAGCAGCCCCAGGGAGATTACCAGCCCCAGGGTGCTGACAGCTCCCGCAGCCCAGGGTGAAGGGCCACATCCCCCGAGCAGGTCCGAGGGGTTGGGGTCAGGGGCCAGGCAGCCCCCCCCAGGAAGCCCTAAGGGTCCTATGGCTCAGGACAGGTGCCAGGCAGGACACTCCCACCCCCCAAGCCCCTCAGGGACGCCCCCAGACCACAGCAGAAGGCAGAGGTGGGGATGCCTGTCACCGTGGGGGGCACAAGAGTGGCCTGACCCCCTCCCCATGCCAGGGACAAGGGCCATATGGGATGAATTACAGGGGATTAGCCGAGTGTTTCTGAAGCCTCACACGCCATCACCTCCGCTCAGGAACAGATCATTCACTTCACAGACCCAAGAGAAGAGGGGAAAATCTGATTTTCTGCCTAGACAACCTGAAGCAGCCAGGCAGAGATGACAAGGAGCCCTGAGGCCGGGGCGGATGGGCCCACGGCTCTTGAATTAAAGCCCATTTCTCAGGAGCAGGTGCTGCCTCTGGTGCATCAGTGTCAGGGACCCAACAGCACAAGAGCAGCCACGAGATACATCAGTGTCAGGAGCCACAGCCAGCACCAGCACTAAGTGCTACCCAGATGCCTTATCCCCACCACCCCTAAAGCTGTAGGCAGCAGATGCTGCTTGCAGCCGGCTGGACTAACAAAGCCAGCAGCTCCTTACATGCAGCCAGGAGAGCAATGAGCCCAACTGGGACAGAAAGGAGCCCAGTCACCTTCCCTTGCATCAGGCCAGGGCCTGGTGAGATGCTCGAGGAGGTCAGGATCCATTCATGAGCTTGCAGGCAGCCTTGGTGCAGCCTTTAAGTTCTTGGGAGGGCAGCTCAGCACCCAGAGCTGCTAAGCAGAGGAAATGCCTCTCCTCCCAGCAACACTTCAGGGTTTCGCAGAAGAAAGGGTGCAGGGAATTTCCTAGAAGCAGCCACCTGCTGCATCCCAGGGCTGGACAGCATCTTTCAGTAGCCACTGTCTCCACCAGGGGAGATCTTCTCCCCAAAAGGAGCAGCTGGACTCTGGCAGTCAAGGGTTTGAGATTCCAATGGGAAGGGATGCGTAGGAGAAGACAGCAGCACAGACATAGCCTGGACAGGGCACAGCCTGTACATGGGAGCTAATCTGGGATGGATGTTCCCCTGAGAAGAGGAAGTTGTGAAGAGCCCTGTCGATAACCGGGTTAATCATCACCTTCGGAGGGAACACGGCGAACCAGGAACGCGGAGCCGACGAGCCGCAAAAGCCATCCATCAGCAAGAGCTGTCACTGGGAAGGACACGCAGGGCCCAGGGACAGCTCCACCAGACTGGTGCCAGTAACACGTCCACCCAGGCTCTTGGAGATGGAGAGGCTGGGTGGGAGCTGGGCTGGGAAGTCAGAAAGCGCTAACAGCCACGGTCAGGATGAGGCACTGAAGATGCTCCTGGGGAACAAGGTGGTGGCAGCAAAGCCATGGCTGCGGCACCTGCTGGGAGCATCCTTGGGCTCCAAAAGAGCTTCCCAGAGACTCCCAGTAGGCTGGAGAAACACCAACCAAGCCCCATATCCACCTCTCACGTGTGATAACACATCAGGCCCCAGGAGGTCGCGAGGAGAAGCAGATGCCTATGGTCTGCTACAGGCAGGGTTAAGCCATACCCCAGGTTAGAGCTTGTCCCCATCTGGTATCTGGGACTCTGGAGAGAAGAAACTACCATTGGTCATGGTGTCCTTTGGACACAGTCATGAGAAGTAGATGTACATGGTGTGATGGTTATGACAGGTTGAAGAAGGATCACTGGAGGGGAGAAAAAGGGTAGGGAGGGATCACACATCTGCTCAAGGGTATATCTGGTGGAAGCTGAGAGACCTGGCATGAGAAGATCCCCACCAGAAGAAGCAGAGAAAGACTTGAAAGAAAAGGCCAGATATTGAAAGCAGCCACAAGAGACATCTGGGCAGGTACCTCCTCCAGGATCTCAGCTGCCCAGCCCACCCCTCCCCTCATCCCCAGGCTGTCTGGGCAGCACCCACCATCTGGCTCAGCCACCCAGGAAGAGGCTGCGCCACCGCAAAGCCTGTAAAGCCAAAAACTGCTTTTCAAGATTACAGCCTTAGAGCCCCACAAATCCCAGGGCCGCACCACGTGTGATGGGACAGCCGGCTCCCCACGGGGAAGCTGATAAAGCTCAGGGGCTGGCAGCTCTCCAGGGGAGAAGGAAGCAGAAGTGATATTCTGCATGTGGAAGTACACAGAGAAGAACAGGGATTGGAGATGGTGGATGTACCATAGCAGCCAGGGGGAACTGGAGGAGGAGGTAACAGGCTGGGAAAGGTTAAAAATAAACATTCCCAAACCATACCTATAGCAACACTCTTGAGAGCGTGATTGCAATGGTTTGGGTCATTCTCCACCTCAGCATCTCAGATCTGAGATCACAGGAGGGAATTCAGAAGGTGAAGAGGTATGAAAGCCCTGCACAGGTCAGCTGGGCAATCACAGGTTCCCCCAGCTGGGTATTTGGACCAACACTGAAAGAAAACTATGGGGACAAGGCAAATACTTGCCCAAGCTTGGTGGAGGCACCTTGAAGACCCCCTCCCTGCTCAAGCCAAACCCTGTCTGGGCAAGTCCACCACCCCTGTGCTACCAGCCATGAAAGCAGCACAGCTCTCCTGTCACCAGCCCCTGGCTCGAGAGGAGCTGGACTCAACAGTGGGTAACACAATCCCAGCCCTCATTAAAGAGGTGCTGCTCATTGGACTAGAGGGCAGCAGCTGCCGACACTTCTCTCCTCCCAAAGCATCCGCTCCCATCTGACAATCTCATTTCTGCAGGGAAGCCTCTGCTCTGTCGCTCTCATGTCCCCGCGTAACCCCAAGCGCTCCTCGAGCCAGCTTTGGGCTTCTCGACCGGCTCCGCTCTCCCACGTCGTGCAGCTTCGAGGCGCTTTTCCTCCTAATTAGCCGTGCTCATCAGTTTTGGTTAAGGGTGCTAAAGCAAAGCAGCCCGCCAGGTCTGTGCCGTTAGCCGGCTTCGCAAGGGCTTGTTCCATAGGGAAGTGGGACAAAGTGTCGCACGTGTCTGAACATCTGCAGGGAGCTGGGGTAGGTGTCCCTTCCTGCTGAAAGCCAGAGAGGGGGAGAAGAATCCTGGAGCCGTGGAGGGCTGCTGATGAAGCGGGGGGAGAGCTTCAGCCCCACGAAGAGAAGCTGAGAACACAGGTTTCCTGCTCTGCTCCCAGAAGCTGAAGCCAAACCCCTAACCAGGGAGTTAAATGTTGCTTGTGTTTTGGTTTATTTTTTCTTTTTGTCTTTAAATATGCAAAGGATTGCTCATACACTGGGGTTGGAGTTCAGGTGTTTGGTTTTGGTCCTGTCCCCACCTCAGCTTGAAGGAGTAATTGTCTCTGCTGTTAATTTTTAATAGATCCTGGAAAATCCAGAGCACTTCCAGGGAACAAGCTGATTTTCAGCCTGCACTTCGCCTGGGGAAGACCCTGGGTACCTCAGAGCTGGCTCGCCAGCTCCACAAGCTGAGCAGAAGCTGCCCATGGAGAGCTAGAGTGTCTTGATGGTGCCCATCCCAGAGCCAGCAGGCATCACTCAAAGTCCAGACCCTCAACATCTCTCAATCACCCAGTTCAGCTGGAAAACGGGTCTAAGAGATCCAAGTCCAGCTGGGAGTGATGCTGCTCTTTTACCAAGGAGAGTGATTTACCTTCGCAGCAGAACAGTGAGAATCCCAACATCTGGATTGAATCACTCCATCCTGCCACGGTCACCAGATGCTTCAACATCTGTTGAGTCCATGGGAAACGCTGAAGCTCCGCTTGACTACGATCAAGTTGCAAAACCTCTGTTAACCTTGAGCACGATCTGAAGCTCTGACCCATTTCAGATTGTTAATGGGGCATGCGATTGTAACAAGAGCCTCACCAGGAAAGCCGTGTTTCCCCTGCAGCCAGGAAGGAGAAGAGAACACGGCAGGTTTGGGTCCGGAGCAGCCTGACCTGCCAACTGGTTTTGTTCAGAAATGATGTGTTGGGTCTCTGCAGGTGCCTCCTGGATTTGTGGGCTACACCAAGGAGGAGCAAGGGTGCAGGAGACCCGAGTTATCTCCCCCAGGCAGCAATCCTTTGGGCTATTTCAGAGCTGTGTAATCCAGGTGGATTTGCAGTAAACTGGGCAGCTGCCTACTGTCCAAAAACTCCCCCTAACCACTCACAAGCAGCAAGGGCTACACAACAGCAAGGGGCTCATAACTGCTCCAGCTGCACAGGAGAGCTTTAGAATGCTCACAGCCACCCCTCCGGATGCTAAACCCACTTGTGCTGGGCAGTTTCCATGGACTCACAGGCGTCCACTAGAAGACCTCAGGGACCAAAGGATGAACTAGGCTCAGGTCTAAACGCAGATCAAAGCCAAACCTTGTGTGAAGTGCTCTCAGCCTGCATCTGGAGAGGCAGCTCATCACTGCCCTCCAAGGCTGCTCTTGCAGGTGGTACCCTCACACAGGCTACAGAGGCTGGAGCACTTCTTGTATTGATTCCCAGGAGGAAGGAGATAAGGGATACAAGCAGCACCCCTCCGCCTCATTCATACAGCTCAGGGGGACCCCAGTGCACACCTGGACACTCAACAGTGCTGGCTTTGGAAGGGGCACACAGAAACTAGCCCTTTGATGTTCAGAGGAGGGCTGCTCCTGGGGAGCCACCAGCACACGCCTGCAGCACTGGTCCATGGGTGCCCACCACCAGCATCAGCATCCTGAGGTGCCCTGGCCACCACCAGTGGCGAGTGGTGCTGGGTATTGGCCACCCTGCAGCTGGGCAAGCAGCTGCCTGTACCTGCCTGCCCACCCCAAAGGAGTCCCCACAGCTTCCCATGCTTGGACAAAGCCTGTGCCAGACCGTGGGGCTGGTCTTTGAGGAAGGTTTGGGCTCACAAGCAGGCTCAGGAGAGCACATCAAAGGCAGCATGGAGATGGCTGCTGCCTCCCCCCCAGCCCCAGGCGGGGAGCAGCTGATCTCCACTCCCCTCCTCATCCCTTCCCAGCTCCCAGGGCTGACCTCTCCCAGGCCAGCTGCACAGGAGGGCATTCTTCTCCTCACTGCAAACAGCTGTGACCTCCTCTAGGAAGGCAGCATTAACACTTTCCTTCCCCCCTCGCCCACCAGAGCCATGCCCCTGGAGAAGCTGGACCATCAGGATGCAGAGCAAGAGCCTCAAGGTCACAGCCACAGATAAATACAGCATCACAGGGACTAGTGGCCACCTACTTTGCTAGCCCAGGGGATGCATCATGGGAGACCACAGCATTCCTCACTCCCCTCCAGTAGCAGGCAGGAACAGGCAGCTGCCCATCTCTGCTCCAGGCAAACCCCAACACCTGACCAGCAAATCTGCAGCAGATGGAAAAGTCACTGCAACTTTGTGGTCCCTGCTGCTCTGCAGCAGCTCCACATCTGCTCTGCCACTTTCCCACTGAGCTGCACCTTTCGCTTTCCATCAGCTTCTCCCATAAATGAAGTTTTGTTATCCAGCACTGTCCAGACCAGCACATCAGGCTGGAGCATCACATGCAGAGCATGGTCTGGGAGAGCAGGCAGTTGGAAGAGCTGGGACACCTCGACCAGGAGGTACAACAGCACTGCACCCACATTCCTGTGCTCCAGGGAAGCATCATTGAACTCGTGCTACTCTCTGCCGCAGGGTTAAACGCCTAAAGCTTTTTGGTCTGGGACCTGCACTGCTCCGTGGCAGGCATCGGGAGGGTACTTGGATGCATTTCTCCTCACCTGCAGGGCTCAGCAGGACACCCAGCCTGACAGAAGTCCTGTCCCCAACCTTGCACACCTTCACTGATGCTCAGCATTCTCAGACACCAACTCCATGCTTCTCCTTCTGCCATGATTTGCCCTCTACGGGCAGGAGGAGGAAGGCCAAGCTGCCTTCCTCCCGATAGTTCACTTCTGCCCCGATTCCCCCTGGCTGCTCCCACAGGAGACCCCAGCAGACACTCAACACCCATCTGCCAGGAGGTGTCTGAAATTAATCCGCCAAAGAATCAGGCTAATTATTATGCAAATACTCAAGCAATAGATGCCAACTCCAGCAGAGCAGCCCTCGCATCTGCACCTTGGCAGTCACCTGCTGGAGCCAGGGTGAGGAAACGCTGATCCCGCACCGCAGGCTGTGCCTCGAACAGGTAAAACCACAAAGTATTTACAGCTGAGAGCAAACACACCAGAGCTGCCGAGGTGTCACCTCAACGCACCGGGGCAAGAACACGCTGTTCCAGCCACTGACTCACTAATTATACAGGCAATGCCACAGAGCCAGGGCTGGCTTGACCCAGTGTGCCACAGGGCACCTTCAAGCGCATGGCTGTCAGACATGTCCTCCCAGGCAGCCCTGCCCCACCATGGCTTTGACCTTCACTCGGTTGAATCATTCATTCATCTGCCGCCTTGCTTCTTCAAGTTTCCTCCTCCGGAGAGGCTTCATTCCACTTCCCACCAGCTCCGCAGAGCCCTTTGAGTTGGACAGTGGGCATGGCTCTCAGCTCTCCTTCCTAAGGGCTGCCCATCACAAGAACCAATTTTTGAGGAAACGCACAAGCTCCTTTCTCCAACTTGGGGGGGTCTCCAAGCCCAGCCCAGACACTCCCACCAGGATGCAAGCTCCCATCCTTAGGGGAACCACCAAGGTCATGCCCTTGGGTTTCCCTCCCCTCCACATCCACACGGAGCCAGCAGCACCCTCCTGGCACACCTGCGGCAACATCCACCCAAGCTCCAGCATTTCCTCCTCACCGCGTGGCTGAGGCCATCGCCTCACGGCAAAGCACCCGCTGGCCCCAGCCACCTTCATCATCCTCCACTCCCACTGCCGGAAGGAAGGAGAGGGGAAAGTGCTTGAATACCAAGATCTCCTAAAGAGATTCAGCCACCGAGATAGCGCTGCGTGCAGCCTGGGCTGGGAGCACATCCCATCCCCTGCAGAGCCACCTTCTCCCCAGAGCAGCTCTGTGCCGGGCAGCCTGAGGAGGAGGTGGGCAACAGCTCAGCAGCCTTTGCAGGGATTGCCCCCAAAAGAGTGGGAACGGCCTTGTTTGTCCCCAGCAGCTCCCAGGACAGACCTCTGGATGAAGCAGTAGCGCTCAGCCCCAGGTAGCCAGCTCTGTTGTAGCCTCTGGAGACACCACAAGAAGCTTTCTAAGAACAAGCACAGCTCCAGAGTCAGAGAAGACAACTCTTGGGCCAGCTGAGGTGCTCCCAAACCAGTGGTCCGGCTCTGCGCCAGCCCCACCACGTGTCCCGTCCCATCTCTCGCCTTTCAGAGGCGGCAGCTCCCAGCATCGTGCTGCAACTGGCAGTCAACGCTCAAGCTGAGAAGCTGCTTGCAGGGTCCAACACAACTCCCTAGAGCCACTTCGCTTCAGGGCAAGGGCAAGAGCAGGAGCAGGTACAGCCTGGCTTGGATGTAGAGGACAATGAGGGATGAGGAGGAGGTGGTGGTCTGCGAGATGGCACCCAGCCGAGCTGGCAGCCGGGAGAGATGGCAGCACCCAGTCAAGCTGGCAGCCCTGGGGGGCGCAGCACTCGGGCCAGATGGCAGCCCCGGGGGGACGGGGGCATCCCGTCGGGACCCTGCTGCCAGCACCAGCCCGGTGCCCGCGGGACACCCCGCTCCCTGCCGATCCCGACCCCACGCCGGGGCCGTCAAGGCTTCGAGGCCACCCGTGCCCCCGCACTCACCTGTGACCAGGACGGCTCTGCCCGCCACGGGCAGCAGCCTGCGGGGCGATGCCCGCCACAGCAGCAGGCAGGCGGCGGCGGCGGCCAGGGCCAGCCCCAGGGGCAGCGGCAGGCAGGCGCGGCACAGGCTCTGCAGCCCGGCCAGCCCGGCCAGGGGCAGCAGCAGCCCCCGGCCCGGCCCCAGGGCCCGCCGGGCCGCCCGCAGCGCCAGGCTGCCGGCCAGCGCCG
>JANVCC010000037.1:15308693-15329312 GCA_025345505.1 Todiramphus chloris collaris | reverse complement strand
GGGCGGGGGTGGTATGTGTGCATTTCCCAGCACCCTGCCTCAGTTTCCCCCAGTGAGCCCTCAGGAGCAAGGGTCACATGTAGAGTGTGACGTTGGGTACCTGGGGCAGGTGCGGGGAGGAGGGCAGATGCTTTTCTCCCCCTTTCTCCTTTTTGTGCATCCGAGCAACGCAGCAGCACCTGGTGTGACCACATCATCCTCTTTGGGGACCTGAGTCAAGCACCCAGAAGGGAGGGGAGCCAGACTATGTCTTGGGGCACTTCGGGGACACCTCCAGCATTTGGCATGGTTTCTAGTTGTCCCCAGAGCCACCTGGGAACATCTCAGGTGCCTCGCAAGCCCGGGGGAGGCTGGTGCTGCTCAGCTCCTCTGAGGCCACCGCTGTGTCCAGCCCTGCAGGATGGGAACAACTCCTGGCTGAGGTTCGGCAGGAGGAAGAAGCTGCCCTGGCCAGTGGAGTTTTTCTTCATTCCTTTAAAGCCCCAGACCTGCTGCGCGGGATTCAGGGCTGGAGGCAGCGCCGAGGTGGAGCCGCTGCGATGGGTGACGTGACACTGGTCCCAAATGCCTCTGCCCTGGGCGATGGTGCCCAGAGCACTGCAGCTGGCAGAGGGGGATGTGCAGGGGTGGCACCCACCCACCATCTGGCACCTTTGGGGAGCATTGCCACCAGCATCCAGCGTGGCTTTTAATCTGTGCCCTGGATTCTGGCACGAGTCAGGAGGTGGCACATTCCTGCCTGGACATCTCCCCGGTCCCAGGGGACAGGCAGATGCCACCCTGGAAGCATTTACATCCTGAGAGAGCACGTCTGCCAAGTAGAGGGTGATGTTTCCAATGCTTGCAGCTTGACCAGGGCCAGGTCTGCAGTGGAGAGGTTTGTAAGAAAAAGGTGAGGTTTGAGATGAGCCATAGCCTCTTGATTTCCCCACACCGCAGCCTTGTCCTGGAGCTGCTGCTCCTGCCCTTGAGTGTGCAGCCTTGAGCCTGGCAGCCCTGCTCGCTCCTCTTGGCAGTGTCCCTGAGGGGATACTGCTGTCCCTGGGAGTGACAAGGAGCCACAGGGCTGGCTGCTGCGGGCCAAGAGCTCGCCCCAGGCTGGGAACGCAGCAGGAGGCATGCTGGTGTAGGCTCCTCAGGGGATGGGGACACTGGGCTCCCCAGGACTGCTCTGGCACCACCCAGGTGCCACTTGGGACCATGGCGAGGACTTCCCCAGGGATTCTGGAGGAAGCATCACCCCTTCCCCTCCTGCCACCACCCTCACCACTGCCTGCTCCAGCCCATGGCATCAAGAGCCTCCCCCACCCCAGCCCAGCAGCGGGGTGACCCGGGCGCAGGGACGAGGGACGCTGGCAGTGTGTCAGATCACTTTATTGCTGCAGCAGCCACAGGCCAGACCCAGTTCCCAGAGAGGGTCTGGGTCCAGCCCCTTGACCCCTCTAATACTGTTGATGAACCTCAAACCTCCACGCGTGGGCACTGAGCACTCTCCAGCCTGGCCCCCGTGGAGCAGCTCCAGGGCAACGCTCCCATCCTGCCGCCCGCACCTCTGGGTGCTGGAGACAAGACCAAGGGTGCAGAGTGTGCCCGTCCTCGAGCAGCAAGGAGCTGCCATCATGTCCTGCCCTGGGGGCTGCCGGCGGTGGGGAGCAGCGTGAGCCCCCTCGTCCCCCTCAAACCTCCATGCCGGGTGCCCGGCCCAGGCCCAGCGCCTGCACCAAGTCATCGCTGAGCCCGCTCTTCAGCGTCCGTCTCACTGTGGGAAGAGGAGAGGGTGGCACTGGCAGCACGAGTGGCACCGGCTGCCAGGGTCCCCAAGCACCGTGGGCCTGCCTGGACATGGTGGCCCTGGTGTGCTGGGCAGGGGAGGGGTGGCAATGGGGTGCAGTGGCAGGGTCTGGTCTCAGGGTACCTCCGGGGAGGTCAGGGGTGGCCAGTGGGGAAGGAGCCAGGCAGGGCATGGGGACAAGAACACGGAGATGGGACAGGGAGATGGGACAGGGTATAGGGGCAGGGCACAGGAACAGGGTCAGAGCTGGGACAGAGACACAGATGGGGCAGGGCAAGGGGACTAGGACACAGAGATGGGACAAGGCATAGGGACAGAGCATGGGAACACAGACACAGGGACACAAAGAGGGGAAAGAACATCTGGACAGGGACACCTAGATGTCCCTGGGACAGGGACACAGGGGCAGAGCATGAGGACAGAGATGGGACTTACAGGACTTCCTGTTGCCACGGGACCTCCTGCGCTCCTTGTTGGCACAGGGCCGGGGGTTGGCATTGTGAGTCACTGATTTCACCAGCCGGTCCATGATTTCATCCGAAGCATCATCTGGGGAGCTGGGGACATCCTCCTGGGCTGGAGAGCCCTGGGTCGGGGTGGTGTGTCCTGTCCCTGCACAGAGACAACAGGGATGTTGGCATCGGCCGTGCCCAGCCAAGCGAGCATGCCTGGGGTGCCCTCACCACCCTGCTCCTACCCCGGCTGGCCCGGCTGCGGCGGGCAGGGGCATCCGTGGGGGAGGTCAGCAGGATCTTCATGCTCTCGTGACCCGCTTCCATCTGCTCCTTGGGGCTGCTGGACACCACGGCGGGGGCTGAAGCAGCCTCGGCGATGCTGGAGAATTTCTCGGTCTGCAGCAGGAGGAGAGGCGGGTGTCAAGAGAGGACCTGGTGGGCCAGCACCTGGTGGTGGTGGTGGCCGGCCGAGCATCCCCGTACCTCCGTGATGAGCCGGCCCCGGGTCTTGTTGCGCTCGCGGTGGGCAGCCCGTTTCTTCTGCTGCTGCAGGACGCGCTCCCGGCAGGTGCGGTACTCCAGGGCGAACTCCCGCAGGAGCTTGCAGATGGGAGTCACCTTCACGTCCCGTGCCGCGCTCACCGGGTACCCCAGGTACAGCAGGAAGGAGTGAAACCTGCAAGGACGTCGGTCACAGCAGGCCTTCAACAGGACTGTAGGGATCCCACCACATCCCCAGGACCTCGAGCCACCGACCTGTTGAGGACGCGTCTGTGCACCACCTTCAAGACGACGATGCGCTGGGTGCTGTCCTTGAGGAAGTCTGTCAGCTTGCTCTTCAGCACTGGCTTGGTCTCGTGCTTGGCAATCACCTTCAGGTTGTCCCAGGAGGCCCTGCATCTCCGCTCCAGCTGCACCAGGCTGTTGGCCAGCTCGTCAAAGTCAACCTGGAAGAGAGGGACGTCAACCCGCAGTAGTGCTGGTGGAGCTGGGCAGCCATGCAACACAGCCCCTTACCTTGCCCGGGTGTCATCTGCCTTGCCTCACCTTGGCGGAGCGGGTGATGGAGGCAATCTCTGAGTAGAGGTCAGTGGTTTCTGGGAACTTCTCAACCACCATCTGGCAGAGATGGTGGAGCAGGGACTGCCGGTGCACTGTGTCCTTCACTTCTGAGACCTTCTCCAGGTAGCCCAGATCGAATCCCCTGCTCTGAAACCCCAGTGGACTCAGCAGTGTTTCCTCCTCCAGCAGACCTGCAGTCTGCAGATCCACTGGGGCCCCACCAGCCCCACCCAGCCTCAGGCACCGTCCCAAGCTTCCCATGGACCCATGCACCATGGCTGGTCCTGTCCTTGCAGCACTCAGGACAGGCCACATCCCTCTGTGCCCTGCTCCTCACCTGTGAGCCATTCAAGAAGTTGCCCATGGCCAGCAGTGTGGCCAGGATGCACTTGAAGGTGTGATTTCTGGCCAGCTGCTCCATGCCCACCTTCAGATCAAAGAGCGGCTCTGCAATCTCCTGGGTGAGGAGAGGTGCAGGTGAGACCCCACGGCCACCCTTTCCCTTGGGAGCTTCAGCATTCACCCTTGCCCATGAGGACAAGCACCTCGTGGTCAACCCAAGCCTTGTGGACCTGCAGCCCATCCCCAGCCAGGATGGCACCTCCCGTACTTGGACGTGGCTGGTGCCCACCAGAAACACGGTTGGCTCATCACTGCTTGGGCTGACAGCGGTGGGAAGGTGGAGAGCAGGTGGGGTATGTGGCTCTCTACCTGCTCCAGGCTCTCGTAGTCCAGCTTGAAGGCCCAGAGCTGGAGCCTGGCTGTGAGGTCGCTGATGGAAGACAGGGCGAGCAGGAACTGCTCCGCAGAGCCCAAGGGCACATCAGGGGTGGCCAGCTGGGCCTCTTGGATCTTCTGCTTCTCTTCCTCAGTTGGGACCATGGTCAGAATTTTCTGGAGCAGGCAAAGAGGGATGTGTCAGACATGTCACTATGGGATGTGTCACCCCAGGACTGGCAGTGCAGGAATCATGACACGGAGGCCTCCTGGCCAGGGGAAATGGCTTGCATGAGGACTTCAGAGGGCCTGAGCTTCTCTTGTGCTCACCTCAATCCCTTCCTTATTGACTGCAAACTCATCAAAGTTGAGCACAGCCGTCTTGATGATGTGCACGGGTGGCAGCACCGTCAGGCCAATATTGATGGCATTGCTCCTCTTGGGGTCTAGCACCACTACCACCTTCTTCCCATCGATGGCCTTCTGCAAAAGAGAACAGGACAGATAGGGACAACCAGGCAAAGGACTCACCTTCATGAGAACACTGTGGACATGGGGACCCAGCGGTGAGCAAAACCTGTGCACTGCCCATCACCATCCCCACCGAGCCTCTGGGCACCCATCCTCAGCATAGGGTAGGGCTGACAGTGCAAGCCTCGGGTCCCCACAGCAACTAACAGCCCTCCTCCCACCC
The DNA here is from genome assembly GCA_025345505.1 of Todiramphus chloris collaris. Lineage (NCBI taxonomy): Eukaryota > Metazoa > Chordata > Aves > Coraciiformes > Alcedinidae > Todiramphus > Todiramphus chloris. The sequence goes on along the minus strand of JANVCC010000037.1, from coordinate 15,324,592 downwards.
CTCAAGACCCCCTGGCTGATGGATACCAGCCTGATGGTACCTTTGAAGCTGGCACTTCCTTCGACCGTGACTCAAAGAGGTGCTCCAGTTTGGCAGCATTGACCTCGACGTTCTGCAGGGACGCCCACAGTGTTTCCTGGCCAAATCTGCCTGGCCCCACAGGACTATCCAGCTGCTTCAGCTCCTTCCAGAAGAGCTTCACTGTCCTCTTCTTCTTGGCCTGAGAGGGGCCATCTGTTGCTGAGGGGCCTGAAAACCCTGGTGGGGGTGGGCAGCCAGGAATTGAAGGAGGTGGAGGTGGTGGTGGTGGGCAGACGGGAACTGAAGGAGGTGGAGGTGGTGGTGGTGGTGGTGGTGGTGGGCAGCCAGGGATTGCAGGAGGTGGAGGTGGTGGTGGTGGGCAACCAGGTACTGCAGGAGGTGGAGGGGGAACCATGAGAGATTCAGAGCTCGTTGCTTTGATGCCGGGAGGGAGGAAGGAGCCGTTGGCCATGGGCCCTGTGTCCAGGATGTCAAAGTCTTCTTCTTCCCCCAAATCAGTGAAGTCCAGGTCCTTGATCCTCAGCTGCACAGGGCTGGCCTCCAGGCGTTCCCACGTCAGCTCCACATCCTTCTTGATGGGCATCATCCCTGTGTTCTCCAGTTTCTGCGTGTGTGTCTCAGCATCTATGCTGGACATGGCGCGTGTCAGCTTGGCATGAGCGCTGGCTACTGGCCCGTCTGGAGCCCTGCCACAGTGCCAGGTGCCCTCCTGCTCCTGGCTGCCATCTCCCCCCGTGTTCATCTCTGCCTCGCCCTGGACCAGGGGGGATGATGGGACCTCAGGGAAGACCTTCTTCTTCTCTGGCTCTGAGGAGCCCTTGGCATACAGCATGTCCAGCATAAACTTGGTATCAGAGGAGATGGTGCTGCAGGAGTCAGTGGTGTCCAGCCGAGCCAGGTGAGACCCTGCGGGCAGATGGGGAGAGGCTGGGACAGAGCTGGGGTCCTGCTCCCCAGCCGGTGCGCTCAGATGCTGGAGCGGGACAGGGAGGCACCACCCAGCTCCTCCGTGGTATCACAGGCATGAGCTGGGGGCAGAGGGGACAGTAATGCCCACCTCAGGGTCCCCAGTGAGCCCAGAGCCAGGAACACCCACCCTGGCAGCACCTACTCATGCTGGGTAGCTCCATGCCAGGTTCAGGGGCACCACTGTCCCTGTCCCACGCGAGACCAGTGGGATGCTCCAGCGCAGCATCACCGAGGACATCGAGCCGTCCCTTGGCCATGGCAGAGATCTTCTCCTTCTGGGCTGCAGCCAGGTTCTCCAAGAATCGAGCTCTGCGAGACAGGGTTGGACATTGGCCAGGGCCAAAGCCTCATGGGGACGATGGGGATGAGGGGCAAACCACGCCATGCCACACCGCACAGCCAGCCCTGCAGCACAGAAAACCCCTGTGCTGCCCACACCACAGCGGGGACTCTGAGGATTCAACCTCCTCCAGGGAGGAGATGCCACCACAGCCAAGGGACAAGGATGCTGCAGCCCCACGGGAGCCAAAGGCTCGTGCTGTCAGGGTGCCACCATCACGTGTCGGTCCCAACAGATCGGCTGCTCGCTGCCACCCTCATCCAAAAGCTGCAAAACCCAGGAGGGCACCCAGGCAGAAACTCGTGGGGACCCTCCGGCTCCTCGTGCCCTGGGTGGCCAGAGCCCAGATGCCTCCGGGCGAGCGCAGGCCTGAGGAAGCGCATGGCTGGAGACACACACATGCCTCTACTTACTCAAACTTCCTCAAAATGGGCTTGTCCCCACGCAAGGAGGGGGCATCCTCCCGCCTGAGGGAAAAGAGGGGTTAGCCCCCGCTGCTGGCAGCCCCCTGGGGCTTGTGCCTCCTGCACGCACCCGCCTGGCAGCGCTCCGGCGTGGGTCCCTTTGTCCCACTGTCACCCCATGGCCATTGGGCTCAGGAGAAGCTGGGAGAGCCCCAGTGAATCTCCTCTGGTGCCTGGGCACCACGTGAGACGAGGCAGCATCCCCACCACCACCAGAGCCACGCCGTTTGCCAGCAGGATGGCGATGCCAGCCCTGGGTTGAGCAGAGCAGGGACACCTCACCCCAGGACGGGGGGGATCAGAAGGGGCCATCACCCCGTGGGGGATGGGGGGAGCAGGCGGGGGTCCGGCAGGCAGGGCTCGGAGGGGAGAGGCAAGGGATGGGGGCAGCAAGGTGGGTGCTGGGGGCAGCGAGCGAGGCAGGGCAGTGCCCGCTCCCGCTGGAGTGTCACACCAGGAGGAAGCACACGCGTGCAGAGCCCGGGCACTTACCAGACAGGGGCAGTTTGGTGCAGCCTGCAAAAGGAAAGATAGAAAGAGTGGGCAGAGGAGAGGGCAAGCGTGGGCAGAGAGGAAGAGTGAGGAGGAGTTGGAGCAGAGCTGTGCGTTCCCAAAGGATGCCCAGAAGGCCCTGGCCGGACCCTCTCAGATGCCCGCTGCCCCATCACACTTCTCTCCAGTCCTGGTGCCCACCCAGACACCCTGTTTCTCCTCTGGACAGGGGCATGCCACGCTCCTGGGAGCCACCCTGGGGGGACCCCCCTGTGCCCCCAGCCTCTCCTGGCTCCTTACTTGTAGACGCTACGCTCGCCTGGGCCTGGGGGCTGCTCCTTCTCGGGTGGGGGGCAGGCCAGGGACAGCCGCACGCTGGACGCGCTGTTGTAGACACCGATGGGACAGGGTCTGGGAGAATCACAGAATCATTCAAGGTGAGAGAGATCTTTAAACTCATCGAGTCCAACCATTAACCCAGCACTGCCAGGGCACCACTAACCCATGTCCCTCAGCACCACATCTCCATGGCTTTGATAACTCCTCCGAGGATGGGGACTCCACCACTGCCCTGGGCAGCCTGGGCCAGCCCTTGACAACCTTCAAGGGGAATAAATTTTTCCTCAGGTCCAACCTAAACCTCCCCTGAGGCAACGAGGCTATTTCCTCTTGTCCTGTTGCTTGTTCCTTGGGAGAAGAGAACTACCCCACCTGGCTCCAACCTCCTGTCAGGGAGTTGTTGAGAGACAGAAGGTCTCTCCTGAGCCTCCTCCAAGCTCAATAACCCCAGGTCCCACAGCTGCTCCTCACCAGACTTGTGCTCCAGACCCTTCCCCAGCTTTGTTGCCCTTCTCTGTCCACGCTCCAGCCCCTCAATGTCCTTCTGCGAGTGAGGGGCCCAAAACTGAACCCAGAATTCAAAGGAGGCCTCCCCCAGTACCCAGTCCAGGGGGACAATCCCCACCCTAGTCCTGCTGGCCACACCAGTGCTCATCCAAGCCAGGATGCCGATGGCCTTCTTGGCCACACTGCTGTGGAGAGGTGACAGGGACTGAGAGTGGGTCTCAGAGGGCTACATCCCACCATGGCACCAGGAATGGACCCAAGTGCTGCCACATCCCAGCATCTTTGCTACCCACCAGGGGTCATGTCCAGCCACACTTACTCTGCTGGGCTGCACGGTGCAGGGACAACTGGGATGTCTTCGGCAGGGGACTCCTTTGGGGTGCCAGGGGACCCCACCAGCGGCTGGGCATCGGGACCAGGCTCTGTGTAGCTGCCCTGGGATCGCCACCCACGCCGGCCTTCCTCCGTCCTCCTCCGCTCCTTGCGTCCCCCCGCGGGCAGCTCTTCCATCCCGTCCTCCAGCTTGAGAGCGCTCTGCAGAGGGGCCGGGGGGAATGGCACCGGGCACAGCCCCCCTGCACCCACCCTCCCCGCTGCCATGGGGATGTGGCACGTGGCCGGATCCCGTGGGGGCCCCACTCACCTCGTAGAGCGTGAACTGCTGCTTCAGGTCAAGGTCAGTGCCCTTGCTGCCCAGGTACTGCTGCACCACCCGCTCCATGCCCTGCTGCTCCAGGCAGTCCGTCACGTCGTAGAAGGTGTCCTGGTCCGGGAGGGCTGCCAGCGTCTGAGCGGGACCAGAGGGATGCTGGTGGGACCGGTGTGACCCACACGGAGCCCCGGAGAGGACACCCTGCCACCTCCCCTCCCCGGACCTTGTTGATCAGCGTCATGGCGAACACCAGCAGCTCCGTGTCAGCCCCGTTCCGTTGCTCCAGGATGGCCATCAGGTTGGACCATGGGCACGTGCCTGGGAAAAGCAGCACCTTAGGTGACACGTAGGCCAGGGAGAGGACACTGTCCCCTAGCAGGGACCTCATGGGTGGCTGGGGCTGCACCCACCTCTTGACAGGTCCACAGCATTGACAGCACGGATGAGGAGCAGGGCATTGGGCTCTGTGTACTCCACGAACACCAGCAGCAGCTTCAGTGCCATCTTCACCACCAAGCGATACTGGGACAAGGGACAGTGACTGGGATGGTGGCAGGGGACTGCCAGCTCGACGCCAGGGTACTGTGGGGTGGCTGTGCCCACACCCCAGGGCTGGGGGCATTGTCATGGGGCCAGGGACCAGCCCACAACTGTGATGCTGATGGCCCAGGGGCACCAGGAAGGGACCTAGAGTGAGACCTGCTCACTCAAGCTCTGTGCCCAGGAACATGGTCACATTGGGACAGGGAAACTCTTGAGAACCCTGGGTGAGTTCTAGGTGGGTGGGAGCAGGATGTCACACACCCAAAGGTACCAGGGCACCGAGCCCAAAGGCAGGGGTTGAGGCAAAGCCCCTGAGGGACAGTGCAAGGTGATGGCCATAGACAGGGAAATGGGGTGCAGTGGGGGGCACAGGCAGCCCCCCAAAGTCACGAGGAGCTTACCAGACTTCCTGACAGCGTGTACAGCCACTGGACGGTCTCGTTGTGGTTGATGACACCCTGCATCCCATCCACGAAGAGCATAATCTGGCTTAAGGCTGCAAGGCAGGGAGCAAGCAGGGGTAGGGCTTTCCCAGCCCCGTGCAGCATTGCCGTGCCAAGGGCGATGTCTGGCAGCCGCCCACAAGGTAGCCCAGGCAAACTCTCCTGCTTGCCCACCCCCCCCCGCCAAGTGCCAGCCTTCCTCCTTGGGGTGAGAGGTGCCCTGCACCCAGATACCAACCCCGGAGGATGTAGTTCTGGTAGTTCTGGTCGGCCTCTGCCCCCACTTTGATCAGACACGTCAAGCCATCCAGGTTCACAAACTCAGGCACCAGGTCCTTGTCCTCCTGCAGGGCAGAGCACCCGTGTTACCGCGTGGGGAGGTGGGCACAGGTAACCAGTCCCCGGGGCAGCCCCCCCCGACTGTGCCAGCACCACCTTACCTGGAAGAGCTGCTTGAGGGAGAAGAGGGATCGCCGCAGCTCTGGCCCCTGCGAGTTGTACAGCTTCTCTGGAAGGAACAGAGGGATGTGGTGTGACGGCCTGACCCGCAGGGCTGAACTGGGGCTCCAGAAGGCTCCCGGCTGCCTGGGAAAGCCCCGCATCCCGGCACAACCCCTGTGCTGTCACCCCAGGATGCCAGTGTTGCCTCCGGCTGCGGGAAACGCAGGGTGGAAGCAGCTGCAGCTTCACAATTATTTATTTCAGCTCCACCACCTTCCTATTGCCTTATTTTGCCTTTTTTGTTTTTCTCTGCCCAGCAATGACATAAATATCCCCTCTGGTTTCCTGTGCGGAACCGAAACAGGAACATGGGCAGGAGGCTGAGCTCCTTTTAGCCGTCCCTCCTCAGGCACAGCCCTGGCACGGCCCTGGAGCCCCCAGCAGCCCCACGGCTTGGGAAAAGCCATAGGACAGAGATGGGAAGGATGGCAACGTGACATCGGCTGCTCAGGGACAATAGGACGGTCACCAGGCTGGACTCTGGACGGAGACTACGTGATCATGGGGATGGAGCCTGCAGGCAAGAGCCAGCACAGAGCAGCCGGGATAATGGGAAGCTGGAAAGCTCTACTCCAACGAGTGGAGACCAAAGGCATCAAGAGCCAGCGCTTCCCACATCCAAAGACCGAGTTATCCGAGCATCCCGAGATATTTGGGTCAGGCTTAGACTGTAACAAGCCAAAAGCGAGCTGTCCAAGGAGCCCTCCAGACACGCTGATGAGGGCTCTGTGAAACAGGAGGTGCCGGCAGCCTCCTCCGCTCGCTTATCGGCTTGTCAGAGCGGCCGGGAGGGAAAGCAGAGCGGCCGAGGGCTCAGCCGGAGCCTGGGAACCACTGGCAAAGGGCATGACCCCGACCCCGGCCTTCCTGCCCCTTCCTGCATCGCTCGGCCACGGCTCTGCAGGGCCAGCTGATCCGTGGCCAGCGTCGCCCTTGCTCCCCACACCCCGCTGAGTAGACAAAAAGGCTCGAGCCTCCCAGATATTTTGCAGAACCCCTGAGCAGGCTGCCCAGAGCTGCAGCAGCTCTCTTCTGCCGCACTCGAGCTATTTGTTTGCATCCTGCAAAGCTATATTTAGAGCTTGCCTGAGTGACCTAGAATATCTGTGGTGGGCTCCCAGCCGAAGAGGCAAAAGTCCTGATCCTGGAGGGTGGAGGGGATTAACCCAGCAGGTCCCCACCAGTCTCACGGGGACCACATCCCGGGGGGTGGGAGCATCCCTGGGCTGTATCGCTCCTCCTCTCCATCACAAAAAGCCCGGCCAAAACTCACCACAGAGACCCACGTGGAGGGGGCTGAGCCACCGGACCCACAGCAGCCCGGAGGAGGGAGCAGCTCCGACTCACCGATGATGGCGTGGACTCGGACGGAGAGCTGCGTGCGCAGGATCAGGGTCGGCCGTCTCCCCTTCCTAGGGTGGGGGGAACACCACATGAGCACCTGCAGAGCAGACCACCCTGGTCCCCAGCCCCTCACCCACAGCTCCCAGTGCTTACACGCACATGGGGTCCCTGTGCTCCATCCCTGGAGGGCTCGGGTGCCCCATGCGACTCACCTGACCTCCTCATAGAAACCCTCCAGATCATCCTTCTGCTCTAGCAGGGACAAGTCGAGGTCCAGATAGTGTCCAGAGGGCGAGACCTGCAGCGTGCAGTCCTCCAGCTGGGGATGCAGACAGCCCAGCTGAGCCCCTGTGCCCAGCACAGCCCTCCCGGAGAATCCAGCATCCCTGGGTAACCCTCCCACCAGCACCAAACCCACCAGGCAGCCACATCCCAGAGCAGGGTGGCAGATCCTACTCCTTCCCCAAGCACCGGCCGCATGGAGAGATGCCCCAGTACCCTCTGCCCCAGCACGGTGGCAGACTGAGGAGAAACATGGAGCCCCAGGCTGGGAAAAGGCAGAGTGAGGGCGGCCCCATTGCCGCCGGGCTCCTCGGCAAGCTCTTGGGCGGGAGCCATGGCAAGAGGCTGATCCACTCCCTGAGGCTCCCCTTAGTCAGCTGAGGTGTAACCAGGGCAGGATCCATCTCCTCCCAGAGCTGGTGCCTTCACCTGGGCAGATGAATCACCCACAGGGACTGGATCTGTGGGATCTGCCAAGGCACCTGACCCGGACACGGACACCCCAAACCAGGGCAAATCCCACAGGGACATCCGCCAGCTGGATGGGGAAAAGCACAGCCTGAGGCAAGGCTGGGGTGAGGGCGTCTCCCCCAGAATTCCACATACAGCACCCACAGTGGACCCCAGACAGCAAGCACAGCATCCAGACCTGCAACGCCCCTGTGCCACCCGAGGCCCAGCAGCATCCCACAGCACCTATGCAGGTCTCCTGGGTGAGCTCATTTGCAGCCCCTGCTCTCTTAGCTCACCCCACTTCTCAGGAACTGATGCTCCTTCCCCAGTCTGCACTGGGGAGCTAAGGACTGGAGGAAAAAACTTATTGGGTTCTATATAAAACTCTGTCCTGGCCACCCTCAGGCAAGCAGGCTGGTGACCCACAGCAACGCCGGGTACGGCTCCTGCCCCCCATTGTGTCTGCTTTCCACGAAAGCCCTGTCTTCTCCTCGTGGCACAGGATCGTGCAAGAGCTCGCACGTCCGACATTGCCGTGAGCACCACATTAAAACCGGAGGGCAAAAACCCCAGCCACGTGCATTACAGTAATTAATAACCCTGACTAATCCTTGGGATAAGATGTAATTTGGCAGGGCACTGCCGTTGGATTGGACGCAGTTATGTTGTTAGTGCCCTGCTCCACCTCCCGTGGTTGCTGGCCATGCCAGCCCGGCCATGGCAACCAAACACAGGCTGCTGGCACCAGAGCAAGCGCTCCTGGCTGCCAGCTCTGCACAGTGCTAACACTGACCTCATGCAGGGTTTGCCTGCTGGGACAAGCTTCGATTCCTCCATAGGGACAGGCTCTCCTGGGTATCTCTGCATCCACCCGGGCATGGGAGACCCCTTCTGAATCTGCCTGGGCACCTCTGCATCTGTCCAGGCATGGGAGACCAATCCTATATCCCCTCAGGCAGCCCTGCATCCACCTGGGCATCCCCTTGGGCATTCCTGCATTGCCCTGGGCAACCCCTCAGGCATCTTTGCATCTGCTTGGGCATCCCTGCATCCTCTCGGGCATCCCTGCATCCTCTCAGGCATCCCTGCATCCTCTTGGGCACCCCTCAGGTATCCCTGCACCCACCCGGGCAACCTTGTATTCTCCTAGGCATCCCTGCGTCTGCCTGGGCATCCCCTCAGGCATCCCTGCATCCTCCTGGGCACTCAAACACAGCAAAGAGCAACTCAGCTCCAGCACAAAAGCTTTGCCTTCTCTGGGCTTCCAGAGCCCCGTCAAGCCAGAGTTAACATCCCCAGCTCCTACCAGGGCCAGTGACATGTCCCAGCTGGTGAGGGAGGCTGAGCCCCTGGGACTCGGCCGGTGCATGTTTCCGGCGTGAGCTTGGCAGCGCTCCCCACAAGGGATGCTCTGAGCACTGGGCCCCAGTTTGGCTGTGACCCCCCCGGCAAGCGGCAGCCCCCTGGGATGGAGATCATCTGCCCCAGGCTCACGCTGCCCTGCCAAAAATCCCAGGGCAGCACTTCCTCGCCAGAGAGCACTGACTGCCCCAGGGCCGGGGTGACTCCGGTTATCCGGATGAGGGGTTTACACCACACCGGGGCTGAGCCAGGACCTCGGGGCTGTGCTGGTGGGGATGGCACATTGGGGTCATGGGGTGCCAACAGCTCCTGGCGCAGGGCGGCTCTGATCCATCTGCCTCCTGCCTGTAAAACCGTTTGAACATGTGCTGGGCTTTGAGGGTCACAGGGACTTGTAGGCAAAGGGAGCTGGGGGAGGAGAGAATCCCACGCTCACACCTCCAGCTCCTGGGAGCCCAGCCGCCCCGCAGCACCGCTGATGTCCTTCATCCCGTACGCAGGGAGGTTTTGGGGTCTTGCTGAGGAGAAGATGCTGGTGCCAGTGCCAGTGCGGGACAAGGACCCTATGGTCTGGAGAGTTTCCCTGCCTGTGTTAAAAAAACCCTGCTACCTGATGCCTCAAACCTGAGACATGGGGAAGGTGGAAACACACGGATCTCCCTGATCCTATCAACACCCAGAAGCTGTGGCTGGCTCCGAGCTCAGCAAGGACACACGCGCCAGGCAAGTGAGTCCCCAGACAAAGCTGCCTCCCTCCAGAGCGGGACTGTCTTCCCAAACCATGGGATTCTGCTGAAGACATCTCCACCTCTGAGATGGAGATGTCCTTCACCCGCAGCCAAACTCACACCACCCACCATGGCGTCACATCTTCCTGCTCACCCCTATCACTGCATCCCCACGCGGGAGGATGCACCAAGGCTGGACAGTGAATATCTTCTTTATCTGCCAGCAGAGGAAACACTTTCCCCACCCCCCTCTAACACTTTCCTTACTTAACCACCATTTCCCAAAGTTGCTGTGGCTCTTTGAGGAAGGCTATGGGTAAATTACAGAAAAAAAATGAATTCTATTATTTGCTCCAGCTGAGGCAGCAATTTAACACCGCAGGGCAGAAATCCCCAGCATCACAAGGCTCTGCTCACCTCCTCAAGACACATGGGATTGATGGTTCACAGAGCTACAGCATAGGAGCCACCCCAGTCAGCAACAAAGCATGCTCACCACGATCCAGTTTTGGGGCTAAGTGAGGTGTTTATTGCCTCCTGCCTGCTCCTGCCTGACGGATGGCAGCAAGTGGATGGGAGCGCTGCCATTGCCTTATCACGGGGGTGGAGGAAATACCCAGGCCAGGAGGGATCTCTGGAGGTCACTCAGAGTTGGCCTAGAACTACACACTTGCTCGCGCGTGCCCCTCTCAGAGCTCCTCCAGCCAGGCTTGTTGCTCATAACAGATCCCTCATTTCTCATCAGCAGTGGTGAGCAGCTGGTGTCCCAGCGAAACCGTGGCACGGCTGCCCAGTCACAGCTCCTGTCCCAGGACCCATAGGAGGACCGTGCCAAGAGCTGGGGAGCTCTGGAGGCTGCTGAGCACCAACGTTCTGCCCTAAGCATTTAGCAAGAATCAGTTTCAAGCGGCTAATTCGGGGGTATGGCAGTCCTGCCAACAACCCCATCTCACTGCTTCCATGCTTGCCGGAGGTTAAGTGGGGCAAAGACCCTTGGCAAACACCCCCCTTGAGCTGGGTCTCTCCAAGCAGGGCTTGTGGGATGGGACTTGCATACTTCATGTGTGTGCTGAAGTCGCGCCAAGCTTGCAGCGAGCTTACGGCACCAAGGCCAGCAAGCTGTTTGCTCTTCCCCAGGTTTCCGGGGGAGGAAGGTGAAAGTGAAGCTCCAGCCTGTTGGGTTTTGCAATTGTTTGGAAAAATCCCTAGATTTCAGAAGTGAGATAGTGCTGGGGACGAGGGAGCACAGTGGCCTTTGGGGACCTAAGGGACAGCCAAAAAAAATCTGCCCTGTCAAAACATGCCTGCAGAGGTTCAGAAACTCCCCCACCCAGCACGAGTATCACCCAAGGGTACTGAAAAATGCTGGAAAGCAGGAGAAGATAGTATCAGCCTGGAGCTGAACAATGTGGTGGCGGCAAACAAAGCAGGAAGGTATTTTCAAGCACAAACACACTTTCCGGAGAGCATGAAAAAGTCATCAGCAGCGGGTCGCGCTCAGGGAGGGGAAGCGCCGAGGGGGTCACGGGGCAGGACAGACTGTTCGAGGCAGCGATGCCGGCACCAGAAACCTCCTGTTCATCATCTCCAGGCTGATTTCAGCCCCAGGAGCAGCTTTGCTGTGCCCAGGGAGGGCAGGAGACAGTTGGTCCCCTGCAGCAGCTCATCCCCTGGGTGCCTGTTGTTTGGTCCGACAACAACGTGGGGACCCTCAGCCCAGCTCCCTCCCAACTGTTGCATCCTCCTCCTGGTGCTCCACAGCTCTGGGCATGCTGCCCAGCAGGACAAGCCTGGCACTGGGCATCCCCAGCTGAATATTTTTTCCAGACAGTTCCTTGGGAAAAATCTGACTGTTCATTTACTAATTTTAGGGTGGTAAGTAACAGAGCTGAGCGCTACCTGGCACAGAGGGCACCAAGGGAGGTTTCGGCCTGTTGTGCCAGGGTAACGACGGCTGTGGGGCTCCAGGGTGCCAGCTCCCAATTCAGACTGAACCGGGTGGTCTGGGAGACTGACCTTGCTCCGCAGGATGTAGATCCCACTGCATAAGGCTCCCAGTGAAGACATCAGCTCGTGCAAACCCCATCCCAGCCATCACTGGCTCCAAAGGCTCCATGTAATAAAGGCAACACCTATATAACCTACATAAAACTACCCAAACCTATATAACCCACATAAACCAGGACCCTTATAAGCCCAGAGCAACATCCTAGCACTTGCCTATGATTTTACCAAGGGTCATGGAGCAATGCAGGGAAACTACAGGAAAAAAACACATTGGGAGCTTGGCTTAGCCAGAGAGCAGAGCCCGAAATCCCACAATCAACACACCTCTGCCTAGCACAGGACTTCCTTGCAACCCTCCTGTCCTCAGGAACACCATGTCCAGCTACCCCAGGCTACCACCCTGGGCTGGCGATCCCATTACAGCCAACTCCTGCCCAGGGACAAGAGTACACGCTTGAAATTTGAGTTTGCTCCATTCGTCATGTCTCAGGGCTGTTTGTTCCCAAACAAACTCCGTTTAGTCACCGCCTAAAAATCCCATGACGGCGACATGAGACACTGCCATCCTGCTCCAAGAAAAATGAAAAGGGGGATAAAAGGGAAGGGCTTTTTTTGGTGCAGGCAAAGGTCTCACAGCGATCCCCTCTTCCCTGGCAGGGCAGTGAGCTCGGGGCCAGGCACACCCCCTCCTGCTGCCCCCAGCTCTCTCGTCCACCTCTGGGCACACTCTCCCCGCCTGCCTGGGCTCCTGCCCTGCTGCAGGACAGAGATGCTCAGCCATTGCCAATGCTCTGCCGGGTCCTGCGTTCGTACGGAGGATGACAAGCCCATCCCAGTCCTGTACACGATGCTATGGAAGCAGCATGCCAACAGAAGGTCCCCAGGAGGGAAGGTCTCCATCTCCTCCACGCTCCAGCCCCGATCGGGCCTGAGGCTACGCGAACAAGCCTCGGTGCCTCGCTCCAGCCCCAGCCTCCCGCCTCCCTCCCGGCCGAAGGAAATTGCTCAGCACGAATTTCCGCGCCGCTCACGGAACCGGAGGGGCGAGGGGCTGGTGGCCCTCCGGCTCCGTGTAACCTCCCCACGGCACACGTGCTGTAGCGAGCTGGGACGCTGGCCGGTCCCCGGTGCCAGGGAGCCGGCGTGGTCCCGTCGAGGCTCTCGGTAGCCGGTGGGGAAGGGGGTGTGCTGGCGTGGGAATACGCTCAGCCCCGGCGACACGGGGACGGCCGCCTGTCCTCGTCCTGCTTCCCCCTGCCCGGGTTCCTGCCTGCTCTGAGCAAGCACATCCTCTTCCTCCCCGCCGACTCATCCGGGGCCGGCCGAGAGCTGGCATCTCCCGCGGGGGCTCGCGGATTCCGCCGTGACTCACCCCGGGAGCGCTGCCCGGGCTCCGGCGGGGACGCAGCACCCCGGCCTTCGCCTCCCCGCTCCTTCCAGCCGGCAATTCCCCACTCCCTCCCCTGTGCCTGCCCCTCTCGCCCCCGGCTCCCCCTCACCGGCAGCGGGGCCCCGAGCAGGCGATGCAGGGCGGGCAGCTGCGCTCCCAGGGCCAGCGCCTCCTCCACAGCGTAAACCGGGGCTCGCCGGGGCTCCGGGAAGCTGCCGCAGCCGAAGGGATCCGCGTCCTCCAGGTACTGCACCCGGCACGGCACCGCCACCTCCGCCATGGCAGCGCTGCCGCCGCCGCCGCGCCGCTACCGGGGGCGGGAGCGCGGAGGCCACGCCCCCAGGCCACGCCCGGCCACGCCCCTCCCCGGTAACGAGCGCTCGGTGCTCGGCGCGCCCTCCCGCGGGTATCCCCGGCATCTTCCGCCGGGATGCTCCGGCTCGGGGATGCTCCGCGCTGCCCCGGGCTGCCGGGTGGCGCTGCTCGCCACGGGTGAACGGCAGCACCGGGTGGGTGGGCGGCTGGGGTGAAACTCCCCGTGCGGGAGCAGAGGGGGAAAGTGGCGCGGGGAAGAGATGCCCTGTCCTGGGCAGCCCGGAGCCAGGGGAGCAGCGGTGCCACCCTGGCAGCCTCTGAGGGTGGTGGTGATGCTAATGAGGGTGTTACACAGCATAGAATCGTAGAACGGTTTTATTGGGAAGAGAGCTTAAAGATCATCGAGTTCAGACGTTACCCCAGCGCTGCCAGGGCACCACTAACCCATGTCCCTCAGCACCACATCTCCACGGCTTTGAAACCCCTCCAGGGATCATGAGGACTCCACCACTGCCCTGGGCAGCCTGGGCCAGGACTAGACAAACCTTGCAGGGAAGAAATTATTCCGCCTGGGTCCAACATCCTTTGAGGGAGTTGTTGAGCAAGAAAGTCTCCCAGTAACCAAAGGTGTTGATGTTAATGAAGGTGTCCAAGACGAATCATGTAGTGTTCATCATCACGGCTGTGTTGGCATTGGAAAGGAACATGCAAAGGAGAAACAGGACCCCTAGGAGCAACCAGAGTGGACCACAGCTGCACCAAGGATGGGACTGGGGATACAGCAAGGTCTCATTGCTCTTGCACTCAGCATGAAGCATCACTGGGCACAACCCAAAAAGGCAAAGCTTTTACAAAGGTGATTTTACTGCCTTTTTGAATGATTCCCTGCTCTTTGACGATGGTGCATCATGATGAAGTTGTGGTCAGAGACCCTTCCCCTTGCTCCTGGCTCCAGTCCTTACTCCCAGCAGGAGTGTGGTATGAGCAGACTTGTGCAGGAGCTCAGCAGAGATGCCCAAGAGGTGGCACAGGCCAGGTCCAAGAGGCAGGCAGGGCACGACCAGCCTGGGGGAGGCAAAGCAAAGTGGGCATTTAATTACACCTTGGCCAAGTTGAAAGGGGAGCAGGAGGCAGCTCCTCCTCAGCGGCAGCGCTGCTGTTGCTGGCAGAAGCCGCTGGCAGGTGGTGGCAGCAGCCGCCTGCTTTCCCGGTCCCTTTTCTTCCGCTGGAGAACATTTCCTGCCTATTTGTGCCAAGTCGGAACGACGGGAAGAGGTGACAGCACCGAGGTGTCCTGCAGCCTATTGTCCCCTGGCCAGCGGGCTCTGCCTGGCACTCGGCGCCCAAGGGTGCCCATGATACAGGCAGTACCAGACAGAAGGCTCAGCCCGGCTCAAGGTGTCCTTCTGTCCTGGATCTGGGGATGAACAGGCACAGCTTGGAGCTGGCTCTCCCTGGAGCACTCTGCCAGTGCCCCCTCCTGCCCGCTGCCAGGTGGCATCCCTGCTCTCTGGGCTGCCTGGGCATCCCTTGCTGCTCGCCTACGAGCTGGGAGCCACAAGGGATGGAACGGGAGACAGGGCACCTTCCAGAGCAGGGAAGCTGGCCCAGGGTCAGTGGACAAGTGGCAGCTTTTAGGGGTGTCTGAGAGGGGCTGGGAAGTGAAGGGGACCCAAGAACGATGGGTACCCCCTGGGGTGCTCCCAGGCTGGTGCACAAGCAGCAGCTGGGGCAGGGATGGGTGCTCTTGTCTGGCAGAAGATAACTGGGCTGGAAGGAGAACTGGGTGAGGTGGGGAGATTGGACTCTGATGGGCGGTGGAGGACTGAGCTAGCATGAGAGGACTTGGGCAAAGCAGGGACATCGAGGGAGGGAACAGGGGGCCAGGGTGATGCTGAGGGCATTGGGCAGGTACCAGGGGATTGGCATGGGGTAGGGGGCACCAGGGTAGAGGCAGGGAGGCTTCTGTGGGCCAGGGGGCACTGGGGCAGGGACAAGGGGACTGGTGTGGGTCAGAGGGCACTTGGACAAGTGTGGGGGCACCAGCGTGATGTGGGTGACACCAGGGGAGTTGCAGGGAGGACTGGGACAAGGGCAGGGGGACTGGTGTGCAACAGAGGGCAGTGGAGAATGAAGCACCAGGGCAGGGACATCAGGGTGATGCAGATGGCACTGGAGCAGTTACAGGGAGGACTGGTGTGGGACAGGGGACACTGGGCAAGAGACACCAAAGTGATGCAGGGGGGACTGGGGTGGAGACAGGGGTCTGGCATGGGGTGTGGGGCACTGAGGCAGGGGCAAGGGGACTGCTGTTGTCAAGGGACACCGGGGCAAGTGCAGGGGGACTGGCATGGGTCAAGGGGCACTGGGGAAGATGCAGGGGCACCAGGGCGATGCAGGTGGCACTGGGGTGGTTGCAGACAGGACTGGAACAGGGGTAGGGGGGACTGTGGAGGATGTAGGGGCACCAGGGTGATGCAGGTGGCACTGGGGTGGTTGCAGACAGGACTGGAACAGGGGTCGGGGGGACTGGGGAGGATGTAGGGGCACCGAGGTGATGCAGAGGAAACAGCGGCAGGTGCAAGGACTGGAGCAGAGGCAAGGGGACCGAGGTGGGGCAGGGGCACCGGGAGGGCTCAGCCGCGCTGGGGAGGGATGCACGGGGTGAGCAGGGCGGTACCGGGTACCCGGGGGCATCACCGGGACCCCGGGGCAGACCCGGGGGG
>JANVCC010000037.1:15280575-15308593 GCA_025345505.1 Todiramphus chloris collaris | reverse complement strand
GGGGGGGGGGGGGCCGGCCCGGCGCGGCCCCACGTGCGCGTGACGCGGGCGGGGGCCAGGAGCGCGGCGGAGAGCGGCGGGGAGCGGCGGGGAGCGGCTCGGGGCCATGCAGCCCCCGGCGGCCTCCCCCGGCCCCGCCGCCCCGGCGGGTGCCGAGCTGCTGCGGTGGCAGTGGCGGGAGGTGCAGGGTCCCTGCTTGGTGGCCGCCTGGATCCTGGTGGCCAGCTTGGCCAAGATCGGTGAGTGCCACCCCCCCGCCTCCTTCCCCCCCTCCCCAGCCTGCCCGGGGTTCCGGGAGCAGCCGAGCCCACCCTTCCCCTCCTCCCCGGGGCGGAAAGGCTGGGATGCGGCATCCCCGGTGGGTGCGGGGACGTTCGGGTGGCGCCGCGGCAGGACGTGGGTCATGGGGACGGATGGCCAGGGTGCCGCTGGTCACCCTGCTCAGCACGACCGCGCTCCGCATCCTCCATCCCCGCCCGTGGGATGCTGAGCGGGGACAGCCCCAGGGACAACGCGGGGGTCTGGGCCCATTCTCCCTGCGAGGGATGGATGGGAGGGAGGGTTCTGGGGAAGAAGAGGAGCCAAAAGGATATTCCATGGTCCAAAGGCTGGCACAGCGTGTGTCATCACCTGGGATTTGATTCCCCCAGCCCCGGGAGGGGCTCGGTGATGCCAGTGTTGGGCAAGAAATGCCCCCAGCAGGCTGGGGATGGGTCTGTGACCATGATCCCTTCTGGTGGGTCACTCCAGACCCGTGTGGCCTTGGACTCTTGTGTTGCCCAGCCCAGGACCACGCAGCTGGGGGGAGGCTCCACTGAGAGAGGCTGCATGGGAAGGTGCAAGCAGGATGCGTGCGAGCTGCTGCAGGGCTGTGCCTGCCACCAGCACCCTCCTGGGTGTTGAGGAAGGGATGCCCATGTGCAGGTGCCAGGCACGGTCCCCACACAGAGGGCTGGTTCCCCATGGTGCTGGGTCCAGGGGACGAGACCGTGACCTTGAGGCAGGTTTCCTCCTTGGAGGCTCCACCATGGGCACAGGCCCCATGGCAGGGGAGCGGGCACCCTCTTTGGAGCCAGCTCACAAAATGTGGGTTCAGAGGTAGGCAGGGGAGTCTCTGAGCAGCTGGGGACCAGTGGCAGCTCTGGGTACACAAGCAGACAGCCAGAACTGTGACCACCATCTGGCCTCAGCCTGTCCTGGGCATCATCAAAGCACTGCTGCGGACCTTGCGCTCCTCTCATCCCTCACCTTCTCGCAAGGGAGACTGAAAACATCGCGAGGAATGAATTAAAAGGCGTCGTGAGCTTAAAAATCCAACCCTCTGTCTGCAGCTGTGCCACCTCCAGCTGCCGAGCGTGTCTCCTACCTGCAGAAGATCAGAGAGATGATTCCTTTCCCTCGCTCTTATTTCCGTCTCTCAAACATCTCCCTGGAGCTGCTCCCTGTGTCCCTTGATGCGCTCCCATCACCGCCTTTGACTTTGCCCTGGCAGGGCCAGTGGGTGCAGGGGGACCTGAGCTGGGGTCACTCCCAAGCCCCCAGCCCCACTATGCTCTTCAAGGCCTGAGGAGAGTTGATGGTTGCTCTCCATCGCGGAGTGGTCGGTAGTTGCCTGGCTCAGCGCATCTGATAGGTCTGATGGATACGCAGAGGCCAGAGTGACACCCAGACCTGGAGGCAGGGCTGTGGGCAGCACTCCGGCAGGGGTGTCCCCAGAGGTGACGTACAACTGGGTGGTCCCCAGGGCGCACAGGAGCCCATGAAGGAGATGGAGCTGGCGGTGGAGGATGTCAGGGAGTGGAGGGGGTGCTGGGTGTAGGATGGTGCGGAGGAGCCGCTGTGGTTGCGGTGCTGGGCTGCCAGCTCACAGCCCTGTGACTGCGGGGGAGGAAGTGGCCCCACACCCGGGTGATGGGGAAACGACACTGTGGGCTCTGTTCTCAGAGGCAGTCACGATGCCAGGGTGCCCCGAGCCAGTAAACACCCGGGGAGGGGAAGAACTGGCCTGGGTGTTGCCTTCCTGCACAGCAAGGCATCATCCGGGCTTTGCTGCCATTTCCGTCCCTGGTCAGAGCATAGATTTGCTTGGGCAGGATGTAGGGAAGAGGGAAGTGATGAGCATTGCCCCAAATGTGCCTCTCTTCCACAGCTGCCCTTTGGGTAGGGGTTTGCAGCAAACAGATGTTTTTCCAGACAGCAGCATCTCCATGGGTCGCAATCCTCTCTCCTTGCACCATCACCTCTGTCCCCAGCTGCTCGTGTCTTGGTTTGGGTGTTTTGCTGTTTCCCAAGGATGAGCAGAGCAGGTTTTGGCCCCAAGTCCTCCCAGTATGGGCAAATCCTGTATTCTGGATGCCTGAGCATGGATTATAGCTCTGAAGTTAATTCACATGTGGCTAAGTTACTGTTGCTGTGGGAACCTTTAGTGCTGAAATCCTTGACTAGCACATGTAAAATTAGAGCTGGTTCCACCCGTCCCCGCAGCGCAGAGCAGCTCGTGCGCTGCCATTTGCACAGGAGGGCAGCAGCATCCTCCCGCATCCCCCCTCAGCCAGGACATTTCTGGACAGGCAAAGTCTTTCCCATTGATGCTGCTCCCCTCTTCACCCAAGTTTTTAGCTCCGGGGAAAGAAAGACAGATGAGAGCCATGTCCCCATGTCTCCAGAGCATCTCTGTGGGCTCTGCTGGGGCTCCCCAGCCAGCCAGGACCTATCTCCGCAACATGGGGAGTGAGGTGGGTTGCTGGAGCTGGGAACGGGGATCTTGGCAACGCTCCTGAGCGTGCAGAAAGGGTCTGGACGCCTCGTTCCCTTCTTGAAAACTTCAGAGCTTTGTTCCCGTGGGTGGGAAGCGGTTTCACAGCCTGCTGCAGGCACAGAGTGAGCGCCGTTCGCCCACTGGCGCTGCCTTCGCTGGGCTCATGTAGGGTGCACAGGGCTCTGCTGCGGCTTGAGCGGTCACTGGGCAGGGATTTGGTTGGACTGGAGCTCAGCCAGCCCATCTCTGGGCTGTGGGTTTGTTTGGAGGGCTCTAGTGTCCGTATCACCACTGCCTCCATGGCCAAATTGCAGCCCCTGGTAGCGAGCAGAGGTGGCTGGAGGTGAGGCTGGATGGCCTGGGCTCTGTGATCAGGGCATTTGGCTGTAGAGGCTTGGTCCTGGTTGTTCCGTGGCTCTTTCCCCTTGAGGTGATTGGTGATGGAGCTGCAGAGCAGATCCCACCATGCCAGTGCTGGCCACTCTGTCCTTGCTGTCTGTGGCAGGGTTCCCGGTGTGGTATGGCAGGAGAACGGTGCCGGGTCTTGCAAGGATGGCACAGGCAGGGCTTACCATGCCAAGGAGAAGTGCAGGTCACTGTGAAGGTCTCAACGAGAGGGAAGGTGGCACACAGCCTGCATGTTTGGTGGTGGGCTCAAAGATATTGGCTCTGGTTAGAAACCAGATCTTTGATATTGAGTTGTCTCCTCTAGTTCAGTGCTGAGCTGCAGGGAAGGAAAGCAAATCAACTATGAGGTGTAGGGAAGGAGAAAAGAAAGAACATCTGGAGGCCACAACCTCCGTTCCCAGAGTATCTGCATCTCAGGGACACTGGGACCCATTCCAGAAAGGATAGAGCAAGACTGGGACAGGTTCAGCGGAGAATGACAAGGGCATAGAGACATGGAAACCTAACAATGAAGCATTGCCTGTTCCTGGGCTCCTCTCCAGGTCTATGCCCCTTGAGAGAGGACCCTGGGCTAGTCAGATCTTATGGTCTGCTCACGGGGGTTCCTAAGGAGGGAAGAAGCCAAGTGACCTGGGGTCAATGTGTGACCACAGCACAGCTTTCCTTCTGGTGGGATGACTTGGCACAAGTAACTGGCACCTTTAATGCAGCTTTAGGGCCTGGGGTTTGGGTTGGCAGCGAGGCTGGGCTTGCAGCCAAGTGACGTCTCAGAGGCTGCCACGGTGTCCCTTGTGCCTGCTGGGTGCTCAAGGATGGAGGTGGCTCGGGAAGCACCTGGAGGAACCCACTCCCCAGGGAGAAGGTTTCTTCATCTGATGGTCAAGTCATGCTGCAAAGTTGGGCTGAATGTCACAAGTAGTGTCAGAACTAAATGTGGGGGGGCAACAATGGGCCTTTTCCCCAAGCTCTTTGTGGGGCAGCAAAACTACAGCACCTGATGCTACGGAGGAGAAATCCACAGGGGTTGGAGGAGGGCGGTTTGCCCACCTGGAAGCTGGAATGATTTGGAATGACAGAGGATGCCCTGGGGACAAAGCTGCCTTGGAGGAGTGAGTCCCCAGAGCTGGCTGGCGTGATGACATCCATCTGGCTCGCGTGGCATCCCGCTGGCTCGTGCCACGCGGCTGATGGATTAATACCAGGGCACACTCTGCTCGCTTTAAAAATCGATCTCCTGCTCCACGACGCCTTTAAGATTCGGTCCAAACCTTGCCTGGAATAAAGGGATGATTTGGAGCAGCTCTGCAGCCGCCGGTGCCGTGCGGCTGGTTTGTTTTGCAGGCAGGTAGGCGAGGACGGTCGCGCTCCGGCAGCTGACTTAGCTCGCGCTGCGGTGGTTTGCTCGCTGCCCTGGCTGCTCGCTTGGCCGCCTGCTGACAAGGTCACCCTGTCACCGGGGCTGAGCGGCCTCCTCTCGGAGGAGGGTAACGGGTGCTGGTGAAACCAGCGAATGCCTTGGCTGCTTGTGACGCCGGGAAGGTGTGCGCTGGCCGCTTGTAGCCTGGCGGTGCAGATACCGAAGGGCGAGGAAAGCGAACGCCTGGGTGCAGAGCCTGCTAGACAGGGGCTGAGGGGGAGGAGATCCCAAGAAGCCAGGGACCTGAAATCCTGACCTTGAAGCTAGCTGGGAGGTCTTCTGTGCATACATGGCCGTGAAGCACCTTTAGGTACTCCCTTGTCCTCCTGGGAGTATCAGATGTATCAGCTGGCTCTTCTGAGGAGCTCGTGGATCTGGGATGCTTTGCCCATGTGCCTGTTTGGCTGCTGTTCTCATTCTTACTGTCTGAGAAACAGTGTGGCCAGCAGAACAAGGGCCGGGATCATCCCCCTGGACTGGGCACTGAGGAGGTTGCCCCTTGAATCCTGGGTTCTTTTGGACCCCTCACTCCAAGAAGGACATTGAGGGGCTGGAACGTGTCCAGAGAAGGGCAATGGAGCTGGGGAAGGGTCTAGAGCACAAGTCTGGTGAGGAGAGGCTGAGGGACCTGGGCTTGTTGACCCTGGAGAAAAGGAGGGACATCTTCTGGCTCCCGACAGCTCCCTGACAGGAGAGGATGGAGCCAGGTGGGGTTGGTCTCTTCTCCCAAGGAACAAATGACAGGACAAGAGGAAACAGCCTCAAGTTGTACCAGGGGAGGTTTAGGCACAACCTAAATTGTGGAACAATTTCTTCCCCACAAGGATTGTCAAGGGCTGGCCCAGGCTGCCGAGGGTGGAGTCCCCGTGATCCCTGGAGGGGTTTCAAAGCCATGGAGATGTGGTGCTGAGGGACATGGTTTAGTGGTGCCCTGGCAGTGCTGGGGTAATGGTTGGACTGGATGGTCCAAAAGATCTCTCCCACCCTAAATAATTCTATGATTCTTCCTTTCCTTCCAGTTTTCCACCTGTCCAGGAAGGTGACATCCATTGTCCCAGAGAGCTGCCTCCTTATCCTACTGGGGTTGGGCCTTGGAGGCATCGTGTTGGCTGTGGCAAAGAAAGCGGAGTACCAGCTGGAGCCCAACATGTTCTTCCTCTTCCTTCTGCCCCCCATCGTCCTAGACTCGGGCTACTTCATGCCCAGCCGGCTGTTCTTTGACAACATCGGTGCCATTCTCACCTACGCAGTGGTGGGCACGCTCTGGAACTCCTTCACCACCGGCGCTGCACTCTGGGGGCTGCACCGAGCCGGGCTTATGGGTGGGTGCACAGGGCTGTCCAGCTTGGACCAGAAGATGTGTTGGAGGTGCAAAACACCCTCAAGTCCAGAGCCCTCTGCCTGGCCCTGCCATGGATTCCCAGGAATTATAGCAGGAGTGGGTTCCTGGCATCCCAGGAATGGTTTTCTGGCAGGACTGTCAGGCGTGCAGGACAAACGGGCCCTGCTCAGCCCTGAGCTGACTCATGTCTTTGCTATTTCGGTCCCGACCTTGGCTAGCTTTGCTGGCCTGCTGCCATGTTGCCTGTCCTCGGCTGGAGCCGTTGGCCCTGCCTGGCCTGGGCTGTGTTCTGAGCTCTTCTGAGCCCCCAAGAACTTGATGCCTGGTCCTGAGGTGGGGCTGCTGAGCCTCCTTCAGTGCCTACCTGCTGGTGGGGCTGCGATGCTCCTGGGTGCCGAGGGGGACATCCAAGCCCTGCCCCCCCGTCATGTTGCAGTGTGAGGCCCTCTTCACCTGGGGGATCCCAGAGCTCTGGGAGTGCTCCAGGGCTCAGCCCACTGCTCTCCAGGTTGGGATGCTGCAGCCAACTCACCAGGAGCAGATAAGGGACAGGTGAGAGGGGCTCTGGGGCAGGGGATCTGCCTGAGCTTGTTCCTTCTGTCCTAGCAGATCCAGGCGTGGAAGCTGGGCTGATGGATTTCCTGCTCTTCGGCAGCCTCATCTCAGCTGTGGACCCTGTGGCAGTGCTGGCCGTCTTTGAAGAGGTCCACGTAAATGAGACCCTCTTCATCATTGTGTTTGGCGAGTCTCTCCTGAATGATGCTGTCACCGTGGTGAGTTGGAGCTTGAGGGACCCTAATGTGGAGCCTGATGTGGGCCAGGGCACTGGATGACCCCCAGGATGGGCAGAGGTGACATCCCCAAGCCAGGGGTAGACCCATGCCATGCACTCTTGGTCTTTCCTCTCTCATGGCCCTGGGGGATTTTGCCTGCCAAGATGAGCTGTGTCACCTAGCAGATGTGGGGTGGGCAATGCCTATTCTGCAGGGCCCATCCTGCCCAAATCTTCTGCCCTTCTCAAGGCAGGGCAATACCTCAAGGCAGTCCTTGCCTGCAGGTGCTGTACAAGGTCTTCAACTCTTTTGTGGAGCTGGGCCCAGCGCACATCCATGCCACAGACTACGTGAAGGGGGTAGGTGAGTATGTGACCCACCAGCCCCTCCAGCATGGAAGTGTTTGCGGGGCAAGAACAGGTGCTTCCCTACTGCGGGGTTGGCACTGAGCATCACAGCTCTGTCATCTCCAACCCAGTGGTCCCCTGCTGGCCATAAGATTCTTTGGTGGACCTGGGTGGGAGTATGGCCAGCCCAGCGTGGTATGGCCATGGGGTGCAGGAGCTGGGCTCGCTTGCTTCTGGTGCAAATGAGTCTTCTCCCCACTCCCCAGCCTCCTTCTTCCTGGTGAGCCTGGGGGGCACGGCCGTGGGGCTGCTCTTTGCCTTCCTCCTGTCCCTGATCACACGCTTCACCAAGCGCGTGCGCATCATCGAGCCGCTCTTCGTCTTCCTCCTGGCCTACATCGCGTACCTCGCTGCTGAGATGGTCTCGCTCTCCTCCATCCTGGCGTGAGTACTGGGGTTGTCCCCAGGAGCGGGGTTTGGGAAATGGGAGCTGTGGGGGAGAGAAGGCCCACTCCTCATCCCACTGTAGGGTCATGCTACCTTCTGCCCCACTGCAGAGTCACCTTCTGTGGGATCTGCTGCAAGAAGTATGTGGAAGCCAATATCTCCCAGAAATCCCGCACCACGGTCAAGTACACCATGAAGACATTGGCCAGCAGCTCAGAGACCATCATCTTCATGTTTCTGGGCATCTCGGCTGTGGACACCTCCAAGTGGGCATGGGACACAGCACTGGTGCTGGGCACCCTGTTCTTCATCCTGCTCTTCAGAGCTGTGGGTCAGTCTGATCCACTGTGCTTCTGCCAGTAGCACCTTGCTCTTTTCATGCCAAAAAGTGGTATCCCCCAAGAAAAACTGTGTCATGAGGCCAGTCACAACCCCTGGTTGGGGGTTTGCCCCATCTCCAGGAGCAGGCAGGGCTCTGCTGGCATCCCAGACTCTCCTTCTTCCCCAGGTGTTGTCCTCCAGACCTGTGTGCTCAACCACTTCCGCCTCATCCCCCTGGACAGGATCGACCAGGTGGTCATGTCATACGGTGGCCTCCGCGGGGCCGTGGCCTTTGCTCTGGTCATCCTGCTGGACAGGGCGAAGGTGAAAGCCAAGGACTACTTTGTGGCGACGACCATCGTGGTGGTGTTCTTCACTGTCATTGTGCAGGTGAGGATGGGCACCCTGCCCTCCTCCAGCGCTGCTTTCTTGCCCCAGGGGTCAGGCAGGTGCCTGGGGACATGTGCTTGGGGCAAGTACCTCTTTTCAAGTCACCTTTGGTACTTGGTGCTTCCTGGCACCATCAGGTTGGTATGACGGACCCCCATGGTGGCTGTCACAACAGCCCATGCCATTTCCCTGTTGACCCTTTGAACTGGGGCTGGTTCCAGGAGCAGGGTGGATGCGAGCCTAGATGAAGGAGGATGGGGGGGGGTCCAATATGGTTGCTGCCTGCCAGGACATAGGATCATTTCCCAGGTCCTGAGCACAGGGGGTTGGGTTGGTAGGGGCATGTGTGGCTGGCACAGCTGGTGTCCCTGGTCACTTCATCCTGCTTCTGCTTCCTGTGCCCCGGTCACACACCCTCTCGCCCTCCCAGTCTTTCCCTTGCCTTCTTCTGCCATTCTAGGGTCTCACCATCAAGCCCCTGGTGACGTGGCTGAAGGTGAAGCGCAGCGACCACCACAAGCCCACACTGAACGAGGAGCTCCACGAGCATGTAGGTGCCTGGATCCCTGCACCGCTGGGGCTGGGCAAGGGCGATGCATGGCCTTGCCACCGCTCTCATCCTCTTCTCCTCCCTCAAGGCCTTTGACCACATCCTGGCAGCGGTGGAGGATATCGTGGGGCACCACGGCTACCATTACTGGCGGGACAAGTGAGTGTCTTAGCCAGGGTCCTCTGCTGGCGATCAGGTTGGGGGGGGCCCCGTGCCAGCTGTGGGGACATTGCAGGGTCCCCGCTGGAGGACACCCCTGCTGTAGCACAGCAGCAGGACTAGGATGGCTATAGGTCTGTCCATAAGTCCATCTGGAAGGGAACCATCTGGCTCTCAACCTCACATGGGCAGAGTGTGCCTGGCCATGGGTACCCCATGGGAGCTAAACCACCCGTGTCTTCTCGTGGCAGGTGGGAACAGTTTGACAAGAAGTATCTGAGCCAGCTCCTGATGCGGAAATCTGCCTACAGGCTGCGGGATGAGATCTGGGATGTTTACTACAAGCTGAACATCCGTGATGCCATCAGCTTCGTTGACCAGGTAGGGGCATGTGGTGGGGGCCGGGGGCAGGATGGCCCTGACAGGAGCTGGATGGCCTGGGCTGGTGGTTCCCCTCCATGTATGGCCACATGTGTACCTTCTGGCCAGGCAGTGAGGACCCCTCCAGCCCAGCTGGGTCCTTGCTGTCCCGATGCCAGCCTTGCCCTCCCATCTCCCAGGGTGGCCATGTGCTCTCAGCTGCCAAGCTGGCACTGCCCTCCATGCCCAGCCGCACATCCATGTCGGAGTCATCAGTCACAAACCTCCTGTGAGTACCAGCATCCCTCTGAGCCCCTGGGCAGACCTTGCTGAACTCCCACAGCTGCCTTCTTCCCTGGGGGTGGGTTGTGCCAGGGCTGGCAGGAGCTGGCAGGATGTGGGCATGGAGCCCTGCCATCTCCACCTCCATCTCCCTCGATCTCCATTCCCCATCCCCCCAGGAGGGAGAGTGGGAGCGGTGCGTGCCTGGACCTGCAGGTGATCGACACGGTGCGGAGCCGGCGGGACAAGGAGGACGCTGCCATGCACCATGTGCTGCGAGGGAGCCTCTACAAGCCCCGCCGGCGGGTGAGCGCTCCCCGGCCGTGGCACACGGCTGACCCCGAGGGTAGAGAAGCAGGGCTGGAGGAAGCTCTGTGGGGCCAGCTGCTCACCCGGTGTCTCTTTGCCTCTCCCTCGGCCAGTACAAGGCCAGCTACAGCCGTCACTTCATCTCTCCAGATAAACAAGAGCGCCAAGACAAAGAAATCTTCCGGCAGAACATGAAGAGGCGGCTGGAGACCTTCAAGTCCACAAAGCACAACATCTGCTCCTCCAAGAGCAAGGCCAGGCTGAAGGAGAAGGGCAGAAAAAAGGCAAGTGCTTGTCAACCTCCTGCTCCTTCCCTAGCTCTGAGGTTTGGCCTCCCCCAGGCTGCAGACAGAGAGGTCCCTTGGAGTATAGGTGAGGTGCTGCAGGGCATTGTCACCTTGAGAGCCATCAGGGAAAGCAGCTCATTCCATCTCAGTCCTGCGTATTCTGCCTGTGGGCATGTGGATGTGTCCATGTCTCCCCACCACGCCATGGGATGGCTCTTCCCTGGGCATAGTGGTCCCAAGCCCTGGAGGAACCCCATATTTGTGTTCCAAGAGTGCTCAGCATAAAGGAGCCTGAACATGGGTGCAGATCCAGGCTCAGAAGTGTGGCTCTGAGCCTTAGACTGAGCCTTAGGTGTCCTCCCTCATTAGGAGGCTTTTGGAGCTGTTGCAGCCGAGCTGTTTGTTGTGTGACCATGAAGATGCAATGCCTAAGGACTGGGAACCATTGACTGACAGCTGCCATCCAGCTGGGGTGGGAATTTGTGTCTCTGGGGTTACCCCAGCTTGCTGGGCCACTTGGGTTGGGGTTAGGGGTTTGCATGGGGCAGGTCCCAGCCGGTCCCTTTTCCTCTGCAGAAGAACATCTCCCTGAGCAGCGAGGCGCCCAATGGGAAGACGCACAGAAGTGTCCCCTGGCAAGAGGCAGGTAAGGCTGGTGACAAGCCAAGTTTGCAGATCCTGGCAAGGGGACCTGGTGGGTTGGGATGGGAGAAGTCTGCTGTGCCTGCCCACTGCCAGCTCAGTGGTATGGCAGCACTTAGGGTTATCCTAGCACAAGTCCTTCTCCCACGGGTGCAGTCCTTTCCCCCCAGGGTGCCCCATCC
The DNA here is from genome assembly GCA_025345505.1 of Todiramphus chloris collaris. Classification (NCBI taxonomy): domain Eukaryota; kingdom Metazoa; phylum Chordata; class Aves; order Coraciiformes; family Alcedinidae; genus Todiramphus; species Todiramphus chloris. The sequence goes on along the minus strand of JANVCC010000037.1, from coordinate 15,297,619 downwards.
TCCAAACAAACTCCTTCCACCTCGCTGCAGCTCCTGTCCTTGTGATGGTCAGCTCGGAGGAGGAGGAAAGCGATAGCTCAGAGACGGAGAAAGAGGATGATGAAGGGATTGTGTTCATCGCTCGAGCCACTGATGAGGTCCTGCAGGGAAAGACAACTCCTGGTAGGCACTAATGCTCCCATGCCAGGGGAGCTGCGGTCGGGTAGCTTGTCCTTCCTCCACCTGGGGAGCAAAGTTGCCTTGGCTTGGGCAAAACCGAAGCCAGCAGAGTGTGAATGGGAGAATCATCGTTCTCTGAGGATCTGGAGGCATGGCAGAGCCTCACTGGTGGCTCCCACCTCCCCGGGCCCACTAGCCGTTCAGCAGTGCTTGTGTCTGCAATGTTTGTGAGGCCCAGGGAGAGAGCAAGAGCTGTGCAAGGTCCCTCTCACCGTCCCTCCTTCTGCATCCCCAGGCAGCCTGGATGTCTGCCCCAGCCCCTGCATCATCCCACCATCACCCACCTTGGCAGAGAAGGAGCTGCCGTGGAAAGGAGACCAGGCTGATCTGGCTGTTTACATCTCCTCGGAGACCACCAAAATTGTGCCAGTGGATATGCAGAAGGCGTGGAACCAAAGCATCTCCTCCCTGGAGAGCATCGCTTCCCCCCCGGGCATCGAGAGCGGACCTCAGCACAGGAGATTTGCCTGCCCTGTGCTGGAGGAGCAACCCCAGTCTGCGAGCCAGGTGATGTCAGAGCAGAGTTCCTGCTTCCAGTTCCCCAGCCACGTCTCTAAGAGCAGCCGTTCGCAGAGCGACAGCAGCCCAGATGGTGCTGAGCAGCAGGAGCTGCAGCCTTTGATGGCCACAGAAGAGCAGAGCAAGGTGCCACCCGCCACGGAACCCAGATGGCTGATGTTCAACAGATCAAGCCACCTCTGAGGCAGACTGTGAATGGGGAAGGAGCTGGGGGCTGTGGATAGGCTGTGACCCGCTGGCTGCTCTTGCTGTCTTGCGTTGTGAAGCTTTTGTGTGTCTCCGTAAACTCCAGGAGGGGCAGGAGAGCCTGGTAGTCCTCCCGGAGCTGCACTCCAAGGTGGGCATTGCCCAGGCACCTTACTGATGCAAAACTGCTCAATAATAGGTCTTTGTGCTGCAACAGCAGGTACTAGCCTTCATCCACCCAGTGAGGCAGAGACCCCAGACCTCCTTCTTCCTCTCTGGTCCCTACACAGCTTCACAGAGCTGGGAGGACAGAGATGTTCCTCCCAGGGCTGGGATCCCAGCTGGACTCGATCCCCTCATGGCTGCTCTGCTCTGAGGTGTATGGGTGCTGGCTTTTGGGCTGTGGCTTATTGTGGGTGTGGGAGCACAAGCTGATCTCCAGCCTGGCTGTGAGTAGGAGACATCCAGGGAGAGGACTGAGACTGGTGGACGGTGCCCGAGAGCCCATCCACAGCCAGCGACCAAGCCGTTGACTTCAAGGTGGCTACAGCACTGGCTCCCCACTGCATGCCTGGAGCTCAGCCAGGAGGCCAGAGATGTGCTCCTTGCCATGGCAGCTCTGCATACCTTGGGTCACAGAGGCAAGGCCACGACCTTCTCAGGACTGGGAGCAGTGCTCCTGGGGTTTGGCTCCACCAGGAGCCGGACCAGTAAACCTGTACGCACAGGGACTCCTCTAGCAGTCAACCTGCTGGGCCATCCTCACGCCAGTTGCCTGGATGTCTGTGTTGTTCAGCTTTCTGGCTTTGCTAGGAGGCAGCTGCCTTGGCGGCATCCTTGGCATTCATCCTGCTACATCCCAGTCCCTCCAGTTGCCTGGGGCCCATCAGCTGGGAGGACTGGTCATGGTGCAAGGAGTGGAGTGAGCAGCAGGTATGAATGTACACAGGAACAGGGGTGATGGGCAAGAGCTGAATGCATCTTCAAAGATCTGTCCCCACCACCTGCCTCCCAGCCACTCCGTGTCCCTCCTGAGAGGGTGGTGGGAACCAGTGGCAATAGCCCACATGGTAAATTATCCCTGGTCTGACCCCAAGGGCCTGGAATCACTCCCCAAGAATGGCTCAGAACGCAAAAGCTCACCATGGGAGCTGGGCACCAGCAATGTGGGAAGGTTGGGGATGCTCCTCTTGGGGAACAATGGGGCCTTGGGCTCTTAATGTCACAAGGCAGGTAATTAATTGTTCCAGCTACGTGGGCATGCTGAGACAGCAGGAGTCAAGGGGACACGTGGGTGCACTGGGTGAGTGAGCCCAAGGTGGGGTGAGCAAGCTGCCGGTGCCACCCCTGGTACTGTCAGCAAGGCTCAGCACAGGCTGTTCTGCTCTGTACCTGTCCCACCAGATAAGCATGAGGTTTTTAAAAGGTTTTTTATATAGTTTTGCATTTCTGGTTTGCCTTATTCTGGTTTTGATTTCCAATATCGGGCCGTACTAAATCTCTAGCCGGGTCAGTGTTTCCTGTAGCCATGGGCACCACAAATGACTCCAAACTTAATATCTTATTTGCAAGGATATTGTTTTAATGTGAAAAATTATATGCAGAGTATTTTGTAATGTTCAATAAATGGGAATTGGAGCAGGCGCCGTGGTCTGGTCTCTGCTGTCTGGGAACCTCTGCCCATCCTGGTTCCTTGTTGGGTTCTCCCTGGGAGGCACCATGTCCTTGTGCCTCTCTGCTCTTCTCCACCCGTGGCCACAACCCCCTCCTCGGCCGCGATGTGCCTGCCTGCCTGGATTTCCTCGTTTCGATCAATGTCTGTGGAAAATGTGAAATTCTTTCCAAAGAGAAGTTTGCCTGCAGCCATCGTGAGGCCGTGCTGCGGGGAGCAGGCAGCGAGAGGCCAGCAGGCAGCTGGGCCCTGCCTGCCCGCAGTGGTGGCTGCCTGCACAGCCAGCAGCAGCGTGCTGGGAGCACAGGTCTTCCCGTGTCCATGCTGCCAAAAAATACCATTCAGACGGGCCTGTTTCAGGGTGTTCTGGCTCACAGGAACCTCCCTGCGTCAGTTTGCACTGGCTTTGCTCTTCCCTCGATCTGCTGGCTTTGCTCCTTCTAAAGGAGAGAAAATGTGGTTTATTTGATTGGTAGGATGGATGTCTGGCTTGTATTCAACCTGGCATCTACTGCCACCCCAGGTCCTTCTTGGCAGAGTCCCTATTGGACAAGAGGAAATGGCCTCAAGTTGTGCCAGGGGAGGTTTAGGTTGGATGTGAGGAACAGTTTTTTTCCCACAAAGGTGGTCAAGGCCTGGCCCAGGCTGCCCAGGGCAGTGGTGGAGTCCCCGTGATCCCTGGAGGGGTTTCAAAGTCATGGAGTGTGGTGCTGAGGGACACGGGTTAGTGGTACCCTGGCAGTGCTGGGTTAATGGTTGGACTTGATCTGAAAGGTCTTTTCCAACCAGAATGATTCTATGATTCTATTGTTCTATACAGCTTCCTAGCCCCGAGGGCTTTGGACTGGTCCCTCTGGAAGCTCTTGCTCCTCCCAACACTTCCCACCTGTGTCACATCCCACTGACCAGCAATGCTGGCCAAGCCATGCTCTGCATGCCCAATGTTGGTGCCAGTGCTTCCTGCAGATGCAGTCCAGTTTCCTTGGCAGTGCAGCACGTTGTCTTCCTGGAAGCGGTGGGTCTGTGGCATTCTTCTGAGGAGGAAAAGCAGACGTCCCAGTTTTGGGGAACACTGGGGCTTGGTTGCCACTGTCTCACACAGTTAGCTGAGCCTAGCAGCTCATGTGTCTGCAGGATCTCCATGCCACCAGCTTGGAGCCCCCTCTTCTCACCCTTCACCCCAGCCATCGTGTGTCCCTGTTATGATGGTGGCTCCTACTACACCCTTCCCCACCGGGTTTTATCGGTGTTACCTCTCTTCATCTCTGTATTTCACTTCACAGGGACAGACAGCAGGACTGCTCCCACCCTTCCAGCACAGCACAGAGCCACCTCTTTCCGCCCTAAAAATACTAAAGTGCTTCAGTGGAAAAACACGAGAAGAAGGCCAAACCGCAAACACATGTGCCCAAGCCTCTGCTTCTCCAGGACGGAGTCAGGCAGAAGGAGAGGAGCTGCTCGTCGGGCTGTAACCCAGAACATCCAGCCCTCTGACTGTTCCCATACGCAGCCCCGTCCCGGCACTGCCTGCCTAGTGCAGACCTGTCATTCTGCACACAGGCTGCCATTAAACTGGCACGTTTTTTTCCACAGTGTTTTACTTTCTTCAGTGCTCAGCTCCTCCAGTTGCTCTGTGGTACCAGAACTCGTGAGGTCAGCAGAGGGTGTGAGGCAGCTCTGGATGGAGCAGGGGCAGCAGCTGGATGGCAGACCCAAGCTGTGGGCGCTGGATTGCTGCTGGCCATCTCCCAAGTCGTCGAAGCAGCAGTGGCATTGCGCGGTCCTAAACCCACCACCTCACCACTGCACAATGCACATTGGAGCATCAGGTAAATTTTAGGCTAGAAGGGGCTCAGGAGGTCTGTGGTCCAAGCCTGGCTCCGTGCAGGGCTGCTGGTAAAGCTACAGCAAGTAGCTCAGAGTCTTCTCTAGTTGGGCTTGGAAAGTCCCTGAGGATGTGGCCAGCAGGGTGAGGGATCCTGCCCCTCTGCTCCCAGGGCTCTGGGAAGAGAGACCCCCCTGCAGTGCTGGGGCCAGCTCGGGAGTCCTCAGCACAGCAGAGACAGGGACCTGTTGGAGCGGGGCCAGAGGAGCCCCAGCAATGCTGGGAGGGCTGGAACCCCTCTGCTGGGAGAGTTGGGGGGGTTCAGCCTGGAGAAGAGAAGGCTCTGGGGAGACTTTCTCATGGCTTTTCAGGACTTCAAGTGGCCTACAGGAAATCTGGGGAGCGCTTTTCTTCAGGGAGTGTAGTGAAAGTGTGAGGGTTACAGGTTTCAAACTGACAGAGGGGAGCTTTAGCTCAGATATTGGGAAGAAATTCTTTATTGTGAGGGTGCTGAGACACTGGAGCAGATTGCCCAGAAAGGCTGTGGATGCCCCATCCCTGGAGGTGCTCAAGACCAGGTTGGACAGGGCTCTGAGCAAGCTGATCTAGTGGGAGGTGTCCCTACCCATGGCAGGGAGGTTGGAACTAGATGGCCTTTAAGGTCCCTTCCTACCCTAACCAGTCTTTGACTCATTCTATGATGGAGAAGTCACCCTGTTGCAGAGCTGCACCATGGCTGCACTACTCTCACACAGAATGACTTTCTCCTTGTGCCCAGCAAGAATTTACCCTGGTGTAGGCTTGTCCCCATGGCCTCCTGTCCTTCCAGGTGGGTCTCTGAGAAGAGTTGGGCTCTAGTTTCTCTGTGCCCCCCTGTAGGTACCTCCCCTCTTTGCCTTGTTTTCCTGTAGCTGCTTCTTTCTGATATATATGTTATATGTACATGTATGTCTTGTTCTGGGGAGCCCCAGATTGGAGTTAGTGCCCAGCCATGTCTCACCGACACCATTTCAAGAGGAATAATCATCTCCTTAAACCTGATAGCTTCATGTTCTCCATTGCAGCCAGGGTGCTCTTGAGTCATGGGCAACCTTGGGTGATTCCTCATTCTGCTCTATTTCTGGAGCTCTTCTGACGCTCTCGTGTGATGTTTTCACAGTGGCCTATACGGGCTCATGTGGTGGGAAGCTAGTGAATGGGAGCCCAGCTTCTCACCTCCCACTTGGTCCCAGCAAGCACAAAGCATGGCAGAGGCTTTGGCCACACTCAGGTTCAGCCTGACTGCATCTGGTACACATGTTTTGGAGATCCATCAGTCAATTATTTGCTCCTTCTTCCTCCTGTCCATCTGTCCAGCCATCAATCTCACCTGGATACGATCAGGAAAAACACCTCTCCTGAATTCTCCTGTGTTTGCTTTCCCCCTGTTCTCCATGAAAACATGACTGTGTCCAAAGCCACCCCTGCTCCCTGCTGTCACTGGGAGCCTCTACTGCCTGTTGGTGGAGGGGACAATTCATTTCCACTCCAGCATTACCTCTGGAGGGGTGGATGCCAGCCCTGGTCCCAGTCTGCTCTGCTGTGCCAGCTGCTGAAGCGGTGCAGAAGTTGCTCAGCTGATGGGATGCGAGTGGCTGGTGACGGAGCTGGGATCCGTCGGCAGCCGAGGTGGATAATGAGGAACAGATTTTGCGCTGGGCAGCGGTTCCCATGCTGCGTTCCAGGGCAGAGCAGCCAGGATGGGAGAGCTTTTGTGCTTCGCGTTGCACCCCTCCAGCGCGTGTCGAGCCAGCCCCTCGCCTCGCCTGTGTCTCCTTGCAGTCCACCGGCGGTGAGCGTTCCCGGGCTCCCTGCAGAGCTGGGGACCCTCTCCGGTGGCTGTGCCACCCGCCAAGCTGCAGGGCTGGCCAGGAGGCTTTCCCCACACCCTGTCTGTGCTGGGGAACAAGCTGCAGCGTGGACGAGCTGAGGACAGAGAAGACCAGTGGGATCTTTAGGTCAGCAGGAGCTGGGTGGGGTGATCCACACGCCTCTTTGTGGTTCAGATTTCTGGAGGAGCAAGCGTGTCTGGGGGACTCCGTGTCCCTGGAGGACTGCGTGGTCAGGCTGCTGCTCTGGGGACTCCTGCGGAGCAGCCAGAATGGATGCCGACACAGCAGGGGCTTTGATTTCATGAGTTCCCCAGATCCTAGAGTTGTGATCTTCCCTGCAGCCAGACAGAGCTGTTCCTCACAGCAAGATCCCTGAAGAACCACCTGCGCTCCTCTCACCTCGCCTTCTCCTGGCATCCAGTGCCACACAGCCAGACTGCCCAGAAGGTAAATGAAACCTGGGTTTCATTTGAGGGTTCAGTGGGTTCAGTGGAGAGGGAGGGGGCTAAGGACACTCAGGGAAGTGGCCACCAGCCTGGCTGGTCTGGTCTACATCAGGGCCACAGGTTGTCCCAAGCTTGTGGACAGCCCACGAAGAAGGGCTTGGAGGTGCCAGGGTGCCCCATCTCCATGCCGTGGGAGACCAGGCTCTGCAGAAGGTCTGTTGTATTTGTGCTTTCCTCTCTGGCAGTGATGTGGGGCAATCCCTGCCCAGGTACAAGCTTTCTCTCCCGAGCCTAGCTATGCCTGTGCTGTTGAAGTTGTGCAGCCAGCGTGGGGGTCCCCGGCAGTTTTGGGGCTCTGAGGTTCTCACAGGCAGCTGGATGAGTTGTGGGCTCAAAACTGACCTGAGAAACCTCCTCTAGGCATGGCTGGTGCTGGGACCATGCAAGCATCACTCGTGCAGGGCTCACCCCCTCCAGATTTCTCCCGGACACTCAGGGTCCTGCCTGCTTCCTCAGAAAGCTCCATCTCCCAGGGCCAAGATATTCTCTTGTCTGCCACATACATGTGTGTAGATACACGTATTTCCAGTGGGCATCCTTCTTCTATTTATGGAGAAAGCTGGCAAAGGCTTCAGAAAGGTACCTCAGAAAGATGGGAAAAAAAAAAAAGGAAAACTGTTCAGGCTGAGAACTGTTGTGTTTTCACGTGCCCTGGTGAGGGGCTGGCTGCTTGGAGCCAGCGAAGGAGCATCAGCTTGTGTTTGCTGGGGCTGCCGAGGGGCAGTTGGCCAGGCTGCTGATGGACAGTTAGAGGGTGACCCCCGCTAGGCTCACTCTGATCTTCTTCTGCTGGGGAACAGACAGAGTTGTTATAAATGTTTAGGTTTGGTTGTTTTGGTTTTCTTTCCCCCCCCCCTTAGCAAAACTAGCTTTTGAAGCCAACAGGAAATCCTGGAGCCTAAAGAGTGCAATAAAGGGTGCTGGAAGCCCAGTGGCCACCTTCCCGAGCTTGGATTTCTCTTCAAATCCAGCTCTGCGTCAAGTGTCATTTGAGCAAAGGCAACTAAAGGGCCCCAAAACTGCTCCAAATCTGCGAGGGGGGGGAGGCCCGACCCCTGCCCCGTGCTCCGCTGGGCCCCGAGGAGCCAGAGGCCCTGTTGCTCCAGGAGCCCGGGCCCTGAGGGGCGCATTCCCCCCCCTCCCGGGCGTGGAGAGAGGGGCCGGGGCGGGCCCGGAGGAGCCTCCCCCGGCCGCAGGGAGCTCGGTAGCCCCGGTCGGGGAGCTCGGGGGTCCCGGGGGGCGGGTGTCGCCGCAGTGCCCACGAAGGCCGCCAGGGGTCGCCCCGCGCCGAGGCCGCGCCCCCGCCAAGATGGCGGCCGCGTGCCCCAGGGGGGCTCCTCCCGTAGCGCGGGGGGCGCTGGGCCCAGCGGGAAGAGCCGAGTGCCCCGCTTCCCCACCGCGGGGGGGGCTTAAGGGGGTCAAAATATGTCTATATGTGGTAGTTTTAGGTCTTTTTTCGGTGTGCCAGGGGAGCTGCTGCCCTCGGCTTCAGGGACAGCGGGAGGCCAGTGCTCCCAGTGAGCTCCCAGTGAGCTCCCAGCTCACGCTTTTCCCCAGGCACCTTCATCTCACCCAGCAGGCAGCGGTGGCCTGCTCAGGGGCAGAGTATGACCCAAAATTAAAGTCTTCTTTAAAAGGAAAAAAAAAAAGTCATCAAAGAACACACACTTGGACCGATGTGGGGTCCGCAGTGGTGAGAAAGTTGCTGCCCGGACTCGGAGGGCTGAGGAGTGCTGGGTCCCTCTGGGCTGTTGAGCTCCCGGTGCTTCCAGGAGGATCTGGAGTGCCCAGAGAAGTTCACAGAATCACAGACTGGTTTGGGTGGGAAGGGATCTTTAAGCTCAACTCATCCAACCCCCCTTGCAGGGAGCAGGGACATCTGCAACTAGAGCAGGTTGCTCAGAGCACAGGCCAACCTCACCTGCAATGGTGCCAGGGATGGGGCAGCCACCACCTCTCTGGGCAACCTGGGCCAGGCTCTCACCACCCTCCCTGGAAAACAGTTCTTCCTTCTCTCCAGTCTAAATCTCCCTCTTTCAGTTTAAACCCATCACCCCTTGTCCTGTCCCAACAGGCCCTGCTCAAATGTCCATCGCTACCCACTCTGCCTTCTTGCCTGGCACCCTTGCTGTAGGCATTTCCCAAGGTTCACTCCTCTAATTGCCAGCTACAGATGTCCCATGGCAAACTGCTCCTATCCCTGTCAAACCAGTCCTTCCCAGTGGCATCTGAGGAGCATTCCCATCACCTCCTGTGCTCTGGATCTGCAGCCAGCAGAATTGTCTCCAGTCTCTCTAGGAAGAAGACCCTAACCCCAAACCACTGTTTGCTCACTGCAGAGTGACTCAAACCTCAGTCTGGAACCTCGTGGAGCTGCTCTGTTGAGATAGAGATGGAGGAACAAAATCATTCCCCTTTGCCACCAGCTGATCAGGGCTGGAGGGGGACCAACCAGGTCCGAGCTGGTTGCTGGAAATGCCAGCAGGATTAAAAGTACTTTGAGAAGCACCTGGAGGATCCAGAGTGGGGCTGCTCCAGTTCAGTGGGCAACACAGCCCAGCTGCTCCAGGAAACAGGGGAGCTGGTCCCAGGGACCTCCCACGTGGCTTATAAAGCCCTGTCTGTGGGCCCACGGCTGGAGCTGCACCTTGGGGCCATTGCTCTGTCCCAGCCAGTGCTGAGCTCACCCAGGTGCCTCACTCTCTCCCTGCCTGAGCTGGAGGAGTGAGCTGCAGGCAGGTGACAGCTTTTCTTCCTCTGGAGAGGCTCTGCCATGGAAGAAGAGTCAGCAGGATCTGCTGGGATCTGCTGGGCGCAGGCTCTGCAAGTGCTGGCTGTAAGTGCAGGGTTTGAGAGGGTTGGGGGAGGACATGGATGCATGGGGTCTTGGCTTGTCCTGGGGGTCAGAGCTCGTGGGGCAGAGTTGGGGGGGCGAGGGGCGTTGCTGCCACCCCAGGTAGGACCTGGGTGCTGGCCCTGGCTCTGAAAACTGGAGCAGAGACTGTAACCAGTGGTCATAAGGGGGGTCAGAGCTGGCAGCCCTCCCTTCTAGCAGGGCACAGCTGGATTTAGGTTGCTTTTGGGAAGAGAAGGGATGGGTGTCCAGCCCAGGAGTGTGTCCTAGCCTTTGTCTGGTCATGGTTGGTGCTTGGCCCCTTCTTGAAGTGTCTACTGAGGGCTGTATCTGCTTCTCTTGGTGTGGGCTGGGAAGGTATCTAGGTGCTGGTTGCTCAGGTGTGAGCTCGGCACAGAGCAGGGACACAAGTGGAGGCTCCTGGTGCTGCAGAGGTATGGAGAGGGGTGATGCCTGTTTGTCTGTCATCGCAACGCTTGCTCTGTGAAGCAGACCTGGAAAGAGGAGCAGGACCTGGCAGCTGTGATGGCATTTGCAGGAGCTGTGAAACCCTGTGCTGTGTGTCTCCCCTGGCTGTGGGAGAGGGGCGGTGGAGGTGGCTGCTGGGCCAGGGCAGGAAGGGTGTAGGTGCCTGCTGGCACATCTAGCTCAGATGTGGGCCTGCTGTCTCAGCCCAGTAAACATGTGCTTCAGGGACTGAACAGCATGAGATGTCACTGCCAGCGGGGAGGGTAAACAGATGACTCTCTTCTGCCATTAAATACATGAAGGCTGGAGGTAGATGGGTCGGTTTTAGGCTGCTCTTCAGAGAAAGCCAATATATTCTACTCAGAGATGGTGGTAAGTGTTGAAGCAGCTGTCCCGAAAACACAGCTGAGTTTCTAAGCCAAGAGCATTTTATCCTCAGGAAAGGCAGGAGCAGCCTAAACTCCAAGGACACAAGCCAGCATCTCCTCTGAAAGGATTTAAGTGCTCTTCATTGGGTCTGCATCCACGCCCCTACCTGGTTCTACATCCTACAAGTCTCTGTTCAAGGCTCTCAGGAGGTTTGGGGTCTTCTCCCCAGGATGGTCACCTGCCAACCAGTGTACCTGCCTAGTTCTCGGAGCACCAGGTGCTGAGACCCAGCACACTAGCCAGGGCATCCACCCTGTGAAGAAACATCTGTGTGTGTGTGTGCTGTAGAGGGAACGTGCCTATTGGGAGGGTGCCTGATGAGGGCAGGAGGTATGGTTTCCATCCAAGCCCTGCTCCTACAAGCACTGGCTGCATTTAGGACTTTCCTGTGAGGGGAAGTGTCTGGAGGATACTGTTGTAGAGGCGTTAACCCAAGAGCAGCATGCAGCATGGCCACTTTGCAAGGCCTGGGGGCTCCCCGTGCCCTCCTCCCAAGAACTGCCCAAAGTTACAGAAGGCCAAAGCTGCTCAGGCTGAGATGGGTGTCTTGGGAATATGCAAAAGCAGGATTTTGTCCTGTGGGCTCTAGAGGCCATCAGTGGTAGTGCTGGGATGTTGCTGAGCTGAGACCCTGGGCGCTTGCGTGTGCCTGGAGCAGGCATTTGACTGCCAAGTGCTCTGCATGTATTGAGTCCAACTGGCTTGTCTGGGGAACGCTGTGTGTCATCGAGGTGTGCCCTCCTAGCAGTGCTGGGAGGCTGTAAGGCTGGCATTGCCCTGGTGTGATTAGTTTTATAGAATCCCAGCATGGTGGGGTTGGAAGGGACCTCTGGAGATCATCTGGTCCAACCCCCCTGCTCCAGCAGGGTCACCCAGAGCAGGGGGCCCAGGATCCCATTGTCCAGGCAGCTTTGGAATCTCTCCAGAGAAGGAGACTCCACAACCTCTCTGGGCAGCCTGGGCCAGGCTCTGACACCCTCACAGCAAACAAGCTTTTCCTCCTGTTCACTGTGAGACTGCACATGTGCTGCAGCAGGGCAGACGTTCAGTTTATTTATTTATTTCCCCCCACCCCGTAGCACACATAGGTATTTGAGAGCTCAAAGTGGGACCTTCCTGACTTCTGTACCTAGAAAACATCTCCAGTAAAGCCTCCTGATGGTTAACTGCACACCAGGCTTGCACAAGGCACTGAACAAAATCTTCAAGTGTAGCTGGAGACCTAGCAATTGAGTTGCTCCCATTCCTTCAAGTGGTGAGCGTGACCAGCTGCTGTCATGTAGTCTCTCCTCCAGCCCTTCTGGGAAGTCACACCACGATTATATTTCTGGCTTAAGAAATTTTTTTTTTTACCTAATCAGACTGGGCCTCACAAAGAGGTTGCCACTTAGTGGTAATTACTTGCTTTAGAAGCTGAATGCCTCCTGAGGATTGCAAATAGGGGATTATCAAATTAATTAGTTAAACCATGATGTGCTTTTGTGAAGCCAAGGGCTGCTTTACTCAGGATCTGAAATAACGGTTTAAATATTATTAACCAGCATACAACCCACCCTTGTCTCCCTGACAGGGGGAGAACCAGTTCTTTCCTGTAACACTGCTCTTGGTACCAAGGGTTGCTTGCAGCTCTACTTGTGGCTTTTCTTTGACAAAACCTCTTTTGAGCAAACGTCTGTTGCTGGTCTTAAGGCACCTGCTTGTGCTGAGTGGAGTCTAACGCTGCTTCTTGGTGGCTTCCCATGGTTGTATAGGCTGCCAAGTGGAAGGGGAATGGGGTTCACAATGGGTAGCTCGGTGGGATTGTAACGTATCTTTCTTGAACGTGCACGGCTTCATCTATGGGACATCTGCATAGCTGTGTGTGGACACGGGAGCTGGTGGAGAGCCTCAGTCCAGCGATAAGGAAGTGCCTGGAAGTACATCCAGAGGCACCCACTGATCAGTGGGTTAGGAGGGGCAGTAGGTCCTGGAGTACTGCTTCTGGGCTTTCCTTCCCTTCTGAAGGCCCTGTGGACACAGGAGGCTCTCTGTGCTGAGGGTGACGCCAGTGACCGTGCTAAGCGAACGCGGAGTGCGTGGGGCCGTGTTCCTACGAGCTGTTGGCCGCTGTAGAGTAGTCGTCCAGCTAGCGTGCATATTGCACAACTTCCCCTAGGTCAGAAGTTGTCCTTATCTGGCATCTAAAACATCTGCCGTGTTTCTTCCAGCACAGCTGAGTACTGTTGGTCAAAGCATCAAGCTTTCCTTGCTCCGCACAACTGAAAACAAGCGGAGCTTTGCTGGTGTTGACTGAAAGGCAGAGTTCCTCTGTGGGCTCCTACCTGTGCCCACGCTCTCCCCCAGCTCTCGGGGGGCTCTAGGTTGTGGCACTGCTTCAGCAGGCACTCCAGAAATACTGTGGCTCCAGAAATCAGCCCCAGCAAAAGAAAAGGGGTTGGGGGGAGAAGAGATGGTGGGTCTGAAGTTATGAGCCCTGAAGTTTCTGGACTGTTGCTGTACTGACCCCTCTCCCACCCCTTCCTATTTCAACTCTGAGGAGGCCCCACAGCCTTCAGAAATTGTCTTTCCATCGTTCCTGGTGCCAGTGTTTGCTGCCTCTTGCCATGTTTCACCAGGCTGTGCTTGGCCATACTCCGCTGCTGCCGCAGCCGGGTACCGGAGTAGCTCCCTAAGGGTAAAATGCCCCTCGGTCCACGTAAAGGCCCTGGCTCTGCTGCCTGGGAAGCTGGAGCACCCGGAGCTCTGACGGCAGGCTGGGTGACAGCAGCCTTCTGTGGTGGCTTCACCAATTAAACCAAGCCCAAGGAAAGCGCAGGCCTTGTGCAAGGGTGAGGAGCTGCTCCTGTGAGGAGACAGTGAGAGACTGTGTGGGGGAACAAGCGTGGCATTGTTGTCAGCCTCAGTCAAGAGGGGCTTTTCAACACCCACTGAAGTGCTGCTGGCTACAGCTGTCTCCCATGCGCTTGTGCGGGAAACGGGCCTACAGTGCAGGAGACAGGACAAGACCACTTGGAAATCTGAAGAGAAAAAAAAAAAAAAAAAGGAGGGGGGAAGCTATATTAGGATCCTGCCCCAAGTAAACAGCAGTGAGATGTTCCCCTTTGCGCAGTGCCACGGCACAGGAAATCACGTCGCTGCCTCCAGCTGGGATGGGGGTGAGCTGTACTGGGGCTCTTCAGCCTGGGAATCCTTGATGGAGGAAGGTGCTCCTGAGCTTTGAGCACAGTGTAGAAAATGGAGGAGGCGTGAGGTTGGGCTCTGAGCTGCTCTTGGGTTAGTCAGCCCATTCCTCCTCTGCTCTAATAAATGTATAGAATCATAGAACCATGCAATAGTTTGGGTGGGAAGAGACCTTTCAATGTCATTTAGTCCAAACCCCCTGCAGGGAGCAGGGACATCTGCAACTGGAGCAGGTTGCTCAGAGCCATGGCCAACCTCACCTGCTATGGTGCCAGGGATGGGGCAGCCACCACCTCTCTGGGCAACCTGGGACAGGCCTAACCAACCTCACTGGAAAACATTTCTTCCTTCTCTCCAGTCTAAATCTCCCTCTTTCAGTTTAAACCCATCACCCCTTGTCCTGTCCCAACAGGCCCTGCTCAGAAGTCTGTCCCCATCTTTCTGTAAGGAAACCTGCACATGTTGCTGCAGTTGAGGAAAGAGCAGGGAGATTTCCATCCAACATCTAGGTGTGAGAGGGGTGCTGGATCTCTTCTACCTCCTTGAACTCCACAGTGGGGGCCACACCTCCAACAGAAATAGCTCGGCACCTCTGACAGCGCAAGGTTTGTCACAGCCAGCTCGCTGCTATGTGCACTCTGGAGGGTTGTTGCTCCTGGTGCTCCCAGTCTTGGAGGGTGCAGTCTGTAGGGAGACTCCCAGCACCCACGGGAGGATGTTGCTAAGGTGTGACCATGTTTGCGGGCTGGGGGAGGTATTTGGGGAATAGATGAATGGCAGAGCTACTTTCCAAACATAGCCTCATGCAGACAGTGAAATTTCTGGTCAGAGGCTCTGCGGGAGAATTGTTCCAGGTTCCTCATCCTCCTGCTTTGAACATGGAAGGGAAAGAAAGGCTCAAGATGAACAAATGCCTTTAGTTGTTGCAGATGACAACTCAGTAGTGCCTGTGTTGGCTTGTTAACACCATTTGTGTTGGCAGGGATGCTCTCCTTCACCCACCTTGGGATTATCAGCTGACCTCACCTAACAAGGGCTGGATGTCCTGACTGCTGTGGTCCCTGACACTGGAGGGAGAAGGCAACGAGCTGTCAGAGGCCATAGGGAAGGCTCAGCAAGCAAGGGCTATTTGAAAGACAAGTGCTGAGCAGTGAGGCAGCTTCTCAGCTCTGCTCCACTGTCGGTGGCACATGATGTTTTAGGAGACATCTCTTTCTGCTTAAGGAAACTGCATCTCTGCAGGGACTGTCATCTGTCCCTGCTGCCGGGAGGAGATCCAAAAGCACATCAAAACTGGCTAGATGGCTAGGACAAAAGAGTGGTGGTGAACAGAGTTAAACCCAGTTGGTGACTGGTCACAAGTGGTGTCCCCAGGGCTGTGTTGGGGACAGTTCTCTTCAATATATCAATGATCTGGACGAGGGGATTGAGGCAACCTCATTAAGTTTGCAGATGGCACCAAGTTGTGTGGGAGTATTGATCTGCTGGAGGGTAGAAGGCTCTACAAAGGGACCTGGCCAGGCTGGATCAATGGGCTGAGGCCAGTGGGATGAGCTTCAACAAGGCCAAGGGCCAGGTCCTGCCCTTGGGTCACAACAACCCCCTGCAATGCTCCAGGCTGGGGCAGAGCAGCTGGAAAGTGCCTGGCAGAAAAAGGACTTGGGGGAGTTGGCCAACAACCAGCTGGAGATGAGCCAGAGTGTGCCCAGTTGGCCAAGAAGGCCACCAGCATCCTGGCTTGTGTCAGCACTGGTGTGGCCAGCAGGACCAGGGCAGGGATTGTGCCTCTGTACTGGGCACTGGGGAGGCTGCCTCCTGAATCCTGGGTTCAGCTTTGGGCCCCTCACTCCCAGAAGGACATTGAGGGGCTGGAGCGTGTCCAGAGAAGGGCAATGAAGCTGGGGAAGGGTCTAGAGCACAAGTTTTGTAAGGAGCAGCTGAAGGAACTGGGGTTGTTGAGCCTGGAGAAAAGGAGGCTTGGGGGAGACCTTCTGGCTCTCAACAGCTCCCTGACAAGAGGTTGGAGGCAGGTGGAGTCAGTCACTTCTCTTAAGCAACAAGTTACAGGACAAGAAGAAATGGACTTGGGTTGCACCAGGGGAGGTTTAGGTTGGACCTGAGGAACAATTTATTTCCTGCAGTGGTTGTCAAGGCCTGGCCCAGGCTGCCCAGGGCAGTGGTGGAGTCCCCATGATCCCTGGAGGGGTTTCAAAGCTGTGGAGATGTGGTGCTGAGGGACGTGGATTAGTGGTGCCCTGGCAATGCTGGGTTAATGGTTGGACCTGATGATCTTAAAATTCTCTTCCAGATGAAATGTTTCTGTGACCAAGCATCTGTGTATTGACTGGTTGTCTTTGGCACTGCTCAAGCCCCTGTTTGCTGTCTGAAAACAGGCTCCAACGCCCTCAGATGCAATGGTTTTAGGACCAACTGTTGTTAGCTCTCCCCGTGAGAGGACTACCTGAAGGTGTTCCTGAGCTGGACCAGTCTGCGTGGGCTCTGCTGCAGGTCCTGTGGAGCTGGGCTTGGGAAGGCTGTGGGGACCTGCCCCACGAGCCAAGGCAGCAGGGCTGTACCCTGTGCTCCTCTACTGAGCTTTGTCCATGCGGGGGATGTCTTCCCTTCTGCTGTTGGTCCTCGCGTCCTGCCTGACTCGCCATTCTTCTTGGGATGGATTGGTTTGTATGACCTCCCCCAGAAGGGGTGACAGCAGCCAGGTCCCAGCACCGTCAATCCCCACCAAGGCTGCTCGCTGGAGACTGAGGAGGCAGCTCTTGGTCCCAGGCCCTGCACCTCATGGCCAGGGCTGGGCGGCTTCCCCCCGTGTGTCACTTCCCACCCCGCTTCCCGTGGTGACACAAGGGCTTTGTGTGGAACAGAGCCTGGGATGCCCGGCGGCACCTGCCTCTCTCCTCCCTGGCTCTGCGGCTCTGCCCTTTCCCGTTGTCGCTTGTGTAGGCTGCTGCCTGCCTGCTCCGTGACCTCCCCGCTGCTCCCACCGCTCGGGCAGTATTTTGGCCCCTGGCCATTTTAAACAATTAATGGAGGGGTGGAGAAACTTGCCATGTTAAATTACTTCCTCCTTGGGGAGGGGGTGAGGGTTCCACATCTCTCGCCCGGTTCCGATGCAGTTTGTTGCCGTTGCCTGAAGCGGCCACTGCCTCTCTGGCTTCCTTTTAGAAGTTTGAAAAACAATTATTTCGGAGCACTCTTTCTGCCTTCCTCGGCGTTTTGCTTAACCTGCGGCGCTGCCTCGGGATCTCGCGGAGTGGAGAAACTTCCCTGGATTTAGAGCAAAAAAAAAAAACCCAAGCC
>JANVCC010000037.1:15266797-15280475 GCA_025345505.1 Todiramphus chloris collaris | reverse complement strand
GGGGGGGGGGGGGTTGGGCGGAGAAGGATTTTACTGGAAACCGCTTTGGGAAGCTGTCGACCTTCTCGGGATGCCTGCCGTGGGCTTGTTCTCCTCTAGCAGCTCTTCAGCTCTTCCCGGGAGGAGGCAGCTCCCCGCCACGCCTTGAGCGGCTCTGCGCGGAGGGCCGGGCGCGATGCCGTAACCAGCGCTGCCGGCGCTGCCCGGGTCCCCGAGGTCCCCGTGGGGCCGGGGAACGCGGCACCCCGCGCTCGCTATGTCCCGCCACCGTCTAGCGCTGGAGTTGGCTGTCAGAGAAACCTTCGAGGTCCCCTGCTCGGCCCCGGTAGTGTCATGAGTTAGATTAGTTGGAGCCGTGCTGGGGGCGGTGAGGGCTTGGATTACAGTCCAGGACTCAAAGTGCTTCGGCGGTTCACGTCGGAGGGGAGAGGAGACGCCCCGTCGCCGTCGCACACATGGAGGAAAAAGAGAAAAAACGCTGCTTTGGGAAGTGAGGGGGAATCCAAGAGGCCGGGAAGATGGTAAGGAAACCTCCGCGAAGGGCTCTGGCCCCAGGGAACGAGCAGGGCTGCGCGGGATGCAGCCGAGTTCAGGGCAGCCCGCCCGGAGCCGGGGCACGGTGCTAACGCCGGGACTGGGAAGCGGCTCTTCTGGCGCTCCCCGTTACTCGGCTGCCACCCTGCTCCTGGGGGCTGCCACCCTGCTCCTGGGGGCTGCCACCCTGGGTGGCGGCGCTAGGGACACGGGGCTGTTGTTGTCGCTGTTGGGGTGCAGCCCTGGAGCGAGGAGCTGCGGTGGGGCGGGTCAGGCAGGGCCCTGTCTCCGGGGCTGTCTGGGTGCTGGGCTCTCCTCCTGCCCTCGCTCATGGTCAGTTCTGCGCCGGGGCTGCGGGCTCTGCTCCTTTTCAGAGCCTGGGGAAGGTGAGAGCATCGGCAGCTTTTCTCTGCCCGGGGTGGGCATCCAGGGGTTTCTCTGAAACTGGGCAGGGATCCTTCCCGTTCCGTGCCAAGTTCTGCACGTGGGGATCCCTGTCTGGGGAGGGGAGAGACTGGAGCAGAGTGCCCGTCTGCCCGGGAGTGGCCGCAGGGCAGTGCCCTGCCCAGCCACACTGGCACTGCCCTGCAAACAGAGGTGCCCAGCCCTGGGGTGGCAGAGGCTGGAGGGATCCCACTCGGCACCAGGATGGTTTCTCATGATTTGTTCCTGGGTTCAGGTTGAGATCTGTGTGCCCAGCAGCCCTAAGTCTCCTCGACATGTTCTGCTGTGTCAAGGGCCACTTCTCCACAGCAGAGGGAACAAAGTCCACGAAGGGGACAAGCAGCTCACGTTGCTGCTGTGCCTGGCAGTGACTTGTTTTTTCTTAAAAGTTCAGCTTCTGGGCTTGGGGAAGCTTGGCTTTCATGGAAGGATGAGTTGCCCAACTTTTGGCTTCTGCAAGCTGAGCTAAGCCCATGGAGCCATGTCTCTGTCCCTTGCCACCCTCAAGCTGCTCTGACGAGGCCTCTGTGTCTCTCTGTACCCTCCCAGCTGTCAGAGCCATGGTGTGCTCTCCTGCCCTTTGCCATCCTGCTCTGGAGGTCTGCAGGCACCTGACTTCTTCCACTTCTTCACCTCAGTCAGGAAACTTTTTTCCCTCACCCCTCCTGGCAATTTTTGGTCCATGCTGACTGTGGTATGAAGTTGAAACCAAAGGAGAGTGTTGTCTGGGGCTGTGCTGGGTGGGACCACCCTGTGTAGCCCAATGGGTCGGTTTTTGTCATAGGGGCTGGAGCAGCTCTTGAGAAGCTCTGCCCTGGGAAGCCTGAGGTTTGCTGCTGCCACTCTGCTCCTGCCAGCTAGAGGTGATTTCCAATTCCCAAGTGCCTCATCCCCAGTTCAGGTCCTTCACCACCTTTAATGCAGAAGCTCTGAAATAGGGACCTTTGTGCAGAGCAGTGCCGTGGCCAGTCTAGGTGCACGGTGGGCTGTAGGTGTGTAGGGACCACGCATCACTGCTGAGAAGGGATCCTGTGTCTCTCAGGTGCTGCGCTCAGGCTTGGCAGCTGCCGGGACCCAGAGCCAGAAGCCAGGCTGCCACAGACCCAGCAATGTGGGGGCTGGCCACACCATGGACACCTATGGTCTGTGGCAGGTGCCTGCTCCTACTGCCACAGTAGACAGTTGGAGAGATGCGATCTGTGAGCAGCTGAGTTGTGACTGCAGCTCCAAGCTGTTCTGTTTGACTTTTTCGTGTCTTGGAACAATCAGCCAAAGCCTGCAGGTGAAAGATTGGGCTCTAAGTGAATGTGGGTCAGTCTGTGTGCCTGCGTGAGGTTTCCTCATGGCCCTTGGCTGTCTGCAGGACTCTCAGCGGCTTGGCTGCTGATGGGTCTGCCCTTGTTCCCTGGTAGGTATTTCTCCTCCCTGGAGGAGGAACAGTCTTCACCCTGCATGGTGCCTTCTGCTGGCTGGGGCACAGAAGATGGTCCAGGCCGGACCACAGTGCATCCCACTTGAGGAACAGTTTCCACCCAAGCAGGTACACAACAACCCTGTGCTCTTGGGTGGGTTGGCCAGAGGCAAAGTGAGCAACAGCCCCGTTCCTCCGGTACATCACGTGGTGCTCTGTTTCCCAGCCTCTGTTCCCACGTTGTGAGGGGCAGCTTCCTCTCTGGGAGGTTGTTCAAGCTGTAGTGGCTGGCCAGGGAGCCCAGGGCTGCTCCTCCACCCTTTCTAGGTGCTCTTCAGTGGTAGCTGGGGCACTGTGGACCCAGCATGTGAATTCAGCAAGGCTCATGCAACTTGGGCTTGCCTGGGCTACTCCTTTCATGTGGTGGCTCCAAGGCTCTAGTCCTCACACAGATGTGTAGAGCAGAACCTGTGGGTAGCACAAGATGTGCAAATGCTGGTGTCTTCCTGCAGAGAAGTTCAGGTGGCACCTCTGTGTTGGCAGGAGAGAGGAAGAGTTTCAGCAGAAAATGTAGTCTTTCTTTTATCCTCCGGTTATGTCTTCTGGGGTGGGAAGGAAATGAGTCTGGGAATCACAAAGAGCTTTAAGCATTGGGGATCTTCTTCCTTTATTTCTGTGCCAAAGCCATGAGCAAGATGCTGGAACACAGACAAAAGCCAGAGACATAATCCCGAGCACATGGAATTGGTTTGAAAGTGTCTTCTCTGGGGTAACAAGGACGACAACTGCATTTTGCCCAGTTTCTTTCCAAAACCCCTGGGCAGGTGAACACTCTGTTCACTGGAGCAATAACAGTCATGGCTAAATGCAGGTGACAGGCCAGCTCCAGCCATGTATTTCTGCCCAGAAGTCCCCAGACATGTTCTGGTACCAGGTGGGAACACGAGGCAGTGAGTGTTGGTAGTGAGATGCTGCAGGTGTCCAAGGAGGACAGTACACCGAGTGATGGAGCTTAATTTCTGAAAACCAGCACCCAGTGGTGTAACCGCTGCTGGCCGTGTTGATGGCCATCACCTACCTGTGCAGCCAGCCCTGAGGAGATACCTTGCTAGCAGAAGAGATCAGAACATGAGAGCCTTGTATTCATCTTGCTGCTGCTCGCTTCAGAGAAGATCACCAGCCAGCATACCTGCTTCTAAATCCTTGAGCACAGCCACAGCTGCTCAGCTACCAGAGCTTAATTTTCCAACTTCACCTCAAACAGATCCCTGTCTGAAACGGATCTGTGCAAAATGGAAGCACCCTACAGGCCATGGGCACAGCCTGAACCTGAGCATCGGTGCTGAGTGTGGGTGAAAGTCACAGACATGGGGACTACAGGCCCCTTTAGAATCAGAAATGGCTTAGGTTTAAAGGGACATTTCAAACTCGTCTAGTCCAGCCCTCTGCAGGGAGCAGGGACATCTGCAACTGGAGCAGGTTGCTCAGAGCCCTGGCCAACCTCACCTGCAATGGTGCCAGGGATGGGGCAGCCACCACCTCTCTGGGCAACCTGGGACAGGCTCTCACCACCCTGACTGGAAAACATTTCTTCCTTCTCTCCAGTCTAAATCTCCCTCTTTCAGTTTAAACACATCACCCCTTGTCCTGTCCCTACAGGCCCTGCTCAAAAGCCTGTCCCCATCTTTCTGACAGGCCCCTTGAAGCCCTGAAAGGCCACAAGAAGGTCTCTCTGGAGTCTTCTCTTCTTCAGGCTGAACAACCCCAAGTTCTAACCCCACTTTAGTACTGAAGTGCTGAAAAAACTTCTGTTAAAACAGCCCTGGTGTCTTCTGCAGAAGCTATAAACTCAACCTACCCATGGGTACTCAATATCTGAGCACCTTCTGTTCCTATTCCTGGCTCTCTCCCCCATGAGGGAACCTCCTGTTCTTCTGCAGAGCTCAGTGTAGGCAAGGGCTGAGAAGCAAGTTGTAGCACCAGGATGGGCCGTGTTGCTGACTGCAGAGCAAAGAAAAGCAAGGACAACCTGCCAGGGAAAGATGCCCGTTGCTGGTGGTGGGATGTTCTGTGCTTTCTACTCTTGTGATACCTTGGTTGCAACTCAGAGAAGTGAATGGACATGCTGTTGTTGACTGAAGGGTTGACCATGCTAATACCTCTGTGCTGCACAGAGAGGATGTTGGCTCATCTCTGTTGGCTGACCTAGTCTGAACAAAAAAATGAGGCCTTTCTTGTGGTAAATGCTCCTGGCTGGTTTCATACGTATCTCATTTTTTGCGTCACTGGACACTAAGCTGAAACCTCCAAGATCAAAGCAGTACACAATGAGTCTGAAAGTCTTTCTGTCTGCTCAAATCTACCATCCTGCCAATAACTGGGCTGCCCAGGACAAACCCTTGCTCCAGCTGGTGCAACCAGCCATTGACTTGAATGGAATCCAATGGCTCAGCTGAAGAGAAACTGGGACCAGATGAAGACTGCTGCACATGCTTCTCCTGAATGTGGTAGAAGGACCTCCCTGTGACCTTGTGGTCACCCCTGGTGGGACCCGATGCTGTAGCTGGATGGCGCAGAGAAGAAAAGCTGCAGGAGTTCTGGTGAGCTGAGCTAGGTGTCCACCTTGAGCTGTGCAGCCTGCCTTAGGTGTGGCAGTGTTTGCAGGAGACAGAGTTGCAAAGCCTCCTGAGCAGGTTCCATCAGGATACCTTCCCTGAGGCTGCCTGTCAAATCTCAGTGGCTCCCAACAAAAACTGAGCGCCACGGAGCCTCCGCCATGGCTGAAGGATGTGGACTATTTGCCATCTGTTGTCATCTTTCTGAATACATTTACCTTTTGAACAAGGTCCTTCTCATATGCTCAGGAGGCTGGTATGCAGACCCGTTCATGGATCAAGGGGAAAAATGCCTGTGGATGTATTCTCCTTTGTGTTTGGGCTTATAACCACCCACGTTTTGGCATACATCCCTTCTGTGCACAAAGATGTCTTTTAGAAATCGTGAGTTAAATCTCCACCCTCCTTTGATATGTATGGAAATAATGGGACACGTGAGACTGTTTTCTGTTTGGGGAGGGGGGAATCTATAAAGGGAGTAGCTTTAAAAGCCTGTGACTCCTTTCTGCCTCAGGAGTTCAGTAAAAGTAATGCCCTGAATTTATGACCGATTGACTTTGCTTTCTGGGAAGTATGCATTTATCTGAATATAAGGGGAATGGGTTTATCTGACTCAAAGCCCCAGGCTTGGCTGCTTGAGGGCAGAAGACCTTAAGTAGTTCCCCAGTGAGCTCAGAGAGTCTTGGAGCAAATCTGTGTCCCTCTGACCAGGAGCACTTCTCCCTGCAGGGCACAGCATCCTGGTTTCATCTGGGATAGGGCTATTTTCTCTTGGGGTGTCCCAGGATTGAGCTGGTGTAGCCATAGTCATCTCTGGGCTGCCTACTCTATCCTTCTGGCTGATCCTTCCTCTCAGTCTCTTCCTTAGAGGTGGCATCTAATTGCTGCTGCCAGCTGCTTTCTCATATTGGAGGGATGTGCTCCTTCAAGGAAGTTCCTTGTGCACTTACTATTTTCTCCTGTGATTGACCATCTCCTCTTGGAGTCACTGCACAGCCTCAGAGCAGGTTCTGTTCCCTGTAGATGTAGCAGGACTTGTATTTCATGAGCACATGGTAACACGGTGTTTAAGGCCAAATGGAGCTGTGGCCCATCTGTTATGAGATACTGAGACCATGGAGCGTTACCTCGCTCTCGTGTTGAGCCTGGAAGCTATTCTTTAATGAAACACTATATTTTTCTTAGCGGCGTCCATCCTCAAATATGGAGATTGCAAGAGATAGTGAACCCATCGTTCTTCTTGGGAGTCTGTCCATCAGCTCGTGCATCTTGCAGAGGAGGGAGCAAGATCTGAACGTGATCCAGCCCCAGCCTCGAGCTCAGAAGTTGGCCCATAAGTAATAATCTAAATGCTGTCCCTGTGAAGATCTTTCCTGGCACTCATCAGCTGTCCTGCCGAAGGATTATAATTTTCTCTTTGAGCACAGGAGGCTGCCCATCTGTTGTAAGCTGTCCCCAGATGGGTGTCTGAATGTGAGGTGTTCCCTGTGGCCTCATGTCTCTGACTAAAAGGTGTTAAAATGAGCTGACCTGTTTGGCTCAGCACTTACCCAGGGTAGTTTGTAGCTGGCTGGTCCCTGGAGAACCCTGTTCTTTGGTAGATGTTACATGCAGACGGGGAGGGGTGCACGATGCTGCTCCTCAGGTTGGTTTGCCTGATGGATGCCAGCACTTGGAGTTGAGAGCAGAGCAAATACTGGGACTAATAAAAAGGTGGATGATCCTCTTTGGGAAGCAGAAAGAAGGGGGTTTAGTGCCTTTCCTAGAAGAGCTCTGTAAAGAAAGGGAGTTTGCTGTCATGTCCCAGGACTTGTCCAGTGTAGAGGTGGCCTGGGAGATTCTTGGCTCCGTCTACGATACCTGATGGGATTTAGGAAGCCTTGTCTGAGCCTGTTGTAGGAACATGACACTTTGAACAGGGAGATCCCTGGCTGCACCATGGCCAGACTCTTGGTGCCTGTGCAGGCTGGTGGTGGGAGTGAAGAAGGAAGGGTGCAGCTCTCAAGGGGGTCTTTTGAGTGGTAGTTCTGCCCTGGGCAGCATCTTAAGGAGGCACATGCAGCTAACGCTGCTCAGCGAAACAGCAGCCACTGCAGGTTTATGCTCTTCCATCATGAGTCTGTTACTGGGAAGGGTGTTTTAAAAGCACACAAAGCTTTGCATCTCACCAAGTGCAGCTTTGTTAATTAATTGCATGGCTAGATCTATGCCAATGATATTAAAAAAAAAATTAATCTGTGCTTAGACAGTTATTTCAGATTAGAGACTTAATCCCTTGATTAAACTAAACCAAAATAAGCTGGTCTCCAGCTGTAGAATGGTGGGTTTTTCACAGCTCTTCTTATCGACTTTCAGGCCCTTGTTTCATCTAGAAAGTGTCTGTTTAAGGACAGGGCTTTGGTCTGTTCTCTCACATGCCCTCCAAACACCTCTATCATCTGCCTGATCTATTGCTAATAGAAAGTACCAGGCCTTTGGGAGCAGGGGCTCATTGCTTGCTCTGGAGAAGACCCACCTTCTGCTGAGTTCATTGAGAGCTCAGTTATGAGCATGACACGTCCCTGTGAGGAAAGGCTTATCCGCATTTCCCAGTTCTGTTCCTCTCTGTCACTAAAAAGACTTTCTTGGATTGTTGGTCAGTGTTTCTTCCCCAGTTTGGCCTCTCTAATCTCTTCAGCAGTTGTCAGCAGCTTTTCTGATGTGTTGGGTGTTGCACAGACAAAGGAGAAAGCCACAGGCCCTGCTCCAGTGAACCTGGAGGATGAAAACCTAAAGGAAAGAATAGAGAGGAATAATGTGAAGAGAGAGCTGTCCAGGCTGAGAGACCAGATTGCTCAGAGCCCCATCCAACCTGGCCCCAGTGATGGGGCATCCACATCCAGAGGACAACCTGCTCCAATGTCTCACCACTCTTGCAATAAAGAATTTCTTCCCAATATCTGATCTAAAGCTCCCCTCTGTCAGTTTGATACTGGTACCCTTCATCCTATTCCTACATTCCCTGATGAAGATCCCTCCCCAGATTTCCTGTAGGCCCCTTGAAGTCCTGAAAGGCCACAAGAAGGTCTCCCCAGAGCCTTCTCTTCTCCAGGCTGAACCCCCCCAGCTCTCCCAGCCTGGGCTCCCAGCAGAGGGGTTCCAGCCCTCCCAGCATTGCTGGGGCTCCTCTGGCCCCGCTCCACCAGGTCCCTGTCTCTGCTGTGCTGAGGACTCCAGAGCTGGCCCCAGCACTGCAGGGGGGTCTTTCTCTCTCCCCAGAGCCCTGGGAGCAGAGGGGCAGGATCCCCCCCTCAACCTGCTGGCCACAAGAAGTGGTGCTGAGCTGCTTTGTCTAAATGTGATGCCCTTTCCCTCAGGGAGCAGTGTGGTCAGGCTGGATCCCCAGCCAGGTCAGGCGATGGTCAAACAGTAGAGAATGCTCTGTGCAAGCTGCTGTCTGTGTCTGGCTCCCTTGGGTTCCTGTGTAAGCAGACGGAGAGCTGGGGAAAGCCCTGCTCCTCCAGGTGCCCTCCAAAGGGAGGCACCAAGACTTGTCTTTGGCAAAGATGAATATTGGGTCTGGTGTTTGCTAAGAGCAGGCTTGCTGACTGTGTTGCTGTGTCAGACCTGTGTAACATCCAGGTGCTAAGGACTGGAACCCCTCTGCTGAGAGGCCAGGCTGAGATAGTGGGGGTTGTTCAGCCTGAAGAAGAGAAAGCTCCAGAGAGACCTTCTTGTGGCCTTTTAGGACTTCAAGGGGCCTGTCAGAAAGATGGGGACAGTCTTTTGAGCAGGGCCTGTTGGGACAGGACAAGGGGTGGTGGATTTAAACCAACAGAAGGAGATTTAGACTGGAGAGAAGGAAAGAATTTTTGATACTGATGGTGGTGAGAGCCTGTCCCAGGTTGCCCAGAGAGGTGGTGGCTGCCCCATCCCTGGCACCATTGCAGGCGAGGTTGGCTGGGGCTCTGAGCAACCTGCTCCAGTTGCAGATGTCCCTGCTCCTTGCAGGGAGGTTGAACTTGATAACCTTGAAAAGACCCTTCTAGCCCAAACCAGTCTATAATTCCATGATCCTGCTGGGCTGCGGGGGTCTCAGGCAGGGAAGCAGCCTTGGGTGGCTGTTGCTGGTCTTGCTGCTGTATGCCAACATCTGCGTTTGGCCACTTGAAGCACGGTACAGAGCCACAAATGTGGCTGCCTGTACCTTGTTGCCTTCTGCCCTCTACTCCTGCCTGCACTTTGCCCTGGCTTCAGGACAGTGCTGATACAGCTGTGCACTCACTCCAGAGCTTGAGGCTCGCAGGAGGTCACGCTCGGCTTTCCGAGCAATCTGGGATGTCCCCCTCGAGTGAAAAGGAACCAGCCCTGGTGTGGCAGGGACATCACCCAGCTTCGGGCCAGCCTTTCACCGGCTGAGCATGCCCAGACCTCCAGCATGCGCAGAAGCGGGACCTGAAAGCTGAAAAGCAAATACATCATTTTTCCCTTTGTTTAATTAAATGAGAGATCATGAGTTAATCGCTCCCAAGCGCTTGTTTTCCTGCAGCGCCTGGAATGATAATCCCGCGCGCTGCCCAGTAGGAGCTGCTTTGGCTGCCGCAGCCGCGCCAACCCCGAGAAGGGCCGGGGGAGCAGCGGGAGGCATCT
Organism: Todiramphus chloris collaris; assembly: GCA_025345505.1. NCBI lineage: Eukaryota > Metazoa > Chordata > Aves > Coraciiformes > Alcedinidae > Todiramphus > Todiramphus chloris. The sequence goes on along the minus strand of JANVCC010000037.1, from coordinate 15,270,842 downwards.
GGAAATGATTCTCCGAGCTCTGTCTGCGGAGCACCACTCCCTGCAAGGCTGTAGGAGCTGGTTTATCCGCAGCCGGAGCCGAACTGGGCTCCGGCTATGCCAGGGATCTCACGGTGGAGGCGGGAAGGGGGCAGCTTGCTTATGGAGGTACAGCCCATGAGCAAAGCCGGCCTGGCTGGGACCACAAACGCTTTCCTCCCAAGTGGAACTGGGTGCTTTTCTCCCTGGAAAGCCTGAAACAGTAGCCTGAAGAGCAGGTAGAGCCGTTCCTGGTTATCTCCCAGGAAGGTGGTATAATTCTGGCAGTGGGAATGCCCACCTCTGTAGCTGCACTGCTTAATCGCCCCTTATTTTAGCGAAAACATCCCGGGGCAGGCAGGGTGCCGAAGGCAGGCACCCTCCTCCCAGCTTCCCCCGGAGCCTCGGAGCGAGCAGCAGACAGGGGGAGCTGGCACTTGCTCTGGGAAGATTTTTCTCGCTTGAACTCATTGCCGCTGTGATTAGAGCGGCTCAGGAAACAGGGCTGGGAGGGTTCCCCTCCCTGCAGAAATGGAGTGGGAAATCTCAAATTTTGTCGGAAAAACAAGCCTCGTTTTTAGCCAAAGACCTCTTTGAATGGAGAAATGTCTCCTTTTTAAAGGCAAAGCGGCCTGGCTTTCGGCTTTGTGTCAGAAGAGTGGAAAGGCTTCGTGGAAAGCCCAGAGGTCTGTTTTTACTGGAAATGAGGTTTCTCACGTCAGCTGAGAGCTGAGCAGCCCCAGCCAAACGGAGCAGCTCAGCAGCCGGTGCTGGCGGAGGGACCAGCTAAGCCGGCGCTGCGCGGCCCCTGCTGCGTGCTCCTTTTCCCCCAGTCCCAACGCCTGGCTGGGGGCCAGGGGCAAGCGCTGCGATCCTCGGAGCTCTGCCTTTTCCCAGTTTCACTCTTATTTCTACTTTCCAGTTCTGGGGTGTGGAAGGGTTGGGTCATCTCTTCCCCTCACCTTTGCAGATTGAGGTCTCCTCTGTCCTGCCTTCACGCTGTTGGTACCTGGGTAAGAGGGGAGAGAGTGGGTGCATGGTGGATGTGGCCAAGCCAGACTCCGGGAAGCTGGCAGAAGGAGGACAAAGTTGTGGGAGCTGCTGGCAAGGCCTCCCTGCTGAGCAGGAGCCGAGACGCTGGGTGAGTCAGAGCTGGGCGTACCGTGGGCACTGCTCGCTGGGCTCGCAGCCTCTCAGGCTCTGCTCCACCGCCCAGCAATGCTCCTCACCCTGCCAAGCCGTGGCAAGTGCTGGATTTAACAGGGGCACCTTGGGATATGTAGTTCCATTCTTTGGCTGTGCAGAGGTGGGTCTGGGTTTCTCAGAGCAGAGCTGCAGATCCTTTAGCTGAATTCCTTCTGCAGGCTGAATCTCAGCATGTTACACAGAATCACAGAACGGTTTGGGTTGGAGGGAACCTTAAGGGCCATCTAATCCAACCCCCCTGCAGTGAACAGGGACATCTGCAACTAGAGCAGGTTGCTCAGAGCTGCATCCAGCCTGGCCTTGAACACTTCTAGGGATGGAGCATCTACAACGTTTCTGAGAAACCTCTGTCAATGTCTTTCCACCCTCACAATGAAGAATTTCTTCCTAATTATCTAATCTAAATTTACCCTCTTCCAGTTTTAATCTGTTACCTCTCATCCTATCCCTACACTCCCTGATGAAGATCCCTCCCCAGCTTTCCTGTAGGCCCCATTGAAGTACTGGAAGGTTACTATGAGGTCTCCCCTATACAGGCCTGTCCATCCCAGTAGAAAGGAGCACTGTCTGTCTTAAGTCGTGGATTAATTAAACAGTCTGGTTTCACCATACTGATGGTTTTCAGGCATCTTCAGGCAGCATCTGGGATGTCAGCAGGGAAGATCCGTGCCTCTTTGTCTTCTTGACCAAGACTCAGCATTTTGTAGACAAAATTCTTGAGCAGGATGCTGACTTCCTAGCAAGGTGCTTGGGTGAGCTGTAGGGAAAATGCTGCCAAGGCTCGGTGGGCCCAGGTGGGTCCAATAGCATTGCGCCAACTCATGTTGTCCACTTCGGGAGAAGTAGAGGTGTCCCCTGAGAAGGACTGTAAATGATCCTGGGCTCCTCTTCCTGCCGCCTGCTTGTCAGTCCTGGCTTGGGACTTCTGCCCAGGCACTCATAACTTCCCTACTCCTGGTGCCTGCTGCAGCTTGTGATGGGGAGAGGGGCTCTTAGGGCAGAGCAGCAGAGCTTTGACACAGTGGTCTTTGGTGCTCTCTTCATTTCACAGCATCTGTGACAGCTCACTCCACCTTGCTCCTTTCTGCCCCTGGCCAGACCCAAGCTCTCTGCCAAGCCCTGATAAGCTGTTCCCATCACACTGCTCATCCTGGGGAGCCCATCCCATCCCCATGTGCTGCTTTTCTCTTCCCTTGCTGTGCTCCAGCCCCTGCACTGGCAGCTGGCTCCCAGCTGAGGAGCAGTGAAAGCCAGTATGGCCGGACGTGACCTTAACCTGGGCTTTATTTAGCTCCTTGATTTATAGAAGAGTTATTTTAAAAGCGTGTTCCTCTTTTGGGAGGTGTGGTGAGCATGTGGTGGAATGGTGACAGTGAGCTGGAGTTCATAGGTCCTCCTGTGCTGTTGACAAAGAAGCGTTTGAGTCCCAAGACACATTTTTCTGGGGGAGATGCTCTCTGGCTTGGTTGGAGAGTGCTTCTGTTCGCCTTTATGCTGTGTAGACGGAAAGGAGCAAGTAGCTGGGAGTTTTCCCATGAGGGGGATGTGGCAATGCTGGGAGGCATGAAATTTGTGGTCCCTGGAGGAGGCTTCTTTCTCCAGGAGGCTCCTGTACTGGGCTCTGCAAGCTCCCGGGGATTCATGTGGGCTGGCTGATCCTCTCCTTGGATCCTTCCTCCATTCAGCTTGTTCTCCTCCTCTCTGGGTGCTGTCCCCTCACCCTGGGTCACAGAGCTTTCTCCGTGTGCCTGCTGGGGGTCACGTCACCTCCTTAAGCTGAGGAATGTGGTTGGTAGGTTTGATGGGCTCTAGATTTCAGGTTTCTCTGGAGAGCAGGGTGCTGTCCCCTTTTCTTGCAGTCTTGAGCCTCTTCGTGTGAGCTCCAAACTCGTGCCTCCAAATCACAGCTCCTCCACACAACTGGCAGCAGGTAGATGTGCGAGGCTGGCCAGCTGCACTCCGGCATTAAACGGGACCATGTGGCCTCTTGCAGCCCTCTCCTCAGGCCTCTCTGCAATCTAGAAGTTAATTAGTACAAATAAGCAGCCCCATCCCTAGGGTTGTGCGATGGCTTAATGAGGCCACGAGCGGAGGCGAACCTGCTGCTGTTGCAGGCTCCAAGCTCTGCCACGTTTCACCCACTGCGTTTCAAGGTGACTTCTAAGGCTCTGCCACGTTTCACCCTCTGCCCAGGCAGGACCCAGCCCTGGGTGACCACCCTGGGTGGCTGGGAGCACTGAAAAGTGGGGTTGCTTCTGAGTTCACCTGCAGCACATAGAGGCTGTGTCCATCCTTGTTCTGTAGCTGGCCAGAGAGGCTGGTGCTACCATCACATGCAGCATGATGCGAATTGCTCCTTGTTTGGGGCTTTTCATGTGGAATTAGCAGAGAGATTGGTGAGAACATCTCCTCTTTCTTTTCTTTTCTGGGTGGGAAGGGTTGACACCTTCTCTGTGTCCCTTCAAAGCCTGCACAGCTATCGTGGCTTCGTGGTATAGCTGAGCCAGAGATGAAGCCTCTGCTGAGGAGCACGCTGTGAGCACCGAGCTCTGCAATGGCTACAGGCTATGGTGACTCTGGATTTTACTAAAGGAAGGAGAATATATGACTTGGTTTATTTTAACCTTATAAAGGGGTTTTGATTTGGTGGCAGCATTAATAATTGTCCTGCGAAGGCTTTGCTAAGGCAGCGGGAATGGTGTGAGAACCTTAGAGTGATGCACTGACTCATGCAAATATTTTGACTTGTTTTTTCTGCTATAGTAAACTTAACCAATTTCATTTGATGGGGGGGGGGTATCGGCTCTCATAGAGAGCCGAT